>CM022768.1:6919861-7104861 GCA_012411365.1 Ameiurus melas
GGCACTTTCTGTAGCTTGGTTTATTTTATTTCTTTTTTAATGGCACCGTTAATAATCATTTCTATCCCTATTACAAAATAGGCTAATACGTGGAAGAGTGTCAGTCGGTTGCGCGAGCGCGTGTAGTCAGAGAAGTGTCTGTGGGTGGGTAAACTGGTGCATCAGCCGCTTATTGTTAACAGAAGTGCACGCCTGCCTGCTGCTGCCGCTGTTATTCGGGTTAATGCGCACATTTCCAGCCTCAGCTTCTATCATTGCACACACACACAAAAAAGTGTTGAACTAAATGCATGTAATTCTGAACTTTTTTTTTATCCTCTCCTACTCCCAATAGAACAGCCACACGAATTGACATTTACGCATGTGTCAACAAGGCAGTGTTTCACACGTCATTCCCATGCCATGCATGTTTTTATTTTCACACGTATGGCATATGGTTTTATTTCCCACACGTGATTCAGTATTCTCACGTTTAATTTTTTCACATGTAGCCTAGTGTAGCCTGTGTGTTTTTATTTTCACTTGTAGGGCATGTGTTTTTATGTTTGTTTGTTTTTCCACATGCTATATAGGCTACGATTCAATTATTTTCACAAGTTGGGCATGTGATGTAATTTTTCTAATGATTTCCCTCCACATATATGATCACACATGGTTCACATGTGTTTACATGTGCAGTGTCAGGGTCAGTGACATTAAATCGCAGCTTCACTTTTCTTCCACACGTGATCGCGCATATATATATATATATATATATATATATATATATATATATATATATATATATATATATATATATATATATATGGTCAGTTAAGCGGAGAGGGATCTATAAGGGACCTATAGAGGGACCTATAGGCTTTTATAGGCTTTTAGTAAATGTTGTTAGATAAATAAATCTCGTGCGTCACAACTCTTCTTGCTTTAAGCATGTTACGCAGTATACCTGGCTTATATTTAACAAATATTTAACGACTTTCAGACTCGTTTCAAAAGCCATTAAGGCATTTAAATTCCTCGCTTAATAGTGTAACCGGATCCTTTCAATAGTTCAGTGTAAATCTGTGGAAATAGCCGCCCACCCGTGCATGGCCCCCTCCTCCTGCTTCTCCTCCTCCTCAGTCAATGCGCTCCTTGAGCTCACCATTCAGCTCCGCACTGTAGTATTGAGCTCCGCTTCTCTGCTTATAATTCCCCGTTAATTGCTAATTATCGCCCAGGCGTTTTAATGTCCCGTCCGGTAAAGCGCTTCCTGCGATGGCCGCGTCCCATAAAGCTGCTGTGGGCCGAACGCTGATGCTGGCGCTCGCGGTCCTCTCACCTGCCTTCACGTAAGTGATAAAGGATGCAACTCCCTGTTTTCATCTGGAAGATTCCCTTTAACGTGCACGCGCGCGCGCGCGTATGTGTGTGTGCGTGTGTGTGTGTGCGCGCTTTGATATCTTGGTGTGGACCAGATAGGAATATCTGACAGTTTTGTCCTTGTGGAGACCAATTTTACAAGATTTGCAGAAAAACAGTTATTAAGGATAAGGTCATTGTCACATCTGGATGTGCATTATCTGCATTCTGCAAATGTCTGTGTGTGAAATTCTGTAGTCTTGTTTGACGATTGATAGGAAGCTCAGACTTCCTACTTAACCTGCATGACAGACAAAGCTAACCCTTGTGTATATTTATAAAGTGTGTAAAGTTGTATTAGTTTCACGAGTGTAATATCCTATGTGAGCGCTGTTTGAGCCATACTCATTTCCAATCACACACACACACACACACACACACACACACACACACACACACACACAGAGAAGAGAGACAGAGAACACACACAGACAGACACAGGTAGAGACACAGACACACATACACACACACACACACACACACAGAGAGAGAGAGAGACAGAGAACACACACAGACAGACACAGGTAGAGACACAGACACACATACACACACACACACACACACACACACACACACACACACACACACACACACACACACACACACACACACACACACACTAATGAAAACCAGTAATACACATGCCAGGGAAAACTGCATTAAAATATCCTTTGTAATGCCATAGCCTTTACTCTATCTGGGGGGCTTGAGCCAGAGGAAGCACAAGTTAAAGGTCATTAATAATTGCTTTTGAATGGTTCCAATTTTGTGCAGAATTAATGTCAATGAGTAAAGTGGAAAGTCCATGTCCACATAGGATTCCCATGTGCTGTGTTCACTCTAAATGCATTTTGTATTGATTTTGTAACCATTTTAAATAATAATTATGTTTAGAAATCTTTTCTTGATTAAAAAAGTGGAAATGAAATCTACTCATGATAGATAATTAATCAAAGTTATTATGGCAACAGCCAATATACATTTTATATTAATTTCAGCAGACATATTTATTTATTTCTATTCATACTATAGTTGAAAATGGACCATCACAGGGACTGCTTGCTACACTCAAAGGAATGCTGCAGAGCTTCAGCTCTGATTAGCAGCATCACAGTTTTCCATTCATTGGGCATCTGCAGAATACTGTCTTTTCTCCAGCTTGAAATGAATAACTTTTGTGGGACATATAATCAGAAGGCTTTGTATTAAGTTTAAGAATATAAGAAGCATGTGGATTTTAAGCAGTTATTTGTGCTTTTCCATCCATTAACCAGACAAAGCAGCGATCATTTCTAAAACACAAAATATGGAGCTTTTCATCAATGTCATATATCACAGTCAGAAATTATAGTGATCTCCCCGTGGAAGCGCTCCCATGTTGCTCTGTTGGCCAGTGTGATTAATTGCTTGCCTTCTTTCCCAGTGTGTTGTGCAATGACATCCTAGGCCTGAAGGTGGCAGGAGATCCGGTGCTGACCCCCAATGCAGTGTGTTTGCGACTGGCCGGCTTGAGTAAGCGGCAGATGAGGCTGTGTGTCCGAAATCCCGATGTGACTGCCTCTGCCCTGCAAGGCATACAAGTGGCCATTCATGAATGCCAACACCAGCTCAAAAACCAACGCTGGAACTGCTCTACACTGGAGAACCATGGCAAGGTGCCACACCAGAGCACTATCCTCAACCGGGGTGAGTGTGGGGTCAATACTACAAACTTGAATGATTACTGGTTGAAGTTAGAGAACTTATCACCTTCCAGGTCAGAAATGTTTCAGGAATCAGATTTTTTTGTTCATGAAAATCCAGGTAGGGTCCTTCCTGCAGAACTTGCACAAACAGGGTGATTGTGTTGTTCAAGTAGCATGTCTTTCTGTCTCAACAATAGGATTCCGAGAGAGTGCCTTCTCTCTGGCTCTGCTGGCAGCTGGTGTGGCTCACTCTGTGGCTTCAGCCTGCAGCATGGGCAAGCTGCGTGGCTGTGGCTGTGATGCTAAGCGTCGGATAGACGATGACAAAATCCGCCTCAAGCTAACTCAGCTGCAGCTGCAGACGTTGCAGAGGGATGGGTTGAGGCACACACCTGAGTTTAAAACAAACCACAGCAAGCTACCCTCTTACCTGCGCTCCTCCCATCCTGGCACACTCCTCAAACCAGAAGAACTCACATCACTGCAAGACACCTGGGAGTGGGGAGGTTGCAGCCATGACCTTCGCTTTGGTGTCCGCTTTTCCAGGGACTGGCTGGATTCCAGGGGCTCGTCTCGTGATATACACGCCCGAATGAAGATTCACAACAATCGAGTTGGCAGGCAGGTATGGTGACAGGAAAGGAACATGCTTCCCATCTGGAAACAGTATTAAGCTTATGTTTTAGTACAGTGTAACTGTCTTACAGAAAACATTGTCTCACGCTTGCAAAAAACACACAGGTATCAACTTCAACTTAATTTGTCTAAAAAGCTCAAAAGGTTAACCCTTAAAAAATGGTGTTTATTTATTTTCATTAGTACTAACCATCAATATTAGTTTCACTTCAGTAATAAGTTATAGGAGCTACTCAATAACTTTAAGGTGCTTTAAGGTGAATAACTAAATAACAAGAATAACCACCTATGTACTGTTAATGACAAGATGTTAAAACTTTACATCATAAGGTGAATTAGATTTATCAATAAAGTCAGGTTTGCAATTTTAATTTAACTCTAGAATTTTCCAGTAACCCACTTTCAAACAACCACCTTTAGATTTTTATAACAGGCACTATACGTATTTATTTTGTCTTGATATTTGTAGCAAGAATTACTAGAAAGTAACCTACTTAACGGACACAATTGCTTAATACTGATGTAGATATCACTTTTCTTTTTTTTTTAACAGATAGTGACAGACAACATGAAAAGGAAGTGCAAATGTCATGGCACCTCAGGAAGCTGCCAGTTCAAGACCTGCTGGTTTGTGTCTCCTGAGTTCCGGCTGGTGGGCTCCCTGCTGAGACAAAAGTTCCAATCTGCCATCTTCATCAACTCCCAGAATAAGAACAGTGGTGTGTTTAACCCACGTGTAGCAGCAGGGGCGTCCGGGTCGGCGCATGGCAGGCCTCGGCGACGCAGCCTCTCCAGGGAGTTGGTTTACTTTGAGAAATCCCCTGACTTCTGTGAGCGTGATGTGTCCATGGACTCGCCTGGTACTCAAGGCCGCATCTGCAACAAGAGTAGTCCAGGGATGGACGCATGCGACTCGCTGTGCTGTGGCCGTGGACACAACATCCTGAGGCAGGCACGCAGTGAACGCTGCCACTGCCGCTTCCACTGGTGCTGCTACGTGCTGTGTGATGAGTGCAGGGTCACAGAGTGGGTCAATGTGTGCAAGTGAATGGCCTAATCATCGGATGGAAACATTGGACAAGTAGGGGCGAAAGGCATTAGCCTACGTCTCTCACACCAAGTGTGTGTTCAACAGTATCAGTTTAGCCACTGCTCCATTCAGCCTTCTCATCTGGGTTCCATTTGCTTTGTGTGGCTGTTGTTATTCTCCAAATGCCAAGTCAAAAGACTGAGGAGAGGAGTGACTCATGTCATTTTTCTTTGTTTCCACTGTTTGGGCTCTTCAGCCATGAAAATGCACCGAACGCCATCTGTGTTCTTCACAATAACGAGGCACAGCAGCAGGAATGCATTACTGCTGAAAAGGAAAGGCAATGCCACCATATACAGTTATGTGTATATTTGGACATGTGTGCTTAATGAAACGATCTCGCCATGACAAATCTTTGCAAGTTGTGCTTATGTTCTTTTAGATGACAAAACTGGTACTAAAAGCCAGGCAGTTTCAGAGAGAACAGAAAATGCGCCTTTTTACCCATTTGGTTGAATTTAATGTAAAGCAGGACAGATGTGATATGAATATAACCTGTACTGATGGAGGTTGGGTAGTAAAGACTTGAATTCTTAGAAATAGTTAAGATACTGCAATGAATAAGTATACACTGTGTTAGGCTGTGTGCAGAAAATTGCAGAAATTATAATCATTTTACTGTGACACTGAGACATATTCTTATTCATTATATATATATATATATATATATATATATATATATATATATATATATATATATATATATATATATATATATATATATATAATATATAAATGATGGTCAGTAAGAGTAATTATAATATGACATGAATTGTCCCTTTGTCCCCCTTCAGAAAACTGTCCTGTGTTCAAATTTACTTTAGAAAACTATTGTTTTTGGCAGGAGATTTCATGCTGGAAGTTTTGTTCTTGTTCAGTGGCTGCCGAACCAAGAATGTGTCTAGAAAACTGAGACGAATTATAAATTTAGGAATGAATCAGTATCTTGCAGAGTGTGGCTCAAAGTGGGCAGCCTGGTTTCCTTCGAGGCTGACAATTATAAGAGTGAACAAGATTGAGGAGGGGAACGACATCAGATCAGCTGTATGAACAGCTAGTTGACACTGCACCATGTGACTCAACTCTGAGGACAGTTGGTGCGTGTTTTGCATCTGTCACTAAAAAGACTGGAAGGAAGACTGTGTTTTAACTCAACACAGACCCAGCTAATGTCAAAGCGTTACTGAGACTTTGTACAGTGCACGCTTCAAAAGATGTAAAAATGTGAATAAACTATATGTTATTTTATAACACTTATCAATTATATTGTTGCTTATGCCACTGCGGGGTTGGCTGATCAAAGTGGACTGTTCCGACGTGTCCATGACTCAAACTGACCTTGTGTGGTATTTAGCATCACAGTCAAGGAGGCAGAGTGGTGTAGAATGATAAAGTGCTGGATCTCTGGTTTGCATTTCTTCATTCCTTCATCATTTCACCCTGGAGCTGCTGCAAAAGGGAATTTCCTGTCGTTGTTTCTCCCATGTGTGAGACAGAGAGGCTCAATAGCTTTGGACCCCCCCTTTCCACCCTGGCAGCACTGTGCAGCCACTTACACACACAAAGCAGCATACTGACAGCATCTAGAATAATGACAACCAGATACTCTGAAATCAAAAGGAGAAAAGGGAAAACACAGGGCACAGCTCGAACGCTGGGTAAGAATATTGTTTAATTTGCCACCAGGGAAGATGTATGTGAGGGCAGATAGACACACAGATAGGTAGATATATTGATATGTACTTTCACGTTGCCTATACGGTACATCAAAAGGGAGGAACACGGCTGCAAACATCTGCTTCTGGGCTCTGTGTCCAGCCTACCCTTATGCTTTTTTGATGTGGGACAAGGATAAAGCGAGAAAGGCAGAGAAAAAAACAAGGAGCCAGCTACCCAGAACATCAAAGCGATCGCCTCAACGTGCAAGTCCTCATTAGTTCTGCAAGCCTAACCAACCCGACTTGTGATTGTGTTTGCCGGGGTTCACTTTGGCAAACACTTCAGAGGAAAGGTTCCTTTAAATTATAACTCCCACCCCCACCACAAGCCGTACGCACTGTAAGTCCCCTGCCATAACCCCCACAAACTCCCAGAATCACCACGCGCTCCCCCACTCACCACTCCACCCCATAATCTGGTGTGCAGCTGCAAACATCTGCTCCGGGCTCTCTCTCCTCTCTGAAACCACCGAACTGATAAACACATCTATCACAGAGCCTCTGACAGACGGTGCGGCATGTGAAACGACACTGGAAAAGACACTTTTGATTACATCAGAGAAATGTTTATGCAGGCACTGATGATTCTCGTTCAGCAACGTGCCACTGTGAGATCCTGCATAGGCTACTTCTAGTTTACAGTAGTCAATATTAAAATGGAATGTACTGCAATGCATTGTAAATATATTTCAAAATATAAATTGAATGTATGGTAAAAAATTATTTGGTATATTAAAATTTCCATAATCATAATCAATTCACAGCAAATCCTTTTTTTTTTTTCTTTTTTTTTTTAAATCCACACAAAGAAGCTCTTTTGCTCTCCTTCTGATGACTGAACACACTTCAGCCTGCCAAGTCCTGTCATTATTTATTTATTCAGTTCAGTCTTGGCTGAATAATTAAACACAGTGGATATGTCTGAGTCTATTTGCCTCACTAATGACCTACTGCATAGATTTTACTCTATAAAATGCACTGTAGTCTAACTGGCTAAAAATACAACCTTCACCAAAAAAAATAAAATAAAAATGCACCCAGCTGAAATGTTATATAATGTTGCTTTTACTTTTAATTTAAAACACGTTCCAAGCTACAAACCATGTCTCGTCCTCTTGGATGATTAAATGCGTCCTGGGTACCATCCTCTGCATGTAATTAACAACACGGATGCAAGAAGCATCTCTTGAACGGTACACTGATGCCTTGGATAATCTCGCGAGATCATAAAACACCGAAGCTCAAACGCTGTTATCGCGAGACTCGCGCGAGGCGATTGGAGTGGACTTGTCCGGCGTCGCTATCAGAGGTGAGTCGCTCAAAGGATATGTTGAATTTAAACAAAATGGATTAATTGAAACGCTGCTCATTTAATATGCCTGAACGTTTTATACAATAGGTTAATAAGCAGCAGAAAAAAAAGAGACATGGGGTCTTTTTGCAGCTTACCGGTAGGCTGTTTAGGCCACTAAAGCTGTCAGAGCACGGTGTGGGAAAGGTGTTTTTAATTTTAAAGCGGATGGGGTACTGGGTGTAAATACTTTCATGTATTAAAACAATAAACTATCATCACTTTTACAACTAACAATGTCCTATCAAGCGTTGTAGCTTCAAATAGCTTTTAAATGTAATAGCTACAGTCTCAGAAACAAAAAAATATATAGTCCTTCAAACTGTATCCTTCCTTGTCACTGGGGTGATGCACACAAGGGTGTATTTTTTGTACCTTTTAATATGTATCTATTACCTAGAAATATATGTGTGTATATAACGTACATTTAAAAAAGCTTTAAGGTAAATACAATTGATGTCAGAAGTTTACATAGCCTGTGCCTTGCAGAATCTGAAAATGTTAATAATTAAAACAAATAAATAAATAATAGGGATCATTTTTTCTTAAAAAATAGCCTTTTGTTGTTGTTTATTTAGTAACATTTGCACCTTTTATGATAGCTGTTTATGAGTCCCTCAGTGCAAAAAGACGGATCTCAAAATCATACAGCCACTGTCGGAAAGGTGTCAACTATGCAGAAGATGCTGGAAAAGCAAAGAATGTGCAGGATCTGGACCTACATCAGTGGTTCTCAAAGTGCGGTTTGAGGATCCACAGGGATCTGAGATTATTTGACATTTTGTTACAGTGGAGACAATCACGACCCACCACAATCAAATGTATTTATTATCGAGTTCTCATAGCTACTGGTCTCTTGAATTGAATGAGTTTAATCCAAAACACTAAAACATAGTTTTAGACATCATTTAGAGTCACCTATATAAATAATCAGCTTGGACCTAGTGAGTCCTGTAGGTTCTAAGCTCTATGACTCCGACAAATAGACGAAATATTACTGTTTAAATAATGAGCCTAATATTCATAGATGTATTATGTTCTGAGAGGTTCTGTGAAATTAAATTTACAGTTAAAGGCAGGCCTGACTGCACACCCATCAGGAACCGTGCACTACATACACCTTTCTGACTTATTTGTAAGTCGCTTTGGATAAAAGCGTCTGCTAAGTGAATAAATGTAAATGTTCTAGGTTCACGATACATTCTAAAGGTGCCACCCCAATGACAAGGATAGGTACTGAGTGTGTTTAGGGTATAATGTTGAGGTCAGATTCTGTTCTTATTTTCTTTTTAATCCATCCACATGCATTATAATTTAAAGAACCCACCCCCACCCGTTCATATAAACATCCACCATATTTTCCATTCTAGTAATACAGCTAGCCTATCTAGTTACTGTCCGTCCTGTTAGACGAAAAAATTGAAATAAAACCACAGCAATTCCGTTTTGTCAGCGTATAATTCAATGTAAGCGAACGGACCTCAGTGTTCTTTAGTTTAAAGAAATAGCCTCAGAGCTCAGGCTCATCATGGTGACACTCTTATGAGTCATATGAGGCTCGCATTTTGGGTCATTTCTTACTGTAAAGATTAAGACAGCGAGTAATAATGTTGCACTAAATCATTCCAGATGAGCTCACTGCTCGTTTCTTGCTCTTCTGTTGCTATGGTGATCAGTAATGCTGCTCGAAAGGACCAAGACTTGAAATGATTTGTGGCCTTACTTTATTGTTTTAGCATATTTACCCAGCCATATACTATATATGTGCAATCCTTCTGTCTTGTCCTACGTGTGACGCTTTTGTTGAAACGTTGTCACGTATGGCTGCTTTAAAAAAATAATAATAATAATTTTAAGAAAAAGTACTGAAACATATTAATTCCAGTCCTAAGACACATAAACATCTTCTACACCAGGTTTTTGGTTTCCACAGTACTTTTGGTTGTACCCAGTATGTACTGTAAAGTGTGCCGTCTTGCAGGTTGTTAATGGCAGCAAATGGGGTCATCCGTGTCCTGCTTGCAGTCATGGCTAAGTTTGCCATTAAAGCTCTCTAACTGCAAACCAAGCTGTAGAGCTGACATCAGGAAAATTGATGCCCAGTACACCGCATTATAAAGTGTGGTCATCCCAGTTCAAGAACTAAAAGGTCCGACAAATATAACTTTCTGTACGTTCCTTATAATGTCTTGCCATTTTTGTGTTCTGTGCAGTGAAATGATTTATCGAACAGTTTGTTTTGGTTTCGAGTTCCTGCATAATGAGAAACAATCTTCAGTTAAAAATATTAGGACCATTAAGCAGTTTGCATAGTTTCGGGATTTGCTCACTTTCAAAATCCTTGTGGGGGAAAAATGTTTTGCCTGGAGCTTTGTGGTGTGAAGATCCACAGCAGTGTAAGATAATGGGCAGTTAAAGTTCTGAGCTAGTCCATGAAGATTTGAGAGGTCCAATCCCAGGATTGACATATTGTCAGGAAACAACATGTTCTCTGTCTCACACATGGCAGAAATTTTTATTTTATCTCTCCAAGGTGCAATCTTGTAATCGTACCATTAAAACAAAAATGCAGCATGTCATGTTACTGAGCGACCACAAAACTCAAAGTCCTCTGTCCTAAAGACTTCCTCGTGACTGAAAAATTAAAGCTACACTTCTGATTGTTACAAACGCTGACACTGAAGTCTCCTTCACCTAAACAAACATCTCCTCACAGAAAACCTCACCATATCAACAATTACACGGGCTATTTAAATGAGTTTGTGTGCAGTGTCTGCTGTACAGGCCCCTGTGTAGGTGTCACTACAGAAAGGATAATGAACTACAATGAGCACATTAATATAAATATAATATAAACTATTGTCAGAGCTGTGGTTATGGAAAATCAGCACCTTTTGATCACCTTTTTCAATCATATTCAGCAGCGTCGCTGGATATAATAATGAATATGTACAGTGCTGTGAAAAAGTATCTGATTTCTTCTGTGTTTGTGTATATCTCATACTAAATTGTTTCAGAATTAAAACTAAATTTAAGATATAACAAATGCAACCTGACCAAACACAAAATGCAGTTCTTAAATGATAATTATCCAATACCAGCCGGGCCTGTGTGAAAATGATTGTATTTGCCCCCATAGTTGCTAATTAAATAAGAAACTGCATTCATAATGGGGTTCAGCTGGACTAGACACAACCAGGCCTGATTTCAAACCCTGTTCAATCAAATCTACACTTTTTCAACAACATGAAATTGGTTAAATGGTCTTACCCAGTAACACACTATGCCAAAGTTGAAAGAAATTCCTGAAATGGTGAGGAAGAAGGTGATTGAAATACATCAGTCTGGGAAGGGTTACAAAGCTATTTCAAAGGCTTTGGAACCCAAAGAACCACAGTGAGAGCCATTATCTCCAAATGGAAAAAGTCGACACAGAAATTAACCTTCCCAAAAGTGTCCAGCCTTCAAAAATTCCTTCAGGAGCACAGCAATGAGTCATCCAGGAAGTCCCAAAATACCCAAGGACAACAGCATAGTTGAAAAGAACTACATGCATCTCTTGCATCAATAAAGGTCACTGTTCATGACTCCACTATCAGAAAGACACTGGGCAAAAATGGTACCCATGGAAGAGTGGCGAGGTGAAAACCATTGCTATCCCAGAAGGCTCGTCTAAATTTTGCCAAAACACACCTTGATGATTCTCAAACCTTTTGGGAGAATGTTCTGTCGATTGGTAAGTCAAAGGTGGAACTGTTTGGAAGACAGGCATCCTGTTACATCTGTTCTGGACCAAACACAGAATTGCACAAAAAAACATTATAACTACGGTCAAGCATGGTGGTGGAAGTGTGATGGTGTGAGGATGCTTTGCTGCTTCAGGGCCTTGACAACTTGGATTAATTGAGGGAAAAGTGAATTCTGCTCTCTACCAGAAAATCCTAAAGGAGAATGTCCGGTCTTCATTCTGTAAGTTGAAACTCAAGCACAACTGGATTATGCAGCAAGACAATGATCCAAAGCATAGGAGTAGGTTCTAGTCCTAGAAATAAGTGAATAAGAAATATGCTGCTAAAGGTGGCACAGCCAGATTTTAAGTTTAATGTGGGAGTTAAGTTTTCCACATTGGTGGCAGGTGTTGGATAACTTTTTTATTGGATATTTTTGATCCATAAAATAATAATAATAACTGTATTGTGTGTTTACTCAGGTTGTCTTTGTTTTATGTTGTATTTCGTTTGAAGATCTAAAACTATTTAGTATGAGATGTACACAAAAACAGAAAAATACAAAATACATTTTCAGAGCACTGTAAATGTCAGAGCTTTTTGGATTTTACTAATTTTTAAAATGCATTCATATCAATAAGACTGATAGAAGACTCTAGAATTGTAGTGATGTACTGAAAACAAAAATCTACTATGACTGTTATTGCACTAAATACAGTGCTCTGAATATATTTTCTATTAAAAGGACTGCATGGTAGGTCTCTCTGTAATAAGGACAGTATTTGACATCTTATTTTAGCAGGACTGTGGCTCCACAAATGAATATTTGATATAAGCTCATGATTGCTATTTAGGAACTCTTCATCTGATATCTTCTTTTTTTTGTTTTGTTTGAAGGAAAGGCCAGCCAGCTACCATGGGGAACATTTTTGGCAACCTCCTAAAGAGTCTTATAGGGAAAAAAGAGATGCGGATTTTGATGGTCGGCCTGGATGCAGCTGGGAAAACCACAATCCTGTACAAACTGAAACTTGGAGAGATAGTCACGACGATTCCCACCATCGGTACATTCACTTCTCAGACAACATTTTTATGGCCAATATTAGTTACATACAGTATACGTGATTAATTAACAAATCTTTCAGGAATGAGATTTCTTTTCTTAAACCTTGTTGTCTGACAGTAGAGATCCTCTTTGACTTTTTTCAGGGTTTAATGTGGAGACAGTGGAGTACAAGAACATCAGTTTCACAGTGTGGGATGTCGGTGGTCAGGACAAAATCAGGCCTTTGTGGCGACACTATTTTCAGAACACACAGGGTGAGTTTTTATTGTACCTGCACACCTAACATCATCTCTATATCTTACATAATCCCAAGAATAATTACCAAGGATCATTTAAGTCTTCTTCCCTTCAATCTACACCGCTTCCCAATCATGTTATATAACCAGCCACAACGTGTGTAATAGAGCAAGAGCATGCTTCCCTTTTCATTTTAATTTAAATCCACATATGACATACATAATGCCTGCGTGTATAACATTGTTAATAGAGCATGGAAGAGGGGCATTCGAAGTTGGGCTAGGTGTAATTACAGCACAGCTGAAAATGTTAAACAGTGACACCTGGAACCAGCAGTATTGTAGAACACTGCTACTCTTGTTATTCATGATGGTGTAATGTACCGTTACTGTACAAATACTTTGCATCTACAGGGTTATTCTAAATGGTTATTTAAAAAAAAAATTTAAGTTTCATTTTTATTGAACATTTCTGCTGAACACTTCTGATGAACATTTCTACATTTCTGCTGAACATTTCTACTGAGCATTTCTGCTAAACAATTTTGCTAAACATTTCTAATGACCATTTCTGCTGAACATTTCTGCTAAACATTTCTGCTAAATGGTTATTTTAAATAACATTGACATCATATAGGAACTTCGAGTGTGTAATTTCAGTGGCATGTTGATAGTTTGCCTCTCTGTATTTGGTCAGGCCTGATATTCGTGGTGGACAGTAATGACCGAGAGAGAGTGAATGAAGCCAGAGAAGAGCTGATGAGGATGCTAGCTGAAGATGAACTGAGAGATGCAGTGCTGCTGGTGTTTGCCAACAAGCAGGCGAGAGACTTTCCCCCCTCATCTGGAGATTTATTATTTAAGAATGCACAAGAATTATTTAGGGCTGTTGAATTTTCCTAGACAATTTTTTTTTTTTGCATGTTCTTTCAGACTTGGTTATATATACAAATACAGACACAAATAGGAACAAGCAGGAGGTTGTTCTTTCAAGCTTGAGCAAGAGGTCAGATATGAATCTTGCTAGTCAATGAAACACCACATTCACTGACATGAACATGTGGTGCTGCGCAGTGTATTTACAGCATTCATTCTTTAATTCTTAGTAACTGCCTGGTCAGGGTCACGTGTTTAAATTAAGCTACTATTTTGTTTATGTTTTGGGAAATAGAAGTATCTATATTTGTTAAAAAATATTGCAGGCAGGAACAAATAAAAAGATCAACCGTGCAAGCAGAACTCTCAATGAGACCAGTTATGAACTCAAGCGATGTAGCTGAGGTTGAGGAATTGTCAGAGCCAGAACTCACACACAGTGATGACAGTGCTGGTATATTGCTTTACACCCCTAGGGTATATATTGCATCATTAACTGTATTTGTTCATAAACTGACACTGATCAAAATGATATGAAATTACATCAGCGATTCTAAAGTGGTATTCATATTAGCCATATTCAATTGGGTATTTATTCAGTTTATAGAAACTATATTTCTGTAAACAATTCTACCATATTCATCCATGTCAGTGATGCCCATCCACTTTTGTCAAGAAAATCTCTATCTTTTTTGTTTTAAATTTGACATTTGAGCCATTTACTCCTGTCTGACCCACATTTCTCTTTACCCTGATATGTAGGATTTGCCAAACGCCATGAACGCAGCCGAGATCACTGACAAACTGGGCCTTCACTCACTCCGCCACCGTAACTGGTACATCCAGGCCACTTGCGCCACCAGCGGCGACGGCCTGTACGAGGGCCTCGACTGGTTGGCCAACCAGCTGAAGAACAAGAAGTGAGTCGAATCTGTGGACGGCTGAGCTGCAGCTCATCAGGGAGCACCAGTGGTTTTTTTTTTTTTTTTTTTTGTGTTTACAAGTTGAGAGTGGAGAGAGCAGGCCAGCTCAGATTCCAGCTGCTTAGCCTATACTTTTCACACTTTGTAAAAATGTCACTTTAAACCCCCACTCCCTGCTGAATCTACTATGATTATATAATGATAGAAAATAAGTAGCACATCTCCATATCATGTTTTTTCTGTTTTGCTAGTGGCCAGAAAGGTAGTTGAATGGCGTGACTTGAAGTGATTCAGTAACAGTGTTGGGTAAGTTACTCAAAGAAAATAATACACTACAGATTACTAATTACTACTTTAAAATTGTAATCTGATTACATTACTGATTACTGCATGTAAAAAGTAATTGGATTACTAATTACTTTAATTTCAAGTTACTTTCGAAACCTGTCAAACTTACAAAAATACACTGCAAAGTGAAAGTTCTAGTTCTTTCAGTAATTTTAGTGCACGTGAATGTATGATATGATGAGAAAAGGCTGGATTTATCATAAAACTTGCCTCGGGTGTTGTCACTGTATGTAAGAATACCAGACCGATAAAATATAAATCTTTTATAACTAGGCTAGTTTGGTGTCGCTAGCCAAAGGAGAGGCACAGCTAAGCTATCATTGTATGGGTTTAGCTGCTACAGTGCCATGCAGAGTACATTATCTTTCCTTATACTCTGCTCATATTATGTTCACGTAAACTGGAACTTATATGGACATTTACACACCTTGTTTTCCTGCTTATCATCAGAGGATGTTATTTCAGTTTCAACTCCTTTACTGGTTTAAAAATAAAAATCAGCGTATATCCATTTTTCCTCACACTGACTGTGAGCTAGCGTTTGGCAGCATTGAGAGACTGTCGGCCAATAATACACGAGTGTTTCCACGTATTTTCCTCTAAACCCTGTCTGATTGGTCTCGCCTCCGTTCACTGAAGAAATAAAATTACACAACACCAACGTCTTCTTTTACTGATGTTCAGTTACATAGTGGCAAACCGCTCCAAGTGGAGAATCATTTGGGGCTAAAGAAAAAATCTTCTAGGTTACAGCCCCCAGTACCAGGGTACCAGTAACAGGCCAGGTTACACCCCTGGCAGCCACGCAAAACGTGATTTATTTTTTAAATGCATTTTACGTAATAATGTTTTCTTAACCATAAATTTGGAACACAAGTAACGGAAATTGATTGACATCGGTAACTGTAATCAAATGACATAAATGTAAAAATTTCTGTGTTATCAGAAAAAGCATTTAGAATACAGTAATGTGTTTTACCCAACTCTGTTCAGTAATCAGTAATAAGGAATAATGCTGATTTTTTGTTATTAGTGTGGTATAGAGTGTGTAATATTAAATGCAGGTCATTTAAACTATAATGTGCTGCCCTCATGGCTCAGAGGTCTTGGGTACAGGAAAAAAATTTAAGTGAATGTTGTTGCTCAGAACGATCCAAGAGTGCTAGGTGTGTTTCTATTCGATGTGTTTTTGCTAGAGTACTACTACTGAGGTTTTACAGTAACACTCTGTGTTTTATTAGCATTTAGATCTGTTGTGAAACAGTAACATTTTGACTGCCTGCGTAAATCGCCCTGTTTTGAGCGGGCCTCTGCGTGTTTGTGCACAGACAGATGACATGATCCCTACTCTTTATTTATTTCGATTTTTTTGGCATGTAGACATTGCCTTGACAGAATGATACAGTGGCTGCACATTTCTTGGATCATCAGTTACACCTCAGTCAAAATGATTTACTGTTCTTGCATGTTGTCTCTCTGGCACGGTAGCGTGTGCTCTGCTTTTTCATCAAATCTGTTGCATGTGTTTATTAGATGCTGTGCGTTAGAAAAGACTTGCTCTCTATAGCTCCGTGAGTGGTTCTTTGAGTTCTTTAGTGCGTTTAGAAGCCACTGTATTCATATCACTCATCATACATTGGTGAATAAGAACAATGAGTTGTAATATTTGGAAAGAAATTTGTATTAAATCATGTGCTGCTGATCAAAGCATGTTTTTTAAGCATCCATAATTTCTGTACTGATGCTGAGATTTGAATGTTCAAATCAAACAATTCAGCGTGTTATAAAACACAGCATCCCATGATACCTCGAGTTGTCTCTCTGCTCACAGAAATGTGTTTCTTAACTTATTGTACTGCCGCTGCCCCATGAAAAATCTTTATACAACATGGCTTAAACAAATGGTTTACACTAAAACATAATTATCAGATATTCCATTCATGACCTCACAAAAAGTGATTTTTTTTTTTTTTTACTTTATATTTATTTATTTATTTGTGATCTTTATATTATATTAGTGCAAGACTATATACACATCAGGTTATTATCACTTACTAGTTAAAATGTTGATAATGTTGATTGATTAATACAATGTATCTATCTACCTGTGTGAATATACCCAATAATTTATCGAACAAAACCATCCAATAAACTCTCTGTGATGAAAAAGGGAGCACTGTCGCTTATTCTGCAGAAATTATTTGTATGAAATACTACATAGATTACCGCATTTATTTAAAAATATTGTATTTATAAAAAAGATTGTAATCAAAATATTTTTGGTTTTTCGTTTATTGTCCACAAAAACATACAAAAGCACGATACCGGCTATATCAGAAATGCTTACTGATTTCATTTAACATGATTATATTATTTGTAGCATTCAGGTTGTGGGATGTGGAGCTGTGTTACCATGTATTTCATCCTTCTCGTGGTTTAGTATTTAATTAGAAAATGTGCCTCTTTATCTTAATAACATTGTGTGACATGACAGAAAGCCATAAATCTCTTGTTAAAGTATGCTGCCATGGATACAGAAAGAGTAGCTATATACCTGCACTTCTCATTTCTCTTTAAACCTTTTTAACGACTCTCTCTCTCCCTCTCTCTCCCTCTCTCTCTCTGCCAACATTAATCACTAACTCTGAAAATTCTAGCAGTGGGAATTGTGAAAATCCTCTCACCAAGGTGCCCAGTGTCTTGCCTTCTGTTTTCCCTGGCTTATCCCACACGCGCGCACACACACAAACACACACACACACCTCCCTGCTTGCCCTCACAGTGTGTCTCCAGGGGTGTGACAGCAGTATGTGGGTCAGGGCAGTTCTCTCCGGGCTACCAGCCCCCGATGCCCCCTGCAGGCGGCGCACAATAGCGGCACCGCGGCAGGTGCCATTGCTGGGATTCCCTCTCGTAACCGGGGCGCTCTCGCCCAGGGCACAGACACACTGGCAGCAGTGCAGCAATCAATTCATCAATGCGTGATGGGAGCGCGGGGTGCTGAAGCTCAGCCAGCCCACCCCCATAGACAGACCCTGGCCACCAGCGCTGAGCCTGCGATACGGACCAGAAGTGGTGTGTTAGTGGTGCATGGAAATGCAGCTCATTTAGAGGGCAACGGGGCCAGCATGGAGCTGATTGTTCTAATAGTACTGCAATATTCCACTTTAACGATCGTTTGAGGGTTAAAGAAGCAAGCGGAATTACCAGACCTGGGGGTAAATGTGGTAAAAAAAAAGCACAAACTGAACTGATTCTAAAGGGTTGACAATATTTCAATGGTGCTACATTTATATTTTGTTGACAAGCTTAATTTAATGGTGATGCACCATTAAGAACATCAATATTTTTTTTATGTCTAATGACTCTTTTCCCATAGCGTTTTCAATAATGTGAAGTTTACCTTATGTTATAAAAAAAAATGGCGGATAAAAAAATCCCCATCTTTCATTTATACTTTTAAAAAGTATTCAGAGACATCTTAGATTTATATTTATTTTTGAAAATATTTTATATATATTTATTGCCACATCACATGGTATACACAAAAATAGAGTATAACAGATGAGTGAATTTCTTAAGTTGCATAGAGCTCCACCAACAAAGAATTCTTAAATAAGAATAAGAGATAATACGAGGGGGGGTTGGTAAACTGGTAAAAAAATTTAACAATTGAACAAACTAGAGAGTAACAATGTATGCTGTGTACAAAAATACTCCAATCAAAAATACATGAGTATGATTATATACTGAACTGTACAGTATGGTATTAAAATTCTGGTGATCAGCATTTACATGATATTTGGTGTGTGAACGTGGAAAAATGGATTTACATTTACATCTGTATTTATGGAATTCGGCAGACGCCCTCATCCAAAGTGACTTACAGAAGTGCTTGAAGTCTATCAATAAATACATCCTGATACTGGTTCAATGGGTCATGGATTAAGAATGGCATCAGTCTAAAAACACTGTTGGGGAGGTAATGTAGTAAGAAAAGCTCAAAAAACATTTGAAAAAAAATAAAATAAAATAATAATAATAATAATAATAATAATAAAGTACTAATTGTGATTTACGTGTGCCTTTCTTAGGTAAAGCTACAGGTGGTGAACATCAACAGTTGAACAGCTATTAGTGATGAAATACTACACAATAGTTGAACCACAATGACTTGCACTTAAAAACTATGCATTTCGTGTGTATTCCATATAATATAATGGATGGTGTACAACATGCTCAAGTTAATATAGTATGCTGTGTTAATATGACATAATGGATAGGTCTCTACTTTCAGGTCATATGTCCTCAGTGAGCTGCTTTATCTTCTCCTCATCTCCTAGTGATAGTACTACAGTGCTAATATCTCCCTCTGGTGGACAGAATGTGACATGACATGTCTCAAACACACAATTTCGGGAAATTCTTCTCCATGCCTGTTGGAAAAACCAAAACAAAACCGTTAGAACCCATCACCGAAATTCGAATGGTTTCCACTACAAATAACATTACAAACCATTAATATTATTGGTCCTTAAGGGTATCCACTAGGCATAACATGCCACCAATAGAAGGCAACAAATGACCAGTAGAGACCCACAGGGACTATTACAGTTTCAATTTAAACCAATACAATTCCCATTATAAGCATTAAAACCCTTATCCCTATGACGGTTTCTACCTTGGGTTCTTTCAGCAGGGATTGTAAGCAGACAGTTTTTGTTTGTTTGTTTGTTTGTTTTTAATAACCATAGCAGAATCTCGAAGAGACTTGAACAGGAACAAGCATAGTAACTATATTTATAGTCCTATTTAAAATCATATTTACTAGCCATATCCACGATAATACATCATTTAAGAAATAGAAATAAAATAACGATGGGGGGAGGGGGAGGGGCTATTTAAACCGTATAAAGTTGTCTTGATGTTTACATGCTTTGTTTGTTTGTTTAAATTGCGGATTATATTACAGAATTAGGCCTGACACTTCTACATTTATTATTTTCTTTTTTCTTTTACAACTGAAGAAAGGTGGCTGTGGATGCATTTGCTACATTAAATCTAGATAAAATAACAAATCGTGTTTTAAAGAACAGTTCCATAATACTTTGGTTACAGTACAACAGACTGATCGATGAGAATTGAATCACTCTCTCTCTCTCTCTCTCTCTCTCTCTCTCTCTATATATATATATATATATATATATATATATATATATATATATATATATATATATATATATATATATATATATATATATATATATATATAAAAAATAAAAAGTATATACTCACTGGAACCTAATCACTCTGATTGTCTAGCGTAGCGTGATGTGTGGTTGGCTTTATACTGTAAAAATGTACACCTCCTGCCAGAGAGAACGCAGAAGAAAGCTTTATGATGAACGCCGTGCAGTCAGGGACGGTGAACAGACTGGGCCCGTTAATCCGAGATTATTCCTCCTGCTACAGACAGCGGTCGCTGCACGGACACCGCCGACATGGATCACTTTACCGCCCATGTTTACGTAGTAAATCTGATATAATCCTTCTTTTCGCACTCCGTGTTTTACACTTTGGTGCAGTTTTTCTTCAACTATTCACAACCCCCCCCCCCCTTTTTTTTAACCAGACAAAATGCAAATATTACCAACGGAGAGCCTTGTAAGATTTCTTAACTAGGCCTCGCGGCGCCTCGGGTTTTCCCAGGGATTCTACCCGGCATGACTCTCCTGGGCCTCGGCCAGCAGCGACACTCCACACCCGGTAAGACCCGACAGAATGCGCCTTTGCGCGCTTTGTCTCCTGTAACACTCTGCCCCCGCTACGCGACACGTTTGCTCACTTGTTCTCGGCTCAGAGATGTGCATTTACTCCACACGTAGTCTGCCATTCAGTCATTTTGGTCCAAAAGGTGCACAGCTAAACTTTAACGTGAAGCATAAAGTTAGCCAGCACGGCTAATTAATAGCTTAGCTTAGGTCAGTGCGCAATATTTACCCCGCTAGCTAGCGATGTCCTGTTCTTCGCCGTGAAAGTGTTTTAACTATCAAACTACACATTTAAACCCAATATAGATATAACATTCAAATGTATATATATATATATATATATATATATATATATATATATATATATATATATATAGACACACACACCACATAGTTAGCATATACTGTTAGCTAGTGGCTACAACGCTAACTGTTTGCTAGCTCGCTGGGGCTCCCGTGTTTATTGTTTACAGTTTTAAGGCTCGCGCAAGCAGGTTAGCTACTTGGGTCTGTTTGTAGCTTAGATAAATATGCAGGTGTTTTAATACGAATGCCTATCAACGTGGTGCACTACTGGTGTGTTTATTTATTTATTTTTAATTATAGTTGTTTTTGCAGGTTTTAATTGTTCTATCGGTAGTTCCAGTCGCGCGCTGCCGTTATCATTCGGTCATCAGTGAACACAGAGCTGGCTGGCCGCTAGCACGTGGACAGGAGCGGCAGCTTTGTACAACTTATTCACTGAAAGGAAATGTAGAAAGAGAACAGAGGCTTCAAACAACGTGTGTAAGACGTTTTCGACGCTCCTGGTGTAATCAGAGGCTCGTGTGGGGGTTCTGGGGGTCTTGTAAGGGACGCAGATAAACAGCTGTTCAGCTCAGTGTTTAGGTTCCTGGTGCAGATTGGGTGCTGGGTAAGTGTGAATGATTTTGAATCGCATTCAGTACAGCTTCTTGATGATGTTTCGTTATTGTCTCAACAGGTGCTGAATAGTGGCATGTTCCGGGTGCTGGGTTTATCTAAAGTGGTGGAAGAAAGCCCAGCTCTGTGATTCGCCTTTGTATAACACGTTGCAGGGTATCTGACTCGGACGGGAATACAGACTGACCGAGCGAGGTGGGATATCGAACTGGAACTGTGTATCTGACTCGGACGGGAATACAGACTGATTGAGCGAGGTGGGATATTGAACTGGAACTGGGTACGCTGACGTGCCACTCCTGAACACATTGGGTTTAAGGCCTCTGGTGCTGAAATAGGCTGTCCACATCTTCAGCATGGCGTCCGTTCCAGTGTACTGCTTGTGCCGACTTCCTTACGATGTCACGCGCTTCATGATCGAGTGTGATGTTTGTCAGGACTGGTTTCATGGAAGGTAGGGGGGCATCTTGTATTTAACGCTTTAAGCCTCGGACATGTAAATCTCTATTAAGAGTGTCTTACAGTAGTATTGTTTTGGTTATAGCTGTGTTGGAGTGGAGGAAGATAAAGCAGCAGACATTGACCTGTACCATTGCCCTAACTGTCAAGTGACACATGGACCCTCTGTCAGTAAGTGACTTTAGTTACTTACTGATTAATCCCCCCCCAAATATACCCAAAAATACCCCCCCCCCAAATTTGCTCTAATCATAATCTATTACAATTTTCTTAATAGCAACTTGAAATGAAACCGCTGGTTATAAGAAGGAAGCATACACTAATTCAACCATGTTCCTTTTTGTCTTGTAGTGCGTAAGCGGCGTGGGGGTTCTAAGCAGGCTGATAGTTCAGGAAGCAAGAAAGATTCGGGGAAACCTGTGAAGACTGGGAGCGCTCAGTTTGTTCGCGAGTTACGCAGCCGCACGTTTCCCAGGTAATTTGTGTTCATTGAATCCTGCAAAAGTAAACTAAGGATGTGCAGAAGTACATGTTTTCAAAATGGATAAGTTCGGTTGAATGTCATATCCATGTTTACATTGAGGCGTTGTGTGCAGATGGTGTCTGCCATCACACTTGCGCTTACAGTAACATGAACATATCGACGAGTAAGCAGAAAATGGAAAAAAGCTAAAAAAAAATTCATGTTTCATAGCAGAATGAATGGACAAAGTGACGTGATCACTTATTTCTGAGTTCTAAATCTAGAGGTACTGATATTGTATTATTAAAATTTTTCTGTTGACCAGACTGGGGACAGTTTAGGATCTTTCAACTGAAAAAGATGTTAAAGATGATGCACATAGTGTATTTAATATAAACACACACACACACACACACACACACACACACACTACTGATCAAAAGTTTAGACACACTCATTCATTTATTTACTAATTTTCTCCATGTTTTAAAATAATAAGTCATCAAAACTCAGAAATAACACAAATGGAATTATGTTGTGATTTTAAAAAATCCAAAATAATTTTTTTTTAGTTTTTTTAACATCTTCAAAGTAGATTCCCTTTTTGCTTAGAATTTCCAGAAATGTATGCCATTTTCTCAACCGATTTCTTGAGGAAATCCCCGAGATGCTTTTTAAACAGTATCAAAGGAGTTCCCACCTACCATGTCCACTTATGTAATTTTTGGAATATTTCCCCCCAAGTCATCCATTTAAATGAATATTTTTTGTAAGTAAAATGTAAGTTGTCTAATGAAAGAAATGAATATGTTGGCACAATTTTATTTTTGTATACAACACAGATTTCAAACATTTAATCATACACCTTCAGATTAAAATGTTTTTAAGATCATGAGAAACATTTGTCACGTGTCTCCAAACTTTTGACTGGTAGTGTATATGTATATAAAATACATGTATAATAAACCCCACCCACTGCATTCCACCTCTGAAATTTAGTTTAGTTTCTACTAGCAAACTTTTACTGCATGACTCACCAGATAACTCTAAATAAATAAAATATATTGAATAAGTGAGTTGAGTGAGCATTGTATTGACAAATAAAGCTACAGCACAACTTTTATCTACAATTTCTTAACTGCACAATAGCACCATAACGGTGCAAAACACAGTTTTCAATTCGCGAACTGGCTTTTGTACATGGGAAATTTTGTTACTTTAAAATATTCTGAGAGCAGAAATAGATCATGATACTTTCTGCTTTTGAGAACTAATTTTAAAAAATTGTTTTGTATAATGCATCAAGTAAGACCATGAGAAATTGGTGGTAAAGTGTTGATTTGCATATGACTCCTATTTAAATGTGTTGTTTTCAAAGCAATACTTTTGATTGCAAGTGAAAATATAGTTAAAGTCATATCAGGAGGCTGTCCAGATAAAAGATGTATGAAATAAGCAGTCGTAAATGCTATTTTATTTTGCATGTTTTAGTGCCGATGAAGTCCTGCTGAAGCCGACAGGAGCCCAGCTCACAGTGGACTTTCTGGAGGAGCGCTCCTTCAGCGTTCCAGTCCTGGTCTTGAGGAGGGATGGATTAGGCATGAGTTTGCCTCCAGCGTCATTTTCTGTGTCCGATATTGAGCACTATATTGGTAATTAGCCTTAAGCAGTCCAGTGCTGTTTACTGATGTCAGACAAGCTATGTGGACATTTCATTTGTGAAATGTTTCTGATGTGCTTTGTTTTCTTGTAGGAACCGATAAAGAAATCGACGTGATTGATGTGATGCGTCAGGCGGACATGAAGATGAAACTTGGGGATTTTGTAGAGTACTATAATAGCCCAAACCGAGACCGAGTGCTCAATGTGATAAGCCTGGAGTTTTCAGACACCAGGTATGCACATTAATTTAGTACCTCATGAAATTCTTGACGTATAGTATATTAAAAATGTACTTCTCCGATGAGCTGTGCAGCTCTCCACGGCTTGGCAATAAATCCCAATACAGAACTGTCTGTGTGTGTGTGGCTTTACCACCACATAACTCTACCCAGGAAAGTAGTTCTTTGCAGGTTATTGTTTGGAGACTTAACAGGCACAATTAGTGAAAATGCTACTCCAACTTCAAACAAGATAAATTTGATATGAATCCAAGGGTCTCTCAATTGATGTTAACATCTCTTTTTTTTCTCTTTCAAGTGAACTTGTAATCTGCAGTCAAATTACAAGACAATGAGTTGGTTTTAAAGCAGGTGCACACGCGCAAAAACAAATGTGCCAATCCTTTAAACTTGACTAAAAACAGCGTCAGTACAGAGACATTTGAGAGCAAACATTAACAGATGTTTAAAAAATAACTAAATAAAAAATTTAAGTACATAAAGCTGACAACACACAGCTATGCATGTGTGACTGTATCTCAAATGTTTTTCTACGTTATCAGGGCATTAAGGAGTAGTGTGTTTCGCTCTGTTATTTTGTATTCTATGTAGCAAGCAAAAAAGGGAATAAGAATGCATTTGGGGTCTAGGGATTTGACATAGAAAAATGGCAGTTTTGACTTGGATTACATGGATAAAATCTAAAAATAGTACTACATGAATGTGAAATTGAATGCACCGTGAACCGTAAACATTAAGTTGCTGTTTAAAAATAGCGATGTTGCCAGGAACCTCATAATTTTGTGTGTACTAGGTTGTCTAACCTCGTGGAGACCCCAAAGATTGTGAGGAAACTATCCTGGGTAGAAAACCTCTGGCCGGAAGAGTCTGTGTTTGAAAGGCCAAATGTGCAGAAGTACTGCCTGATGGGGGTGAAGGACAGCTACACTGACTTCCACATTGATTTTGGAGGAACTTCTGTGTGGTACCATGTGCTCCGGGTAAGGCACATTTCATTTAATTATAGTAAAGCAGCTGGATTTTCAAACCTTCAGCCATTTCAAATCGTTTTCAACCAATTTAGAGAATTGCTGTACGTTTTTGACTCAGGGCGAGAAGATTTTCTACCTGATCCGTCCGACGCCTGCTAACCTGGCACTATTTGAGCGCTGGAGCTCCTCCTCCAATCAGAACGAGCTCTTCTTTGGGGATCAAGTGGACATGTGCTACAAGTGCTCACTCAAGCAAGGAAACACTCTGTTTATTCCGACTGGTATAAAGCATTCTTTGCTGTGTTATTATTGAATTAATCAAAAGTTATTTGACTTAAGCCATGTCTTTGCTAAAGTTCCAGATTCTCCATAGTGAATGTCCGCTTGTACAGTAGAGCTGTAATTAATGCAGTTGTTCAGTTCTCTAATCTAAACAGATGGGTAGGCCCTAAACTATATATTAACAGATTAACAGAGCTTGCTTTTTAATCAACACCGTAAATAGACCAATAGATTTCAGTTGCAACATGTCTTTGTGGCAGCGTATTTAGGCTTTGTTTAGGCTTTATATGGAGTGTCCTGTGGTATATTTTCTTCTGTCAGGTTGGATCCATGCAGTTCTTACTCCTGTTGACTGCCTGGCATTTGGAGGAAATTTTCTTCACAGCCTCAACATCGACATGCAGCTTCGGTAAGGTGTTAATCCACTCATTCAAATATCTAGGTGGGTGTATTACTGTGAATAACATGCTTAACTTACCAAATCATTTTTATGTCTTTCTCAGAGCATATGAAATAGAGAAGAGACTCAGCACAGCAGACTTGTTTAAGTTTCCTAACTTTGAGACCGTGTGCTGGTATGTTGGCAAGCACCTCCTTGACACTTTCAGAGGTAAGGCATTCCATAAATTAATTAAATATTTGTTAAGAACAACATATAGAGCACTGACTTTCCCTGCTGGTTATGTTGCAGCACAAATAATCAAGCAGAATCAAGCTTAAAAAGCTTGTAAAATATAATTTAATGGGATCATTTCTAGTATAGTCAAATAGGCAAGGATTACTGACACTGGTCTTGTTCCACTGAAAAGTCGTTCTTATGTTGCTGTTTGTTGTTATGTAGGTCTGAGGGAAAATCGGCGGCACCCTGCCTCTTATCTGGTCAATGGAGCCAAGGCTCTCAATAATGCCTTCCGAAGCTGGACTCGCAAAGAGGTGATTTGTCACAATCACGTAAAATTGAAAGTTTACACTTTTATTACTGGGCTTACATTGTGCGAAGCATTTGCACATCATACATACACTACAACTAAATAGTACACTAATTATTGGTATTTGCTCAGTGCTTGTGGCAGCACTGTGTAACCGTCATTATGGCATAATTCCACAACCATAAATTGGCACAGTGGCCCAAAACACAACACGGGTAAGGCTGTAAAATGAAAACTATAAATTTCACTATAAACACTCACTTATTTCACCCAAACAAAACCAAAAAAAGAATCTGTTCTATAGTTTGCTATTGCATTAGTGTCATCATTGTCAAATGTTCAGCGGTTTTTTGACAGCCAGATTGACTTAACTAAAAAGCAGTTTGTGTTCTTTTATTGTTCGCTCTTCAGTCCTTGTCTGAGCATGAGGATGAGATCCCAGAAACCATTAAGACCCAACAGCTGGTGAAGGACCTGGCTAAAGAGATACGACTTGTAGAGGTAAGGATCACTCTGTTCAGTAAATGTGTGTGAATACACTGGACGTTTGGAGTTTTAAAGGAGTTAGGAATGCATTTCTATGTTTATTTCTTGACAGGACATTTTCCAGCAGAATATAAACAGAAGTGGGGCTCCCTTCGGTACCTCACAGGCCCTTCCTTCTGCTCACCCCAAACCTCCATTAACCACTCCTCACAACCCTGGCAGACCTCCGGGTAAAAAAAGAGGCCCTAAACCCAAGGAAGGCCCTGTTGCTGTGGGCGTAGGCCCTCCAGGGGTCAAGAAAAAAGGCCAGAAAGGGAAGGAAATAAAGATGGAGGCAGGGGAGCTGGATCTGCTTGAGATTCATACTAAACACACCCTGAAGAAATTTCAATCAGGAAATAAAGCCAAAAACAAGAGCAAGGTAGCATATAACAATGACTTTGGATTGGGCGAATCTTCTGATATCCTTATAGGTTGTCAGCATTTCAGTGTTTCTTTCTTTCCAAAAGATGGACCTGCCTGGTGCCTGTGTGGAGGACTTTGAAGGGAAAATAAATAAGAGCAAGCTTAAGCTGGTTCTCACCAATGGCAAGATACAAGGGTATGGACTTTTATCAGCCACAGTATTACATCCCTTACATTTTCTATGTATTCTATAATCCTCTCATTTGCCTTCCTTTTAGGAAGAAGGGGGGCCGATCTGGTAATACTAATGGAGCAGGACGCACTGCTCAATTCCAGCCTCTAACAAGCAGCTCAGCTCTTTCATCAGACTTTGATTCTGAAGATGAGCTTCAGATAGATGAAAGTCCTCCTCCTCGCCGCAAGCCAGTCGTACCCAGCAAAAAGAAACTAGCTGGTAGGATCATGTGGGGTTTTTTTTTTCCTTTGTGATACACACTTATTTTTGTTTATCTAATATCAAGCCAATACCGCTCTGCAGTAGGTCTTCCCAGGAAACTACCACGAGCAAAACCATGTTCAGACCCACACCGCATCAGAGAGCCTGGGGAGGTGGATTTTGACATTGAGGTAAACCTGAGCTCAGTCCTTTTGCATAAAGTATAGAGTAACGTGGTAGAGCTGCAAAAAATGTATTGCCTGGAGTAAATCTTTCGGGTGTCACTCAGGAGGATTACACCACAGATGAAGAGATGCTCACTGTGCAAGGATTAAAAGCAGGAGCAGGGGGAATCCTGGACTTGCTTAAGGCTAGCAAACAGGTAGCTGGCTTGGACCCCACCCTCAGGTACAGAACCAACTACACCTTTTGAAATATAAGTTTGGAGTCCTGAGTCCTGCTTGGTGGGGAAAAAATACATTGCAGTAAAGATGTAACGGTTTGAAAATTTCATATCACGATTATCGTGACCAAAACTATCACGGTTATCAGTATTAAAATGTGCTGAAAATGTACAAAAAGTGCTGATACACACTGAAATTGTTTAAACAGGTTTTATATTTGACTATAAAATGATGGATGGTTGTCCCTATGCTTGCTGCGATCATTTAGTTCAGTTAGAGAACATGGCGGAAGGTATTGATGGCGCTCGGGAGAATTCCCAACCTTCCAAGAGGATCAAATTTAAAGTGTGTCCTGTATTGGATTTTATAAAAATGCTGAGGAAAACTTAATAGAAGTTTTATTAATGGTAACTCTGTCTGCAGAGCTTGCCAGAAGAAAGTTGCTGCAACAACAAAACAGTCCAATGACAAACTTGTATTAAACCAAATCTTCCGCCATCGTCTTGTCAGTCAGCTCGCCTCACTTTCATCACGTGATAAAAGAAACCTGACCCCTGCTGATCTGTGCTGCGACTGACTCGTTCAGCTGAATTGAGCAGACGCGTTCAGTTTTTAATTGTAGTGTCCGTTTTTATGCTTTACAAATCGCGATAATCGTGCAGTTTTAACCATAATTGATTAAATGTGACATGGTAATACTAACCGTAGGGGAATTTTATTGTGAAACCAGTAACCGATTCATTCCTACTTTGCAGCACAGTTTGGTGTACCAGAAGCATTTGTTTAAGCATCCACTGAGGGTGATGAAGTACATTTAGGGGGAAATGGGAACAAACGGCAAACTGCTTAAATGATATCATTGCTTGTTTCTTGTCGTGTTATGTAGCGAGGAAGCACCAGCCTCTCCCAGTACCCGAGATGCCATCCAGGGCATGTTATCTATGGCCAATCCTCCTTCTTCTTCTTCCTCATCCTCGTCCTCTTCCTCTGCCTCCTCCTCTCCTTTGTCTATGTCTGGAGGGGGTGAGAGGCTGGGGGCAATGAAGAACAAAGCCAGGAGGGCCATGTGGGTGGGTGGTGCAGAGAAGAAGAGTGAGAAGAAGGCTGTCATCCAAAGGCCAGGCAAGCGGCCCATCAAAAGGCCTGCCAGGCATCTCAGTGACGACGACAGTCCTGACGAGCAGGAGACGCTGGGAACTTGTTTTAAAGACTCTGATTATGGTGGGTTCAGACAGTACCCCAGCTGTGGTAACTACACACCGCTTTAGCAGCACTGTGTCCAAGCTTGCAATACGTTCCTAGCCGTGCTTGATTTGCCTTGGATTCTATCTGTTTATTCTATCTATTTATAGCAGCAAACACTACAAAAATACAATAATCATACTTTTGTATATTGTGCAGTCTAGTCACATAAGCACTGAAATTTTGGATTTTATTTTCCGTGCTGCTCCTGTATAATGCATATGAGTCGTGTAAACAAGTAAACTCTCCTGTAAACAGTTTTATAATTTTCCCTTTTCTTTAGTGTACCCTTCCTTAGAGTCAGATGAGGAAGAACACACACTGAAGTCCAAAATGAAGAGAAAGAGAAACTGGGATGATACACCATGGAGTCCTAAAGGTATTACACTGCAATTATATTCTAGTCAGTGATTTCATTAGGATTCTCTTCTAGCCACCCAAGCGCATACGTAATTGACAGAATTTCTTTTGCTGCTTCTTCGATATCAGCTCGTGTGACTCCCACCCTGCCTAAGCAGGAGCGGCCAGTGAGGGAGGGTGCCCGAGTGGCATCTGTCGAGACTGGGCTTGCTGCCGCTGCTGCCAAACTGGCACAGCAGGTGAGCACAAAGCAGCCAAGTAGGCACTGGATTTACAAATCAAGTGCTGTGTACTGATTTTTCTTTCTTTGGTGTTAGGAGCAACAGAAGACTACAACAAAAAGAAAATACACAAAAAAGAAGATCCCTCAAGAAAAAGGGCATTCAGCAGCATCCCATCTCCAGATACAGCCAGACTCAATGTCGCCACCGCTGCCTCCTGAGCCTCTGGTGGACTGTATTGCAGAAGAGAGGAGAGTAGAGACGTACTCGGCCAGCCTGCTGGACCATGAATACACAGCGGGTCCGGGCCCATTTGGCCCAGGTGGCCCTAGAGGGAGCGCTGCCATGGCTCCAGGCGTTTTCCTCACCTCCAGACGACCCTCTCTCTCTCCGCAGAACAGCAGCAGCTACTCCCCCTCTGCACCCTCACCAGCTGGGATGGCAAGTCCTGGGGCTGCTGGGGTAGGACAAGGTAAACCCAAGAGGCTGTTAGCGGTGGGCTGTACAGCACTAAATTCACATCATTGCATCATTTGGAGTGTAGATTAGCATTCTACATTTGTAGCATGTACATGAGTCCAAAGCATGCATAAATATGAATAGTTCCTGGATAAGGAGGTCCTGCCTTGCTCAGTCTTTATGGGCGGTGTGTATTTTCTGTACCCTTTGTATTTGTTTTTACCCCCAGCTGGTTGACATTATTTCACTTCTTAGGTGTGCCTGTATATCTCGTAACTCCAAAAAGCAACAGCACATCTGTTCGTTAATCAACCAAAATATCCCAAACTGACATGTCACTAAGTAGTGTAGTCGTTACTCAGTGGTTAAGATGTTGGATTGCTGATCGGAAGGTCATGAGTTCAAATCCCAGCAGTGGCTGGGCCCTCGAGCAAGGGCCTTAACCTGCTGCTCGGTTCTATAAACGATATCGGGGCTCATTTTCAAATCCTTTCGAATAAAACTGCCTGAAATGCAAAATGCAAATAATTGTTTTCCCTCCTTACAGGGAAACGCCCAAAGAAAGGACTTGCCACAGCTAAACAGAGACTGGGAAAGATTTTGAAAATACACCGCAATGGCAAACTTCTTCTGTAGAGATCATTGGGCAAGGTGAGATGTGGTGATGTTCTCAGGAGAAGCAGGAGAGTGAAGGGACAAACATGGAAGAAAAGGGGAAAGACAAATTGGCTGAAGGATATTGTTGTTGGAGAACAAAGGACAGACTTTTTTTATTATTATAATAATAGTGACCTGTTTCATGTACAATATTCTTTTCATCATTTGTAAGTTCAATACCTCTTTTTAGCGTGCATTTTTATTACGCTTTATTTAACCTATTAGCCTTTGTTTGTCTTTGTTTATTTGCCTTCAATGACTTATTTCATATATGCGTTCTGTAAGAGAAGTGGAAGCTCTTAAGCACTTCAGGGGTTAGTGCCGATGTGGCTTCAGCCTTCATTGCTGTAATATGACTTTTGGGTTACATAAGTGCTATGTATGCCGTTTGAATTGAATTGTGCAGTGCAGCCAGGTTTCTTTTTACAGGTGACTAAACAGTTCTGAGTCACAGTACAGTGAAATTTGGGGAAGGAGATCTGTTTTAAAAGGAAGTGCAGCATTTTCATGTAATGAGTCAAGTAGTTAAAGTGATCTGGTGAGGCAGGATTTACTACCATTTATTTTTTTTTATTTATTTATTTTTTTACATGTGGATACAACTAACCATTCCAATTTCTCAAATTCAGTCACTCAGTACCACAGTGAAACTGCACTGTAATTGGGTTTATTAAGACATCTACAGTAGTAACGAGTCGGGTAGTAGTATGGTGTAACAATTTTAATCTGCGTAAGTCAGTGAGACTGCAGGTTTTTAATTCCAGCTAAATAAATGACACTAATCTTCATTTGAAGTCCACGATTGATTAGATAAATACCATAAGCTCCTTGCAGATAAGATTGGAGCATGACCTCTGGTGTAAAGCAAAAGTAAATGGATCATTTCTTTAAATACCGTTCAGTTCTGTCCATAAAGGATAAATTCACAAAAAAGAAGGCTGTGCATTTCTTGGATATAACCGACCATTACCAGTAAACAAACACATTAAATAACCCCTACATGGCTCGCATTTTGCCTTTGGAATCTGTAGGTTGGATTTGTTTTTGGTTTTTTTTGTTTTTATCTTGTGGCTGGCTGACTGTGAGGTACAGTTGTTCTTGGATAGCTTTAAAACCACAAGCAGAAATGTCAGTGTGAGTAATCACTTTTGAGAAAGTTTATCAATGGTTTTCTCTTTTTACTGTTTGTTGTCCTGTTTTGGCCTCGAAAATGAACGCGTTTTATGATTGGACATCTTAGTATTGTTTTGTGTAAAGCGCTATAATGGCTTCTACCGAAACCTTCACCAATCCTTGATTGTGGCTTTTAGACATTAGTCTAAAATGACTTTGTTAACTGTGTTGACTTATACATTTTTTTTAAGTGTACCCTGCATCATCTCCCCCACAGCACAAAGCATGTTTAGCTTTTTTGTTTACAATTCTGGTTAAAAATTTTGTTCTTGTGGTTTTTTTTTTCTTGGGGCTCGTGTAGACATGATGGTAATTGAGGGATGAAGTGATCTTGTCGTGTTTGACATCTTGAATATCCAAACAAAATATTTCACTGTGAACGTTTTTCTCCAGCACGAGAATCCATCACAAAGTTGCCAGTGCACATAACATGTATAAATAAGGTGATAGTGAGTATTAAATAGTGTCACTTGTTAGCAGCTGATTTACCATGATCTTATAATGAACAGGAAGTCATTCTACCCTCAGCACCTTGTATGCTTTTAGTTGGAGTGCTCATTTCTCACTGCTTGCTTCCATGTATTGTTTTTAACATGGTCATGTAATGCATTTCTACTGATTTAATGTATGTCAGCTTTGTAAATATATATGTATATATATATTTTTAGTCCCCCAGCTCAGACAGTAGTATGTCTTGATGATGATGATGTCTTGTTCTTAGTTTCACCTGTTTGCGTTCATGTATTTAAGTGTAGCGTCTACTGGCTGTTTTCAGCAGGAGTGGTGTGGTACATTCTAGTAAAATGGTAATGCATCTAAAACTGAATTAGGCTAGAGTGATGGAGGTTTGAGGCTTAGTGTACATAATTGGTGTAATTTTGGTATAGTTCCAATGAAAGGTTTGTTGCATTTAAATCTTTCTTAACATATCTTGTACAAAGATAGCTAAATGTCTTGGCGGGGGGGATGTGAGAGTTTAACCACAAGCTGTTTAGTCATTTTTATCTGTATAGGGTAAATGTTATGTTAGTTTTTGTTTGTTTTATGACATTGGAAGGTGATAATGAAGTTAACGTGTTCATAATTTTGCCAGTTTAAGTTTTCATCTCCTGCTTTCTCCATGTCAAATATAAACTGTAAAGTCGTTATATATTGCCTTTTAATATTCATTCCAGGTGGTTTACATAAACTGGTCACGTTAATAGGAACACATGTACCTGTACATGTAAAATGAGCACCTGTTCATTTTTGCAGTTATCCAATCAGCCAAACATTTGGCAGCAGCACAATGCATAAAATCATGCAGATTTTCACCTGGTCTTTTTTCCAGTCTTCAATGGCCCAGTTTGGGTTAGTCAGCTCAGACCTCTGATCGATCGTTCGCATCAACAAGGTGTTTCAGCCTCCAGACACTGAGCTCACATGATGTTTTTGGATTGTTGTTGTTTTTTTTGTTTTGTTTTTTTTGTTTTTTAAGCATTCTGGCTAAACTAGAGACCGTTACGTGGAAAATCTCAGGAGATCAGGAGTTTCTAAAATATTCAAACCAGCCCATCTGGCACCATCAACCATTCCATGGATAAAGTCACAGAGATCACATTTTCCTCCATTCTGATATTTGATCTTGACCTGTATCTGCATGGTTTTATGCATTGTGCTGCTGCCATGTGATTGACTGATAACTGTATAAATAAGCAGGTGCATGGGTGTTCCTATTAAAATGGATGGTGAGTGTAAAAGTTTCTTACTAAATCTGAATGAATTGAGTAACTTTAGCTAATTGGCAAGTGCTACTATAAACACCAAAAATACATATAAGGACATAAGGCCCTTGAAATAATTGCCCTCCACCATTAAATAAAAAAAAAGAAAGTAATCATTTGATGAATGTTATCAATGTGATGAAAATGGTTATTAAAAATGACTACCTAAAAAGAAATGAAAAGAAAACGGGTGAGCAGCCCAGTGAATCCGAGAAATATTATTTGTTGAATTTAGTTAATTTACCTTTTAACTCGTTTGAATTTTAGTCCGTTGCTTTCTTTTAAATCTGTCTGTCACCTTTTCCCAGTTTATTTTTGCTGTGTCTGTCTTGAGGAAAGAAAAAAAAAACAAAAAAAACAGTTTCTCTCAGGGTTCATTTTCTATTTCTAACATTACTTGGAATACATTAAAAAAGAACTTTAAAAAAAAATGTGTTTGTCACATGTACGCAGTCACCACTTTAAAAGCAGACGCAGAAGTTGAATCCACTGCATATTACTGATAATTAGACACATTAACCTTGTCCTTGCCAGCTGTTGTATATTACGATCTGGTTTTTTTTTTTGTTTTTTTTTTTGGAGGATGGCTGAATTTTTTTTTTGCCCAAATGAGCTCAATTAAAGAATATTTTTTAAAATTGTATGTTTTCGCTTGCCATTTATTTTCTTTCGCACATTCATTATATGGGTGTGACTGTGATGCGCGGTTTCGTTCCTAAGCTCAGGTTACTGTCTGCATGGAGGTTCACAGTTCTCTTTATGTTTGCATGAGTTTCCTCTGGGATCTCTGGTTTCCTCCCACTTTCCCAAAACATGCTGGTAGGTGAATTGGCTGCTCTAAATTGCCCTATGGTGTGAATGAGTGTGTGAACGAGTGTCCTATTCCTTGTGTGCCTCTGGCCCTGTTTACACGAGTGCGTTTTAAAACGCATAACTGTTGCTACAGTTACCCCGGTTGTCTGCACTACTCCGGAGACTTTTTGAAACACAGAAGTCCCCGTTTAAGTTTGAAAGCTCGCGTTTCAGTGTAAACGGTCGAAAATGAAGACTTGAAAATGAAGGCGTGGCTTCGCCCACATTCGTCTCCTGATTGGGTCTTCTGGATCGTTGTGTATCCTTCCCTGATTCTTCAAGCCCCTACCATGTGACTGTTACACTACCTTGATCGTATACACAACAACACAGATTGAACTGCAAGCTTTGCTGGCTTTGTTGTCATTCTTAGCACCCATTCTGCAGTTCAATTCTGTAATTTATAACACTGCAGCTACCTCCATGCGCAAGAGGCGAGCTATGATTAGAGCGATCAGCAAGAAATCTCATTTGGAGTGGCGTAAGCCCTACACTGAACACCGGTTTGGACTAGCAACCAACTTCCTGTCTACACTTGTATGTGCATGCCCAGCGTGCATGAATGGTCATGTGACCTGCGTTTTCTATCGTGTAGCGTGGATGGAGATCGTTTTTGAAACACAACGGAAACGCCAGTGTGGACGAGGATCGTTTTCATTTTAAAACGAAAACGCACTAGTGTAACCAGGGCCTCTGTGTCACACCCAGTGTTCCCATTGATCTACATTTACATTTTTTCATTTAGCAGGTGCTTTTATCCAAAGTAACTTGCAAATGAGAAAATAAAAGCAAACCGATATATCAAGCAGAGAACAATGCAAGTAGTGCTACCATTACAAGATCCATTACTTGAGTTCTAGAAGAAGCAAAGTGTGCAGAGTAGAGGTGAAATTACCAGAGTAAGGGTTTTTTTTGTTTGTTTGTTTGTTTGTTTGTTTTTTAGGGGTTGGTTAGATGTTCATGGAAGAGGTGGGTCTTTAACTGTTTCTTGAAGATGATCTGGTGACAGAATCTTAAAAGCAACTCAATCCGGAGATTGAGGTTGGAATTTCATTCCACCACTGCGGAAGAGTTGGTTTGAAGGTTCTTGAAAGGGACCTTGAGCCACACTGAGTAGGTGATCTATCACAACCTGATCAGGATGAAGTGTTTAGTGAATATAAATGAATCGGTGTTCAATATATCAACATATAAAATCTCATTGAAGGGAATAGTGTAAATATTATTATTATTATTATTATTATCCTTGGTGGTGTTGGCAGATGTTTCAGTGAAATATATTACTCTTTTGTATGATGTGGACAAATAAAAACTTTATTTCCCTTCATTGGAATTAAGAAGCCCAAACACGTTCCAGCATGGTGATGCTTCTGTGTACAAGGCGAGCTCCATGAAGTCATGACATGCGAGATTTGGAGTGTACGAACTTGAGTGTCCTGCACAGAGCCCTCTCTGCAACCCTACTGAACACCTTTGGGATGAACTGGATGGACAACTGCACTCAGACTTCTTCGCCTGACCCGACTAATGCTCTTGTGGCTGAATGGACAAATCACACCCACAGCCCTGCCCCAAAATATAGTTTAAGGACTTCGCAGAAGAGTGGAGGTTATTATAACAGCAAAAAGGGTTGTTAATCAAGCACATACAGGTATTATGGTGATGTGTCCACAAACATTTGGCCATATAATGTATGTGTATATAGCAAATACATAAACTGACCAAATATACTGTGTTTTGTACCACAGGGTTCGTGTGAATGAATGGATGTAATGTGAATGAACCCTTTAGGGGAGTAATAATAATAATAATAATCTTAGTCTTTAGGACTATATCTTATGTTATTTTTAGTTTTCCTTTGATATTTTTATGTTGTCACTATAAAGGAATTCGTATAAATTAACCCAAAACGAAACGAAGATACCGCTTTTTAAAAAGTCACGTGGTTTAAAACCGCATCTTTGTTTCTATAGCAGTGCAGACGGAGCCCCGTGATTGGCTAAAGGACGGTACATTATAGCCAATGGAAACGTGAGCTTTTTACAAATCGCCGTATACCCCGGAAATCAAGCTTCAGTGGCGTGTGTTGAGGTGGGGTTAAGGGTACTTTTGCGCAGTTCATACTTGATAACACAACGGGGGGACTGTCAAGGATTTTAAGTTAACTGGTTAACTAACTGGTACGTATGATTGTGTTTGGAAAAGGAATAGTTTACTGATCTAACGCGCTAGTCCTTGGGTTTAGAACAGCTAGGTTTCAGTTAGGGTTTGTTCCACTTCTAGCTGGAACTGAAGAGTGAAAGTGTATATAACTCGTTACTATCATTTGATCTGTTATTCAGTGTTCATGTAGATACTAAAACTCTAATGCAATAACTTCTTGCATTGTTATATCTTATTGTTTTTGTATACTTTGCTACCCATTTATTTCAATGCTGTTTTTGTTTTGTTTGTGAATGTTGTTATTGTAATGTTATTGTTTTTTTTTTCTTTAATTAACCTGTAATATGAAATAGACTGAAACCAATCTCTTTTTTTCTCTCCTTTATAAAAAGCAGTGTGTGTGAGAAATCCATCATCACTCTCCAAATGGCCTCCTTGCCAACAGCACTGCATCCCCAAAACACAAGCCAGAAGGAGCATGTGGGGTAAATGAGCTGATCACACATCCTAGAACATCCAGAACGTTTATGCATCGTTATACAGCTTTTATGTGAAGAGGCCATATTTGCTATTAATGTTATTTGTTGTCACGCAGACTGCAAAAAGATCATCATGTATCTCTTTTAATCTCTTAACCGCACAGGAGTCTGAAGCCTCAGGCATTAAATAAAGCTCCTGAGAATTCAACGGCCAAACCGTACACCGCTCCGGAGTCCAAAAGAGGAGCTGAAAACAAAGACCCAAACGAACCTGCCAAACTCGCAAAGGGAATAAATAAACTGAAAGGGGTCAGTAGGCTTCCTGTGCTTGCAAAATCCCAGGCTGTAACAGACATCTCTTCAAATCCGGCTGATCGGAGATGGGAAGAACGAGCTCTGCTGGTAGGTTCTGATTTATTTAATTTTTTTTAAATAAATTGTGGAAAGTAAAGCTCTAACTGCTTTTACAGGGAACCCCCCCTTCCCCGTTCTTTCTACAGGAACCCCCCCCCCCAAGATCGAGAGCTTCTCTTCTCCCTTAATGTTTTCAAATGATGTTCGGTGTCACATTAATGTGAAATCCAATGTAGAAGTAGTGGAGCTCGCAAACTCCACAACGATGCAGTTGTGCTGAGTAACAAAAGAGAGTTCGTGATCTGCACAATGGTGCAATGTTAGCAGGAACGTTGAAGCTTTTGATGCTGACTCGTGGGAGCGGAGTGTACAGATGAGGAGCTAAGAGAGCTGGACAGACGAAAGGAATAAAGCTTTCAATAGAGTTGAAGTGACGGCTAAATCAAACTGGCATCAGTAACGTCGGATAGTTGATTGGCATTGTGGGTGCTGTAGGAAACTGTTAACCAATAAAAAATGACCAACTCGTTGATGAAAGCGGGGAAAAAAATCTATCGGACGTTAATCATAAAATGAATCTGCTATTGATCATAGAGGGCATGGTGGTTTGGTGTGTAGTACTTTTGCCTCGCACCCACAGGGTTCTGAGTTCGAATCCTTCCTCCTCCCTGAGTGTGCAGAGTTGCTCACTGCCTGTGCTTCAGGGGTTTCCACTGGGTACTCCAGTTTCTTTCCCCAGTCTAAAGACATGCATTGTAGGCTGACTGGCATTTCCAAATTATCTACAGTGTATGAATGTGTGTGAGATTTTGCCCTGTGTTGGGTTGGCATCAGGTCCAGGGTATCCCGCCTTGTGCCCCGAGTTGCTTGGGATATTCTCCAGGCTCTCTGAGACCCTGTGTAGAATAAATGGTATGGATATTGATATGCAAGTATTTCATGGTGGATTTTTCCTTTAATCGCTTGTTGGGAAGATATTTTTCTTTGAAAGATTAAGACCATAAATCTAATTTCTCATTGTACACTTCAAGTATTTACCAGTTAGTTTTCATGACAAGGTACTTGAGGTTCTTTGGAGCAGGCTCTAAAAATGTATTGACTGTTGACCAAGATCATTCTGTATAGATGACACAGATGAGCTATGAATGTACAGATGGTATAGATTATTTCTAGATGGCCGTACTGTTTATTTCATGGCCATGCCGATGATCCATTGGAGAAGTTTACACTGCCGTCAGGTTCTAATTGACTTTTTGATTCCTGTAGGGTAAGGCTCAAAAGAGGAAGGCCTGCACCAAGCCTATCCCTTTCAGTTTGTCGCAGCCTCGGATCCGCAACCAAAAGGGCGCTGGAGCTTCCTCTGAACCAGCAACCGAGCCTGGAAATCCCACGACCCATCTGACTCGACATACGTCAGCTCAGACCCAGAGCGTCTTTCAACACAGAACTAAAACTGGAGCTGCTACTCAAAATATCGCCTCAGGAGCAACATACACCGAACATGCAAACAATGCAGTTACTAATAGTGTCTATTTAAGCACAGAGATTCACACAACTACAGCGTTTAAACTGAACAACCCAGATGACATCGCATCAGCCGTTCAGAAGGACTTGAGCACAAAACTGGGAAATATCACGCTTGCACACTCGGAGTTTACTCAGGAAGGAAGATTTTCTTCTAAAGACCAAGCAGACTGCCATCCAAGCACTAAAGGCTGGAAACAGACTCTTTTATCTGCTGATTGTAGAACAGGTGAGTGCTTTGATGGTCCACAACAAGGCTGAGCGATTCTCTTCTATTTGTTCACTGTAACTGTAATATAAGGAAACAGAGACTGGTGATGGAATGATTGTTTATTGCTGCTGGAAGTGATGACAGGAGCTAACTTGCTTTGTGGACGATGTTAAACGTAACCGGTTATGGTTAAAAAGTATGTTGTGTCGTTCTTTAATGAATAGAACATTTGTAATCTTGGGCATATTGTTGTTGGATCATGTCACCCTCCTACCCACATGTTGTCTGTGATCACTTTTGATTGATGGAAGCTGAAAAGTAGAGATGTAGTCAACATGAAAGTACACGACCGAAGTATATTTGTTTTGTCTTATTTTAGTCCTCAACCCGTTCAAATTAAAGCCGTTTTAGTTAGTTTTCACTTAGTGGTTAGCACGTTAGCCTCGTTCTTCAAGGTTGAGGGTTAAATTCCCACCTCTGCCTTGTGTGCACGAAGTTTACATGTTTCCCCCTTGCTTCGTGGGTTTCCTCCGGGTATTGCAGTTTCCTCCCCCAGTCCAAAGACATGTATTGTAGGCTGATTGGCATTTCTAAATTGTCCGTAGTGTATGAATGTGTTTGCGTGGGATCGTGCGTCCCGCCTAGGGTGTTCCGAGTTCCCTGGGATATGCTCCGGGCTCCCCACGACCCCGTGTAGGAACATGGATGGATGGATGGATGGATGGATATAGCCTACATCTCGACTTGTTTTTCTTTCTCATTATTGCTTAGTGAGGAATTTATTTCTAGACCCCACTAATCACTAGATTCAAATTTGAAACTATTTTTAGTTTTATCTATTTTTATACTGTACATTTCTATGAACGTAAATAATTTGGGTGATATTAGACTGTTTGAGAAGCGGAATAATTGTGCCTCTCTTCTTTTTCTGTCCGCTTCCAAAACGAGCGAGCATCGTTTGTCATAGGTTAGCGCCGATTATGTTGGTCATTGCTGATATCAGATTATATCGCCCAGCCCATATCAACATCCGTTAGTCAGTACTGAATGTGTGACTATGATAATTACATTTGAAATATAGAACTTAGAAAATGCTATAATCGATGCTTTCTTGAATCCGCAGGCGAGTCTGGAGGAGTGGGTAATGCAGTAGCGAGTTGTCGGACTCCACGTGTTTCCAAGTATCCATCAGGACCAGGCTCCAACGCTTACCTGGTTAGTATTTAACTGAATGCTAATCATGGAGGTACAAGCTCAACTGAAAGCATCACTATAGTCTGGGCAAAAATTACTCGCATCAATATCAATTGGTTACATAGAACAAAACTGGACTGTGAGTTGTTGGGACTCGCTACAAGATTTTCAGTCTGCTTCCTGTGCTTCATGTCCAAAAAGGACATTGATGTTCCTGTATCATTGATGCCCCAGTGGGAGAGTGGGCTGAAGACACCATGTGTCACAGGAATCATTACCTGATATGATTGGTGTCATTATTAAGACAAGGCAAGGCTTAACCAAGCAAAGAAGTCACAAGTCATACATTTTTTTGTGTGTGGCGGTTCTGCTGAGATGTTCAGTATAAACTGTAAGCAGCATTTTTCTATTTTGATTCTGTCTAGACAGCGCCATTGTATTTTATAACATGAGCACTCCTTGTAGTGCTTTAATACATGGGTTTTGTTGCTGGACAGACAAAATGGTGTTGATATAAACGTTTTCTGGACATAACGTTTTCTTTTTCATCGAAATTGGATCATGGATTTTACCGATAACCGATAAGTCGGGCGGTACCTGCCGATAACCGATTAATCAACCGATAGTTTTTAAAATTGACACTGAATGAAAACGTAACACTCAAAGTAAAATATTTCTGAACTTTTATCGCAAAAATAAGCAGTACTGACCGTACCATGAAAATGTACCGTACTTTTAAAAAAAAATTTATTAATATATATTGACTTAATAAATATTTAAGCAAATAGAAAGATGTCCATCCAAACTGAACCAAAAAGTAACACCTCCTAAAAATAACAGATAAAAAGAGAGACATCCAGAATGAATAAAAAAATAAATAAATAAACACAGCAAAATTTGTCAGCGATAGATATCGAGGTCAGTCTCGTACTGACAAATGGTCTGGTGATGACCGCGGACCCTCAAAACGGATCAATCAGCCAACGTCTCATTCTAGTAAATGCTAGAATTGAACTTCCTAAGAGGGGTTGATTTAAAGACTAACAAAAATATGTTTTAGCCTCAGAGAGTCTCTGTGAAGAAGAAGGGCTGTCATGGTGCTGAGGCCATATCAGGTTAGTTCAGTTTCATTCATCTCTCTCTCTCTCTCTCTCTCTCTCTCTGTGTGTGTGTGTGTGTGTGTATCATCATGGGCAGTTTAAAACTCCTTGCATTATATAATGCTTAATTTGAGATAATTTCTTGTTCAGATAAATTAGAAATTAATCAAAACCTGGTAACATCTGTTGTGTTTTTAGAAAATACAGTGGCATTCTCACCCGACCCATCAGCCCTCCGCAGTATTCTGCTGAATGAAGGGATTAAAGTCGGAGATCCCGGTGGTGCGACACCGCGAGTGTCTACCTGCCCCTCAGGCAGAGGCACCTCCGTTTACTCTGTGAGTCTACGTCAGCGGTTTTGTTTTATTTGCGTCTTAATTTGTTTTCTCATATTCAGAGGTGGTTTTTCATTTTCTACTTTGCCTTTTAGGCTCAGAGAGTACCCATAAGAAAGCCTCAGTCACATGCAGTAGCATCAGTTGGAGAACCTGCAGGTAAATCGCACTTTCATTTCTGATTTTTCTCGGCTCGGTGATCAGAGTTGATATTAGTACTAAGGGTTAAGTAACAATAGTTTCAATTCCTGCAGTCTGCAGTGAAACTACAAGTGTTGGGCTTTTTCCAGAGACACTTGATGGCCATCGGGTAATTTATAGAATTAAATCAGACGGTGGATGTTAATAATTGAGGACATAATGAGATGGGTTTCAATCATGTACTTGCAAGAGCCACTGTTTCTGATGGACATTCTGATGGTCACTGTTTCTCATTTGATCGTGAAGGACCTCTTATAAAAAAAAAATTCTGTTATTGCATAAATCTATTATTGCAATAGAATAAGAGTTCTTTAGCATTCTCTATGCAGACTGCCTTTATTTAGCATTTGAATAGTTAACTGTTGGGAGCATTTAAAATTAGAGTTCCATTTGAAACACTAATTAATTATACATTAATTATAGAATCATTTACAAGGCTGAGTATTTGGTTACAAATTCTGAAAGCCCATGCAGTAAAATACAGATACAAAATATACCATCTTGTAAAATTGCCGTTACCCTTCATTCCTTTTTGGAATAATCTGTATTAAAGTTTCCAGTTGTTAGTGTGAATATCTTGGCCTTAAAGGGGACCTATTATGCAAAATTCAATTTTAAATAGTGTTTGAACAAAAATCTGTGTCGGCAGAGCGTGTACACACTTTAAAAAGTGTTTTTCACCCTAACGTGACGTCACGTTGGAACAAGCCCTGCCCAGGGACTATGCCATATTAGCATAGCTCCTCCCCTGACTGAGCTGCACATAGTCCTTCATACAGTGACTATATTTACATGGACAGCAGTAATCTAATTATGGACCTTATTCTGAATAAGACAATATTCTGATTAAGGTATATGAGTTGTTATATGAGTTGCTTTTAGACTATTCCTTTCATGTTCCCGTTTTACACATTATTGAACATGGATCGATCAATGTCCACTCCATTCTCGGATATGTTGGACAAAGGTCGATGGCCGAGTGTGTCGGACGTAGTTTCAAAATGTGGGAAAGATGAAGGATTAGAACCGCTGGTGGTGTTCTGTTTTTCCCCCCAATAGTAGCTACTTTTTAGGATTTTCCACTTGTTCATAAACTTGTTCAGTCGAACGTATGTAACCTTCCTCCCCTGTTCATTCTGTGACTCCTTTAAAGATTTTTCTTTTTCAAAGAAACATTCCTGTTCTTACAGCTATCAAGGCAGTTCAGAATATCCATTTCCTTGAGAATTCTTAGCATTACCCTAGTTTTCGGCTCTGACCAAAAATGTGCCTCCTTGCTTGAAGTCGTGCTCTCTTGTTTGCCATAAAACAGTTGAGCACTGTCGTGTGTGTATGTGTCCTGTCGCAAAATGTGGTAAACTCCCACATGACGTTAATACTGTGATTAAGGTGTGTACATGTCTGTAATGCACTTCGATAATGTGACTAAAATGGGAATTCTCCACACGGCTTAATTCCATTTGTGTTCATTTCGATTATAGCTTTAGTCGGATTAAGGTAATCAGAAGTTGCTGTTTACATGCTAGTGTCTTAGAGTATTGTCTTAATCGGGGTAATATCGGAAAATATTATTGTCCATGCAAACGTACTGACTGAAGACACTGTGGAGAAGTTTTATTTTTGAAGGAAATTTGCCCCCAAAAATACCTAAAGTCATTTCACACCAGACTGCTTTGTGAACGAGGGTCAATACAAAGCAGGATTTGCAAAAAACTTGATTCTCAAGCATGGATCAGTACCAACTGGATCAGATCCAGCTTCATATCCAGAAGACGTAAGTATTGCGCTTTATATTTTGTGAATGCTTGCAAATTGCCTTTCCAGATGTGCTTATTGGCAGATTCCACGACTAATGCAGCTAAAGTTGCCATTGTCTCTGGTTCTATTCACGGAGACCAGAGATATGACGTCATTTTTATTTTTAATCCGAAAACACCTTTATTATGCACAATACAGTAAGATGATTCTTTTTTGTACGTTTTGTGCGACTAATTTTACACCAGGCTTCTTTGTGAATGAGCTTGTTAGCAGACTCCACGTCTAATGTAGTATCCGAAGCATGAGCTGTTCTCTTCTGGAAAGGGGGTGGGGAGCAGTAGCTCATTTGTAACTAAATACACTAAAACTGTGTGTTTTTGCTTGCACCCAAGAAGAGGCATTTTCAGCATGGTATAATAAATGATCTGTGGGGTTCAGACACATTCTGGAGATTTGTATTAATTGTATGTTGTTAAAGGGCTTAAAATAGGTCTCCTTTAAGGTTATCTATAAGCTAGTGTGCTCCAAAACATCAACAATATTTGCATTTAGAAGTTATATGAATTCTAAATGATTCCATTCTGCACTTCAGCTTTTCATCAGATTTTTCTGTCCATTCATATGCTCTTTAGAATCTAAAGTGTCCCGCCCCCAACATTATAAAAAACCCTGGTATTAACTGTCAAGTACGGCTTAGCACGGACTTTAATACTGTGTTCCCAGACTGTTGTATTTTAATCCACGTAAGGTGTTTTGAAATCGTACTGATTTGTCTGATCTAGGAGAGGCTGTGACGTTCTCTCCCGACCCATCAGCCCTCCGCAGTATTCTGCTCAATGAGGGGGTGAAACAGGGAGCTGAAATGACACCCAGAGCCTGCCCCTCAGGGAGAGCAACCTCTATTTACTCCGTGAGTCCACTAAAACATCATAACACTCCAGTTATTGTCCTAAAGGAATTCTCCAGCATTTTCAGCCTCACTTCACTCTGTAGAGTCTGTAGCCTGTATGGAATTTCTATAAACAATGATTTTAGTGCATCACTGTACTAAATAAAAAAAGAAAACAAAAAAGCAATTGAAAACCTGCTTAGGTGAAACTTGGGTATTCGTAAAGAAAATAATAAGAAGATATTTTAACTATCCAACACTTTCGCAATACAGTAAAAGCAATTCCAGATATCCATGCACCATCAGGTGGAAAAAGTAGTTCCATCTCTGAAAGGGTGAGTTATGTAAGAAATAAAATGCAACAGGGCATGCTGTTATAGGAAAATCACTTATGTGAAAAATTTTCTCTGTTAAAGACAGACATGTTATACATTTGATCCATTTATAGGTACATTTAATGTCCCATCCATCCATCCATCTTCTACCGCTTATTCCTTCTTCAGGGTCGCGGGAAACCTGGAGCCAATCCCAGGGAGCATCGGGCACAAGGCTGGGTACACCCTGGACAGGGTGCCAGTCCATCGCAGGGCACACTACGTTTAATGTCAATAAACCTAAAAAAAAAACCACACACATCTTATCATGTTACCAAGGAAACTATAAAGCCCACTGTCCTGAACGTAGTTACAGCTTTACTTTTCACTGTTTCAGATTTACCTCTGGCTCTCAATCATATTAATATACTTTATAAAATCTGTTAATGTGAAGCGTCCACCATAGAAACGACTGTTAGGTATTACTATAGAAATGATAATGTATTTCAATGATTGCATTAATATCACCCTTCAAGCCAGAACATCTGTCCCGAGCTGCTGTTTTTGAATTTGAATCGAGCATTCAGCAACACTTTGGTATAAATAGGTTTGGAACTTTAATCTACAAACGCCTTTGACTGAAGGATTCAAAACCTATCGCAAGCATTTATCTGTGGACTTTTGCAGCTTCCACTATAAGTCAGTTTCTCTTCTCAGTGCAGGAAGTCGTGCCGTAATCCCACATGCTCTACTGTACAGATGAAAAAGCTGGAGTGTTCCTTTAATGTGTTGATATTTTGTGAAATTTATAGAGGAAATTTCACATGGTGTGTTTTGTGTCCGTCAGGCTCAGAGAGTACCTGTTAAGAAAGCTCCGGCAGAAGCCTCTACAGCCGGTGTGTGTTTTTAAGGTTTTTTTTGTCTGTGTTCACATTTTCTTGCCACAGTCTTACTGATTGAACATTCTCTTCACAGTGTAGATAAAAAAGAAATTAAAGTCTTATCTGTTAGGGCGAACATGGCAAAGAATACCTTATGAGCTAAATGTTATGAATATTTATTTAAATATAATGCAGGCAAATACTGATTTTATATATATATATATATATGTCTGTCTGTCTGTCTGTCTGTTTCAGCAGGCACTGTGTCGTTCTCCCCCGACCCATCAGCACTTCGTAGTATTCTGCACAATGAGGGTGTTAAAGTGGGCAGTTCTGGTGTGAGGACACCTAGAGTGTCTGTCTACCCCTTGGGAAGAACCACCTCCATTTACACAGTGAGTCCAAGAATGAAGTTTTTGAATGTTTTTGAAATGTTCTCAGTGGAGCAGCTTTTCTGAATAAATTATATGGATTTTAAAACCTTGTCTGCTCTAGGCTCAGAGAGTACCAGTGAAGAAAGCTAGAGCAGAAGAGGGAGCACACTCTGGTAATGTTTTTTTCTTTCTTTCTTCTTCCTGTGTCTGGAAGTACTTGCAGTGTTTTCATCACTTTTCCTGTGATGTTCAACCTGTTTGCTGGTTAATATGTGATCCAAGAAAGAGCACCCATGAAATGTTCCATTTGGTCGTTTGAAGCTTGGGGCTGATAATAAACACAAATTTATGATAGATCTTGAGGTGTTTCTGTGATTCTTGTATATGATGTTATATGCTTCTCCTCCTGTGATACAGGTATCAGAAAGAGGACGCCACAACGGGTTCCTGCCTCCCAGTCCCAGTCTGTGGTCAGTTCACATCATGGTTTGGTCCATTTTGTTTCTCTCAGATAAGTGTACAAGGATTAATGTGTGTGTGTGTGTGTTTTAGAAGAGGTTAAACTCTACACATAAGACACGCCTCCTCAACATCTCCCCTGGATTTGGTGAAACACAAGCCCCCAGCACGGTCAGGTTCCCCCAGCAGGAAGTAAGAAATGAACAAACTTGCTTAACACTCTGAAAGTCATAAATAAGGATTAAAACATGATGGGAACATAATCAATCATGGTGGTGTTTTGCAAATCATTATGAACCAGAGTGGATTAATTTCCTCTAACGGCACATTACAGTGTTTTAAAAAAAAATATATATATATATATATTATTTATTTATTTATTTATTATTCTTATAACACCGCATTTTCCCAACAAATAATTTTTTTTTAATCACAGCACGTCATTTGTTTTAATGTTTATAGTTACATTTAACATCGTGGAATGTCTGCAAAAGAAGTTTCTGTTATCACTTGCATTAGAGCAGCTATAAACAGTTCCCTCACCAGCCTCACTTTATTTTTGTATTTTTTTATTTTATTTTTTTTAAATTGTCTCTCTTGAAGTTAAACAAAAATTCATAGACAGTCTATTTATCTCTGCATCTTAACAAGCACATGTGGTTGTTTTTTTTTTTTTTTTTTTTTTTAAATCACTTTATGTGGAGCATCTGCCAAACCCGTCCCTCTCAGCTATAGAATATAAACCTGTTATTTGTTTTGCAGCCATCCGAGCTGCTGTTCTAGAAAATGAATGATAAAATTAACTCCTTCTTACCAATCAGGTTCGAGAGTTCAACTGTGCTGTGTTATAAAGGGACATTAAACTTGTTAACACAGAAATGTGAATCTGTGGCAGGAAGAAGTGGTTCAGAGGTTATTTCAGGAAGAACCAGAGCATGAAGGGAACGAGCAGATGGAGGGCGATGGAGATGAGGTTACTCTGGGTCAATCGCTGCAGCATCACCATTCTGTAAGACACCAAACATTTTGGTTCTTGCTGTGTTGCCATGAGATGATCGCGAGTAGTGATCTACCTGCTTTACTCGTTCCGCCTGTCGATGTTTGTTTTTGTTTCTCATAGGCTGAACAGAAATTAAAGCATGACCGTGAGACAGGCGCAGAAACAAATCGCTGCCATTCCGGAAAAGAGAAGGTCCCCGTAGCGCAGCCGTTCATCCAGGCACCACACAGGCAGTCCGTCATCGTGTTTTCATCTGGTCAGAAGCTGTCCGCTCAGAACGGTGCTCAGACTGCCTCGCTTCAGACGTCGCAGCACGGAGCACAGTTCCAGCCATGCACAGACCAAACCAGCAGATCACAGAGTGAACCGAACTCCGAAACAGATCGACCAGAGACTCCCGGCAAGCTATGCAAGACAAAAGGTAACGTTACTTTGGGTGAATTGATCCAATACGTTTTGGATTTTGTGTGCTTGTGTGAGTGTTTATGGGTTTTTCTGCAGCTTCCAGCCTCAGCTCGGCAACGCGTGCTCTGAGACGCCGTCTTCCACCCCTGGAGGAGATGTTTCTGGATGAAGAATGTGCCATGTTCACTTCCCGCCAGCAGTCATGCTCGACTCGGTCTCGCTGCTACAACCCCGTGGCCTTGACACTCCTCTTTCAGGAATCCACTGTGAGTTGCTTTCATTCTCACACAGTAAAAAGTGTTTAGTATTAGAGAGACGAGGCACCTGGACTTGTGGTGTTTTTGCTGTTCTTCATCAATTCACCAGATTAGTGGCAAACTATTTTCAAAGTTATCCCACAGTTGACTTGAGCCTAGATTTAATACTAATACTCCTGCTAGGCAGCATATCGGTATAAATGAGACACGGGTGAAAATTTTCCATCCAATGGGGATTTTTAATCACGTTTTAAAATACAGTTGAGCAAAATATTACATTTGGGTATTTGTTTATGCATTTGGTTGTTTTTTTTTTTGGCGTAGATCAAATAGTGGTCTGCTGTCTGGAGAGAGACTCAGCAAAATGTTTCAGCAGACCAAACCAAGCATAAAAATAAATAAATAAATCAGTCGCAGTTAATGTATTAAAATAAATAAACCTGGGGCGCACGGTGGCTTAGTGGTTAGCACATTCGCCTCACACCTCCAGGGTCTGGGGTTTGATTCCCGCGGGGCCCTGTGTGTGCGGAGTTTGCATGTTCTCCGCGTGCTGCGGGGGTTTCCTCCGGGTACTCCGGTTTCCTCCCGCAGCCCAAAGACATGCATGGTAGGCTGATTGGCATGTCTAAAATGTCCGTAGTGTGTGAATGTGTATGTGATTGTGCCCTGCGGACTGTCCCTGATGGACTGTCCAGGGTGTACCCCGCCTTGTGCCCCATGCCTCCTGGGACAGGCTCCAGGTTCCCCGTGACCCTGAAGAAGGAATAAGCGGTTGAAGATGGATGGATGGATAAATAAACCTGTAACAGATTCTTGTGTTGTCTCAGCCAGTCGCATGCATTGCTGTAAATTATTTTGCTGAAGGTCGCTCATTAAGAAAGGGAAGTGGTTCTCACACTTGTCTCATGCTTGTTTAAAAAAATGGTTTTATTTACTAGCCATGAATGAATTTCTGATGCTTAAACATTCAAAGTGACTTGCTGAGTGTAGTGATCCGGACCTTTATGCAATTGGACCTTCACAAATTCTGCTTTAACACCCCTAGCATAGAGCATCACATGCATAACAATGACCATTAAACTAATTCATTTGCTTTCACGTTTCTGTCTCCCTCTCCACAGTGCTTCGTGCCCATTATTGTCACATGTCAGAGCCCGAGTCCTGTTCCAAACCTCTCCTCACCAATCAGAGCATAAAGACTGAATGCAAACATCTGATTATTTGTGTAGATTTCCTACATAATGCAAAGTTTCTCTACGTTTCACAGCTGTGACTGCTGATCCTCACCGTTGAAAAGTATGAATACATGACAGTATGACTGTTGACAAGAGACATCAGAACGTCTTAAACATGGCGAGATGAGTGAATCACACGAGTCAGGATCACATGCACATGCTGAATACATGAAGCAAAACGAAGTGACCCCCCACCAAGTGTAATTCGGAATTCTTCGCTCGACCATATTTACTGTTGGTGCTTTCCAGACAGTATTGTTTATATTTGATTTTTAATTTTAACTACTGCCCTATGCTCTCAGATTCTGTTATAATACACAGACACCACTAACAGTACTTTAACATCTTGCACACTGATGATTAACTAATTGATCTTCTATGCTTTAACGGCATTTTTAGGTGAAGCTTGCAAGATGGCTTTGAATTATGTGTGTAACACTAAAGCTGCCAAGCTTTCAGTGCTTGTTCGCGGACTGAGTGCCTCGGGTTGTCGAGTATCATCCCGAAAGGCAGACAGAAAACATTGTTATTACTCGTGGAAGTAAATCTGCCTGTTTTAGAGCTCATTTCTTGCTCAGGCAATTATATTTGTAATTATATTGTCTATATTTAATAATAAATGTATATCATGGACTTCAAGATGTTTTGTTCTGTGAGTTTGTTTTGCTTTTTCAGTCCACTAGAAAAGGATTTTAAGGAAAAATTATACAATGCTAACTGGTCTTGACTCAATAATCCTCAGTCGATTACTCGTTTCAGAAACGTAATGTTTTCAAAGACTTGTGTAAATTGATGAAATTTTAATTAAAGATGCAGTTTACAATTTCAGCAGAAGCATTGACGTGTTTACATTTGTTGCACTTATCTGAGAAACTACTTTTTCCTTGCAGTAAAGTAAATAAAGATTTTTTTGGTATCTGTAAAATGATTGTGGTTATTAAAAGCCTATAATTGGGGTGGACAACTGATAAATTCATTAACTAGTCTACCGGGCATGTAAAAGCTCCAATATCCATGTGCTTTGGTTGTCCAGAAACTATGACTAGGACTAAATGCTAACTAACATAATGATATAATGCATCGTGATCTACTTGGCTAGTTCAGCACATTTAATACAAATTAAGGGAAATGAACAAGTATTTACACCCATCAGCCATAACAATAAAACCACTGACAGGTGAAGTGAATCTACATTTAACCCACCTAAACATTGCAACGGTATTCCCTAATCTCTGTGGTCTCTTTCAGCAGGATAATGCGTCCTGCCACACTGCAATCGTTGTTCAGAAATTATTTGAGGAACATGATAGAGTTCAAAAGTGTTGACTTGGCTTCTGATTTCCCCAGATCTCAATCCAATCTAGAATCTGTGAGACATGCTGGACAAACAAGTCCGATCCATTGAGGCACCACCTCGCAACTTACAGGACTTAAAGGATCTGCTGTTAACTGCCATAGTTCTGATCTTTATACACCCATGCATGCTAATTCAATTTAATTCAGTTCAATTTTATTTGTGTACTGCTTTTTACAACAGACATTGTCTCAAAGCAGCTTTACAGAAATATCAACACGGTATACAGATATTAAAAGTGCGAATTTATCCCATCTGAGCGAGCCGGGGGCAAGGACAAACTCCATAAGATGTTAAGAGGAAGAAACCTTGAGAGGAACCCGACTCCGAAGGGAACCCATCCTCATCTGGGTAACAACAGATAGTGTGAAAAAATTCATTATGGATTCATATGAAGTCTGTTTGGCCTTAGAAGTAACCGTAGTCCCAGCAATCTGGAATTGGAGTTGATGAGAGCTCCGTCCAGAGGCAGGACATCTGAAACAGATCAGGCAGGTCCGGAGAGCAGAAAGGATCAGGATCTCTAGTATCTCCATAAAATCTTGTGTGGCTCGGCAGAAGGAGAGAGGGAGAGAAGAGATTATTAGGACTGTGCTTAGCATAATAGAAAGTCTAGTCAGGGTAGGCTTGAGTAAACAAATACGTTTTTAACCCTAGACTTAAACACTGAGACTGTGTCTGAGTCCAACACTAATTGGAAGACTAATCCATAACGGTGGGGCTCTAATAGAGAACGCTCTTCCCCCTGCTGTAGCCTTCGCTATTCGAGGTACCGTCGAATAGCCTTCATCTTTTGATCGATGTAGGCGTGGCGGATCATAGAAAACCAAAAGGTTGCGTAGATACTGTGGCACGAGACCGTTTAGTGCTTTATAGGTTAATAATAGTATTTTATAATCAATGCGTGATCTCACTGGGAGCCAATGCAGTGTTGATGAGATCGGGGTGATGTGGTCGTATCTTCTGGTTCTAGTTAGGACTCTAGCAGCTGCATTCTGGACTAACTGGAGTTTGTTTATGCACCTAATGGAATTAATCCATCTAATGAAAAAATGTTCTTTCGGCTGATTGACCTTGATTCATATGAAATGCAGTAGAGCCTATGTTGTTCAAGCTCTCATTTTGATAATATGATCAGAAGTCTGTTGATTTATTCAGCAATGGATATTAACAGTGACGGCAGCAATGCCTCACTTATATTTAGTTGTGCAGGAGGGGGTGTGGGGGTGTGTTTGTGTGTAAGGGGAGGGGGTAATGGGCAGAAAGCTGTACTATAAAAACTTCCCTCCACAAGAGTCCTGGGAAAGTAGCACAATCATCAAGTTTGCTCAGTCTTTCCCTGGCCGCTCAGCTCTCTGGAGCAGGTTATATCATGTCCCAGACACAGACATCAAGAGTGGACCCTACCAAGATGGGCGTCGGACGGGCAATTGCGGTCCTGACATCAGGAGGTGATGCTCAAGGTGGGTAAAGACATGAGCATGGACTATTGTAGCAGTAAACACAGGGGGTTTAGTAGTTCCTTTGTGCTAAGTTCCAGTGAAAGTGCAGCTGTCATTAAGGACAGCTAAAGGAATAGCTGAGGTAAGACAGGTCCTTTGCTTTCTATGGCAATAATGTGAACAGTTAACCTCAAAAGATTTCAAGAACTCACTATTTTTGAAAAGTAAAATGGATTTTTATGCAGGTTTGAAAGGGCATTCATTAAAAACTACTAATCCACTAGATTCTTCCATCGAGTGTATTAGCTATTTTATTAGGAGTTTGCTTCCAAAACAATGCCATAAGCATCACCACATGCCTTTATATTTTTTTCGTACTTGGTTCAGTTTATTGATGCAGTCTTGAACAAATGACTTCTGTCCTATAATCATAAGCAGTCTTATGATCAGCCACTGCTCGTCGCAATTACTTGCAATGCTCTATAACCTTTAAATTTAGCCTTTAGCCTTCTCTTGTCCTGTGCCTCAGACTCTCTGTGACACTGTGCTTAATTTAGCTTCCATGACCTTTTTCTGGAATGACACAAAGTTGTAATGGGAACACTGGATCAGCAGCTGTTCACTTCTGAAATTGGAGACGCTGCACCACCTTTAACACAACAGGACCCAAGCTTCCTGGCCTTTTCTGACTTTGAAGGAGATATCGAAGAAGGATTAAGTGATCCCATAACTCGTGCTTCTGCCATCTGATTAAGTGTGTCATGTTCATGTCTCCAACAATTTTCAGAATGCTTTAGATAATTACATTACTTGTAATTCATACAAGTGGAATCTGCTGCACTATATATATATATATATATATATATATATATATATATATATATATATATATATATATATATATATATATATATTTTTTTTTTTTTTTATTTATTTATATTTTTTACATATTTGTTCAAGCAAACATTTGATCATCTTTGAAGCAGTGTCTATTAATAAAATTTATATACTTGAATGAAACCACAGGGGAAATGAACTTTTTCAACCATTTATTCAACAGAAATATCAATAGATATTATTCTATAGTTATATTCTTCCGTGGAAAAAAGTAAGTACATCCTTGGCTTCAGAAGCTAGCATTGCCCCCTTTGGCAGAAATAACTTCTTGTACATTTTGCATAATTGTCCTCCAGTCTCTGGCATCGGCTTGCTGGAATTTATGACCGCTCTTCCATGAAACATTCTTTCAGTTGCAAGATCTTTGTGGGTTTTCTTGCAAGTACTTCCTGTTTCAAATCCCCCCACATCACTTCAGTGGGATTCGAATCCAGGCTTTGACTAGGCCATTCCATAACCCTCCATGTCTTCTTTTTTCTCCATGTGACCACTCTCTCGCTCTCTCTCTCTCTCTCTATATATATATATATATATATATATAAATAAAACCTTCAGTTTGTCCAGTTTCAGTGAGTTTCCATTGTATCCTCAGATTTCCTTAATTTTGGCTGACAGGAGTGGAACCTAGTGTGGTCTTTTGCTGTTGTAACCCATAGGTCTCGATATCGAACATGGTGTGCATTCTGAGATGCTTTTCCGCACACCACAGTTGTAAAGAGTGGTTATTTGAGATAATATTATGCCAACCATTCTCCTCTGACCTCTAATTAGCAAGGCAGAAGTGATGCTCAAGGAAGGTTTTTTGTTTTACGTTTCGCCCCATTCTGTCTAAACGCTAGAGACTGTTTTGAGTGAAAATCCCAAGAGATTAGCAGTTTCTGAAATACCCAAACCAGAATCCGACACCAACAATCAAGACAGCAAGCATTTTCTTTGTTCTGATGCTCTTGACCTGCATCTGCATCATTTTATGCTTTGCACTGCTGCTACATTATTGCCTGTTTGGAAAACAAAATGAATGAACAGGTGTACAGGGGCTTCTATTAAACTGAACTGTATATTGTAAATATATATTATATCTAATACTGATAATACTGCATGACTTCAGTTTCATTCTCATTGTCAAATAAATGCTGTGCCATGATGTAGATGACATACACTGTTGTAGGTCTATTATACAAATGAATTAAAATCATGTGTAATCATATAGCTAACATACTGTATACTACCTGTTTCATGAAACATATTATAGACAGACAAGACATTTACCCATAAATATAATACAGTTGAGTCCAAAGTTAAACCTTTAAAACGGAAAGGAGGACATATCTGCTTAGTCAGTCTTTGCCAGTTATGATTGCTATATGCCATAGACATCCTTTATTAAATCATACCTGTACACTGTATATCTGTTGATTTTGGTTTTGCTTATTTACAAAACACATTCAGTTCTATATTTCGTTGATGAATTGTAAAATAGTTAGTCTTATTTCACCCAGAAACCATGGGGGATGCAATCTTTTGCACTCTATAAAACTTTTCAATCTATGATCTGTACATTCTCCTGTATATGAAAAACAGCAATAATCTATCTATTGTAAATCACACTTACAATACTCTGTGTTGTGATTTTAGAATTTGCAGTCACATGTATTTTGTACAGTTGTGGTTTTACCAGACACAGAAAAAAAACCACATTGCTAACATGCAAAATTAAAAATGCACAAGATTGTATCAAAAAAGGCAAATTTGTTATAATTACTGGACAATGATGTGTTATCATATATTTATTACACATAATGGATATGGTCATAGTTTTATTTAAATTGTGAGGGTTTTTTTATTATTATTATTATTTATTTATAGTAGTTGAAGGTAAATGTATCTGGAATCATCACTATGAACATGAATGTTCCCTGTAAAGCTCACACATCTGTCTGTTTTCAGGAATGAATGCTGCAGTGAGGGCCACAGTCAGAGTTGGCCTGTACACGGGAGCTAAAGTTTTCTTTGTTCATGAGGTCAGATATACAATACATGCAGCACTGTAAACATGATATAACATGGACAGCAACTGGTAATGATCTATATGTTAAGTGTTTATGAGATAAAGTGATGACTTAAATGATTGAGGCAACCTCAGCATTTCAAATGCGTTTAATGTTGAAATGTATGATTATTTGATCTCAGTTATTGTCATTGTGACTGTGCTGCAGGGCTACCAGGGGCTGGTTGATGGTGGTGATAATATTCGCCCAGCTACATGGGAGAGCGTGTCCATGATGCTCCAGTTGGTCAGTCAGTATATTTATATAAGAAATTTTCATTTTTATTTTGTCAAAATTAAACCATCTACATACGTGGATACTTTTTAGGGGGGCACAGTTATTGGTAGTGCTCGCTGTAAAGATTTCCAGACAAAGGAGGGCCGTATAAAGGCTGCACACAACCTGGTCAAAAGAGGCATCACTAACCTGTGTGTTATTGGTGGAGATGGGAGTTTGACTGGAGCCAATCAGTTCCGTACAGAGTGGAGCGAACTGTTAGGGCACTTGGTCAGTAAAGGTCAGTCTCCAAATCCATCCAGCACTGAGATCAGTTGTAGGTTTGCAGTGTCTTGCATAAATATTCACCCCCTCTTGAACTTTTCCACATATTGGAATGTTACATCCTGGACCGTTAGTTACAACTGACAGGGACTTAATTGGGAATATGTCATGAATCTGTACAACCTAGCCGATGATATTGAAGTCATTGCATAAATATTCATCCCGTTGGTGTGAAACCCACCTGAGTGCAATTAAAGTGGCACATGATTTCCCCAGAGGTTGTTAGAGTACTGTAGAGTGCATATTTATTTCATTTTACCTGTTAATAATGGATTTAATGGTGTGCCATAGGATGTCCAAAGTCTGGAACATTTTGATGAAGTTTGTCCCAGTCTGTCCCAAATTTTTTTTTCTTTTTTTCCCCCACAATTTGGTCATTTGTCAATTCCCAACAAATTTATTCTCGGTGTTCTTCACAGAATAGGTGTATGTACAGTATACTGAGATCTGGTGACACATGAATTGCACACAGATGAACTCCATTTAAATAATTATGGGACTTTTGATGATAACTGGTTGCACCAGAACTCACTTGATATTAGTGGTTTCTCATTTCAACAGGGTTCAAAAACTCTATTATAATAATGAGAGAGGGAGAGAGAGAGAGAGAGAGAGTAAATAATTTTGCAAACTATATGGTTATGAATCATATGTATACGATTATTATTATTATTCAAGACTATGAGTGGGGGAACGGCGGCTTAGAGGTTAACACGGTTGCCTTGCATCACCAGGGTTTGGGGTTCAAATCCCGCATCTGCCCTGTGCTTGCAGAGCTTGCATGTTTTCCCCGTGCTTCTGGGGTTTCCTCTGGGTTTCCCTGGGTTTCCTTTCAGTTTTCTCCCCCAGTTCAAAGATATGCGTTGTAGGCTGACTGGCTTTTCCAAATTGTACATAGTGCATGAATGGGTGTGGGATTGTATCTTGCGATGGGTTGTCAACCCGTCCAGGGAGTCCCCTGCCTTGTTCCCTGAGTTCCCTAGGATATACTCCAGGATAAGCAATATGGGAAATGGATGGATGGTAGGGATGACTATTCATGACATGTAATCCCAGTTAAGTCCATTTCAGTTCCATGTTGTAACACAAATGAGGTAAATACTTATGCAAGCTCCTATATTCTCTAGCAAGTAATTTGGTGGAAAGCATAAGAAGGCTACAGAAAACTCACTTCAGACCCTCCTTCAGGCAAAATCACTAAAGAAGACGCTCAGTCAGCGACTCATCTTAACATCGTGGGAATGGTTGGATCTATCGATAATGACTTCTGTGGGACAGACATGACCATCGGCACAGACTCTGCTCTTCATCGCATCATGGAGGTGGTGGACAGCATCACCACTACAGCTCAGAGGTAGGATATGTGTGGTTATACGATAAAACTATGACCACTGCCACCATTCATGTCCGGGTTTTAATTTAACCTCGATCAATTCATTGTGTATCTGAGAGATATTTTTTTTTTGTAATTGTAATTGTTTCTTTGGTTTTGGTCTCGTTCATAGTCACCAGCGTGCCTTCATTCTGGAGGTCATGGGAAGGCATTGTGGGTAAGAGCACAGAAAGAAATGACTCAGTAATATTCACTGTGATCTGACAAGAAGACAATTCCTCTAAATACTTTGTGTTGTATATGTGTGTTTGTCTCAGTTACCTAGCCCTGGTTACTGCATTGGCATGTGGTGCTGACTGGGTGTTTATTCCAGAGATGCCCCCAGATGATGGCTGGGAAGAGCACTTGTGCAGGAGGCTGATAGATGTACATATCCAGCACGCCCACACACACATTTTGATTTTATAATAAACAAACACAGCTAGCCGTAGCTAACCTAGGATCATAATTATTGCCATATTTAGTACACTTTTGGATTATGTAGATCATGTAGATGCAAAAAAAAACACATAAATGTTTTAGCAATGGAGCATGGTGGCTTAGTAGTTAGAAAACTTAGTAGTTAGAAAACTGTCATATTTTGCTGCATCTGAATTCTGCCAAACAGCAATTTAGCAAAAATGTAATTTTACGATTGAGTAGAAAATGTCACAACTATGTAACTGATTATAATTTTATGCACTTTTCACAGCATATGTTTTAAACAAAACCTTCCCATATTGACCTAAAGGACCTATCTGTATTTACTGCTATTTATTGCATGTTACATGATTCCTCTTAGACCAGAAACAGAGGATCCCGTCTGAATGTGATCATTGTGGCCGAGGGAGCTGTGGATCGGACTGGCAAGCCCATAACTTGTGATCAAATCAAAGAGGTATGTAGCTAGATTTCATCAGATTTATACCTAATTTGAACCCACACAAGTAATAACCATAACCACTAAATCTGTGAATATATACATTAAATATACACTACTATAGGATCTTCACTCCTTGTACTCCTCATTAGAGAGCCTGCATTAGATCTGACTGTGTGTGATACATTGCTCTTTCAATTCGCTCTTTCATATTGTCTTGTCTCTGTATGTAGCTAGTTTCTAAGAAGCTGGGCTATGACACCCGTGCTACTATCCTAGGCCATGTACAGCGAGGAGGCACTCCTTCAGCGTTCGACAGGATCCTGGTGGGTTTTCTTTATATTTATCAGGTCTTACTCACGTCATTTATTGCCAAGCATTGTACTTGCAGTGTTTTTTTCTCTCAATTAAGGGTCTCTTTTGTTCCATTTTTGTACATCTGTGCCTCTCTCTCTCTCTCTCTCTCTCTCTCTTTCTCTCTGTGTGTCCGAATGTAACAGGGCAGCAGGATGGGTGTGGAGGCTGTGATGGCCCTACTGGAGGCCACTCCGGACACACCAGCCTGTGTGGTCTCACTCTCGGGGAATCAAGCAATCAGACTGCCCTTGATGGAGTGTGTACAAGTGGTACGTACCTTCAGCAATTTAGCTGTAAATAAATGGCAGGATGCAAAAGTCTTACTATGATGGATGGCAAAAATCTGGCAATGCAGGAAAATCCATATGAACGTGGTAATATTATAGACTAATTAATATGGCGGCGTGAATATCGTATTAACTATATTATTAATTCTCCCCCCCCAACTTGTTGGTTTCCGATGAAAAAAATTCGATATGATTATCTAACATTTATTTACTGCATGAATGAATATGAACACAGCATAAACTTCAGCAATGATAAACCATAAGTAATGTCAACAAAGAAAGTTAACACGTGTTAGCTGACATTTACTTTAATGAAACTAAACTAAACATGCCTACACTGACAATGTTCTTTCAATCCATGACTAAAACTGCACATAAATGAGCAACCATTTATTTACAGCATTTTGCTAAATGTTGATTGTACCTGTTAACAACCACAAATTTGATTAAAGTGTTGGTTACTCTCTCCAACAGACCAAGGATGTTACCACTGCTATGAAAGAGAACAGATATGAAGATGCTTTGAAACTCAGAGGAAGGTGTGTGTTTGACTTTAGTTCCTTGGCTCCAGGCATTTCATTAGCGGATTGGTCCTGTTTGTCGCTGTGTGATGTTTTCACATTTTATTAAGCATATTGTTTATATTGTATATATTTTTGGGGGATTTATCCATCAACACAATAACATTTCTGTTTTTAGGAGCTTTGAGAATAACTGGAACACATACAAACTGCTGGCCCATGTGCATATCCCCGAAGTTAAAGTAAGAAGATTTATAGAAGAATTATAAAAATTATATAGTTTATTTTGACGCCATACCAGTTTGGTCACCTCCCAAACTGTGTTATGAAAACCACTGATGGAATGCACATACTATAACTGTCTTTCTTTTCATCGCCAACTCATATCTCCTTGTCTTTTTAGAGTAACATTAATGTGGCCATTCTGAACGTGGGTGCACCCTGTGCAGGCATGAATGCGGCTGTGAGAGCTGCAGTCAGGATTGGCATCCTGCAAGGCCACAGCATGCTGGCAGTGCATGATGGCTTCGAGGGTTTGGTTCAAGGAAAGGTAAGGAACTGCTCTTAATCTGTGCGTCATCATTATACGTCACAAGCTATCCTGTAGCGAATGCTACGATTTTGTTAGATACGAAAACTCATGCACTATCAAGGGTAATATTTATGACATACGCCTCATTACCAACGGACTTGATCTATTCCTTAGATCGAGCCAATCACTTGGAACAATGTTGGCGGCTGGACTGGAAAAGGAGGCTCTGTTTTGGGAACTAAAAGGTACTCATGATTAATTACACACTCCACTTTGCCACTTGCCAACTATCATCACCTTCTATTATCACCTTCAGTTTGAGGAGTTCTCTCGTTTCTTTCCTTTCTTTGGCAGAGTTCTTCCAGCAAAGCACATAGAAGACATAAGCCTGAACATTGCCAAGTACAATATTCATGCTCTGGTCATTATAGGCGGTTTCGAGGTGCGTAACATGAAGACTCGCCATCCACCAGCCAAGCACAATATTATCAAGATATAATTCTCTTCTTATCCAGGCAACATATCTATCAGTAATTCATTTATGAATTTTCTCCCAACACAGGCATTCTCAGGTGGTCTGGAGATGGTCCAGGCCAGAGAGAAGTATGAGGAGTTGTGTATCCCTATAGTAGTTATTCCAGCTACCGTCTCAAACAATGTTCCTGGATCAGACTTCAGCATTGGAACCGATACTGCCCTGAACACCATCACCACGGTATGAGCTGTAGCTAACACACCGATACACACTAGTTAATGCTTATATTTGTCTCATTTATGTAAATAAATTTAGAACTAAAAGCATTACGCTTGAATGCTAGTAAAGTAAAGATCTGAGAATGATCCTAGGACGTTGTTCTTATATAGTTATGCAATTTTTTCAAAAATGAAATACTACAGTATTCACTGCTTTATTACACAAAAAATCTATAAAAGAATTATTCCTGAGCGGCACAGTAAGAGCATGTTCACCCTATCATCACGAGTACAAATAGTGCACATACTTTGACAGATGTATTCTTGATGACCTTCCAGAAAAAAAGCACAGAAATGTTTCTTCACTGCTTCAGTTGCTGCACTTAGATCTATAAGTGAACTTCAAGGATTAGTGTTTTTTCTCAGTACAGAGAAATGTATATTAATGTACACTCACCGGTCACTTTAACAGGAACACATGCACACCTGCAGCACAATGCAGAAAATCATGCAGATACAGGTCAAGAGCTTCAGTTCACATCAAATTCCAGAAAGGGGGACTCGGTGCCAGGTGGACTGGTTTGAGTATTTCAAAAACTGCTGACCTCCTGGGATTTTCAGACACAACAGTTTGTAGATTTTACACAGAAATGTGCGAAACTCAAAACACATCCTGTGAGCCGAGGGTCTGAGGCTGTAACACCTTGTTGGTGAGAAAAATCCAGAATGATTTGAGCTGACAGGAAGTCTATAGAAACTCAAACAATCACTCAAACAATCCATGGTGAGCAGAAAAGCATTTCATAATGAACGATACATCAAATCTTGAGATACAAACCTGTATCTGCATGATTCTATGCATTGTGCCGCTGCCACATGATAGGCTGATTGGATAACTGCATAAATGAGCACGTGTACAGATGTTCCTATTAAAGTGGACAGTGGGTATATATGTGGTATGCTTACGGCATTTTTTTCTGTCAGTGGTTGTTTTTTAGCACTTTTATTTCACCATGTTAATTCACCTGAGTGCAATTTTTGCATTATCATTTTTAAAATGATTGTTGATTGTTAGATCAAACTGTTACATCAAACTGTCCATTTTCCCCCACACTGAACATGATGACTCATCTTTTATGTGTGTGTTTGTTTGTGTAGACCTGTGACAGGATCAAGCAGTCAGCCGCTGGTACTAAACGCCGTGTGTTCATCATTGAGACTATGGGAGGTTACTGCGGTTACCTGGCCACCATGTCAGGCCTTGCTGCAGGTGCTGATGCTGCCTACATCTACGAAGAAAAATTCAGCATTCGTGATTTGGAGGTAAAAATATACGAAACACAGAACTTAAAGTGATTTTAAAGGGTCTTTTGTGGACTGTTAAGTTTCATTTGTGCTTTCAGACCAATGTAGATCATCTTCTAGAGAAAATGAAGACGACAGTTAAGAGAGGCCTGATTCTCAGGTTAGTATCAATCAAGAAGAGAAATTATTTTGTTATGATGAAATGTTTGAGTGAATATGTGCATCAATTTGACATTTTATTGATTTTAATTGCAGCCGGCACTATTGTCAGATCTGATCTCTTATAGAAAATTAGTCAACAGTTTCTGACCAATCAGATTTGAGAATTCAACAGCAATGTGGTACAATATAATTATAATAAGGTACTTTTGGGATAACATGTTCTTTTTGAATGTTTTTTTTTTGTTTTTTTTTTAAGAAATGAGAACTGTAACGCCAACTACACAACTGACTTTATCTTCAACCTGTACTCAGAGGAGGGAAAGGGGATATTTGACTGCCGTAAGAATGTCCTTGGACACATGCAGCAGGTGAGTGATCAACAACCTTTCATGACCAGCGTTCTATCAGATGCTTTTTTCTGTGTTTACTTGAAATTAATTTGTCTTTAGGGTGGTACTCCAACTCCATTTGACAGAAACTTTGCCACTAAGATGGGCGCTAAGGCTGTTCTCTGGCTAACTGAGAAATTGAAGGAATGTTACAGACACGGTGAGAGTCAAATACAAAATCTAATAGTCTAGTGTTTCTGATATCATTTTTATTTTTCATATTATTTTAGATTTTTCAAATATTAAGTTTAGCTTTAGACCCTGTTTATCTCTACATCGGTATCGTTATATACAAAATCTACATTTTTACTTTACATTATTGCATTATTTATTTTAGTGTTGGATCTTAACTAGACCGTGAATTGAAGTGAAAAGGAGTTCAAACAAATGGAATTCTATCTGGTGCAATTTCAACGTCCAGACAAGTCTCCAAACATAGTCTCGGATTTTCAAAATGTTTGTTTATCTGAACCATTTTAGCATGTAATCTGTTCTTCACACATGCAACACACAAAAACATGCTTAATTGGTGCCTTATTTGGTGACTTTTTTTTTTATAGCTATCCTGTCTTACATTCATGGTACTGTACGCTTGTTGTCAATCACTGCTTCTACTTTCATGTGGTTCCACCTTCACGTGGTGTAGAGTCAGTTTAGAAATTTAAAACGTATAGATAGAAACCAATTGCACCCGGGGGGAAAATTGTGAAATACAATACACATGCGTTATTGCCTTTCCTTTGTGAAATGAGAACATCATGCTACGCTGAAAAGCAAAACCTTCATTGCATAGCTCTTATGTTGCTTGAACTCTTCAGTGAAAAACCATCAACATTAAAAAAATAAATAAAAAAAGAATTTAACCTTGACTTTGTATAAGAAGTGAACGTGATTCCCAGTGCATTGCAATGACTTTCATAAGTACATTTCAGTCGTGCTACGCTGAAACGCAATCACTGTCCAATCACGGCCCTAGGCCACACTCAGGCATGTTTAGAATCAGAGAAGGGACATGAAAGTGTCATTATAGTGTTACTGATCAAATTAAGGAACGCCCCTTATAGTTTCTTATTGGCTGTCAAACCTTTAATGATCAAGCTTTTCAGAATCACTACTAAAAATAATTACAACATGATAAAAGTGGATAAAACTGCAGGACCTAGGAGTTAGAGTGGGTGTGGTTGCTGGCACTGAATGGTCCCAGTCAGATGTAGAATGATGAATAAGCTTTAAACCAGATGTCCACAGACTCCTAGTATGTGCATAGGAAAGTGTTCTATGTCCTTCCCTGGTTTTGACCACGACATTACTCCACCTGTGCAGGGCGCATTTTTGCCAACACCCCAGACTCTGCGTGTGTGTTAGGCATGAGAAAGAGAGGACTGATGCTCCAGGCCTTGGGTGAGCTCAAGGAGCAGACTGATTTTGAGTAAGAGTCCAAATTTCTATGGTGAACTAAAGCATGCCTTCAAAAGTAAACCATAAACTGCCAGATGTTTTACTGGTGGTAGCACTGTCTACCCACTTGTCTTACATGCAGATGTTTATACAGTATTTCATCTTTCTCTCTCACTTTCTCTGTCTTGTTTCCTCTCCTGTTTAGCCACCGTATTCCAAAGGATCAGTGGTGGATGAAGTTGAGGCCCATTATGAAGATCTTGGCCAAGTACAAGATAAATTTGGACACCTCAGAGCATGCTCACATGGAGCATGTTATCAGCAAGCGAGCTCCAGTCTCACTGTCTGGTAAATGGGATAAGGACTGAGAATAGAGAAGTGCAAAATACATTACATGGTTGCATAGTGATTTATGATGCTGTTTTATAAGAGAGTGCTAATCCACAATTGACAGATTAATAACCTATTTATTAAATGTTTATTACTACTATGTAATAGATGCAATATTATTCAGTGCGTTACTGAGTATACTATTTACTGATAGTTTAGTTTGTCAATACTTACCCATTTATATGCTCATTGACTTCTTAACTCATTAAGTTCAATGACATTATAAGATCCAGTTGGTGGTGGTTAGTGAGTATGTAAACTAGTAAGTGTTAATTAATAGTAACTAGTAGGTATTAATTATTAATTAATTAGTAACCCATTACTACACACTCGATATCGCATTCGATACTAATTAATACATAATGAACGATTGACTAAAATATAATTACATTTTGGAGAAACAATGATTTAACAACAGCATACACTATTAATATGTAATCCTTAATGTAAATGGTTATGATTATGAATAATGTATTAATTGATATAAGGACTAATATAGAAATGAAACTCATTTACTGTCTCATCTGTCAGTAATCTTTATAGTTGTGTTGGTCTTTTCCTCTTGTTTGTCTTCACCCTCCTTTGTTTTACTCTGCTGTTATATTCATAAGACCTGCGTTGGTAGCAATTTGTGAAATATCAATTAAAGTAGACATCCAAAAACACAATCTTGTCTTTATCTTTTATAAATTTGATCATTTTTTGTGAGTAGCATTAGGCAATAATACCGATGAAGATGAAGAGTTTGCCAGATATTATATTAATTGGAGTTTATTATAGAAGTTGGAGTTTGGTGATTACGGTTCCGTGCTGCTTTCAGCTTTTATGATTATTTGTTCAAATCTCAGCACTGCCATACTGCAACCGTAGCAACCTTGAGGAAAATATGCAATTGTATTCACTGACAAAGAGCAAGACACTTATGATAGCAGCACTTTCTATCTTTTCAAATGTTGCACAAGGTTTAGAGACCTACCTGACCGCATAACTTAGATTCTGCTGCAAATTTTTTGGATAGTGCTGTACTTTCATTATTGCTGTGAAAAAGTATCAGTTTTCTGCTGTGCTGATGTCACAGCAGACAACAATGTTGCTAGTACAGTTACATGATGGGAGAGCTGGACAGACTAAAGCCCTGCTGCATTGCTCTCTTTGGGTAAAGATGATGCCCAGGGAAATATTTCGTTCCACAAGATTATTATTAATGAACCATAAGACATGTACAGCACAGCTCATTAGATACCTTTTATAATGCACAAAAATGTTATTCAACTGAGAATAATATGCGATAGTGATGTTCATAAAAGGTCAACTGAGTCATTATCAAATAGACGTTTGAATATTCAATTACTAAGATCTATGAGGTTATTAGCTGATGTTTCTGTAAAAGGTTTAGCCATCTGCAGGCTGTAACTGTGGCCCTCGGGTGTAATGCCTGGATTAATCAAGCAACTGGTAAATGAATGATTTAGTCTTGAGTGATTCACAAGGAAGATTATTGCAGATGCCTGCAATGTGAGTAGGCCAGATTTTATGATTGTCAGAGAATGAACTGATTTATTGGTTATTTATTTAATCCATTATTATCTTGAATAAAGGCCGCACGGTGGTTTAGTAGTCAGCACGGTCGCCTCACACCACCAGGGTCGGGGGTTCGATTCCTTCCGCAGTCCTGTGTGTGCAGAGTATGCATGTTCTCCCCGTGCTGCGGGGGTTTCCACCAGGTACTCCGGTTTCTTCCCCCAGTCCAAAGACATGCATGGTAGGCTGACTGGCATGCCCAAAGTGTCCGTAGTGTATGAGTGTGTGTGTGTGTGTGTGTGTGTGATTGTGCCATGCGATGGATTGGCACCCTGTCCAGGGTGTACCCCGCCTTGTGCCAGATGCTCCCTGGGATAGGCTCCAGGCTCCCCGTGACCCTGAAGGATAAGCGGTATAGAAGATGGATGTATGGATATCTTGAATAAGGACCTGTTCACCCTTTGTCACTACAAAAGCTTCCATTTTGAATAACTTTATAACTTTTGCTTCTTATAAAGTCACATAAAATCAGTCAGTGTGGGAATGACTAATGTAAACTGTTCATTGTTTGGAGGGGGGGGACTAAATTCGCTGAGCTGATATAATTACTGGTACTTTTATTTTAGGAAACGTTTCTGACAGCCATTTTTGTTAAAGGGAAACGGACAAACGCAATTATTTATACATATAGTGCACTACATATAGCACGCTAAAGCGATTCGTTCCGAAGCTATGTAGTGCACTTAAGTAGTGTACACGGCGTCATATTGAATTGGACCTTTGTTTAAAAAAAACAAAAACAACAAAAAAAAAAACGGTCGCCGTGAACCGGAAGTTAAAAGGAGGCTTCAGAGGGCATCAAGAGGTCGCGGTGGAAGTCGGGACAGCGGCGGAGCGCATTAATGTCTGCGCACTCGTAAGCAAAGTGCGTGTCCCCTGTGTGTCCGCTTTGGGTTGCCCGTTTTCGGAATGCACCGCATGGTATCGGTGCTTATGTCGTTTGCGAGGAAGACCGTTTAGTTTCAAACTCCGAGCTTTTCCGCGCTACAGTTCGGTGTCGTCGTCGTTTCCCAACCAGCCCGAGCTTGCTTCAAATTATCGATGCATTGATAGTCAGCTAGCTCGCTTAGCTAGCAAGACGGCTAGCCCATACGGTGGCTCCTAGTCTCCGCTAGTCAGATAGCGAACTAGCTGGGTAAGTAAAAGCCGAGAAAGTATCCTGTTAGTTTGCAGACTGCTCTCTATTGGCTGTTTCTATAATCGTCAGTTAGATCGCTAATTGATTGTTGAGGGGGAAATTATTAATATAAAAAAAGTAAGAAGAAGCAGCAGCGGTAACACACGTGGGAGAGGCCGGAGAGAGAAGGACGGAGGAGAAGCAGTGACGCCAGGAGCGGCCGATGAATTCAGACCAGGGCGGAGAGCCGCTGCAGGAGGAGGCCGAGCCGGGACTAAAAGCCCGCGGGGAGGCTGAGCCGGGACCGGGAGCCCGCGAGGAGGTCGGGGCTGCAGAGTCGGGCAGTATGGTGAGTCAGGGCCTGACATTTCATTCCTCTAATGTTGGCTCCTCTTCCCCTCCGACCTCGCAGCCTTCACCGCGGAATGATCGACGAGCATTTAAAGCTAATTAAAGCCTGCGTACGAACGGCACCGTGCAACGCTTAGCCAAGTTAGCACCCGAGCTAAATAAGGCCAGGTGTTAATTTCGGCTGCCTTGCTAACCTGGTTAACACACACACCGCGCTAGCCACACGGCTTGAAGGCGTCACTCGCTAGTTCAGGTTCGTGGCTTTTTGCTCGCTAGCCTGATGGATCGCTGACTCATTTATTTTACTGCCGGGAACTTCACACCTCGAATCGGACCCCGAGCGGGTGGATTTCCCTCTTAACGTGAGCCCGACATCAAACATGGCGCTCCAGGACGCTTCTCATGCGGCTGTTTAAAGGAGTTCAAACGCTAGCAGTCCCCGTCTACTAGCGGTATTGTTAGTGTTCGCAGTCGCGCGTCACTTCAGTTTAACGGTGCGCGCTCACACAAGTTTCTTTATCTCTTTATTTGTGAGTGTGTGCGCGCGCGCGAACAGGTTTATCAGCGACCGACGAAGTCGCACGATCATCGCTGCTTGCTGTAATCTCTTGTGTGCTAGCAATCTAATGTCAGGTCGGCCATCATTAGAGGCCTGGAAGAGTCTGCTCATATCGATGAGGCACAACACACACACCTCATCGATGAAACCTGATTTAACAAGATCAATGCAGAACCCTTTTTTTAATATAAGTGAGTAAACGTATTAAAGTCTGGACTGCGCAGCTGTAAAGTGAATGGGGGATATCTACTATTGTTTTTTTTAATTATTGAAACGGTTTGTGACCAGGCCTGAGGGTTTTTTTTTTCCCCCAAAAAAACGCATCGACTAACTTCTGCATCCAGTGCACGAAAATCCACGTTTCATATATCAACTTGATATGGGAACCACCCCCGCCCCCCCCCCCCCTGAGTCTTGAATTGCAGATGTATCGTGGTTAAAAGGTGATCGTATGCAACAGCTGTTCTTGAAGCGACTTGTTCTGGAGGAGGAGCCACAGATCTTTTTGGAGCAGGTGCCTGCTTACAACCGCACCCCCACTGCCATGTGACATGCGCCGGCTACTAAATATTTCAGCATGACAAGCTGGAGCCCTGCTGAAAAACCAGGCTGATTTATTTTTTATTAATTTTTTTCCTGAAATGAATTTAGTCTCCATACCTCTCCGTATGGTGGTAAAAACGTGGTGTTTTCGGAGCAGGGATCAGTGTTTGCGGTCATGTAAAGATGTGGTGTAGAATATCACGAGAAGATGCTTCATGAATCTGCACTTCTGTTTTTTGACAGAGCGGCTGAGGAACAGACGTGCAGATCGCTGCGTCTCTTAAATCCTTAATGGCTTATCATCAGGACTAGTGTTGCCTGAAGTATCTCGGGTTATATGCTTACTCAGTACTCTGTTAGATATGTTTTCCATCCGTGTATTTTTATGGGAATTTTAGAATATCTCGCACATGCAAACGAAACCACTGGATGGAAGCTCCCAGTTACGAAAAAACATCTTCAAAATGTATGTAACAAACCGTATGTGCTCATTTGCGGTGGATATGTTTGGGGTGTTTTTTTTTTTTTCTCAATAAGACATGCGCATAAACTAAGATGGGAACACATTGAATAAAACCCTTGAGGTGCATGTTCATGCAAAGTCACATGACAATATCATGGAATTGGATAATTGCCTCAGAGAAGTAAAAATGGCGCAGCTATGTCTGGATCGACGACAGGGTCCAAAGACTTTTGAACGTTAGTATGTTCAATTATTGATGTAAAACCTCAGCAAAACATGCAGGGTTTCCAAGAAGTGCAAGTAGAGATGACCCTTAAAGGACTCAAGAAACTATTTTATGAAATAATTGAAAGAGACGTAAGGCCTGTTCACACCTGGAGATAGATAGATAGATAGATAGATAGCACATACAGGCCGTTTTGTTTGTGTTCACACCCATGCGACACTACTGAATGAAAGTTCAAATTCACCCCCTGACAGTAGGTGGTGTGTGTTATCCCTGCACTTTTTCCTCGTGGATGTATTGCGTGAGGTTTTCCACTTCGGTTTAACCTCCTCCACTGCACAGCATACAAACGATGTTTGTGGAAAACAGTTACAAGTCTATGTACAGTGTGTGTGTGTGTGTGTGGGGGGGGTCTTGGGGACAAGTAAAATTAAACTCCATCGAATCCTACTTGATCGGCAATTCCTTGCCGCAATGGCTCCCTTTTGTTGCTTTAATAATCTGGACAAAATACCAGGTGCCGGTTTCCCAGGAAGTGACAATTAAAAAAAAAAATTTATACATTTTGTGATATTCCAATTTTCCACATGCGTTAAATTTGCAACTTGGATGGAAACATAGCTAGTGTGAATTCAATAAATACAGGCTGAGAAGTATTTAAATGTGCAACATTGCTGTGTGTGTGTGGGGTTATTGAATAGTTTTTTTACTTAAAGCTATGTGGAACATTATAAACAATGTGTTAAGCTGTGGCATTCGCAAATGTGTATTAAGTCGCTGCGAGAACCCCTTTGGAAACTGATGTCCTTTCCGTCATGCTCGTTTGTGTTTGCGTGGGCTTCTTGTCAGTCATTTTTATTGACTCTACAGGCCACTGTAGATCTATGGTGGGGAGCTTCGTGAACATTGGTGGGAATCACTCACATGTTGGGCCCACCTAACTGTTGGAGACCTAATCTTGGGCTGGGGAAGGGTGGGAACAAGTCTAAGTAATCTTACCTGATGCTCATTTAAATAGGCTGACTCTGTTGATGTAATGTGGAAATGCAGTCCAACTGTGTGCTAATTTAACTCTGAGCAGAAACACGCCGAGAATGCATGTAAATGTTGTGTCCAGTACATACTTCAGTCTAATTTAATTTACATAGTGCTTTTAATAGTGTGCATTGTCACAAAGCAGGTTTGTTGATTTCCAAATGTAGATGTAGAATTTGGTTTATCCATAATGAGCATGCTTGAGGTGGCAGTGGTGAGGGGAAAAATATAGACAACATGAGGATGAAATCTTAAGAACCAGAATAGAAAGGGAACCTGTGCTCTTCTCGGTGACACCAGATAGTGAGAATATAAACTATATTGTTTCGACCCATATGAGCATGCTTGAGGTGGCAGTGGTGAGGGGAAAAATATAGACAACATGAGGATGAAATCTTAAGAACCAGAATAGAAAGGGAACCTGTGCTCTTCTCGGTGACACCAGATAGTGAGAATATAAACTATATTGTTTCGACCCATATAAGCATGACTGAAGGGAGATGACCGTTACCTTTTAATGTGCAGCTCTAGGGGCTTTATTATTATTGTTTTTATTATTACTATTATTGTTAAAATAAGTTGTTTTTTTTTAGATATACAATCCCACATTTTTTACCAGTCCAGCTCATAACAGTGGCTAAATGGTTAAGGCTCTGGGCTATTTATCAGAAAGTCAGGGGTTCAAGCCCCAGCCCTGTCAAGCTGCCCCTGTTGGGCCTTTGAGCAAGGCCCTTAACCCTCTTTGCTCCAGGGGTGCCATATCATCTGACTCACCTAACTTCCTAACAAGCTGGGATATGTGAAGAAAATAACTTCATTGTGCTGTAATGTATATGTGACGGATAAAGGTAGCTTCCATTTTCTTTGGTTGGTTCCCAAAATATAAACAAATTAGACATTTAATCCACCATGATAAATGTCACACAGAGCAACCATGTTAAGGTACATGGCATTTATTTATATCGGAGCACCTAAACCCCATGATATTTTATTTTGTCCTGATGCACATCTGTATTTTGATCAGATGAGACCTCAGTTTTTGGTTCTTGGTGTCTGCATTGATTTGATGGGGGGAAAAAAATATTTTTTTGGTCTATCGTTAATTAGCGACGTGCCCTGTTTAACATATGCTGCATGTGACTATTGAAACCCGTTCCACTCAACTAAACACTGAAATTGTATCCGGTTACTCCATGCCTCCTGGTTTGTGTCTAAAACGCTATAGAGAATGCTGTACATGAATGACTGCACTGGCATTTTGTGGCTTCGAGTGTATGGGGCAACAGTGTGTATGAAGGGGATTCTGTGGTAAATTTCATCAGTACACTCAGACTGAATTCTGCTCAGTAACTTGTTTTTCTTTCTCTCTCTCTCTCTCTCTCTCTCTCTCTCTCTCTCTCGCTTATAGTTCCCTTTTTGTTTGCATTAATCGAACAGTTTTTAGATGTAAATACTAAGACAATGTTAGTGTAGCAACTGAGATTAGTAAATTTCTTATTTGTGCTGGTTTCCTGGTGGACCCTTGTTTAGAAACCTGAGAACAAAAGAATACTCGTTAACTAGATGTCTTTAAGAAGCATATACCTTGATAGCATTATTCTTCAGCTTGTGTGCTGACGTAAGTCAAAACGTTTTCGCCAAAATGTATTGGGGGAGGGGGGATTGTGGTCTGTACCAGCTTGAGGGCTGAACAGAAACAAGACTTTTAAAATGATGTATGGCATCTGGCTACCTCACCTATAGTTTAGTTGCAAACCAGACATTTTAGTCGTTAATAGCCGATTAGATTAATTTCATGCAGCGTGAAGAACAGATCTGTAGCTTTTGTTTGGTAAATTGTTTATGCCGGTTCATTAACTTTAGAATAACTTTTCAAGCGGAAGTCAAAGGTTTAAGTAGCTAATATTCAGGCTGTTCCTTTATGTACATCACACTGCTGCACTTTGTTAGAGATGTCAAGGGTTGTAAGGGAATTTTGTCTGTCTCGCACGCCATTGTGTTAAAGATTTCTTTAAATCTGTTTCACAAAGCCACAATGAAATGAATCATGATGATTAAAGCACCCTTATACTTCTATAGTTGAGTAAGTTATACCAAGTGATCATCTTGGTGTGTAGCAGCTATCTAAAGTGCTAATCTTGATTTAATAGCATAAAGTAAACGATCATAACTGATAACCCAAATCGTTCCGAGATAACGGCACTGTGCTAGATCAGTGTAGTTTAATACATGAATGGTTTCTGGTTTGATTTTGATCTGGAAAGTGACTGCGATATCAGTTTATGACTGCATCTGCGAGTCACTGCACTATGAAGGTGTTCTGTCTGACAGTGACTACGTTTACGTTCTCTCCAATTCCGGATTACTGGGACTATGGCTGCTTCTAAGGCCAAACAGACTTCATATAAATCCGTAATTAACTTTTTCACACTATGTTACCCAGATTACGATGGGTTCCCTTGAGTCTGGTTTCTCTCAAGGTTTCTTCCTCTTAACATCTTAGGGAGTTTTTCCATGCCACCGTTGCCACCGGCTCGCTCAATTGGGATTAATTCACACTTGTAATATCTGTATACCGTGTTCGTTTCTGTAAAGCTTCTTTGAGACAATGTCTATTGTAAAAAGCACTATACAAATAAAATTTAATTGTAGTTTACATGGACAGCAGTAATTTTATTATTGGCCTTATTCTGAATAAGACAATATTGTGATTAAGGTGTTTACATGAGTCCCTTTTGGGATATTTCTTTCATGTTCCCGTTTGACATGTTATAGTATATAGGTCGAATAACGGCACATGTACTTACCTACTACATATGTACACGGTTTCGGACGCAGCCGTGCTCTCTCTGCCGTCAAATTGTTGTGCACTGCCGTGTGAACGTGTCCTGTCGCAAAATGCGGTGAAAACTCCCACACAATGTTAATAGTGTGGTTAAGGTGTGTACATGTCTAATGTACTTCAATAATGCGACTAAAACATTAATACTACACACGTCTTCATTCGATTCGCATTTACTTCGAGTATGACTTTAGCCCGTTTAAGGTCATAAAAATTGTTTACATGCTAGTTTCTTAATCTGAGCAAAATCTAAATTGGGTTAATATTGGATTATTTTTGTCCACGTAAACATACTGTGTGAGAATCTTTCCTACAGGATGACCGCTTTAAAGTTTGAAACTTGCTTTCTTGTCTAAAAGAGTTCGCACAGAAGCCAGTGTGACTCGCACAGCAGCCAGTGTGACTCGAGTATAATGTGGAACACAAGGTGAATGAATGTCTGGAACATCGGCTTCCTCTTTAATTTAAAGGTCACGCTAGAAGGCCTTGGTTGTGTGTCTCATAGGGAGAAAATTTTATCAAGTTAATAGCCCCAGTTTCTCCTGAATTTCATTAAATTTGGTCCAGTGAAATACTTTCCTTGCAGATGATGACTACTGGTTTAGAGTAATGTGATCAACAAAAGTCCTTTAAATTACTGAATCAAACAGCGAGACGTGATGGTGTTTATTTATCTTTGTCATGTATTATTGTTCATCCTTGTGTGGGATTTGACTAAGACATGCTTTTGTTTCTTTAAGCCTTAATATTATTAATAGTTTTAACGGACTACTTTATAATGAACATCCTATGAATAAGCTCTTCCTGCATTTTGTGGCTTTGCTTGCCCTAGCTGAACCTTCACAGTCGTTTGCTTCACGTTGTAATTTAGCACTATTTATGGATGTGTGAGTGGTCTTTGTCCATGTAGTCTCTGGCACCGAAAACAGTGTATTCTCTTTTTATTTATATATATTTTTTTAAAAAAAAAGGCCACAAAACACCTACAACCACATTACCATGGAACTGAAGTGGATTTAGCTCAGTTGATTGATTTATTTAAAAAAATTTTATTGAAACAATGATGAATCTTTTATTTTTGAAACCACCATATTGAGGAATAGCATTTAATTTTTAACACCTAGCCCAGCTAGGTGCATGGCCAATAATAAATTGGGAATGAAAGTGATGCGCATGCATTCTGAGTATAATTTTAGGTACTGAGCTCAGGCTCTACTCCTGAATAAAATAGTGTGTATACTGTTTGAAGGGTTTTTGTGGGGTGTTTTTTTTTTTTTTTTTTTTTGTTAATGGCGTATCAGAAAAGACTTCAAATCAGTTGTTTAAAATGTTAGTGGTGACCATAAAAAAAAATGATCATTTAAGCACAGTTCATTTTAAAATTTCAAAAGCAAGCCTAGCTAAGACCCAGTTTATCCGAAGAAATTAATTTCTGTGTTAATTATCTGAGCTTGGAGCTTGCCCGGCTTTGTAGCTGGGGAGTCTTGGGATCTCTAAGCAATAGCAAATGCTTCTCCCATTGGACACAGCTGTTTGGTTCTAATCCTTATTTACAGCTACGCTCGGTTTGAAGTCTGGTCAAAGTCTACAGGCCCAGTGAGCTATTAAAGAATGTGTTTAGTCATTGTTGTCAATATGCTGGAAGTCTGTGATAAGTGGTTATTTAATCAAGTAGACCTTATAACTAGTTGGCTATCTTGGGTTTTTTGTTGTTTTAGACTTTTTTATTTTTATATATATATATATATATATGTGTGTGTGTGTGTGTATGTATGTTAACTGGGTTGGGTGTGTTTTTAATAAATTCATTCAGCTTGTTTTGACGTCCAGGGTTTGCTGCGATTTGGTGAATTTTGATTCCAGGTATGGTCCAGAGACCTGACTTAAACAGTGGTCTGAGCTCAATTCGAAGAACCCTTGAACGGCCTACATGGGTGCAGAAGCTATCCTCGAATAAGTTGCTTGATTGCTTCAACTTGTCTCATCACTTTCTGTTTCTTCTCTTGTGATGCTAGGGAAAGGGTTGCAATTGTTACTGCTATATAAAACATGACTTTCATACAACTGGAGCACTTTAATTAGCTCAATTTTGTGGAGTGAGTGCTTGCACTGAGGGTCTTGACGAGACTGGCTCTTTGTTTGAGATTATAATTGAATTTTTGCTTTCCATTTTGTGTGTTAAATAAGCTATGCTTCATTGTCATACCATAGCAGCATTCCTCTTGAAAATGGCCTACCTCTGAAATAAGATCTAATCAGTGCTGGTTCTTTGGTGGTTGCAGAATTGGGAGCTGGCACATGTTCCATGGCAATAGATGTAATCTACAGTCAGTACCTCTATACCTGCAAGGTAACCTTCATGGTACCTAGCTGATAAGCATGCAGTTGCCTGATAAACTGGCAAATAAATCTAGAGCTAATCATGTGATCTCCCACCTCCCCTTTCAGTATTACTCAGTTATTTGTTAAAGTGAACCAATAAATGAAATCCTTTATATAGATTCCATTAATTGCATGCAAAGCCTAAGATTATTTTTGTAGCTTGGGTGAAAGGCAATGGTAATATTCAGGATTGTAAATGGAAACACTGGGAGTGGCTATCTGGTTGCAGGTGTACTATTTTATCTTCCTTGTGTGAATAGTCAGGATAAGCTGTGCATTACTTTCCATTATTTTCCTCACTCGTCGTCACCATTATCCTGTTCTAAGTTGTTGCATGTTGTGTGTCTAGGTGACCTCGAAGGGAGCGGGTCTGAACCCTAATGCCAAAGTGTGGCAGGAGATGCCCTCAGTACCCAGTGAGGCTCCTGTGGATGGCACTGAAGCTTCCCCATGGTCCCAGTCGAACATAACTGAAGGTAACGACCAGATGTGATGGTGTTTTGATCGAAATGTTATTGTGGTGAGTGATTAAAGAATCAATGTCCTGAGCTAACTGTCGTGTCCTCCACTCTTTCCCCAGAATCCACTGGATGTAAAGCATACACACCTGGCTTCCCAGTTCTCATGGACAACAGCACCACGGCCACAGCAGACGGTGTCGTCAACGGCATGGACCCCTCTGACCCAAACCCTCTGATTGGGTGTAATGGTCAGTAACACTCACTCCATTAAACCTTTTTAAAAGCTTTTTAAAACTGTGTTGGGTGACGGATGTGCGCGATCAGTTATTGGACTCCTAGCCAAATTCTGTGTGCTCTCTGCATGTTTTTCTTGTTCAGAATCCAAACTGCCTGAAGATCAGCCTCTCTCTGCAGAAAGCTTGCGTGAGTCTCTGAAAAAAGAGCTGGAATTCTGCTTCAGCAGGTACGGGGAAGCTTTTAAAGGCTAGTTGGTCAATTCTCACTGTGGGAGGGCCCTAGTGTGCGTGTTTCAGCGCTCTCTCTCTCTCTCTCTCTCTCTCTCCAACAGGGAGAACTTATCGAAGGATCTTTACCTGATTTCTCAAATGGACAGCGACCAGTTTGTGCCAATTTGGACTATTGCCAGCATGGAAGGAATTAAAGTTCTTACCACTGATCTTGATCTTATCTTGGATGTTTTGAGATGTAAGTGTCTGCACTGCGATGAAAATCTTCCGCACCTCTATCATTAACGTTCTGTATGGATGATTGTTCTGAAGAAGCTCTTTTGCGTGGGTTACATTTAGCAGTTCATTAATTAGACAACACCACAGTGTGATCAAATGTAACAAGTTAGACTGTGAAATTGTTTATTAACTCGCTGTTCTTTAATGAACCCCTCTACTCCTTATATTTGTAACATTCACATTGCTGTAATGCTGACCAGTCTTGGCAAACTTTAAACTTCACCTTGGCTCATGCCGCTGCCTTGCCAGCTGCCTGCTACTTTCATTGTAGCCACAGTTTCCTTTCTTGCTGTTCCTCATTTTCTACATTTCCTTCTTCGCACATTCTTGATCATGTTGTGCTGCCACTCGTTCATTTGACCCAGTCTTTTTTTACACACTGTTGCCACATTTTTCCTTGTAGTGCTTGAGAAAGATAAGTACAGACTTATTCATACAGCAAATGCAATTTTCATCAGTCTGGTAGAATGCACTGACTGGAGAACTGTCAAACTCTGAAATAAAATGGGTGACCTGTTGCAAATGGAAAAAGATTGATGGGCAAATCAGTTCTGATTAGGGTCACGCAGTCGCTGAAGTTGAAGCATGAACGAAAAAGGCAGAATAGGTGTACACTGCAGTCTGTGTGAAGGTGTGTCCACAAAAAAGTGGCAAGTAAATGATGAGTACGGAATAGTATACTTGGCGGTGTGGTGTTGAAGGAAAATAATTTGCGACCAGGTGATGTGATGCAGCCCTACTGTAGAGTTGATCATTTTCCTATAACGACATGAACTTTTTAAAAATTCTTGTACGACAGCAATTTAATCGTTACTTATTATTAAAGAATGGTTCGCTGTACTTTTTGTCCATTAAGTGTTGTTTAATGCTCTAGAATAACCAAGAAAACAAATTAGTTCTCATCACTCATGTTATAATAGCTATAAACAGCAGCCCCCCCCCCTTCTTCTTCCTCCCTTCCTTCAAACTTCGAACCTTCGAACCAGAAAATAAGCTCCTCACTGAGAAACCACAAAGCCCTCCATCCTAAAGACTTAAAGGAACAGCTTTACAGCTGATACACCTTCCAAAAAAGTTATCTAAAACTACACCATAACAATTGGACTTTTTTCTGTGCTATCTGCATCGGTTTATTAGCCTTGGGGTATGTGGAGCATCGATTCCATGTGAATTCAGTTAGTATAGAACCATAAAGTATTCGAGCGAGGGCATTAATGTGAACCAGTGCCGGTCAGAGCTGTTATTCTTTAATCAACAGCTGACTGTTCAGCTTGAATTTGACTGTGCTGCAGTATAAAAGGTGTTGATTTGAAGCCCTGTTTGTGTGTCTCTCATTTAATTTGCTCGTGTTCTCTCTGCTCAGCATCTCCTATGGTTCAAGTGGATGAAAAGGGGGAGAAAGTGCGGCCAAATCACAAACGCTGCATCATCATCCTGCGTGAGGTTCCAGAAACAACCCCTGTGGAGGTATTAACCTTTATGGAAGTGTGGGGGAAAATTCATGTACTTTTCGCTTCAAATAAGCTTAATTTGTACCTAATTTTGCTCCCACTCTGATTTGGGTCTTCTTATTAGGAAGTGGAGGCTTTGTTCAAGAACGAGAACTGTCCGAAGGTCATTAGTGTGGAGTTTGCGCACAACAATAACTGGTACATTACATTCCAATCGGATACGGATGCTCAACAGGTGAGGGCCTTGTTTTGTACCGGGTGATCGTTTTGCACTCATTTGCGCCACCATGTTTTTCGTCTTCATTAATTCACTTTCTTTTCAGGCATATAAATACTTAAGGGAAGAAGTCAAAACATTTCAGGGAAAACCCATCATGGTGAGTCGTTGTGTAAATCTCTTCAATTAGTTGCACAAAAGAAAATAAATTGCATAATAAAACCGTCCTTTTGTACTCGTTGCGCTTTTGTTCACAGGCCAGAATAAAAGCCATCAATACCTTCTTTGCAAAGAATGGCTACCGCAGCCTGGACTGCAGCGTTTATCAGCAGCAGTCTCACACGCAGTCCCAGTACAGCTCGCCGCTCTTCATGCAGCCTATATACAACCCCCAGCAGCAGTATCTCTATGGCATTGTCCCTCCCACCTGGACTCCATCTCCAACTCCGTACTTTGAGACACCCCTGGTGAGGCCTTCTACCGGAGTACCTATGTCTGCAAAGCAACACGATTCCTTGATTGAACAGCTGGTTTGAATGTTTGGCTTGAGTTTATTAAGTTAACTACATGCAAAGGGTACATTGACGGACATGTCTTCTGTTCATCACAGGCACCGTTTCCTAACAGCGGGTTTGTCAACGGATTTGGCACAGCTGCACACTACAAAACTGGTTCAAATTCTCTCAACATTGGCCGCCCTTTCAACAGAAACCGGTTTGTCGTTTTGGGTTCCTTTAACTTGATGTGCTGTAGCCTCAAGGCTTCTAGTTCACCGTTCTGCATTACAATGCCATAATTGCGCATGATACAAAAATATCATTCTGATTTTCATTAATTTCATGACTGTCTTGAATTTTTATTTATTTAGGGTGTTTTTTTTTTTTTTTTTTTTTTTCCCTCTTTAAACGGTCATAATATAAAGCTTGTTTAATTTCAGAGGTGGACAAATCACAAATCTTACCTAGCCCACCAGGCAAGTGAAGGCTGCAGTGTTTTGGTTGCGTGGAAACTAGACAGATGAGACTTAAGTGGTATCTCATGTTATGTAACACATGGCCGTAGCTAGTTTAAGTGCATTAATACAGACCGACGAAGGAAACTGGAGAGGGGACGGGTGTCTAGCCGTATTCCTTATCTTGATAAAGTTTTTGATGTAGCACATTGTGTTTGCAATCTAAGAAAAAAATTTCAGCGGAGATGTGTTCTTAACTATTAAAAATGTTATTCGAGTCTGGTTGGTATATAAATTTTCTCCCTGTGGTTTTGGCTTAGTGGATAGCGCCTTAGTGGTCTTGCACGTCCAGGGTTGGGGGTGCGCGCGGAGTTTGCATGTTGTGCTCGTTCGGGAGTTTCCTCTAGTTTTCTCCCTCAGTCCAAAGACGTGCATTGATTTCCAAATTGTCCGTAGTGTGAGAACGGGTGTGATTGTGCCCTGCATTGGGCTTGGTTCAAGGTGTCCCTCGCCTCATGCTCAGAGTTCCCTGGGATAGTCTCCAGGCTTCCCCATGACCCTGTGTAGGAAAAGCAGTACAAAAATGGGTGGCTGGTCTCACCAGTGCACGGTAATTAACTTGCCGATTGCAATCTTTTTCATCGGATGATGTGTGTAGGCAAAGGGAGTAGCATGCCTTAAAGCTTCACCACCATAAAGTGTGAACCTTCTCCCCAAATGTCATTAGCAACAAAGGCTTATCTTATTACTTGGGTTGTTGAAGGTGCCTAGCTGCCAGGCATCTGTGACTTTTTTTTGGGGGGGGGGCAAACTAAAAATATCCCAGACTTGAAATCTGCAAGTCCCAGGCTAGTGATTTGTCCACCCCTTAACTAGTTTTCAGGTGGGGTCTTATTTTTTTTTTTAAAAGAATAAATGCAACCTATTAGTTTTATTCTCTTTACCTTGGCTTTCTTATTGTCCCCACAGTGTCCCACTCTATTCAAGAAAGAATGTAATAAATGCCTTCAGGTACAACTGTTAAAGCTTGAAATATTATTTGTCTAATCACTCCATCCTTCTCATGTCTCGGAAATAACTCAATCATCCAATTAGTCTACTGCGCAAATTTCACCCTGTTAAAACAACTATCTTGTATGTTAATGAATTAATAATCTTTATCAATGATTTATGTGACATTACTTTGGCTGTGAGGTTTGCATTGGTGTGGTGGTGATGCCCAAATTTCTGCTGAGCTTATCATTTGCCTCAATTGGCAGTCATTGTTTTGATATTGAGAACCTTCTGGCTGGTACCGTCTCTTTCCTGAATTTGTAATCATTATAACTAACCTTTTTGTTTTCTGTCGGTGTCTCCTCTTGCTTTAAGGGGAAGTGGAGCTCTCGAAGTGACAGGCTTATGTAGCTTTTTGGGATGAAGTATCTTCCTGGCCAGTGTTTTAACATTTGACTTGAAGAGCATTAAATTATAAAGTCTTGTGTTTTGGCACATCATTTATCGATTTTTCTGTGCAGCAAAAGCAACACTTTAATCCTTACGATATAAAGTGTTTTAGGAAATGAGTTTCTTCCTCTGTGAGAAGTCAAAGTTATCCCACTGCCAGAAAATACCTCAGTGACTAGATGCCATTCCATACTTGCTTGCAAACACTTTTTGTATTGTGTAGTTAGTGCATGCTACCTCAGTCAATGGTTCATTGTCCCCTGTCCAAATCTTCCTTATTAAATGGCACAAGAATTATGTGAGGCTGTATCTCATGCAATCCTGTGATTTAAGCAGGAACCACGTGAAGCCCCAGACGAGGGTGAATGACGGACTGGCCTCCACTGTCCCTTCTGTGTCTGTGGTGGACGGGCTCCGCAGTCCACAGCCTCCTGCCAGTAGTAACTCGGTGCTGGCCACCTCTGAGCTGAGCTCCTCTTTCCCTCACCTGACCACCTCCGCTGAGCCAAACGATGACGCCACTGTGGCCGGACGAGGACGGTATGATTTAATGATCCAGTTCATAAATGGTGCCACATGAAGCACGTGTTCATAGTTTAGACAATTCCTAAATTCATTAACGGCACTTATTATTTCACAGTACTTATCATACTATGAACAAGTTCCTGACTTCATAGCACTTCTCAGCTTTAAAATGACTCTTGGTAATTGTCAAAGAAATCTTCAATGTCCGAATTCTTTGTGAGCTCCCAGCCTGTTTAAAGGTGATGGTGGATTATACTGATACTGGGCAGTACCTGCCGACTTAATAAACCGGTTGTTTTTCAAATTGATGCTTATTGAAAAACACTTAAAGTAAAGTATTGCTGAACGTTATTGGAATAATAAAACACTACTGAGTGTATCCTGAAGAGGTACTGTACTTCTTGATCAAAATATTATGAAAACTATTAATGTTAAAGTAAATAGATGTTTACATCCAAACTGATCAAAATGTTACACTCAGAATAACAGAAAATGGAAGAGGAAAAAAAAATCAAATAACACAACAAAATGTCAGTGATGGTCTTTATTTCGCCTCTAGAGGCCGCTCCCGTGCTGTATGACAGCAGACCCTTCTCAGCCGCTCCCGAAAGGGACGCAACCGGAAAATCTTATCGTTCTGGATCTTTGCAGATAACGGACAGTTCCAACAATGTTCTCGGTGCAAATCTGGGGGGGGGGGAGACTCAATTGGTCGACATCTAGCCCTAATCTCTGTATTAAACCAAACATGAAGTGAGATTTCTTTATCCGAGTTTATAATTGACGGAATTTGCCACCCAGCAATCTATAATACTGAAGACGTATACCTCTGTTTACAGGAGGAATACATACAGAGCGACTCGGAGGAGGAGAGAGGATGAACGAACCACAGTAATGCACACGTTCCTGCAGGTTTTTCATCTTATTCCATTATAACTCCACGCTTTTTTTATTTGACTCCCCTGTGCATGCTCTTTCACAGAGGCCAGTTCCGCTCACTGAAGTTAAGGTTTCACCACCTAAATTTGACCTGGCTCCTTCCAATTTCCCTCCGCTCCCTGGATGCTCAGGCAGCCCGCAGGGAGAGCCGGTGTTGGAAAACCGCATGTCTGACGTGGTACGGGGTCTCAACAGAGAAAAGGTGAGTTCACGCTTGGCTCGAATACTGTGAATCCACACCCAGGAATGATTTTTGAGCTCATTTTGATGAAGCTAGGTTTGCCTTTGATCCATGGCTGGCTCATGCTCAGGAGTTCACTTGTGCGCACCCAACTTTTGCAAAATGGTACAAATCACTGTCAACTATTTTATGTGCATTTTGGAATATCGAATTAAAAAAAAAATGCTGGATGGAAACACAAAGATGTGCATAAATTCTAAAAATGTGTCTAGAAACTCGTGCACTCAGTTGAGTTGGGTAAACTGTTTATCCAATAAGACAGTGTGCATAAATTACGATGGAAACACATTTGCCGAATAAATATGATGGATATCAAAAATTATGACTTTGCTTCAACAGATCATGTGATATTTGTTACGGTATAACTAGATTAACCAGTTGACCGATCTCGTTGCACAACATTTTAAATGTTTTGGTCATTCTAAAATATTTTAGTCTGTCGTCAATGTGGTTCGGTATATTTACCTGCCTGAACTGTCTTGCACGTCTGCGTTCCCGAAGAGCAGGCTTCCGCCTCCGAATGCAGGTTGACGTTATTGTCAGACGTTTTGTCTGCAAGCTCTGAGCGCAAGTAATTAATTATATATGATAAAAGGCCCACAGTGGGTTCTCCTTCTGCAGCAAATCCCATTTTTCGTTTTGATATTAAGTGATATTAAGTTTTGTTCTCTTCGGCTCACTGGATGGAAATGGTGCTTCTTTGGCAAATGTTTTATGCGATATTCCACTTTTGCGCAGAAGTTTAATTCTTTGGAAGGAAACGTTGCTACTGACATGTTAAACTTGTCGCATTATTCAATGTCCAGTCCCAAGAGTTTTGTTTTCTTACACTCACACAGGTTTAAAAACTGTTTTTTTTTTTTTGTTTTTTTTTCTCCTTCATAAAAAGCTCCGTTTTAATTTTGTTGCAACTTTTAACTCTTTCCAGCAGTCAGACTCGAACAAAGAATCCACTGTGAGTGCTGCTGCTCTGGCCTCTGAAGAGACGGTCCCCAGACCTGCACTGTCTGCAAGCAAACCCACTGTTCACACTGCAGATCCTGCTACCTACAGGTAGGCCTGATGAGGGCAAGATGGATAAGTGGTGATTTCCAGTTCTGGTAACACGCACACCGTTATGTTCTCCTATTTTGCTGCATGTTTTATTAGGCTTTATATTATATTAAGTGTAAACAGTGTATGTGTATAAATATTATACCAGGTGACTGTATGAAGACCTGTCTAATGCTGTTTGATATTTGTGCATCTTATTAGTGCAAGCGCAATCCCTCAGGACAAGAAACTGGATAAAACTGAGCCCTTGGTCCATAAAGAGATGCCCGTGAACCCAAGCACCACCTCAGCCATTCCACCAGCTTCGGCTCAGCCTGCTCCTGTCTCAAAGACTCCGCTGAGTCCTGCCAACCCTGCAGCCCCACAGGCCAACGCTAGCCACCCCAGCCCTGCCCCACTGGTAAATGCCTTCACCGTCTACAGAACTTGAATTGGTCCTATTACACACCTGAATCTGGATGATTAACCTTCGTTTCCTGTAGCCATATTCATGTTATAGCAATATCTGTGTCTCATGGTATAAAATCAGTTAATTACTTTGTCTTAAGTTTTTCCTCGAGTCCAAATTCATCTTGTCCAGCTATGATTGTGACAACCATGATCTTTCCCCTCAAGCTGCTTCTCTCCTTCTCTCTGGTCCATGTCATTGCTTGTCACTCTCTTTTTGCTTGTACAAGACTCATAAGTCATATATGGTATTATCTGAAACGTAGGTCTGTAATTTGCTTACATGTTGGTCAGGATTACTGCCAAAAAAGTAGGCGATACTATTTAGCCAGTAGTGTCCAGTGTATTTGTCGTCACGGCTCTTGTTTGTGTCGCTCATATCCTGCTTGTTATTTATTTACCTTGCTTTTACTGGCCACTGAGAATAGGTGTTGGACTTGTTTTAGGCTTCGGGATAAAATCTTGTCTCTTATTATCTTAGGAGCCTCGGAAACTGAGCTATGCTGAGGTGTGCCAGCGGCCCCCCAAGGATCCCCCACCTCCTCCTCCTCCACCCCCTGTTGTCAGCCCCAGTCCCACCAGCTCTACATCGCAGCCTCTGAGGGAGCTGCGTGTCAATAAGGTGGACGAGCAGTCGGGCAACAGCGAGAGGCCCGAGCGGCCACAGGAGCGTGGTGGGGACTGTAAGAGCAGAGAGGGCCGGCCGACTCGTGACTCACAGGGCTTCTACCGCAGCAACGGCCCTCCCAGAGCCAGCACTGGGGGGTTCAAACTCCGCGAGCAGCAAAGGCGTCCTCAGTTCACCCGTCGCACTTCACCCCAAGGAGCCTCCAGACACACTGGCAAAGAGCAGAACATCCCCCCTATATCGCCAAAGTAAAGACTTGACTAAATCCTTAATGTATGAATATATATATACATATACATATATATAAATATATATATATATATATAAAGAGATGAAATATAAAAAGTTTAAAAATCTAAAATAGCCACCTCGTTTGCCTGGAGCACATCCACAGGAAAATCTCATGAAATGACGATGCACAGACGGAGACGTCCTGGCATATGAGCAGGGGGGTAAATGGAAGCTAGTTCAAAGCTTGTTGAAGGAAGTCATCAAATAGGAAAAAGTGCGCTTCTAAACTTGACAATGCCCCTTCAGAATGTAATTTAATTTTTTTTGCTTTCTTTCCCCACTTCCTGGACGAGGGCATTTTTACCCAGGGGGTGGTGGGATCGAGGGCATCATAACGGCCGAGTGCTCAGTGCTGCTGTTGAGCTGAAACAATAATGGCAGTCTGCAAAGAACATATGCACTAAGAAGAAAAGGAACATGCATACGGGCATGTACTAATACAAAGATATCACTTTGACATGCAAGGATTCTACTAAGTTTTTTTTGTTGTTTTTTTTTTACCTCCAATCGCATTCCCGGGTGACTGGGAATTCGATGTTATGGAGTGAGATGTACATGAACTTTGCTCTTTGAATGGAAGGATGTATTTTGCAGAAGTGTTGACTAATCAGTTTTGGGATTTTGATCCCATTTAGAAAATGCAACGCCTGCTTGAGTGGATTGGCAGATAGCTAGGAACAGCAGTGAGGCTTGCTGTTACTCTGGAATTTTGCATCATTTTTGTGTGACATGGCTGATCTAAGCTCCTCAAATCAGAAGAGCTGCTGTTTAGAAACACGTAAAGGAAGTGTTGGCTTGTGGAGCTTCAGTAATTATTCATATAAATCACTTAAAGCGGTCAGAGCCTGCCAATTATAATGCTGGATCACTGGTTTGCTTTTATTTACCCGCCCCCCTGCTCTTTATTTTCTTTATAGTTTAGTTAGATTTGCTTAACCAACAGCCTGTGAAAGATCACAATATCAGTCAGGTACATAGACACTCAAGTATTTTGTCATCTCAGTTTGTTTGTTTTTTGTTCTCCCAAAATGGCTTCTGAGCAAGCCCGTTTGTCCTGATCAGTCAGGCGCTTTACTGTGTTTACAAGATTGTAGGCTTGGGTTAAGAGGCAGAGGTGAAGCTGCTTTTGGTTGCATTTTGGGTGACACTATTCTTAAAATCAGGACCCTTACTATAATGATTAGTAGCTATTGTGCTTAGGTATGTGATAGTGACTTTAGGCCAGGAAAACCCAAGGCCTGTTTTATTGACTAGTGATCTCACTATGATGTATCGTTTCAGCTGTACAGAAATGGGTTGATTTCACTGTACAAAACATTTTTCAATTGGTTTAAATTGTGGTACATCCTAAAACGGTGAATGTTTTTTGGTTAGTTCCTCCTATCCTTGAGATACAGTGCAAAGCACAATGGATGCAGGATGAAAGGCTGAAAGTATGATTTGTTGCTCTTCAAGCACACTCGTGATAGTCCACAAATCCTGTTTCATCACTTGATTCAACAATTGTTTTATTTTTATTTGTTTTATGGATTTGGGTTTTGGGTGAGTATGGAGATCATAGTACTTTTCTTTCCCAGGTGAAAATAAGTGATGAGACATTTAGTGCAGGCCATTGAAATGTTAAATGAATTATTGAAATCTCATTATCTGTTTATTTTATTTTTATTAAAACTTGGAGGTTTTTTTTTGTTGTTGTTGTTGAACCCTGTTGCATATTGATGGTCTTGGGCATTTTATCATACACCAGAGTCATTTCATGATATTTTGGAACATCAGCAAAACCTTTAAGAAATCTCTACATGCTTATTGTGTCCTCCTTGATTATCCCACGAAATGGAACACTCGTCTTGATGTTTAGATGGTTTACATCAGTAACTTTCACAAAAAAGGCTTGCTCAGATCTGGAATGGCTTTTGTTCTCTTGGCTTCTGTTCCAAAACACACATGCACACGAGTTGCTTTTGTGTGCGCGTGTGTGACCGCTCCTGGACGATGACTTTTTGTCGCATGTGCTTTCCAAAGCGGCAACTCCACTACCACCAGAAAGCAAAAGGAGGGGGGAAAACTAAGCAATGTGAAAGTGAACTGGCGCTGTTCATTTAAAATTGTAATCAGAGGAAGATACAGTATTGCTGTTAAATTAATTGTAAGTATTGTGGGTTTGTGTGTTTTGTTTGTTTTGTTTATGTTGGGGGGAGGGGGGTGTTGAGGTTTTATTTTTTTTGTGTTGAATTTTTACATTTATTTTAATTCTCCTACCCTTCCCTCCTCACCCTCCCCAGTCTGTGTAGGCCATGTTCCTGACTTGTGTACAAAACGACATTGGGAGAGAATCACAGATTTAACATTTTGTATATTTTTGAGATCTCCGCAGAGAAAATACTTGACGCATTTACTAGCGGCTTAGTAATGCAGTAAATAAATAACGAATCACTGGGGCTTTTATTGTATTTTTTTTTTTCTTTTTTTTTTCTCATTTTCCTTTTTTCATTAATGGATTTGAGCAGCTAGTGGTTTAGTGTAATGGAACAAAATGCACTAACTTGTTTAATAAAAAAAAATCTTACTGTTGATGTAATGTGAAATCATATTAGAAGCATAAGATAATGACATTGATGTCGAACAGCTTGCAGAAATCTACAGGAATAGCATTCTCTTTAATGGTTGGGTTGTCACTGTTGATTGGTTTTAGGGCTGCTGTGGCAAAGGGAAGAATTAATATAATGGATTGAAAAGTGTTTGGAGACAGTACATTCTTGCTGTCTGCGTAAAATGTCATTAAAAAAATAAATTATTTTGTTTTGGCCTTGGAGTTTCACTTTTTATTGCTGTGGCTTTTTTTTTTCCTTTTTTCCCCTCAATTTGAAAGGACTTATTAAACTGTAGTCTAATTGAGTTAATATTTTTGATATGTATATTGTACTGCTTCCTGTACATGCACTCGTCGAAGGTCCCGTAAACCAGCGGCCGCATGCCCTGCGACGCCTATATCTGGAAACCACGGCACGGTATGTACAGAATGACCGACAACCATTTAAAAACTATTTATAGCTGTACTGTTGAGTATGAGCAAACTGGTACACCCATAAAAAAAAAAGTGTGTAAGAATCTTTTTTTTTTTTTTTTTTTTTTTTTTTTTCTCTCTAAAATGACCATTACACAGTTCTCTGAATGACTACAAATACACACTTTCTAATTTAATGGGAACTTTTTAGGGAGAAATAGTTCCCCAAAATGGTTCCTTTGATTCTCATGCACCTTTTCTGTTTAATAGTTTGCATCCGCTATGGTTTAGGTAAATATACGTTGGTTTGTAGATCAGAAATGTGGAAATAAATTTTAAAACGCACAAATTTCCTGTAGACTGGGTTTTACATCTTTATGTATAGTATTTAAATCCCCCCCAAGGCATGGGTGGGATTGTGTCATACGGAGTGTACTGGATTACTTTATCAGCACAAAAGCCTAAGGCACAAAAACGAAAATAACAAATATCCATCCACTTTCCACATTATCCTACACAGGGTCATGGGGATGCTGGAGACCTTGCGAAGAGAAGGTGGGGGACACCCTGGACGGGGGGCCGAGCCATCACCCACACATCACACACACCCTGGCCAGGGGGCCGAGCCATCACACTTATTCACACCCTACAGATAATTCAGCTACTGCACGTGTGTTGGGTCTGAGGGAGGAAACTCCTGAAACACGGCGGCAAAGGCAGGGATTTAACCCTCAGCCCCGGGCGGTGTGAGGCATTTGTGCTCAAATGTAACGGCTTTCAGGTGAAAAGTAAAATGGCATTTTTATTAACCGTTCCAAGGGTTTGTGATTTTCTCCATCTTGTGTTCTGTGTGGAACCTACAACACGGTCTTTCACTGTTCTCTCACAGTGTGATGACTTCTTTAGAATGTGTGTGTGTGTTGATTTCTAAAGCTTGGCGTGTGGGAGAGAGAGTAAAAGAAAGTGATGACTTTAGTGCGATTTCTAAAGCTTGGAGAGAGCGCGCGCGAGATGTGTGTATGTGTGTGTGAGAGAGAGAGAGAGGTGTGGGTGTGAGGTGTGTGTGAGAGAGAGAGAGGTGTGGGTGTGAGGTATGTGTGAGAGAGAGAGTGTATGTGTGAGAGAGAGAGTGTGTGTGAGAGAGAGAGAGTGTATGTGTGAGAGTGTGTGTGAGAGAGAGAGAGAGAGAGAGAGGTGTGGGTGTGAGGTATGTGTGAGAGAGAGTATGTGTGAGAGAGAGCGAGAGTGTGTGTGTGAGAGAGAGAGAGGTATGTGTGAGAGAGTGTATGTGAGAGAGCGAGAGTGTGTGTGAGAGAGAGAGAGAGAGGTGTGGGTGTGAGGTATGTGTGAGAGAGAGTATGTGTGAGAGAGAGCGAGAGTGTGTGTGTGAGAGAGAGAGAGGTATGTGTGAGAGAGTGTATGTGAGAGAGCGAGAGTGTGTGTGAGAGAGCGAGAGAGTGTGTGTGTGTGTGTGTGAGCGAGAGTGTGTGTGTGTTTGAGAGAGAGAGCGAGTGTGTGTGAGCGAGCGCGAGCGATCGAGAGTGTGTGTGTGTGCGCGCGCGCGAGCGAGCGAGTGGTATCTGCCCTTCAGCGCTGTTTGTGTTCATTAAGGAAGGCTGCTGCTTTGGGCTGATTAAACCTCTGATCGTTCCTCAGTGAGTTCCTTGTGTTTGTATTCCGTGTTTGTTTGTTTTTGTTTTTTGTTTGTTGACCAAAGAAATGTAGATCACTGCGTTTATTTCTGAATACAATGCTATTATCATGTATCTCTGCCGCGCTTACTCTCTCTATACGGGGGGGAAACCCCGCAACTTGCTCAGATCAGTAACGTTAACAAGCGGACACCTGCCTCACACACACACACACACACACACACACGTCCGTAAACCACTCCAGTTCTCAGATGTACTCTTCATCCGAGTATTTACTAACCGTTTGACCGAAACGCGCAGCTAAAAATACTTTAAGGCTGTTTACATGCATTAGCCGGTTAGCCACGGAAGGCTAGCTAGCAAAAAAAAAACAACAAAAAAAACAACCCCAAACAAAACAAACAAGAAGCTGAATTAGTGTTTGTCTGGCATGACATTCAGGGCACTTATTACTACCTAGATTTGCTTAACTGTCTTAACATCGACATGTTGGCAAATTCGATACAAAATGAACATAGCTGATATTAAAAGGTGTGAACAGTTCTCTAGCTAGCTGACTAGCCGACTAGCTGTAGCCTAGCTGCTGCATTTGGACGGGTTTGACTTATTAGTGCTTTTTATTTATGCTAATCATTATGGAATAAACCGTTCATTTGGTGTGTGTGTGTGAGAGAGAGAGAGGGCAAAAATATTCGCTGTAATTCTGTTAACAAGGCTTTGCTTTTGCTCTGAGGATTACACTACTCCAGTGTTTGCTAATCCTCTCGTTTTTTTGTGTGTACATTTACGTGTGTTTTTAGCTCTAATACATTTTCTCCTACAGTGTTCCGAACTCTTTTCAGGGGAAAGTAGTCCATGCACGCTGCAGAAAGCGCTAGAAAACGCCCAATCACGTCACACGCGAATCGTCGTGCTCATTTGCATATGAAAACGCGTTACGGGGCGGTCACGCTGCACTTTTCGTTTCGCCGACTTCCGTTCGTACGCGTGCGACTGCTGGAGACCGGAGACGTAAGCTTCCCTCCTCCGGCGCTCCAAAGTTCGAAGCTTGGCGTGTGAAGCCGGGCAACACGTCGTGGCGTGACCTGTTCAGAACGCGGTGTCGCACCGCTTTAAAAGAATCGAATAAATCGACGTCAGACAGAGAAGTGGTCTGGATCGTGGTGTTGCTGCGTACAGGAAACCAATGGTATGTTTTGACACTGGTGCGCGATGTCATATCCTGTGTCCGAAGAAATTCCGCATGCCGGAAGTCTAGTGCGACCGCCGCGTTAGGATTAGCGATGGGAAGGTCGTATCGTTTGACTGGTTTGGATCCTTGACTCTTGGAACAAATCTTTTAGTCGTTTCGTTTGTTTGAGCAGAATTCGGTTAAAATAGTAGCTTTTTTTCTATCGCCAAATTCCCTGACGCGGTTTTCACGGAACAAACGGACGAAATTTGATGTTGCGCACATGTGGCCGACACAAAATGAACGAATCGCTCTCTGAGACGACTCGTCGTTCCCGAGTCATATACAGCCTCAATTCCGAAAATCTTGGGACGCTGTGTAAAATGTAAATAAAAGCAGAGTGCAGCGATGTGTAGATGCAGTTTTTCGCAGATTGGTGAACCTCTGCCCATCTTTACTTCTGAAAGACTCTGCCTCTCTAAGATACTCTTTTTATTTATTTATTTTTAAAACCCACTCATGTTACTGACTTGTTGCCAATTAACCTCCAGCTGTTTCTTTTTAGTAACACTTACTTTTTCATAAAAACCTGAAAGTAAGAACCCTTCTGTCCTTTTAATGAAAGGACTCCTTCCTTCTAGAAAGCTTCGCCATATCGCTGATCTCGTTATTAAATAACAATCTGAACGAGCACATTTATATGAACCTGTGATTTGAAATACAGCTGGCGCTGTTTTCAGAGCTGCTTTTATCGGAAATTAATCAAAGAATATAATCGGTAAGTACTATATATTATATAGTATAACGAAATGCGAATAAGTGAGAAAGTCTTTCAGCTTCTAGGATGTTCTTTGGTTGGGAACTCCTTTCATTTTAATCCTTTATGTTCATGTTAATAGCACACGAAAGCATCGTTCGTGTTTTCCTGCTCACGCTCCAAACGAAGGCTAAGACACGATGACCCAAAGTATCGTTGATTGGAAATTTACAGATGAAGCATTGTAGTTTTTAGTGTTCGGAGTCAACGCTGCTTGCTTGTCATGTCACCATCATTTTATTTCATTTTATTTATCTATTTATTTTATTTTTTTTTATCTTTTTAAAGACGTGAGGCGTCACCCGGCCCGGGGTGCAATGTCCTTTCGCTCCACATGAGCTCGACTATGTGGTACATCATGCAAAGTATTCAGAGTAAATACTCCCTTTCGGAAAGGCTTATCCGAACCATCGCAGCCATTCGCTCGTTCCCGCACGATAATGTGGAGGACCTTATACGCAAGGTAACGTGTCTAAAGATAAACATTTAACTACTCTTACAACGAACGCTTTATTTGGAGGTTTCTCATAACTTGTCATTGCAGGGAGCTGACGTGAACAGGATGCACGGCACTCTGAAGCCCCTGCACTGCGCCTGCATGGTGGCTGACGTGGACTGTGTGGAGCTTTTGCTGGGGAAAGGTGCAGAGGTACGACACCGGAGACAATTAAAACGCAGCACGAGGGTTTTTTTTTTTTAGGGAGAGAATAAACGTTGAGCTGTGGATTCTATTGAGTGTGTTTTCTTTCACAGAATAATATGATTATCTGATTGATTTTGGCAGATTATCGTCAGGTCGCTTTGTGCATGTGCGGACATTTATGCTTTTTAAATGTCCGCACATGTGCGTTGTAAATGTACCTAGACAGAGAAGAGTTGAGTGACGGAGGACAGAATATCAGTTTAGTGAATATTAGTTTGCATTGTCTGTATCATGCACGCAGGTAAACTCGTTGGATGGCTACAATCGCACAGCGCTGCATTACGCGGCAGAGAAGGACGAAGGTTGCGTGGAGCTGCTGCTCGAATACGGAGCTCAGCCCAATGCGCTGGATGGCAACAAGGACACACCGCTACACTGGGCTGCGTTCAAAGACAACCCCGAGTGTGTGCGTGCGTTGCTGGAGAGCGGCGCCCATCCTAACACGCGTGACTACAACAACGACACGCCACTCAGCTGGGCCGCCATGAAGGGAAACCTGGAGAGCGTGCGTGTGCTGCTGGACTACGGCGCCCTAGTTCACGTGACCAACCTGAAGGGCCAGACTCCCATTTCACGTCTGGTGGCCCTGCTGGCGCGTGGCCTGGGCTCCAAGCAGGAGGAAGAGTGTCTGGAGCTGCTGTGCAGCGCCGCAGGGAGGCTGGAGATACGCCGGGCCGATGGCTCCGTGCCTCACGAGCTCAGTAAACATCCGCAGCTTCTGGCACGCCTCACCAGCATGATGGCCCAACCAGCGTCGCTGAGAGATCTGGCCCGCTGCGCTGTGCGCAACAGCCTCGGGGTGCAGTACCTACCCACGGCCGTGAACCAGCTCCCGCTGCCCGAGTCTGTTAAACAGTACGTACTCCTCAGAGACACTGGGGATATAGGAGGGAGAGAAAAGGATAAAGATGGAGAGCAGACTGTCTGTAATGCACCGCAGAGCAATTAGTAATGTACTAAAATAAATAGCTAAAGGCTCACAATAGCCTGACAAATCTGCATATTAATATACCTCCACCAGCGACTTTAATAGGAACACCTGTACGCCTGTTTATTCATGCAGTTCTCCAATCAGCCAATCATGTAGCAGCAGCACAACGCATAAAATCTTGCAGATAGATGTCAAGGGCTTCATTTAACATCACAATGGGGAATAACGTGATCTCTTTGACTTTGATCATGGCATGGTTGTCACATCCAGACGGCCTAGATTGAGCATTTCAGAAACCGTGAATACCGTGCACAGTAGTCTCTAGTGCAGCGGTCACCAACCCTGATCCTGGAGATCTACCTTCCAGAAGACTTCAGCTCCAACCATAATCGTGCCCACCTGACCATCTAATCATTGCCTTAGGAAGTTCTTGATCAACTAAAACAGGAAACACCTTGAGCTTTCCACCCAGTAGAATAGCCAGACTCTTTTGAGATGACAGGAAGGCTCCAGTAACTCAAATAACCACTGTTTACAACCGTGGTGAGCAGAACAGCATCTCGACACGCACCACATATTGGTGGACGGCAAAAGACCACATCGGCAAAAAACAAAAAACGGCAAAAGACCACATCAGGTTCCACTCATGTTTCTAAAACAGCAATCTGAGGCTACAGTGGGCACAGGCTCACCTGATTTTATGTCACGCTGATTTGGATAATTGCATGAATGAGTAATACAGGGGTTTCTATTAAAGGGGCTGGTGAGTGTAATAGACACAGAGAATTTAGTGTTGCGCACATTTTTATTTCTCCTAATTTATTCCTCATAATGGTAAAAAATGACATGATGACTTGTATTGGTATTTTCCCTAGAATCAGGACTCTTGTGCAGAAGTGAACAGCATGCAACAGCAGATTCTTTAACTTTATTGGAACATTATTGAACAATATGAATCCAAAATTCTTTCAGTGCAAAGAAGAAGAAAAAAAAGGGGGGAGTAGTATAAACTCCTATATAAGAATTCCTAATATATTGAAAAATTCTTCACAAGCATTTAAAAAAAACTATTGCTTTGGCCATTGACTATAATTTTAATTTAAAATGAATATTAAAATGATTTTTTGTGTGTGGATGATACTATTTTAGATATATTTGTAACTGATGTTTCTATGAGGAAACAAACCACATGTTATTAGACATTTCCTTTTAGTTTCTACTAAGGCTGGGCGATATGACAAAAATCCCATCATGAAACTTGAAGACGTTTCTATGATACATCATGCGCATCGCGATGTATAATTTAGCTAACATACTCTCTGTAAAACAAGTAGTAAATTTAAAAAAACAACGTTTAACTGAGTTTCACGATAGTTTTCTTTAATGCCTACAAAAACAAAGATAAAAAAAGGCAAATCGGCAGCATCCGTTCAGTACTGTTTCATTTGAAATTGTTAAAAACGTTTAAAAACATCATGCCAACGAGATCTCAGAAAAGTGTACCGCGTCAGCATTTATCACAATATCGATGTTATATCGATATATCGCCCAGCCCTACTTCGTACTATCAGGATTTAAAAAAAAAAACAAAAAACAAAAAAAAACAGTACCACAGTATATCTTATCTTATGCTACAAATGCTGGTGCTACCCTCAAGTTGATGTTTTTGTTTTTTCTTCTTTAGTGAGAACACCTAGAGCAGGGGTGTGCAATCTTATCCGCAAAGGGCCGGTGTGGGTGCAGGTTTTCATTCCAACCAATCAGGAGGCACACCTGATTCCCCCCTTTTAGTCAGATGATCTTGGCTTTCAGTAGATTCAGGTGTGGTTTCTGCTTGGTTGGAATGAAAACCTGCACCCACGCCGGCCCTTTCCGGATAAGATTGGACATCCTTGACCTAGAGCATGCAGTGTACTTTTACACCTCGTTTACAAGGCGTAACAAGGACCACTATCTTACCTTCTTTTGTGGGTTTATTTGCATTGTTTTGTACCCTGAGGGAGCAAATCTTGTAGTGTGTGATAAGTGATTGAGTGCTTCCTATTAGGATCTGTACAGATTTATCAGCAGTAGAACACTAGCACGTTCCTTTCGGATATCTGAATATAATAAGCTCGTACTCGGTCTCAGTTCTTTTTCTGCGGGACTTTTCCTCATGTTTCTGCTGTAAATCATGTTTGTACAGTAATAGCCTGAGTAGAAAATTAGCCAGTGTGATGTCTATGTCTGTATTGTGTGCAGCCAACCACTTAACACACTTTCCCTGTGAAATACAAGTAAAATCCATCCTCTATCACAATGTGGGGCTTCAGTTCATTCCTGCCGGCAAGTGTGTCTGATGCATGGGGTAAGATCGGCTGTTGGCCAGAAGGGGGCGATATATGATGAAACATACTGTGTACAGTACGTACAGTATACTGCGGTTTTTATTTAACGTACTATAATGTAATATACATAATTCTATTCCAATTATGTTTTACTTTTAAGCATTATGTACAGTGGCAAGAATAAGTATGTAAACCTTTTGGAATTTTATGGTTTTCTGCATAAATTTGTCATAAAATGTGATCTGATCTGAGTCGGGGGTATTGACAAATATAATGTGTCTAAAATGACAAACACAAAAAAAATTCTGATCCCTCATGTTTTTATTGAACACACTCATTCAAAATTCAAAATGTCAGTGGAAAAAGTAAGTGAACCATTACATTTGACCCCCCTCTTGGCAGCAATAACCTCAACCAGGCGCTTACTGTAGCTGTGGATCAGACCTGAACATCATTCAGGAGGAATTTTAGCCCATTCTTCCTGGCAGAACTGCTTTAGTTCAGTCAAATTCTTTGGATGTCTCGTGTATGGCTTTCTGCAAGTCATTCTATAGCATCTCTATTGGGTTGAGGTCTGGGCTCTGACTCGACCACTCCAGAAAGCCGATTTTGTTTATCTGAAGCCATTCTGTGGTGGACTTGCTCCGGTGTTTTGGGTTGTTTTTTTCTTAATGAGACTCCAGGAGCTTTTTTGAGGTCATTAACTCAAGGGTTCACATACTTTTTACACGAGTACTATGAGGATTTTTTGGTTGTTCTCAATAAAGACATGAAAGATCCGATTTTTTTTTAATTCTTTTAGGCACGTTTATATTTGTCAATACCCTTTACTTAGATGAAGATCAAATCACATTTTATAACAAATTTATTCAGAAAACCATGAAATTCCAAAAGGTTCACATACTTTTCCTTGCCACTATATATCCCAACAAGGTGTAAATGGGAAAGATCAGGACTATTATTTTATGTATATTATGTAACAGCACTGATTAATATATTTATTCCTTATGCAAAATAATAGGCTGTATATAAATTAATTTGGACTTTCAGCTTTCAACACGTGCTTGGACATCTGTACACAAAGTATAACCTGAGACCTTTTGTTTAATTAGAAATGGGTCTTGTTCTCCAGTCATTTGTATAGTGCTTAAGCTGATTTATAATTTTTTCCCTCGACAGAGTACAGGACGTATTTTTTTTAAGTGAATGCAAAATATTACACAGGAAGGAAACTACTCTACGGTTAAATAAAGACCTTTCCTCTCCATTAACTTCCTCTTTTCTTCGCACCTCCTTTTGCTAGTAGAACCTGAACCTATGTCCATATTTGGCAACAAATGTCCACCTTTTACCCATGACATGAAACTTGGGGTGGTGGTTTCAGAGCAAAAGCAATGAGCTAAAACATATACTGGTTTCATCAGTGTTCAGCAAATTCGAAGGCTAATTGTATAACAATATTGTATTTAAGTCGGTCTTATTATTTCCCTATCCAAGATATGCAGAACAACCACCACAACCTCAAGTCCATAAACCACTTGGTGTTCTGTAGCACTTTCTTCTGTTTCACTTCTCAACTCCTGCTGGTGGGGAGTTTCTGATAACTGCACATCCTGAAGTGTTTTTTTTTCCCCCTCTCTTCTCTTGTTCCACAGCAATTTGCCACTGATTACATTTTTGTTTATTCAAAACTTGCATCATAACATGTTTACATAAATAAAATTATCACTTATAACAGCTACAGTTGTGTGGGAGAGAAATAAGTACACAACATGGAAATTGTTGGCTTTTTTGGAATATCTGGACAAGCAAACATTTGATCATGTTTGAAACAGTGCCTATTAATGAAGTTGATGATCTTGAACAAAACAACAAGGAAAATTTGCTTTTTCAATCATTTATTCAACAGAAATATCAATAGATGTGAGATTCTTCTGTGGAAAAAAGTAAGTACACCCTTGGTCTCAGAAGCTAGTATTAGCCCCTTTAGCAGAAATAACTTCTTGTTGGCGTTTTGCATAATTGTCCACCAGCCTCTGACATCGGCTTGCTGGAATTTCTGACCGCTGTTCCATGCAATATTATTTCAGTTGCAAGATGTTTGAGGGTTTTCTTGCACGTACTACCCATTTCAAATCCCCCAACAACATTTCAGTGGGATTCAAGTCCGGGCTTTGACTAGGCCATTCGATAATCCTCCATTTCTTCTTTTTGAGCCATTCCTTGGTGGATTTGCTAGTGTGCTTAGGATCATTATCCTGCTCAAAGGTCCACTTTCAGTTCAACTTCAGCTTTCGGACACATTATCTTCAAGCACTCTTTGATATGATGCAGAATTGATAGTTGAATCAATGAATGCAAGCTGTCCAGTCCCTGAAGCTGTGAAGCAACACTAAACCATAACATTTCCACCACCGAGCTTCACAGTTGGTATGAGGTGCTTCTCTTGAAAAGCTGTCTTTGGTCAGTACCAAACATGTCTGCTGTTACTGTGGCCAAACAACTCTATCTTTGATTAATCTGGCCAGAGCACATTATTCCAAAAGGCCTGGTGTTTACCTTTATGCTCATTGGCAAACTGTAGTCTTGCAAAAACTTTTTCCTGGCACACCTCCCATGCATGTGAAATTTGTGCACCCTCTTTCTGATTGTAGAAGCATGAACTTTGACACCAACAGTAGCAAGACTTACTAGCAGATCGTGTGATTAAATTTTGAAGTTTTTGGAGACTTCTTTTCACATCAGACAATCTGCTCTTGGTCTGAATTTGCTGGGATGGCTTGTCCTGGGTAAATTGGCAGTCATTTTAAGTTTTCATCACTTGTAGATGAATTTCTGTACAGTGGAATGACGTCTTTCAAATAATTTGGAGATCTTTTTAAATCCCTTGCTAGACTCATAGGCATCCACAATCTTTTTTCTGAAGGCCTTACAGAACTCTTTAGATCTTGGCATGATGGCATCACACTCCTCAATAACAAAGGGAACACCCGACACTAGATATGTGAGGGGTATTAATAAGACCGGTTCCACCTGCACTCCCTAAGCATGTTTTAATAACTGTCACCCAATCTTCAACACCTTGATTCTAATTTTATGGATTTGTACATTCGCCTCACACCTCCAGGGTTCGATTCCCGCCGGGGCCATGTGTGTGCGGAGTTTGCATGTTCTCCCCGTGCTGCGGGGATTTCCTCCGGGTACTCCGGTCTTCCTCCCCAAGTCCAAAGACATGCATGGTAGGTTGATTGGTGTGTCTAAATTGTCCGTAATGTATGAATGGCTGTGTAAGGAACAAATGTTTACTTGTCCAAATATATATAAAAAAGCCAACAATTTCCATGGGGTGTACTTATTTTTTCCCCCCCCACATGACTGCATAAACAGTTATTCCCTCTCTTTTTTTTCTCTATTTTGAAATTAACCAAACTAAAACGTGGCTTGTTACTGAGAAACCGCAACGTTCAACCTTCTTTTTCGTTCCCCATGGTGGAAAATGACCTTGAACTGTTACAAAGTTCTGACACTGGAGACTCCTTCCAAAAAATCTTACATTAATGTTACTGGTGATGTTCTTTGATAACACACTTTTTTTTCTGTTTATTATTAGACAAATAATTCTGAGCATCTGATTATACCAGTCACTGTGAATTACTTTTTAATATTGAAACGATAACGTATTCGAACATAATATAAACCTGTATTAATATAAACTTCTTTCAGAACTGGTGTTGTAGCAAATGAAACAACACCTTCTGACCAGTCAGATTTGAGAACTTACCAACACCTGTAGTATAATCATCCGTCCATCCATCCATTTTTCTGTATCGCTTAACCTACACAGGGTCGCAGGGAGCCTGGAGCCTATCCCAGGGAACTCGGGGCACACACACACCCCGTTCACATACTACGGACAATTTGGAAATGCCAGTCATTCTACAGTGCATGTCTTCTGACTGGGCGAGGAAACCGGAGAACCCGGAGGAAACCCCTGAAGCACGGGGAGAACATGCAAACCTCACACACAGGGTGGAGGCGGGTTTCGAACCTGGACTTACGAGGCAGACGTACTAACCACTAAGCCACAGTGCCCCCTGGTGTAATCATAAATCCATCATTTCTACCACTTTCAGTATCTTGGCCTTCTGTCCGTTCCTTTCACCCATACTTCTCCTTGGTCCACTCCATGCTACGTTCCAGGAAGGTGGCTGGACAGTGCCTTGAATGCTTCTAACCAATATAATGTTCTTTGACTAGCAGAGCTTATCTAACATGAAGGTAGTAACAAACCTCTTTCCCAGCTATCGGTAAGCTTGTACATGTGCTGTCTGGCTCTCCCTTTTTTCAGTGAAATGACTTTCTTCAGTACCACCACATAAAATGATTAGACTATAGTATACATCAGCTTTCATCCTGTACCCTGCCTGCATGAACACCTTGTACATCATTCAGTAGCTTAAACCCCTGACCCAACATGTCAAAAGTAACTCACTCGATCCAACCCTCACATCTATTATTAATACATGTCTCTCTGTCGTCGCTACCTGAACAGGAACACTTAATTAGATTCTGGTCTGGTTTCCTTCAAGAATGCCATTACTTTCGGTAAGTACAGACTTCTAATCTAATCTGCCTGATGTTCCTTTTCTTTTGATACGGCCATCTGTATTACTGCTTTCGTTCATTCATCTTTACTAATTAGTTTACGCTGGTCAGTGTCACAGTGGATCCAGAGCGCCTTTTACCTCCATTGTTTTCACAAGGTGTCCCACAGGATTCTGTCTTGGGCCCATTTCTATGTATTCTCTACATGTTCATCGCTTGGGGCACGGTGGCTTAATGGTTAGCACGTTATCCTCGCACCTCTTGGGGTTTGAATGCCTCCACCACCCGGCGTGTAAGGAGTTTTCATGTTCTCCCTGTACTTCAGGGGGTTCCTTCCTGGTACACCAGTTTCCTCCCCCAGTCCAAAGACATGCGTTGTAGGCTGATCGGCATTTTCAAATTCTCCATCTTGTGTGAATGTGTGTGAGATTGTGCCCTCCGATGGGTTGGCACCCAGTCCAGGGTGTCCCTGGGATAGGCTCCAGGCTCCCTGTGACCCTGTGTAGGATAAGCGGTACTGCAAATGGATGGATGGATGGATGGATGGAAGCATGTTCATCTCTGGTTCTTTTATGCCTCACCACGGTATACTCGTTTGTGTATGCTATCTACGTGTATGTATGTACAACTACGTAGATTTACCTCATTCCTCAACAAATATCTTTTTCTCTCATTGTCTTCATCCTTCAAACACTGGATGGCAAATAATATTTTTAAGTTCAACATGACAAGTTAGAATGTGTTTACAGTCCAGGGCTGGCCATAAATGACACTATAATCTCTCACTTTTAAATACAGCTGTTACTTACGGCCTCACACGCTCTTTGCAGACACATAAATTCCATAACTAACACTGGTTTCTTTCATCTATGAAATATTGCCTGCTTCTGTTACTGTCTTAGTTTCCAGGAAGCACTAGTCCGTGTATTTATCACCTCTCGCCAACATATTTCTTCCAACCTCCTTTTCAAAACTTTTTAAGAAATTGCAATACACACAGTATTCAGCAGCCTGAATTAATGAAATTTAGAAATGAAACTACATTGTACATAATGAAATATTTACAGTTTGCACACTGTAATTTAGGTTTAGTTTCAGTGTAATATTGCTTAAGTGCGAGAGCCTGAGGCTTAGTTGTTAGCACGTTCATCTCACACCACCAGGGTTGGGGCTTCGATTCCTTCCGCTGTCCTGTGTGTGTGTGAAGTTCGCATGTTCTACTTGTGCTTCAGGGGTTTCCCCTGGGTACTACGGATTCCTTCACCAGTCCAAAGACATGCATGGTAAGCTGATTGGCATGTCCAGTGTATGAATGGGTATGTGATTGTGCCCTGCGATGGATTGGCACTCCGTCCAGGGTGTAACCCACCTTGTGCCCCATGCTTTCTGGCATAGGCTCCAGGTGCCCTGCGATGAAGGATAAGCGGTATAGAAGATGGATGGATGGATTGCTGCAGTATTTTAGACAAGACATTCCTGGAAATCCATTAAACGCTGAATTCATTTCTCATAGTGTGGGGTTTGCTTAAATTTATATATGTAAATGTATAGTTCATAATACATTTTTTGTATCATATAGTCCTGTACGCATGGTTTCCCATCCGGGGTGTATTCCCGCCTCACACCCAGGGTTCTCCAGATCCACCGTGACCATGACCAGGATAAGGTAACTACTGAAGATGTGGTGGTGATGATGTTGCTGAAGGTCTTTTTTCTGGCAGTAGGAATAAACCCCATAAGGAAAGCCTTAGATGTTATTTTTTTTGGGGGGGGGCTTTGTTAATGCAAATGCACACCAAATATTTTTGCATTAGAATCTGGAAAAAATGTGATATGCGCTAATTATGTATGGGGGAAGATTCTTCTCATTCAATCCCAGCACACACTTATACTTTTGTACATTCACACGTCAGTTCAGGATAATGTTCCATGTTCAAAAAGATTTGTATGTGACATTTGTGAGACTGTGAGCAGTATTTAGAAGCAGTGAATTACACTACATGTGCTGCCAGAATTCAATTTCACTCAGTGCCAGTAAATTACGCTGAGTTAATGGCCATGACGCTGTGTGACGTCTAATCTCGCGATACTTGCAAGGGGCGGGGCGTGTCAAATTCCGAAGGAGAAGAGAGTGAAGAGAGAGAGAGTGAGAGAGGGGCGCTGAGGTAAACATTTCTGCTATTGTCAATTTCGATAAGTAACTCCGCTAAACAAGCGCAAACTGACTGTTCAAACATTTCTAAAACGTTTGCCAAGGATTAAAAGTAACTTTGCGAGACATCTGCTGTGTTGTCAACTTGTAGCTCGTTAGCTGCGACCGAAGTCTGAGCGCAAGGCCGCCCGTATTTCGACAAACCCCGCCTTGCGCGCTCCGATTGGCTCGTTCGTCATCCTCACACGCGAGTCTGGCAACAAGTTGTCCAATCAAAATGCTTTTTGAACGGTCAGCCAATCCGAGTGAAGAGGGCGGAATTTGTCAGAATGTGGATAGGTTTGTGAAAATAACACAGCTAGCGTGGTAGCTAAGCTTGTTGGCCAATTAACGCACTGGACTGACAAACAAGGTTTAGTTGAACAGAAAGAAGTCAGAGAATGATTAACGGTGTTCGTGCTCCGGCGAACATGACGGAGAACTGAGCAGGAACAGGCGAGCTGTAACTGCGGACAGCGAGTTGGCAGGTAGATGGTGATGAGACACTGAAGCCGTCACAAGTTTAAGTTTCCTCGACTTGCTCCAGAGCTGCTTAATTACATTGGCAGCCACGGGAAAGGTTTTAAAAAAGCTGAAACTCGAAGGATGCGCGACTGTAGTCTAGTTCGCTTTTGAAGAAGAAGCTGTAATCGCGATTGTTTGGTGGAGCGCGAGCGGCGGAGAGCTGAGACGCAGAAAGTTTGTAGGGCGGGCGTGTGCGGGAAAATGGAAGCGGAGTACTGAGGCTGAAACCTAAACCGCATGTAAGGGCACTAGGCAGAGGGCGGAAGTACGTGGTTTAAACCAGTGGTAGTGTACACTGTGGATCTAGGGGGGAGCGGTTTGGCATTCGTCCAAAGTTAGCGTGATGGTTTAGTTCTGGCCTTGTTAATGTCTGACTTTTATAAACGAGTAATTAGTGAGGAGAAGAATCTAAATATCCTGCAATGCTGAATGGACTTTTCTACCCCTGAGTCATTATTATTATTATTATTATTATTATTATTATTAACAGTAGTAGTAATTATAATTAATTAACACTATAATTATAGTATCTTCAAGTTATTAGACTGTTGTACAAGTACTGAAAAGTAAATGAAACTGTCTTTTGTTTTTGTGTATATCTATGTATGTGTATATATTATATAATATATATTACATATGATATATAATTGATCTGTCGATTATGTCTTCGAATTAATCGGTTCGTTTTTATTATCTGTATTTTAGAAAATAAATAAATAAAATTTTAAACACGTTATTTCACGTTCTGCCCGATGTTGACGTTGTGCAAACTGAGGGCTATGAAGAAAGGTATTAAATGTATGTATGTGGGCTATGCTATACATTGTGCAAAAGGATTAAAAAAAAAGAAAGAAAATCAACGTGTTGAAAAAATAACTGGTTGTGCATGAGATTTAAAGCAGAAGTTTAAATAACTATTAAAAATGCAAAAAAAAAAAAAGAAAACCTAAAGAAAAGTGGTAAGAGCTTAAATGTGCAGTAATGCACACATTCACTCATCTGAACACAGTAACATGTTAGTTTATTCTGGAAATGTATGATGCTTATTACATTTATGTACAATTATAAATTGTTGATAAATACATCATTAAACAAGGCATTTGTTAAAAATTAATATTTAAGTCCGAGTTAATGTGCTTCCTTTTGATCGCGCGTTGTTTGATTGAGGTGCTTGTGTGGACTCGCACTTGTTCAGTGAAGTTTAATGGAGGCTGGCTCGCTGTCAGCTCGAGCCTTTATGTAAAATGGAAATACTGGCGTGAATTTCTAACCTGTACAGATAAGGATATCAAGGTAAAAATGTTATTTCTGTGCTGAAGAAAACACGTCTGACACGTTAAACGTCACACGCATCTGTTGCGGCGTCTGACACGACGAGCCGCATTAATACACTCATCGAGTTTGTTTGAAGCGCTTAATATAAAACATTCTCATGTTTTGGACGACTATAACATATTACTTTAATGATAACGTCACGTTCCTCTGTGTAGAAGTTTGTGTGTGTGTTTGCAGGTGTCGCTGTAAGCTTCAGCAGATGTTCGAGTAACTAACTTTAATGAACTGAATAACGAGACCGTTTCTCCGCCTGTCAGTCTGCAGCTCAGACATTAAAAACTGAAGCAGTGTTAAAGGAAGGAAGTTAATGGGTCAAATTTGTGGTAGTCTAGACTGATGTCGGCCATCACACCAGCTGTTAGCGGGTAGTCTTTTCCCCCTCGGTTGCTTCACTGTATAATGTGTGCTGTGTACAGCTGCACTCGACTGCTCTGGCTTGTTCATCATCGACGTTTTGAACAGTGCTGGCTTTCAGACCGTCGTGCGTTCTAGTTTTGAATTAAAGCACTGTGGTGAGTTCAGTCTTAAAGCTTTAATTAGTGGTTTGATTAGTAGCTTCTCTTTTAGTAGTGTTCCTTCAAAAACGCACACACGAACTCGAACACTAGGCGGTGCGTGCGTCTCAATCAGTTCAGCAGTCAGGGTGCTGATTGGGGAGTCGGCCATTTTAAGGGCTGTCTCAATCACGAAATTGAGAATCCTTCCTGCGCAGTGGAACGTTCGCTCACATAAAATCCCCATGATGCACCGCAAAAATGAGGGAGCAGCGATGCTCACTATGTTCCCTTGCCGGAAATGACGTCATGTTTTCTGAAGCCCCTCAGCTTGAGGAAAGAAAGAAAAAATGGCCGATGAACTCTCAGCCAACTTTGTCTACAAATGTAAGTAGCTTGTTATAGTTGTCGAAGCTCACAAAAGATTGCTTACGTTAGCCATTTTTAACTTGATGTTTTGTATACAGTTTGTGCCTAATAACGTTTAAGTGTTAAAATCCACTTGCTAGCCTACGATCCTGTTTGAAGTATCATGACAAAAACGTTTGATTATGCTTAACAAATTTGACACATTTGCACAGTTGCAAAAAAAATTATCCAACCCCGTTGCAAATCAGGTTTTTGGTCGAATTGACAGACTTTCAGCTGTTTGCAATGAACAAATGAAACAAAAGCGATGTGAAATAGTTCAACAGAACGAATGCTTCAAATGGTTTCTGCAAATTCAACTGGAAACGCAACTTATAATGATTTCTCCAGTTATTAAACACCCTGAACCGAATCCCTCACAACAGCACAGATATGCAAAACGAGTGTTGTCTCAAGCACTCCTGATCCAACTAATGTCAGAAACAACACGAGTATGTAGTCGTGTTGCCGGAAATTGACTCCACAGTGTCTCCGTGTGTAAAATAGTGAGCCAGGGTCTTTACCAGTGGAAATGATATACTGATTCACCACCTCCCCCATGGTCGCTTTTCTCAGCAACTTAATACACTTTTGCTAAGGCCACGGGTTACGGCATCTTTTTCATCATGTTCTACATAATAATCTCACGTGCAGTGTTTGTACAATTGAAGAAGAAAAGAAAAAAACTGAATCCCATCTTTAAAGGGTGTATTTCTCTTGCGCTGTAGACATTTTCTGAAGTTGATGTCGGCGTTTTAGCACTATTAAGCAGAAAGTCAAAGATCCATTTTATAAATAGTTACTAGATTATTTCCGATTTCATGACAGAACGCGACCTTGGGTCTTGGAGCACGCAGCATTGTCTACTGCCTCGGCAGAGATTTAACGCCGGGCACGCTGCAGCTATGCAGACATGCATATAGAGTTTCATTTGTTCCATATACCAAAGCTCGGGTTCATTAAGGTCACTTCAGTCCATGTCGGCCGTACGAAGAGAAGATCTCTCAGTAACGATGCATTCAGTCTGCTATGCGTAGTCTTTACTTATTAGCGAATATCCTCCATAACTGTTCACACACATGTGTGTGCGCACACACTTTGTGGGGTCTCCCCTTCCCTCTGGCAACTCAAGCTCCAGATTCTTCATTCCTGGCTGCAACAGGAGCTATTAATACAGTTTGTTTAGATAGTTTCCTAGCAGGAGGCATCAAACAGTGCACTGATTATAGCCGGGGCTGCTCTGCTCTCCACCTGCTGAGTTGGAGAAATCCAAGTTAACAGGCACATCATCTCTCTCTCTCTTTATTGAGAGAGAGAGAGAGAGAGAGAGAGAGAGAGAGAGATATGAGAGAGAGAGAGATATTAGATATATTAGATTTAGATATATGATATATTAGATGTATATAGATATATTAGATTTAGATATATATATTAGATTTAGATATGATATATTAGATGTATATAGATATATTAGATTTAGATATATGATATATTAGATGTATATAGATATATTAGATTTAGATATATTTGTTAGATTTAGATACATGTTAGATTTAGATATATATTACATTTATATATTTATATATAGATATATTAGGTTTATATAGATATATAGATATCAATAGATATATTAGATTTAGATATATATATATATTTAGATATATATTAGATTAATATATATAGATATATATTCATAGATATAACATATAACATATATGTATATATAGATATATAACATATAACATATCTAAATATATATATAGATAGATTTAGATATATATTAGATTTATATATAGATTTATATATATAGATATATATAGAGAGATGATAATATATATATATAGATATAGAGAGATATATATTTATATATATATATATATAGAGAGAGAGAGAGAGAGGGATATAGATATTAGATTTAGATATATATATTAGAATTTTAGATATTCGTTAGATTTAGATACGTTAGATTTAGATATATATTATAATATATAATATATAATAGAAAAAATATAGATATATATATAGATATAGAGAGATATAGAGATATATTTATATATATATATATATATAGAGAGAGAGAGAGATAGATATTAGATTTAGATATATATATTAGAATTTTAGATATTCGTTAGATTTAGATATGTTAGATTTAGATATATATTAGATTTTTATATTTATATAGATATATTAGATTTAGATATATATTAGATTTATATATATATATATATAGATATAGAGATATTAGATTTAGATATATATATGTTAGATTTAGATACGTTAGATTTAGATATATATTAGATTTATATATAGATTTACAGTGGTGTGAAAAAGTGTTTGCCCCCTTCCTCATTTCCTGTTCCTTTGCATGTTTGTCACACTTAAGTGTTTCGGAACATCAAACCAATTTAAACAATAGTCAAGGACAACACAAGTAAAAACAAAATGCAATTTGTAAATGAAGGTGTTTATTATTAAAGGTGAAACAAAAACCAAACCATCATGGCCCTGTGTGAAAAAGTGATTGCCCCCCTTGTTAAAACATACTATAACTGTGGTTGTCCACATCTGAGTTCAATTTCTCTAGCCACACCCAGGCCTGATTATTGCCACACCTGTTCACAATCAAGGCATCACTTAAATAGGAGCAGCTTGACACGTAAGGTCCACCAGAAGATCCTTAAAAGCTACACATCATGCCGAGACCCAAAGAAATTCAGGAACAATTGAGAAAGAAAGTAATTGAGATCTATAAGTCTGGAAAAGGGTTATAAAGCCATTTCCAAAGCTTTGGGAATCCAGCGAACCACAGTGAGAGCCATTATCCACAAATGCGCAAGACATGGAACAGTGGTGAACCTTTCCAGGAGTGGCCGCGCCCAAAATTACCCCCCAAGAGCGCCCCCAGCGGACCGACTCATCCAAGAGGTCACAAAAGACCCCACAACAACGTCCAAAGAACTGCAGGCCTCACTTGCCTCAGTTAAGATCAGCGTTCATGCCTCCACCATCAGGAAAAGACTGGGCAAAAAATGGCCTGCATGGCAGAGTTCCAAGGAGAAAACCACTGCTGAGCAAAAAGAACATCAAAGCTCGTCTCAATTTCTCCACAACACATCTTGATGATCCCCAGACTTTTGGGACAACATTCTGTGGACCGATGAGACAAAAGTAGAACTCTTTGGAAGGTGTGTGCCGTTCAATATGTCGTAGAAGGAACACTGCATTTCATAAAAAGAACATTATACCAACAGTAAAATATGGTGGTGGTAGTGTGATGGTCTGGGGCTGTTTTGCTGCTTCAGGACCTGGAAGACTTGCCGCTGATAAAAGGAACTATGAATTCTGCTGTCTACCAAGAGATCCTGAAGGAGAATGTCCGACCATCTGTTCGGTGTACTCAAGCTGAAACGAACTTGGGTTCTGCAGCAGGACAATGATCCTAAACACACCAGCAAGTCCACCCCAAATGGCTGAAGAAAAACAAAATGAAGACTTTGGGTGGCCTACCCAAAGTCCTGACCTGAATCCTATTGAGATGTGGTATGACCTTAAAAAGGCCGTTCATGCTCGAAAACCCTCTAATGTAATTGAATTAGGACCAATTCTGCAAAGATGAGTGGGCCAAAATTCCTCCAGGACGCTAAAAGCCTCATTGCGTTCGCTCATAAACGCTTGGTTGCAGTTGTTGCGGCTTAGGGGTGGCCCAACCAGTTATTAGGTTTAGGGGGCAATCACTTTTTTACACAGGGCCATGATGGTTTGGATTTTTTTCACCTTTAATAATAAACACCTTCAGTTACAAATTGCATTTTGTGTTTACTTGTGTTGTCCTTGACTATTGTTTAAATTGGTTTGATGTTCCGAAACACTTAAGTGTGACAAACATGCAAAGGAACAGGAAATGAGGAAGGGGGCAAACACTTTTTCACACCACTGTATATGTATATATAGATATAGAGATATATAGATATGTAGAGAGATATATATATATATAGATATATATATATAGAGAGAGATATATATGTACACACACATGCTCACATATCTATCTATCTATCTATCTATCTATCTACACACATGTATATACATATCTATCTATCTACCTACCTACATGTATTTATCTCTGTAGTCACCCGAACCGAACCTGGTGCAGTGAGTGAGGACAGTGACCGTGTAAACTGGTACACAAAACCATGTCCTGGATCACATCACAGCATTACTAATTCCCAGTGTCAACATGTTAATGACGCACGCAAACACAGCTGTTCAACTCGCTTTAATAGCACAGCTGAGATGGAATGTGGCGTCTATTTATTTTTATTTTTTTAAGGTGTAAATTGAATTCCTGTCCTAACAGTTCTGCCTTTCCAACCTGTATGTAAAGGATGCCGGGTAAATTCAGATTTGGGGGGGAGAATAGAAAATAGGTCTGAAAAATAGATCCGAATGTGTTCAAGTGATTGAGGTTTTGCGTTACCAGGTAGCTGGCTGGTGATCTTGAAGTACTGATGATGCATGTAACACTCGGAAAAGTGTTACGTGTGTGTAACATGTACTGTGAGCACTGAGGGACTATTAAAGTCATAGATTTTTGCTACGTTCTACTACAGCTCATAACTCGTAAACTCGGACAAGGTTAAAAAAAACAAAAAACAATGCAAATGCCCACTCAACTCTGAATTCCTCCTCAAGGCCTCGGGGCTGGTCTGCTCAACGCTGAGTTCCTCTTTTCTTTTACTTGAGTTATGCTGTGTCTGTAGTCTAAAATATTTGCATTAGACTGATTGACGTGCAGATATATAATCTCTTGTTCAGTCTATAACCCCGACTATACAGTTTGCTGTGTCGAGTAGGTAAATGTACACCACTCGTCTCAGGCAACGTCCGCATTAATCCGGGTCGAATTTGAAAGCGCGTCTTTTTTCCCCTACGCTTTGGCCTTCTGTCCATGCTGAGACAGAAGAAAACCGAGTCCATTGAAAACCGAGCTCTCGTGACACCCTTTTCGAGTTGTAGTGCGGACTGAGGAAACGGAGATATTCATGCGACGGTCACGTGACCGGCTGAACTCACAACATGCAAGACGGTGGACGATGTTGTGCTGCAGTTGTTGTGCCTGTTATCCGGTTTGATGGTGTCGTTAAAGATTAATGTCACTTCGTACAACCTTCAGATTTTGAAATCCTTTCTGATAACAATTTCCGAAAACTCCAGTGTAGACTGGGAGCGTTTTAAAACGTGGACGTGGCCCCGGTTAGCTTGTTGCCAACAAAAGACGAACGTGGAGGCGGATCAGTTCGATTCGGTTTGATTTGCGTAGCTGTTATAACCGTAAACATTGTCACAAGTCACAGGATGTTGTCTCTAATGAGCAATCCAGAGGCGACGGTGGCAAAGAAAAACTCTACTACGTGATTCAGGGTCAGAAACGAGCCGGTGCTTTTCTGGGTGACTTTAAATAATTCCACTATTCGGCCATATAGAGAGAAGTAGCGCTGTGCAGTGCAACAAAACAGTGGATATTTTTCTCTCTAATGTCGGTGGAAGTGGGCGGTCAGATACGTAGCATGTTAGACAATGAAAGTCCATTTTATTTAATTGGTTTTCTTTAGAAACAGATGTATAACATGAGGTTTTGGAGCCGTCATTATAACGGCCTGTTTAATCAGCCTGCAGTGTCCTTCATTGTCCTTCGAGCAGCTTCCAGCGAATAGACCGTGATATGATTGAGGCTACAGCCTGGAGATTGCTGTGGATGGTACCACTTGAAGTACCATGGAAATGGTTTTGGACCTCAATTCCACATGGGCATTCTCACTGTGGTTGCTGGGTCTACGGTTGGTGCAATGGTCCTGGGAATGCAATTACCGAATGCAGTTTTGCACTCAAGTCTCCCCTGGTGAACAGTGGACTAGTTCAACAAAGACTTCATGTACAAACCTTTATGACCTTTCTTTTACTTTCACACTATCCGTTGTTACCCAGATGAGGACGGGTTCCCTTCTGCGTCTGGTTCCTCTCAAGGTTTCTTCCTCATATCATCTTAGGGAGTTTTTCCTCACCACCCTCGCCACAGGCTCGCTCAATAGGGATAAATTCACACACTTAAAATCTGTATCCTGTGTTTATATATTTCTGTAAAGCTGCTTTGAGATGATGTCCATTGTAAAAATCGCTATACAAATAAAATTTAATTGAATGATGTAAACTCAATTTTAAGATTTTCAAATGACTCATCATTCTGCGATTCCTGGAAAGAAGCCACCACTTTTTTGAGGATTGTACCTCTCTGGTGCTTTCACACTCAGTTTTTTTTTCTCAGAAAGAGTTCTGGGGCAGGGCACTTTTTTTTTATTTATAATTTTTTTTTTGGTGCTGATATGATAAAGAAAACAGCTCGTCCGATGCGCTCAGGAAGGGCCTTCCGTTGGACTTCTTTCTGTGTCGCAACATAGACAGAGGGATTATGGGTAAGCGTGGCACACACAGTTTCCCGTTGTCCGGTCTCGAGGTGAACGCTGCAGTTGCGCACCTGCATATGTTGTGATGAGGGATTATTTCTTTTTGCAGCTTTACCGAAATTCAAGTTAGTCATTTTGTTCCCAATACATTTTGGTGTAAAGATTGAAACATTAAAGTGTAAACAGTAGAATTTTCTCTCATCCTATTGGCTCTTCAAATACTTGTGGAAAATGTTGTCTATTGGCGGTTTCTGTTCTGCAAATTCTGGTTTGATTGATTGGTTCGAATCAAGTTACGTTCAGGAAGGAACACTTCACCACACCCGAGTGTTCACATACGACTGTTTAATATCAGTTTAGCTTGCTCTTTAGGTTATATTTATTGTTCTGAGTAATATAAGGAGCTGTTTGTGCGACACGTCTGCAGGAAGCCACAGTTAAACGCTTAACGCCACTCTTCGTGTACCAGTGAAAACAGACCCAAGAATAGCCAAGCTGTTATTTCTACTCGGAATATTGGCAGTGAAATGTTTTTATTCGTCATAAATCATTCACGCAATAGCAAGACTGACTTTTCCACTTTGTTCGTCCGTGTTTGTTTTTCTCACCTGCCTCAGAACTTGTTACCTGATTGGTGGTGTTTTTTTTTTTTTTTTTTGAAGAAAAGAAAGACCGTGTTTCATGTTATTCGTCAGCGTCGGAGGTGAACTGCTGCGAGCAACAAAACAAAACATGCACGTAACACCCACCTTATAGCCACGTCCAATAGCATTACACTGTCGATTGAGATTTCTTTTTTTCTTCTACCTCATAGACAAGTATGTACGCTTCAAAAGTCGTCCCCAGCACTTTTCAAAATGAAGTTCCACCCATGAGTTATCGCCATAATGAGATCAGTGTGTCGCACACATTTACACACACATGGTCATAATCGTAGTGTGTAATGTTTTTGCTATTCTGTTCTTCAGAATATCACCAAAGTTATCACCAGTATTTTATTCAGGACCACGTAGCTCTAGATGTCCTTACAGTGACAGTGGCAGAAACGTGTGAGCTTGAGATAGCAGTGTATTGTTGTTCTTCGATATAAAAGTGTAACGATTGTGTTTTAATACAGATAAGGACTAGGCAACGAGGTGAAAGACAGTAGGTGGGTGTCGTGCGTGCTGCAGTAAGACTGAAGTCACACGATGACCAACGTTGGGTAATAACGGCCTTGTAGATGTAGTCTGGTTTACGTAATCTTATTGCGAAAGTCAGGTGCTTGTAATTAGAGTCGAATTCATTTCAAAGCAGGTTTCTTTCTTAAGAAAGTAATCGAGGAATCCTTGACCTCAATGAATTCTAATTTCTTAAATGATCACTTCTTTTTATTATTATATGATTCAAAATGTCCGTCTGAGCCCATTGTCTTCTTTCCGTAATTGTTAATAGACACCAAGTGGAGATGGGACTGTTGCTAGTTAAGCTTAGGAAAGCTGCTAGGAACCTTTTAATTGCTGTACAGAAAGCATGTCACTTCCAGTGCAAGGCGTTGCATAACGTTTCTCTGAAGGGAGGTGCGTGTAAGTTAATGTTTTGACATGGTTTTTTGTAACGGGTATAAAGGAAACATGTCATGTTAAGTTGTTAGTAATAAAAGGAATAGTCAGTGAAGTCTGTTCCTCTTTCTTTTTCTAGCGTTATTAAACCTGTACCAGATTATTCTACACAGAAATGTCATGCCAGATGAAGAAGTAACTACGTAAATCATTAGAAAACATTTGCCAACGTTTATGTATTTCAATGTCGCGGTACGCTGCAAGATATTATCACTTAGAAATGCGCTAAAAGAAAGAAATGAACAATCAGTTAGTCGGATAGTTTTGTAGGTGATTTGAACTCTCGAAGCCCCGCCCCCTTCCCCACCGTTTCAATGCTTAAAAGTCTCCGGAGTAGTGTAGACAACCAGCGTATCCATAGCAACAGTTATGCGTTTTAAAACGAAAACACACTCGTGTAAACGGGTCCTAAGCCATAGCAGAGGTGCCTATATGTTTGACTTAGTAGTAGTAATATTTAAAAAAAATTTGACTTCTTGCTATGCTACACATTTTTCAGCGAAAGTAGCGGTCAAACCAAACGGAGATAAAGTTCGCCCGACATTAAAAAGCCGATTCACTGAAGGGGAAAGGACGTGCGACGTGAAAGCCGCATTTACTTCTGGTAGCACTTGTTGTTGCTTTTGTTACTCTTTGGTCCGTAAAGAAAATGGAGGCGTTGTTAAATACCTTACCGTTCTTCACATTTGCTTTTGAATATAGACTATTAGGACCGGGTGACATGACAATAATGTCATGCCATGATACTTGAGGAAAGTATCGTGTAGAGCAAAGATGCCTTCAAAATGAGTGAAATGATCTGTTTATACATTTCAAAAATACCATAAAGAGCAGTAAACTGTACTGTGTAAACTGTGACGAACATTTGCTTTAAAAAAACAACAACAAAAAAACCCAAAGTAGTCTCAGGTAGAGTTAGTGCAGTTTATAAGGACATGAGTCTGCTTATAAGTTTAACTGAGCATCTTTCAGATGCAGCCACGGTTCGTCTGGAGCCTTTGACCTGTCGCACTCGTTTCTTATTTTTGCAGCGAAACCCCGCAGCCTTTTTCATGTCCGAAAAGTGTCTCTTACCACTTAATACGCTGCTTTTTTTTACTGACATAGACGTTTTTATGTAACATTTTATTTTGTGTGTGGAAATCTAAAATGTTTTTGTACTGACCCGATAATGTGGACATCATAAAATAAAAATCTATTTATCAACAAAGTTTGTACTTTGGAGGAAAAAAAAAAGAAAAAAAAAGAGGGTGTCAAGACTTTTGCACAGTACTGTGTGTGAAGAGTTGCATGGTGCTAAAAGTGTTAACGCCAAGTGCCACTATGAAACCAAAGATATAACGTGTCACGTAAATTCTCCTTTATAGCCATAAACTAATCATTAATAATGTACTGTAATATCCCAATACAGACATTTTAGCTGAGAGATTTTATAATCCAGAGCTCGAGGCTCTGTTGGACGTGGCACCTCACCTAGGGTATAACGACTTAGGAGGTTGTGGCTCATTTGTAAATGAATTTCTCACACCTGGCTGTCCATATTGGTCGAGGAGGCCTGGCACCATGCTGCTGTCCTGTTCGTAAGGTTGTGAGGTGTGCGGTTAGTCAAGCTGTTTGGCTAGTGTTGCTCTCCGTCGAGAGGGAAGGGTCCCTCGCTGGCAAATAAGACACGGCTGTTTTACTTTGCGACAAATAAAACCTGATCTTTTCCACCGGCTGCTAATTTCGACTGTCTGTGACCTCATGGAATTACGAGCGACAGTTGTTAAGGGGGAAGGTGGAATTGTTTGTTTGGAAAACAATTGTTGATTAGCTCTGTTGATCTTTTCATCCTCAGGGTTCAGTCGGTCGCATCGGGCTAAGCGGTGGAAAGAATATCATGCTTCATTTGTGGAGAGTTGGAGAGTTCGAGTTTGAAAATGTTACATGATGATAAACTAGTCTAAAAATTTGTTTAATGTAATTGGGTTTTTAGTTTTGTTCAGCAATGCAGTGGTGTTCTGTGTGTTGATAGCTGTCATGTACGATAAAGTTATGCACTCACTAGGAACCAAAAAAACCCAACCGAAACGATTCAAATCGGAAAACCAGTTGGACAGTCTACGATACGTGAACGCGAGTTCGAAACGAAAATAAAAATGGTTGAAAAATGATTGTCTTATTGTCATGAAGTTAATAAAACCAAAAATGCAGCTTGTCAAGTTTCCATCTTGGAGACTCTCCCATGATGGAAAATGTTTACCTGAACTCACTCGTGTGTATCGGTACTGAACCGAACCAATCCGACAAGAATGATCTGAAGTGTGTCGAGTCATTACCTAATTAACTCTGTCGTGGTTTTTTTATTATTTTTTTATTTATTTATTTTTTTTGGTAGTTGTATTTTATTAACCAGGAAGATCCCATTGGGATGTCACAATCTCTGCTTCCAGGGAGACCTGGTCAAGATGGCAAACCGTACAGTTTCACACACTCGGTACGTTTACATGGACAACAATAATCCAATATTAACCCGATTAATACAATACTCTGATTAAGAAACTAGCATGTAAACAGCAATTTTGATTACCTTAATCTGACTTAATCCAAGTCATACTCGGAGTAAACACAAATGGAATTAAGACGTGTGGAGTACTCCTGTTTTAGTCGCATTATCGACATGCATTATGGATACACCTTAATCACACTATTAACACCGTGTGGGAGTTTTCACCGCATTTTGCGACAGGACACATTCAGGCACGGCAGTGCTCAACCGTTTTACGGCAACCAAGAGATCACGGCTGCATCTGAAACCGTGTACCTACCTACTGTATAGTAGATATTCATGTATTTCAGCTACTATATAGAAGGTAAGTACGCAGTTTCTGATGTAGCCCATGCCTTCAAGCAGTCGTCTATTAGCATGTACAGCACGACAAATAATTAACTGCACTTGAAGCTTTCGTAAAATTAAAAATAAAAACACCCAAAACTGTAGACGATACCGTAACGAAGTTGGACTGTGTCGATACGAGAATTTCTGGAGGGAGCGTCGGACGGTGTGGCGTGGGGACGTAATGTTGTGTGCCGTTAATCGACCTATGTTCTATAACACGTAAAACGGGAACATGAAAGAAATATTCAAAAAGTGAATCATGTAAACATCTTGATCACAATATTGTCTTATTCAGAATAAGGTCAATAATTAGATTACTGCTGTCCATGTAAAAGTGATGATCACAGAAAACAATAAGAGTATAAAAAATAAATAAATAAAAAAAGCATACAAAAGCCATTTAAAAGTACTCTGAGGTGGCAATATCTCTAGTTTAACTACACTGAGATGTGTATCGTATCATCTGAAAGCGGGAGATTAACACACCCAGTAGCAGCGTAACGTGTTTACACAGAGGTTCCTGTAGTATGATTTGGGACGAGTCCAGACGGAGGCGGTTATATAATCACACCTAGATTTTTGACGAGTTGCAGCCGGACGCGAGATGGCCGAGATCCGCTGGAATTTGATCGGGTGAAGAAAACAAACAAAAAAAAAAAAACCAGAACGCATAGACACGAATAGACGGAGATGAGTTTTAATCGGTATCTTGAAACTTCTACTCTCCAATCACTGTGAAGCCCTGACCGGTGGAGTGGTACGTCTATCAGAAAGTGAGGTCGATTGTTGGATTAACCAACAGGTTGAACAATATACGTTACATAATGTAACCATGCTGCTTTTAGAGAATTTCCATCCTCCCTGTGCGTGCTACGAAGAGAGTGATGCGCGCTCGACAAACGCGTTAAAACTACGCATAAAGGCCGCATCAGAGAGCCTGGAAACTCGTGAGTGGAAATTGTGGTCCAGTAGCTCATGTTGCTCGCTGGACTAAAAGGACAGGAGGGGTTTAGGGAAAGCAGGCAGGCAATGCACATGCAAGTCATTCTCCTGGATCGGCGCAGCTCATTTCAGAAATGTCTCTCTAGGATTAGCGTCGGTATGCCGTCCAGCCCGAGCGGTATCGCTTACTCTCGTTACATTCCTCTCGTTCACTCGTCATCACTGGGCTCCTCGATCAGTTCTGGGGAGGTCGGCTGCGGTATCGATCAGAGCCGTGATCCTACCGGGAAGGTGTCGGTTACGAGGTTTAGGGACGGATTGAAAAGTGAGAGCGCGGTAGAGAAATGAGCTGAAGGAGGAAACGTGCGACAGAAATCTCCCAGTGATCAACACGTCCCCGTTACCCTGTGGGATGTTTGTGTTCGTGGAATGAGGGAGGAACACAATGAGAAGCAGAGGAGGGGTTAAAGCGGTAGGGGTGGAGAAACTGGGGGGGAAAAAAGGGAAAGAGGTATTGGCAGGCATTGTGCAAATCCCGGCTACGGACTTGTGTGTAAACTGTTCCTCATTGGCCAGTCAGATGGCTCCAGTGTGAAGGAAGTATCACTAGGGAAACTTCTTGCTTTGTGTCATCTGTGCGTGCGTGCGCACTCGTACGAACGTGTGTGTGTTTTCTTCTCGGCTCATGATATTTTTAACCCGGCTTCCTGCACTGACGGACGACGGATACGACCAGAGAAGCAGCGCTGCTTTAGTAGAAGCAGCTGGAGGCCTAGTGCAGGCTTTTTCAGACTTTTTTTTTTTTCTTTCCCAGGCTCTTGAACATCCTCAACAATGTTCTCCTCTTCTCCTCTTCCACAGCTGTATTGCAAGCCGTTTGCAAAAATGGGGGACGACAAACCTTTTGTATGCAACGCTCCCGGCTGTGGGCAGGTAAGTCTCTGCCTTTCTCTCTCCACCTATCTTAGGTTTCGTGTGTGTGTGTGTGTGTGTGTGTTCTGTCCCATCACAAGTTTGTCCTGAGGCTACTTTTGAGGCTCTTTTATATATTTATTTTTACTGCCGTTGCTTTCTGTGTACACAAGCGGTCAGCTCTGCTACTTCTTCCCCGCTCAGTGTCGTACACACTCTAGTTCTCTTTCATGCCTCCAGCGTGCTAGTCTCTGGTGTTCCCTTTAAGTCGCGGTAACTTCATATGATTCAGCCTATGAATAATCTCCAACTGATCAACGTTCCACTGCTTTTCGAACACCGTCCCGGTCGACTCGGCACATGCAGCGTCCTGTAATTTAACCAAACAGCAACATGCTTGGGGGGGGGGAAGAAAGCAGAATAAGCAAAGAAACCCTGAGGCTTGTGGCTGCACGCACAGCCGAGAGGGCATCGAAAACTGAAAGCGGAAGTGACTAACACATCTCCTCGCACTTGACACGAGGTGAGCCGAGTTCACGCCAAGGTTTTGGGTCGAGTATTCTTTTGGTGCGGTTCTTACTAGACAATTAGTGTGAAAGTGAAGAGATAACACAACACAGTAGTTACTGAACGGTTAAACATCTGGAGTTAGAGTTGCGTGTGTGTGTGTGTGTGTGAGATTTAAGTAATGCATCCATGATCTTTTCCAATGTTGTTCTTGTTCTGCTTATAGCGAATGGGGGGGTGGGGGGATGGGGTGGGGGGGGGGGGGTTTTGGGGGGGTGTTTTTTAAATGGGGGGGGGGGTTGTGAAGAGGTTGTGTGCGCGTGATCGGCGTCGCTCTTTTTGTTTATAAGTGAGCCTGTAGTAGCTGTTGTGTCATGTACGTCTCCAGGGATTTGAGCTGTTTTTGCTCAGGCATGTCCCTCTGAAATGGTTTCGTAGTCCCAGTGAAGTGGGCTGTTTGCTGGAGTAGCCTAGCTTTTCTATGTTTTCATTTTACACTAGCATGTGCTGCGCGCTTTATGGCAAGATTTCAAATGCATATATATATATATTTATATATATATGTGACACACACACACACACACACACACACACACACACACCGTATAGTTTGGGTGTTTATCACAGGGGTTGGACCAAGCATTCACTTAGACAAGGAAAAGCCACCAGTCTAAGTGTGACTTCTGCTTGGTTGGAATGAAAACCTGCACCCACACCGGCCCTTTCCGGATTAGATTGGACACCCCTGAGCTAGATGATCATCTATTGTTACACACTACGCAGATAACTGTCATGAGTGATGCACACTATATGGCCAACAAAAACGTGACGTTGAGTTCAGGGCTCTGTGGAGAACACTTGATAGTTCTTCCACTCCGACCTTGGCAAGCCGTGTCTTCACGGAGCTCGCTTTGTGCTCAACGCCTGCTGGAACAGGGTTGGGTCTCGGAGTTCCAGTGAAGGGAATACAGTAACGTCGCAGCATCCGCAGATATTTTTGACAGTGCTTTAAACTTTGAGGTAGAGACACATACTGTATGGGTGTGACGGTCAGGTGTCCACACACCTTTATACGTCATGTAGTGTGTACTTACTTACCCGTCCATGTCAGTGTGTCGACTGATCTGATATAAATGCTTGCGTTACTAATTTATAGGAAAGAGGTGCTGCGTGGTTTACCTTTGATGCTGTGAGCAGCCATGCTGATTTGACGTCGCATGCCGAACCCGGAATCGAGGAGATCGTCCCGAGTTTCCGAATCGAGGGGCATTTACTTATTTATTTTTCCTAGTCTGACATTTTTAGTCTAATGCTGCGACTCGGATAAGACGTGCTATAGTTACAGTACTGACTTTCATCACTTCACAGCAGAGCGTGTTATTTTTAAACCTGCATGCAGAAGTCACAATAGGAAGTAGCGTTTATTTCCTTTTTATTATTAAAAAAGCGAATACCTAAGGAGGCTAATTTTTCAGAGAACATGGAGAGTGTTCGGGTTTTAAAATCTGAAGTAATGTAAAGCATTTGTTTACTGACTGTGTGTTAAATCGTATGTTCTGTAAGAACTGTGTGATGCTGTACCAACGTATTAAGGCTTTGTTTAGATTTAGCATTGAAAAAAATCTTCCGTAATCAGATTCAAGAAAGCAAGAGATTTTGAAGGAATATGCGCTTATAATATACAGTGTAGATGTTTTTTTTTTTTTTTTTCCCCTCTCTGTTGATTAATATGATGCAATATTGACAGAATAATTGTGTTTTATAAGTTTTAATATTGATTGGAGTAAAATAATTACGATCATTTTCTTATCATTACTGCACAGCATGCTTTACAATGTGCTTTCTCGCACCAGGACGCACTTTCCATTTTCTTTTGTAATCATGTTATGTTATAAGGAATGTTACGTAATCTAATCTACGAGCCGGTCTCCGTGGAGAAGGCCGCGAGAACGGCGGATCTCTCCACACGTCGAGGTTACTTTACAGTGACTAACGAACATCCAGGCAGAAATGGTAACAAGATATCACCCCCATTTATACCATCTAGAATAACCCATTTGTTCCATTTCCCGAAAGTCATGTTATCCTTTCTTAGCAACAGGCCGACTCATTAAACGTGGTTTTGTGTTCTGAGAAGAGGAAGTTGTAGGGAAGTGAGCTGGTGTGCAAATGGAGAATATTTCCTCAGCCGCTGCAAACAGAAGAGCTGTATCGTAACCTTGGTGTGAGAGGAGAGCTCCCAAGCCGCGCAGTTGTTGTTGTATCGGTGATTCTGGTGCGTCTAAAAATACACATCTGACACTCGACTGTGTTTCCACTCGGTTCTTTCGCAGCCGGGCTGTGACGGGTGCCAGAAATAGGCCTTAGAAGACGGCCCAGATTTCTCCCAAAGCTTAGCCTGAAGTAGGGCTGGCCGATTATATAGATTTAATCTCAATATCATGATAAACGATTACTCGATACACTTTTTCTGAGATATTGTTGGTATGGGTGGGTGGGTGTGTGTGTAAGTTTGTATGTGTGTATGTACAGTGAACATCATGTACAGTAGTGTGTTACCAGTTGTTTTCTTGGTATCTATGGTCCCAGCTGCCTTGAGGTCATTGACAAGCTCCTCCCGTGTAGTTCTTGGCTGATTCCTCACTGTTCTCATGATCATTGCAACTCCACATGGTGAGATCTTGCATGGAGCCCCAGGTCGAGGGAGATTGACGGTTCTTTTGTGTTTCTTCCATTTGCGAATAATCGCACCAACTGTTGTCACCTTCTCAGCAAGCTGCTTGGCAATGGTCTTGTAGCACATTCCAGACTTGTGTAGGTCTACAATCTTGTCCCTGACATCCTTGGAGAGCTCTTTGGTCTTGGCCATGATGGAGAGTTTGGAATCTGATTGATTGATTGATTGTTTCTGTGGACAGGTGTCTTTTATACAGGTAACAAATTGAGATTAGGAGCACTCCCTCTAAGAGTGTGCTCCTAATCTCAGCTCGTTACCTGTATAAAAGGCACCTGGGAGCCAGAAATCTTTCTGATTGAGAGGGGGTCAAACACTTATTTCCCACATTAAAATGCAAATCAACGTATAACATTTTTGACATGCGTTTTTCTGGATTTTTTTTTGTTATTCTGTCTCTCACTGTTCAAATAAACCCATCATTAGATTTATAGACTGATCATTTCTTGTGTGTGCGTGTGTGTGTACGTATGTGTGTGTGTGTGTATGTGTGTGTGTGTATATATATATATATATATATATATATATATATATATATATATATATATATATATATATATATATATATATATATATATATATGTGTGTGTGTTTTTGGGCCTTAAGCAAAACTATCGTCAGACTGTTTGTTGGCTAAATTGTATATTACTTAAGTGCCCCCGCATATTGTAGAAATGTTCTCATGTATCATGAAGCAATGTTTTGGTCATATCGCCCAGCCCTAGCCTGAATCACCACCCTGCATGAAGCGTAGACAGAGAAGCAGGCGAAGGCTTAGCTGGAAGTAGTAACACTTCCATCTTGACCCTTGACTTTCAACAGTCTGTAGCACCAACATTCCTAGCTCCACGAATCACACACACACACACACACACACACACACACACACACACACACACACACACACACAAATAAATTAATTAATTTACTCTAAGTTGGCTGGTCAGTCCATACAGGATTTCCGAGAGTTGCTATTTTTATTTATTTATTTTTTGTGGAAAACTACTTGAATTGGTGAAATTGCATTTGCACAAAATAATTTTGTGCTGTCTTTCGCAGTGATGTTTGTCGGTATATGAGACCTTTTTAGATGTACTCATGTTCGACGCACGTGAGTTGAAGAGGGCTTTGGCTGAATGCCCGTCGTGATGTGTCTTGGCTCAAATCTGTGGTGATTTTGAAAGATTGCAGTCTCCTCCAAATATCGCGGAGTTTGCTTGATTTTGCGTTCATTTCCATGTTCGCAGGATCACAAAATCCTGGAGGGACTGACTGGTAGAGCTGCACGGTAATTTCTAAAAGGATCAGTTTCAGTTCATCACGAAATAAACATAAGTGAACTGAATTTCATCAACGTTTATGATTTTAAACTGCTGTAAAGTTGCGTTCAAATGACATCCGAAGCGGCATGTCGGAGCGTAGGAATGACTTCATCTGTGCATTTCAGCTGCAAAGTAGAGGGGACACGTCCATGTTCAGCATGCGAGCGCATGCTCTTAGGATGTTGCCAACCATGACATTGTTTACTGTGGACACATGCATTTGTTTTGTTTCTGTTCCGGAGAATTCTGTCACGTCGCGAGACGTAAGGGAGTAGAGTACGGAAGCAGGTAAAGCCGTATTTATTTAAGGGCAGGCAGACAAATCCAAATCGCGAAGTAGATGGTTTTTCTACAACAACAGAAAAACCACAGTGTCAGTCAGGAACCGGAAGCTGAGGCTTCAGTGGACACAAGATCATTGAAAGTGGACAGATGAAGATATGTTTCTACTGGATATGATGTTGATGGAGACTATAAATCACGTCTGTAAGTCTCTCCGGATAAGAGTGACTGTTAAATGCCGTGAACGTAAATACATTGTACTTAAATGCTGTGAACGTAAATACTTCAGATCGTTATCAGCTTGTGGCGTATCCTTTACCGTAACCACCGCAGCCGCACTGCACTGTCAGTGATCTACATCATTAACACATCTGCAGCAGAAATGTAGAGCAACAGCAGCATAGAGCCGAAGCAGACATTCAGTACGTTTACATGGACAACAATAATCCAATATTACCCTGATCAAGACAGTACTCTTATTAAGAAACTAGCATGTAAACAGCGATTACTGATGACCTTAATCTGACTAAAGTCATACTCAAAGTAAACACAAATGGAATTAAGACATGTGGAGTATTCCTGTCTTAGTTGCATAATCGATGTGTATTACAGACATGTAAATGCCGTAATCACTCTATTAATGTCGTGTAGGGAGTTTTCACCGCATTGTGCGACAGGACATGATCACACACGGCAGTGCTCGACTGTTTGACATTTATTACATTTACATTCATTCACTTGGCAGACGCTTTTATCCAAAGCGACTTACAAATAAGCAAACGAGAGCCCGGCTGCATCCGAAACCGTGTACTTACCTACTGTATAGTAAGCAAGATACATTTGGGTAAGTCTGTGGTTTGGGACGCAGCCTACGGCTTGCCCAAAACTGTATACGGTACCATAACGAAGACGAACTGTATGTCAATACGTGAAATTCTGGCGGGGACGACGTGGCGCGGTGACGTAATGACCTGTGCCGTTAATCGATCCATGTTCTATAACATGTAAAATTGGAACATGAAAGGAATCTTCTAAAAACGACTCCTATAAACTCCTTAATCAGAATATTGTCTTATTCGGAATAAGGTCAATAATTAGATTACTGCTGTCCATGTAAACGTGGTCAGTGTTATCTATCCACTGATCTCCCTGAATGCAGAAAATGGCGTGCACTCACTGTAATGCCAGTCTGTCTGCTGCTTTAAACCGAGCCCGATGACTCGGACGTAGACAGTAAGCTGCCTTCGTTGTGTGGCGAGCTCTGTACATGACTTCCTTTTCCACTGGCCTGTGTTGACTGTGAAAGTGATCATGAAGAAGTTTCTTGGCTGCATGATCATTTTCCTAGACAAATCATCTCTTAGTCCACTCCCTGTTATTTGTTTTAATTTTACAAGCGTCTTCCTTTCAGTTCTCACCACTGCTTGTTCTCTCTTCCTCAACTCCACTTTTATAAATGTTTTCCTCTCTCTTTGTGTCTGCTTGTGTAGAGGTTTACGAACGAGGACCACCTCGCTGTCCACAAGCACAAGCATGAGATGACGCTGAAGTTCGGACCTGCCCGGACAGACTCCGTCATCATCGCAGGTATTTTTTCCATCCAACCGGTTTATCTTGTAGAGATTGTGCAGAAGGCTAACACTTGGAGCAGAATGGTCCAATCTAGTCTCAGATTTTGGCTCGTGTGCTGGAATTTACCATTACAAAAAAATATGACGATAACTGATTTAATTGTCCAGGGGAAAAAAGATGTAGGAAAATGAGTGTTTTCCACCTTTTTAGGTTTAAGAAGATTAGGAGAGGGGGTAATAATATTACCAGCTGTGCAGTCAGACACTACTTACTGGCAGTCACGATCACAAATGCTCGGCTGGATGGTGGATTAAAAAAAAATAATAATAATAATAATGTATAATACTTATTGTATAATAAATTTGTTGTCTAATGTCCACAAGCCAAGGTCAAATACTCTTAAGCGATGATCAGCTCAAATGTACACAACAGTTTTCAAATTTTTTGACATCATTATGTGTAAAGTGATGGATCTGACACATTGTTCTATGCTTATTTAATTTTTTTTTAGATCCCCCCCCCCCTCTTTTGGCCAAAATCCAAAAAAATGTTTGAAGAAATATAATTAACTGATGTTGACTGTACTGTATACTTGTGTAATGTCAGAGAAGCTGAGCACACTGTCATAGATTTTTTATCTCGCGTTAATGAACTCAAAACATTCTCCATTTACTGTGAGAAAAATCAGACGTCTCTCACACGAGCCTATTGTAACAGCAGAGAAAATATAGTGTCTGTTGAAGCACCGTAATGATTGAAGGGGTGGGTGATGAAGCAAAAATATTAATTTTTTTAAATTTATTTATTTTTATACAATATAGGGTATTTAGTTTTGCTTACAGAGTGCCACCAACAGCAAAAGTGATTAAAAAATTTCAAATTATGGATTCGGTTATATTGCGTTAACTGTAAGAATAAAAAATGTATAACACAACTTTCAGGACAAGATTATCGTCACTTTTAACATCCGCTGCTCGTCACCAGGAGCTACAATGAAGTCAGTCGTTTATAGTGGCTTAAAGGAAGTTTACAGTGTCGGGATTTAATGTGATCAGCCCTAATTGCTCAGTAACTCTGCTCTTGCCTGTAATAAAAGTTGCAGAACACATTTTTATGCGAAAATAACCAAACATGCAGAGTTACGTGTTCTACCTTTCGCAGAGTGCCAGTTGAGGGTTTATTCAAATGGATAATGTATGGTCTGCACTTATGTAGTGCCCCCCCCCCCTTTTTTTTTTAAACCTTAGATGTTCTACAAAGTGCTTTACCTGGTCTCATTCACCCATTCTCATACATACTCACATTTATTTAGATTATATTTGTTTAGAGCGTTTTGGCCATTCAGTCTTCATTTCCTTATGTAATATTTCATACACGTTTTGCCATGTACTGAATAGAGGAATTGTATGTATAGGTATTATACGTAATGAGATCTGTTTTCCGCCCCAGACCAGACGCCAACTCCCACTCGTTTCCTGAAGAACTGTGAAGAAGTGGGCCTGTTCAACGAGCTAGCCATGCCCTTTGAGCAGGAGTTCCGTAAAGCCCAGGAAGATGATGACAAGAGAGCCAAGAACCCTGTGAGCATTGGGATTGGGTGGAGGGCTTCGCTCGCACAGGCGGAGCTGCTCCAAGCTGAGCAACTTCACTGTCTGTAGCCAAAATGTGGGGATTTATGGTCTGTGGACTGCTGTCTGCTCCCATGTCTCACACGCTCTCTCCCTTCCCCCTCTTCTGTCCTCTTTGCACTCTCTCTCTCTCTCTCCCTCACATTTTCTTCACACTACAGCTGCCTGCCCCTGGCTCTTCAGCTCTGGACATGAGTCTACAGACGCCCTCAGACATAGTTCGGGTGAAGGAAGAGGAGCCTGTCGAGGTGGATTCCTCCCCTCCCACTAGTCCAGACTCCGTCTCCAGCAAGTCAGACAGCAACAAGGAGGCCACGGCCAGGGGAATGGTAGAGAACAACACAGACACGCATAAGCACTGAACGTATAATTCACCCGAATTCTCTTTTGAGAAAACGCAAAACCCACAGTCTTGCTTTGTGCTTTGGTGAAGCATGTGCAACTCTTAAATGTCATTAAACGGAATAAGGGGATGCATAGATAGATCTTTTTTTTGTTCCTTTAAAAATAAATAAATAAATATATATGTGTATATATATATATATATATATATATATATATATATATATATATATATATATATATATATATATATATAAAATGTGTTTATTATATATATATATATGTGTGTTTATTACATATATATATATATATATATATATATATATATAAAAACATATTCCTTTCATATTCCTAATTATGTCTTTCCTTTTTTAATCACTTTTTTTTTTTAAACCACTTTGTTCCTTCCATCTGTTCTTCTCGATATTCGGGGATATTTCCTTCTTTTCCTCCCTCCATATGTACCTTCTTTCTTACTTACATACTTATTTAATAAAATCTGTAACTTCATTCTTCCTTACCAATTTTGGCACCTCCTTCCTTCTTTCCCTTTTTCCTTTCTTCCATAGTTCCTTCCTTCCTTCCTTCCTTCCATACATCCTTCCCTTTTTCCTTTCTTCCATACTTCCTTCCTTCTTTCCCTTTTTCCGTTCTTCCAGATGTCCTTCCTTCCCTTTTTCCGTTCTTCCATACTTCCTTCCTTCTTTCCCTTTTTCCTTCCTTCCATACTTCCTTCCTTCTTTCCCTTTTTCCTTCCTTTCATACTTCCTTCCTTTTTCCTTTCTTCCATACTTTTCTTCCCTCCTTCCTTCCTTTGCACTTATTTCTTATTTCTATACATTCTTCTTTATTTTCTTCCTTCCCTTGTTCCTTTCTTCCATATTTTTTTCCTTCCTTAACAAAATTTGTTCCGCCTTCCTTCCTCCCTCCCTTCCTTCCCTTTGCACTTCTTTTCTTGCTTCCTTTTGTACTTCCCTCTTTTCTTTCTACCATGCTTCCATACTTTCCAGAATTCTAGCTCCTTTCATACTTATTTAACTAAATCTGTACCTCCCTTTCATCCATCTTTAACGAAATCCGTAGTTCCTTCACTCTTTGTTTACGTACTGTAATGTGTTTACTCTGACGTTTCCTTATTTCTTTTTAACTTCAGTATTTAATCTACACTGGCTTGCTGTAGGCATGGATGATGGGTGGCTCCACATATTTTATGAGTCTCTACCGTGTCGTCACGCAGCTGTGATAAGCAAAGCCATGAATACACTTTCGCGGTGTTGTGCCAGTTTTGAGGTACAACATGTCTCTGAAGTCAGGGCAGTCATAAATGACACGTTCAAGCCGAACTAATATTAGCAAATGTATGTGTAGGGCATAACGTTTATTACAAAATAAAACAGAAGCTTTGTGCTACACATCACACTTATTTTCCATTCGGTAAAGTGTTTCCGACTTTTTTTCTTTCTTTTTTTTTTTTTAAATTCGAGCAAAATCGGTACCTGCTGTATAAGGGTTTTGTTTATTCAGTACATTGGCTGGCTGGTCACTTAAAAACTGTGGAGCCATTTTCCTAGACAAAACAAAAAGCTATAAATCATAATAATAATAATGAAAATTTAGTGAACGCTGATTATTTTAGTAACTTCCCTACTATTTCTGTAACAATGCCTAGTGCTTAGAGACCTAGTGGATACCTCGTTGCTGTTTTTCAGTCTTTATTATGGTTCAGTAAATCCCCTGGTGAGTAGCATTGTTTTAACCGTCTACATGTTTTTCCTTTCAGGAATCTCCGTCTAAACCAGCAGTAAGTTCTGCTCCTATGCCCACCATCATCCGTCCGGGCTCTCTTCCTCTTCACCTCGGCTACGACTCCCTGCATCCCACCATGCCTTCACCCACCTCGGTCATCACACAGGCTCCGCCCTCCAGCCGCACCCTTGGGTAAGTTCACTGCTTGCTTACCCTTCTTGTTGAGTTGATGTGATTATGGTCATTGAGTCATTTAGCTCTAGCTCTTGCTACGGATTCCAGGACTTTTTGGTTAGGGAATGTCAGACGAAATGAAGAATCCTTTTCACATGCTTGATTTTATGCTTAATCGGAATCCGCCCTTACGAGACCCGCTCCTTATCCACCTGTTATTCTGAGTCATTTTTTCCACCATGTTGAGCGTTCGCAGCAGCTCAAAAGGAGTAACACGCGTCCTCACCAATTTGTCACTTTTGTGGCTTTAGAGTGTTGCATTATATCATAACAAAGGGGGGGGGGAAAGAAGAAGTGACACGGGCTCGGAAAGTACCGGGAAACTCCTCGTGCTTTTAGATTAGAGATGTAACTGAATATGAATACAGTGTTCAGAATGAAGAGATAATTTGTTCCGACGGATACAGGTGCAAAAGTGCAGCATTTCCAACATCGTTCATAAAATCATGGTCTAAGGCCAGCCGTGAACTCGAGTGAGGTAGCTGAGGTTGGGGAACAGTCAGAGACAGAATTATCACGTACCATGCTGACCGTTCTGGACTGGCATTTCTATAACTTTGTGTATTTTTTTATTTGTTTTTTTTTTTTGTTTTTTTATTCACAGGATTTCATAGTAGGCTAGGGTTCATATTTATTGGCAGGGAAAAAAAAAATACAACCCTTCCTGATCTCTGTGCTCTGCCCGAAGGTCTCCAACTGGTCCTTACCCAATGATGATGCTTCCCAACGTGCTCCCAGGCCCAGTGCAAATGTCTTCTGTAATATCCGTAAGCTCCGCTCATAACTTTTCATAACTTGCGTTTACCGTCAACCGAGTCTGTTGCCGTTAGACCCTGCTGTGTACTCAATCTATTCTGTTGTTTTTTTTTTTTCCTTAAAATTTTTAGCTGGCTAGGCCCATGTGTATGGTGCCCAACATTCCAGGAATCCCAGGTCCTCCGCTAGGTGGAAGCAGCAGTGGCTCCTCCTCTCCATCTGGTTACAACCCCCATACCGAGGCTAAGATGGTGAGCGAGATGCATGTAGTGTGTTGACGCTACGGTCTGTGAGGCAGGCAGACGTGCTCTGAAATTCTTAGCATGTCTGTGAGGGTATCTCGTCTGGGTGCCACTTTTCACAACAAACAGACAAGCACTGACTGCAGCACTGACTTTAGCTTTAGCAAGTGAAGCTTTGCTTGTACTTGATGCTTTTATTTAAGTCGAACTTCAGATTCTAACACCGGATTTGTTTATAGTGTATGTGAATTTACCGATGTATGCCCAGTCGGGATGTCTAGATCCTGTTAGTTAACAGGTTATTGTGTGTGTTTGAGGTATAATGCTCTGGATCGTTTTGTGCTTGTACTCCTTCAGCGGCTGAAGGCAGCGTTGTCTCATCAGACCACAGCGGCCTGCGTCAGCGTGGCAATGGGCTCCAGTGCCATGGTGCCACAGAGGATGGAGCAGAGCCAACTGCTGGTACAGCAGCCTGATGCCCCATCCCCTGCACAGCCCCAGGTCCTCCATTCACCATCACACGTCATATTACTGCACGTAGTTAACTACTCTCTCTACACTGCACCTGCATAGTAACATTTAGGTGGTTTTCAGTTTCTATTAAACACAGACTTTTTTTTTTTTTTGTACTGTACTGTTTACACTTTAAAGAACACTTTGTCTTTCTAAGTAAAAATTACTTTTGTGGAAGACTATCTTAAAGAAGATAGAAAATGTTCTGCTTTCCTAAGCAAAAGAAAACCACAAACTTAAAATAGGTTTCCAGGGGTGGACAAATGATCCATTTATCAGTTAGCTCACTATAGAAAATAAATTATATAGCGTCGTTATTTTCTCTCAAAACGTTTAACTATGAGGTGACTCCAGGGGAGATCCAGTCTCTTCCGAAAGTGTTGAAGACGAAAGAAGCTGCTTTCCCAAATGTCTTTAATGTGCAGGTTTGAAAAAACAAACACCCCCCCCCCCACACACACACACACACAAAATTTCAAATCAATCAAATAAAGGCCTTGCTGTTCCAATACTTTTGGTGGGACTGTATATGCACATGCTTTTATAAATTTTTTGCTCTGTTTTGTTAGTATTTCAATATACCAATGTATTGCTGATTCTAAAAATCATTCATGCCCCTGAATTAATTTGCCCAGTAAAAAATTTTCTCCCATCATCCAGCTCTCTCCTCGGCTGATGTACGTAGTGCAGCAGGCAGGCGGGTTTGGAAAGAGTAGCATTTGCCTCATTTTATGAAGCATATGTTTAAATATACATACTCCAAAATATGAAGGAAGCATGCCATACCTTTTTCCCCTCTACAACATGAAATGGAGGTTTGAAATGGACAGAATGTATTGTAACATTCTGAGATGTTTTTTTTTTTTTGAAAACCTAAATAGGATGAAAATTCGTTAGGTATTGAATGGTAAAAGGAGTCTTTAACCCTAATGTGAACCCTGCAAGACATATGAAAACGCTCGGTTAAAATAAAAAATGTTTTTTTTTGGCGTCCAGGTTTCTCCGGCTCAGCCAACAGGCGGGCGGCGGCGGCGCACGGTGGACGATGATCCAGACGAGAGGAGACAGCGCTTTCTGGAGCGCAACCGAGCAGCCGCGTCCCGCTGCAGGCAGAAGCGCAAGATCTGGGTGAACTCTCTGGAGAAGAAAGCAGAGGAGCTGACGTCTATGAACGTCTCCCTTACGGTAAGTGTACTACACGTGGCTCTTTTAAACTGTGTATGTTGCAGCACTGCCGTGTTATTCAGAACCAATCGCTGGCACAACGGAAAGTTGGAAGGGAATCATGTCAGTAAGTCATCTAGTGTCCAAGTTGAACACTTTTCAGGAACCAGAGTCATTTCACACCTTCACAGCTTGAGATCTTGCATCCAGTTTAAGGTCTGAGTCACCAAGAACATCTGGATATGCCAGCAGAAGTTTCTGTTTGATCAACATTTCAACGAGTCTCTCTGTTTGCACACTTTGGGGGGGGTGGCTCATCTGTTCTCGTGTGTGTGTGTGTGTGTGTGTGTGTGTGTGTGTGTGTGTGTGTGTGTCAGAATGAGGTGTCTCTGTTACGAAACGAAGTGGCTCATCTGAAGCAGCTGCTGTTGGCCCATAAGGACTGTCCTGTCACCACCTTACAGAAGAAGGCTGCCTACCTGGGTGAGTCACACCACGAGAAAAAGGATCTTTAAAAACGTGTGTTTAGATCACATAAAACTACTGTATTTGCTCGATATAAAGAGATCCTGCACATGCGAGTTAAAAACATAATTTGATTGTAATGTCCTAAAAAAAACAAAAAACAAAAAAAAACAGGTTTGTGAATTCAGATTTGTCCCAGCAGCACATTACCATTGCATTAGTTTTGTAGCTGCGTTGTTTTGTATTCCTTGAAAATTCAATGGGTTTTGCAATGGGTGCAGAACAATATGTGGAGGAACACGTACAAGGTCATGTAAAGCAGCGGTACCCAACCCCCGGTCCGTGGGTCATTTGGTACCGGGCCGCACAGAAAGATTAAATAACTTACATTATTTCCATTTTATTTATTATCTGGATCTGAAAAATGACCGGATTCTCTCTGTTACATCCTTCTATGACTCACACTTGACGCATGTCAAGACGCTTGTCTCGGTCACGTAATACGTTTAAACCTTACCATAGAGACCAGAGAGCGTTAGGGGGGAGAGAGGATGTTACCAGGACGCTGCTAATAAAGTTGTGATTTCACATTGGATTCACATTTATTATTATATTTTAAAAATACCCCAGTTTTTATGCCGGTCCTATCATTTTACTTTGTTGTATTTATCCGCCACACCTTAAAGGCCGTCCGTGAAAATATTGTCTGATATTAAACCGGTCCGTGGCGCAAAAAAGGTTGGGGGTCGCTGATGTAAAGGATATAATGTTTGTTTATATAATCATCCATCCATCCATCCATCCATCCATCCTTTATTTTTTTTAAAATTTATTTATTTTATTATTATTTTTTTATATATAAAGCTTTTGTACTCTAGAAGCAAATACTTCCCCAGTAAAAAAAAGTGCAATAGGCGTGACAAATTAGTAGTTTAGTTTCTGTGTTTTTGTTGCTACAGCAAAACCGAAAAGACGACCGCCGAGACAGTAAATCCACCGTCATATCTAATGTAATGCACATGTGAACTATATTCTTTGTACAGTATAAACCATATATATATATATATATATATATATATATATATATATATATATATATATATATATATATATATATATATATATATATATATATATATATATATATGTGTGTATATATATATATATATATATATATATGTATATACATAGAGAGAGAGAGAGAGAGGGCATTGCTATAGAGCTACAGATGTATACATATAGAGACATTGGTATAGATATAGAGTTAAAGATGCACATAGAACAATAGATATTGGATGGATAGATAGAAAGAATGAATTTGTTGCCCATTTGCTTAAAAAATTTCGTAATAATGATTTTTGGATATTGGATTAAGTATTTTATTCAGGACGTGTGAGTGGTGTGTCACTCATCCGTGTGTGTCGTGTCCTCCAGGAGAAGAATCCATGAAGGACGTGTGTGAGGCCACGGGTTCTCCAGCTCCAGTGATCCAGCACAGCTCAGTGGCGCTGAGTCCCTCAGGAACATCAGGGCCGAATGGCATGAGCTCACGGGCTGCCGCCGAGGCCGTAGCCATGTCTGTGTTGGCCGGCATGGGCACCCAGCGGGCAGAGAGTGGCCACTCGCATGTCATCATGACCACACAGCCTTCAGCCAGATGATGAGCCCAGCACTAAGAGGGGAGAGGAGCGAGGGATGAGGCCAGATCCTCCCTATCGTCTTTTTCTCCTCTACCTGGTCTCCTGTCGTGCTCTTCTGGCCCGGAGCTGGCCCAGAGAATTTTTTTTGGGGAAAAACAACTTATGGCGAACGAAAGAGCTTCCTGTTCACTATGCCATAGACTACGTGGGGGCTGGACTCCGATCCTCATCCTTATTCTCATAAAAAATCCTTACTAACGCCACTTTCACGCCATCATCCCTGCCCTCCTCATACTCCTCGCCTTCCATCCATCTTCACTCTCCTCATTCTTCAGCTGAACTTTAGGACAGAACAGTGCTTCCTGAAGGACTGACATGGTGATGGTGATCTGATGCATAGGTATTACATACACGTGTGTCTTATTTACATGTTCAAAGAGCAATGTGGATGGCTGATCAGTGGCAGTAATTGAAAAGGAAGTGCTGCCACAGAGTGAGTGTGTGTGTGCGTGCGTGCACGTGTGATGAGGTGGGCAGTATGGCAAAATATCATATCGCGAAACTTGGAAGATATTTTTGCGATACGTGATGCGTACCAAGGCATTAAGTACGTTCGAGTACAACAAAAACAGTGAAGCCTTTTATATATATATATATATATATATATATATATATATATATATATATATATATATATATATATATATATATATATATATATATATATATATGTGATGAATTCAGGGTTTTCTAATCCAACATTTCAAACAGATCAAAAACACTGAATGAGGAAAAAGAATTATATAACATCCAATCAGATACATGTTACAACGAGTAAATATGTCGTTATAAAAGCATCGACAAACTAGTGGGTCTGTGGACATGGTGGCGTTCGTTCAACTTTCATTAAAATTTTTTTAGAAATGAAATATTTATGAATCCAGATACAAAGAAAATAAATTGCCCACTGCAGTACATTCCAGCTTGAACACACTTAACCTGGAAGTACAAGTTCTCTTGGTGTGATTTAATTAGTTTTCCTAAAAGATATGATCTATAAACTGGATCAAATGTGCAGTAATACATTTTTGCTGATTTAAAACTTTCTGAAATTGCAGAACCTGGAAAATCCGGCTGATTGATTGATTTTTTTTTCTTTCCCAGCCTCCATGTCGTCCTCCTTCAGTCACCTTCTTGCTATTTTTTTAAAGCACATAGTTCAGTCATTTCCACCCCGAAAATGAATTTGAAATGCTGCAAAACAAGTTTAAAAAAGAAAAACCAATGAACGCATCATACACAGACCCTAAAGTGTACCGTGAGGTTTGAATATCGCGATATTGATATTATATTCCCATATTGCCCAGCCCTAGCGTGTGGTGTGGTGGTGTGCATGCTCACACTTACTGCCGTTAACATTTTACTCGCATGAATGAGGATAAAGATCGCACCACAACTCTGCAATAATATATATTTTTTTTATTTTATTATATTTTCTTTTTTTTATCGAAAGGAAAAGAATTCCTGTGTGTTTAAGTCTTGTCCCTCGCATTTTGGCTCGGTTTTCATTTCAAGGAGACCAAGAGAACGGCTCGGCTGAACTTCACCAAGATCTGACCTCATTTCCACCCCTTTATAATATTTTATATGCAAAACATTTAAAATCGGTGAGAATATAGTATGCTTGTGTGTGTGAGAATGACTGTGTGTGTGTATAGGAATGTACATCAGAGTATAACAGTTTATAATTCATGGGACTGATACACTAATATTGGCAAGCTTTATTTTCATGCTGTTTGCTATATTTTCGGCACATCCTCCTAAACATGTTGCTTGATCACGTCTTCTGGTTTTCCTCGTAGCCTTGCGCCGGCCCTTCATGCCATAAACTGGCTCATGGTTACATTTCATTGTTAATTGAAATCTCCTTGTTGGGATTCCTGTGTTGCGTCAGAGCTAAACGGTGGTGCCAGCATGTCTGGTGCTGTTTTTTTTTTTCTCTCTTTCTTTTCCTTCCCTCTTCTCCTTGTAAAGTTCTCAGTTATTAGCTCCACTGTATGTTCGGGCTGTGTTAGAGCTGAGCCCCGGAAAAACCCAGCTGTTTACTCATTTCATCTCTGATTATTTTCTCATTGTTTTAAACAGACCATTTCGGCCTTTTTGAAGGCATTTTTGTTTCAAAAACCAAAACTGAAACACTGTCTGAATCATTCGGGCGATTATGAAGAAGTTAATACGTCTGTCTCGTCTCTGTAGAAGGCATGTGCCGATGATCGGTTAGTATCATACAGCACAATATTGATATCGGAGAAGCTCTAGGGTATCATTAATATGTCTACTTTTCTTTTCAGAGAGGGCTAAATGAACAGATTTCACATTCGTTTTATTAATTAAGCCTATAATTAGTTTATAGTGACGCAGCATATATGAGCAATAACGCTGCATTTATATTCATAGCGTGTTGGTTTCGAATTAACCACAAAATGTGAAAACGGTCTCATTCTTGTCTCAAACAAAGAAAATTACAGACAGGAAGTTTAACTTGAGCGTGAACACAATTTCATTTTTATTTATTGACATTTTTGATCTGATATTAACCTTGCGCATTAACATCTGCTGTTCAGCTCGTCCTTACGCAGTTCTCTACAGCGTCGTTTAGCATCGACGTGCACGAACAAAAAAAATTCATTAGAGAAAGAATGCAGTCGAGTGCAGAGTTTCATATACCCTTAGGCCAAAATGTGTACCGATGGCATTTGCTATAACGGATTAGTTTTAATATCGGCACATGCCTACTATATTCGCTCGTTAACGCACTCACTCTGAGAAACGCATTTAATTGCACACCCTGATTGTGTTGCGCGATCAAACTATTCTGCCTTAACCCTTGCTGCAGTGCCTCTAAAGCCCTGGTCAGGTTTCACAGTTTTCTGGTTGCCCACAGGAATGTCTCTGTGCCAAATATAGGAATCAACCAGGACATTTTAAAAAGCTGTATATTTTGTATTGCAACAAATTTCATTGCAGATGCCTTCGTAGATCTTGAAACCAGGGAGAACATTAACAGCTCGTGCTGTGTTTGTGTACTGTGCTCTTTACTGCCATCTGGACCTGATTCGCTGTTACTGCCTTACATTACTTTACTGAGAGGTGAAAGGAAACTGGACTGTTTTTTTTTGTTTGTTTTTTTTAAACCTGGGAGTTCTCTTTATTTTTATTGCAACATGTACGATTTAAAGGGGGTAGTTTGGTAACGATGAAAACGTACACTATTTCAAGTTAGTGTGAATACAGTCGATCAGCCAAGACGTGTTTATTGTGTGACTTGTCGAGTAACAGAGGTAATCTGTCTCACCTAAAAATCTTTTCCAAATTTTGGGGCTCCTGAAAAACAAAGCATTTGCCCTGTCGTCTGGGAGCCAAGTGGACACGATTGCTGACTGGGTGGCGTCCGTGAGCTCATGTATGCGGAAGAGGGTGGATAGCGCTTTCTCGTGAGTGTGCATTGAGGAAATTAGGAGGAGGCGAGGGGGACTTTTGATTTTCCAAGATGGCTGCCATTAGCTAACTTATTTTTATAGCGCTCCAGTGGAACTGTAAAGAAGCAAACATAATGTCTGATCGAGTATATTTGGGAGAAATGTGAATTTAGTGTAAAGTACAATTTTTTTTTTCACCCAACTATTTCTTTAAATTGAAAAGGGAATGTTTTAGCAGTAATCGTGTGACTTGAATGTCCCTTATCCATGTATTTTACACAGAGTGTAATTCACGGAGAATGTAACGGCACGTCAAAATGCACTAAAGTGTAATCGAGTTCCATGGCGTTTGTATTTTATGACCTTTGCTGCTGAGTACGTCCTTCACACGGAGCGTCCGACCTCAACATGAGTTTGCATATGTTTTAATTCATGTTCGTGTAAGGTTCAAGGATTTCGCAGCAGCAGCCACTTATCGCTTATCTTGCAGTACGATTATGAGCTGTTAGCGCTGGACTGAGTGGCGTGGCGTTGTTCTCAGCCTTCGTGTTCTCACATGGAAAAGTGGAGGGCAGGGAAAACTTTCAGCTTTCATATTAAATAATGATTGCCGGCACTTTTTTTCTACATCTGTTCTTTATTTTGTGCAGCGAGCACTGTCATAATAAATACTTCTTTAACCCCCCTCCCTCTTACTTTTTTTTTTTTTGTAATACTGAAATGTAGAACATTTTAGGCCTCCCACATGTTTTTTCTTTGAGTGTCTTTTCTTAGTCACTATGTAATCATATTTTTTTGCAGATGTTTCTTGCTGAATAGTAAGAATGCTTTAATAGAGATGTAGCCTCTCTCTCTCTCTCTCTCTCTCTCTCTCTCTCTCTATATATATATATATATATATATATATATATATATATATATATATATATATATATATATATATATATATATATATATATATATATATATAAAAATATTACACACACACACACACACTGTGTGACTGTTTTCACGTCCCACTCATTTTGACAGATTTTTTTTTTTTTCCCCAGTAATTTGGCCCTGGACCTTTTTTTTTTACTTCATACTTTTCAATGTTAATACACCATTAATTTATTAAGGAATTAATGCAGAATAATGAAAAATATCAAACATAATCCCTCAGACCTGTATCGAATAGTAATGGATAAAATGGTATGTAGTTAGAAAGGCAACTATTGAAAGATGTTCTTTCAGCCTTTAATTGTAAAGACACACTCCCAGTTGGACTGATTTAATTTTAGACTTTTATCTCCTTTACTGTACATATGTGTACTATATATAAATGTATTTACTTTTTCATGCATGTTGAAGTGAAATACGATGCACACTTGGAGTGCGGCAGTCTTGATTAAAGAAAAAGCAATTAAACACCATTTCTGTGTCTTTGATCAGTTATAAATGTAATTAACCAAGTAAAGCAATAAAGTCATGTTTATATGTTGAGCTGAAATGTGCCAGTGTTTAAAATTTTTATTATTTATTTATTTATTTATTTATTACATATAAAATGGACGCAATGGAAGAACTATATTAAAAGCATGGCTTTAAATGATAAAAGGCATTAAAACCACTAAAAGGAAACTAACTAACTTGTAGCATGTCTAGACATTCAGTTCTAATGCTAACAGAGCTTATATAGGTGTATCTCAAAAAAAATTATATTGTGGAAAAGTAATTTCTGTATTATAAATGATTTATTTAGATATTTGGAGATGCTGGATTTAAAAAAAAAAATTTCCATGAGCTGTAAACTCTAATAATCAAGATTTTTTGAAAATCCAATCACTTCTCACAAATAGTGCCTCCAATGCCCAGTTCTTGCCAAGATACACCGAACAATAAAGATACCGTACTTGAACATATTCATCAAGGTTTGTGACGATAGATTACGGTGGGACTTAAGATTTGGTCTGCACAATTAGTTTCAGCAGAGAATCAAAATAAGTATCCGGACAATTCCAATAGGCTTCCAGCACTAAATGCTCGGACCCCTACAAAAGCATTTTAACCCTTTTCATGCATACATTTTTATTCGTAGTAGAACATTTTTTTAATCTTCCCAAAAATATCACTAGTTTAAAAACAACGAAAAAAAAAGTTATGTCATTTATTTATTTTTATGTAGAAAGCTTGAGAACAAATCATGTAGAGAGCTACATATGTTTACATTAATGTACAGTATATGATTTGGAGGTGAATTATCTATGAAATGGTTAAGGAACGTGGCACTGCGTTAATCTAGGTTTGGTCACCAGATGGCGCTGAAGTACGCCTGTGAACCTTAGAGACTACTGGCCAATCACAGCGCAGATAAATATTGAGAGGGCGTGTCTGCGGTGGGAGGAGTCGGGGTGAGGAGGGCCTAACTACATTGTTACACGGCGCACCAGGTCACGTGACCACTCGTCGGCGCGTTCCCCCAGTATGGCGGAGGGCGCAGTTGTTCGGATGGATTGTTACTCCCGTTTGAATACATGGTTCGTGTCGTGACCTGGAGAGGGATTTTAACCGACGAGACGTTTGACAGAACTTGAAAAAAAGAAAGAAAGAACATTGAAAACAAACCGGAAGACGATAAAAACAACTTCACGGTCGTATTTTCCCAGCATGGCGGAACGCGGCGCCGATTTGGCGGCTTTACCTAAAGAGGTGAAGGACCAGCTGGCGGAGTTGGAGCTCGAGCTTTCAGAAGGTAACGCTGGAGATGGACTTGGTTTCATCCCAAACGGCGTCTCACTCACTCACTCACTCTTCACATGCACTTGGTATAGAATGCGGTGTTAATGAGTCGTGCACTCTTGTCTAGTGCGCTACGCGTGGGAGCGGGGGCCGTTTGGGATTGTACCGTGAACTCTGTGGGAAAATGTCTAAAACTGTCGTAATTGAAAATAAAAACAGGGGCAGTGTAGAGTTTCTTGGATTGAAATCTTTAGGGTCAGTAAACGTGTGTGTGTGTTAAAATATAGCTTTTGTTTTTCTTTCAAAGGTTGTCTGGAAAACCGCCAACAACGTTTATTTATAGTATAACAATGATGATTATGATCAGATCATTCGGTCAGGCCTGGACTCGGAACAAGCTGGTCAGAAAAAAAAATTGGGTAGAAATCCGTCACTCACGCGACACAAAGCGACTGGAGTCCTCTTCACGCTTGTTCAGTTTCTCCCCAAGCCCATGTGTAATCATTCCTACTGATACACACCCTGTAACACACACTGTCACGGTGTGTTGTTGTGTTTTCAGGGTTATTTCAAAGGTTCTAGGACCAGAAGATGTGTTCAGGGTTTTTTTTTTTTTTTTTTTTTTTTTTTTTTTGTTTTGGGTTGATTGAGTGCCAGTCAATGTTTTTTTTTTTTTTTTTTTTTTTTGGGTTTTTGTTGATTTGTTAAATATCCTGCCATGTTGGTTGAGTCAGCTTCATTTAATCCTTTTTTTTAAACACCAGCACAAGACCGCAATTCAGCAGAAAGGACAATAGCCCTCGTTGTCAGGTGTGTGTGTGTGTACGCTTTTGAAGGGCTGTGCTGCCCAGCTCAGTCCCTTATTACAGTACAATAGAATTCAGCAGCCTGTGTGTGTGTGTGTGTGGGGGACGACAGTGGGACGTCTGCGTGGACTCAGCCGAGTAATACTGTTACACAACTGGCACCCGTCGGCGTGTGGGTTACGGTCCGAGGCGGCGTGTCGTCGCACCTGTGGCAGCCATGGCAACTGTAACGAGGCGAGCGGAGACGCGCCGCACCAGATCGCCGTCTCGTGATTCACGGCGTGTCGAAGGATCCCGTCGAGAGACCCGTGTGGCCGAAGTGTCACGGTGCTGTGAAAGAATGTGGGAGAAGTGTGTTTGTGTGAAGATTGTTGCTTGAGGTGTACGAGAGGATCCGATGAAGATCTTCTAGCGACAGACCTGCGATTCCTCATCGATCGCTGTGCAGGAAAGGCTTCTGTCACGGACACGTTGGTGTAAGTGCAGCGGCTGATGCTCACGTGGAAAGAGGGGTCGAGGCTTCGGGTTGGCAACTTTTCCGCTCCGCTGACACGACACAGGACGCAACATGTCTCGCCTCTGACTCGCAGAGCGTTGTCTTGGTTAATAATCAGGGACCAGGCAGTACTCGGAGGTCTGTAAATGGAAAAAGCGAGATCGGTGCATCCGTACACTCGTTCTCTCCCAGCCGATCGTGTTGTTTTATTTACACGACCGTGACTCTGTGCTTTTTTTTTTTTTTTGGCCAGATTTTTGTGGTGTTCAGTTCATTCAGAGTTACATTTGTAGACCGCACACACCATGGGCTTTATATAAAAATAAAAAAAGGGAAGTGAAATTTGCATCCATGAAGAAAATGGATGGGGGAGGGGAGGGGAGCAGGGGTGGAGTTTTTCAACATGAACATTTCCATCAGTGGTTTTGTTGCCAGGTTGATTATGTATAGGGTAGTTGAATAGCAGCGTCTCGAAAGAGACTTGATTACTGACTCCTTTACTTCACCATTTAAAAAAAAAAAAAAGAGAGAATGATTTACGTGTAAACCTGTTTAACGTCACATCAACTGAATTTACACATTCCAAGACATCGTAGGTGTGACTCACACTCTGATGATTCAGAAATACTGATGAACCTACACAAACCAATCCAAGCATGCCCTGGGATCGTGTAAAACATCACATACGAGAGTCTCGTCTTGAAACCTTTTCAGCGCTCACCTGCATGCCTTTAATCGTTCCGCTGAATTATGGGGAAATTCTACAGCAGTTAAATCGGTGCCTTGTTTATTTCACGCCTGTGATGGAACACAGATCATGGTTAGGAGGTGTGAAAGCGTCACTGTGCAAGCCGTCGCTATTGCTGCTGCATTAAGTCAAGTCACTGCAGAGTCACGATAACGTGCCGTCTTATTGCGATTCTGTGTTTTAACAGAGGTGTGATTTTAACCACCGGGGGCAGGTGAGCGAGTGTGAGTATCGGGTTATTTGGAGGGTGTGCTCCAAGCTTCTTTGATCTGGAGGATAGAAATCAAAGTCTGTAAAGCAAATCAGTCTAATCCTCAGCACTCAGTGTTTTATATCCATATGGCTTAGCCGCTATGCATGAGACCATTCGCATAATTAATTGGCCAATCCCAGAATGCATTACTCTAGCCATTGCACTTTTTGTCCCCACAACGGTTACAGGTTTGGTCATATTGCTCAAACACTGACAAATACTACTACTACTACTACTACTAATAATAATAATAATAAAAAGAATTAAATTTTCATTCAGTATGTGCTGAATGTATAATGAGTAGGCGTGTGCCAATATTTATTTTCCAATATAATAATTGTTTAATTTGGTTCTGTCAGATGACATTTTCAGGGTATTATGTTAAAAAAAAAAAAAGATGACAGGATTTTAAAAGCAGCATCTCTTTTTAATGTTTAGCGCTGTTAATGTGTCATCGTTCCTGGCATGCTGTGCTTGTGATGTTTTATTTTGCTAGCCAGTTTAACAGCTTGGATTAATTAAAAAAACGTGTGGTTTTCCGTTCTTATGTTCCATCCCCAACATAATGCTCCTAAACGTAAAACCGATTATTTCAGTTCCCTCGACGCAGCTTGGCATCGATTGTACAGGTCTCTGGACCGTTCCGGAGCGACGAACACTGAGCTTCGAGGAGATGTTTCCTCAGATGGGGTTTGGATGATGGGTAGGTTAGAGCGCTGTCGAACACGGCGCTACAAACTCTTTTAAAAAAAAAAAAAGAAATTTTGTGACGCAAAAATGCTTGGTTTTCCCTGCAGCTTTTTTCCGAACTTTGTGATGCAGCTTGTGGATGTAATTATTTGTGGGAAAACGACTTTAAATTGGTGAAATTGCAGTTACGTGAAAACGTTTTGCACGGTATTTCACAGTGATGTTTGTTGGTAAACGAGACCTTTTAGATGTGCTCATGTTTGGCACACGTGAATCATAGAGGGCTTTGGTTTTAATGCGTGTTGTGGTGATGTGACATGACGTGTCTTGTCTCAAATGTACAAAAAAAAATCTGGTTTAATTTTTTTTTTTTTAAATTGCAAGCAATTAGCTTGATTTTGCATTCGTTTCTGCGATCGAAAAATCCTGGAGGGACTGTTTAGTGACTTTGAAGGCAATCGGATATGATCTTGCGTCATTTTCATCCTCATCAAACTGTTCCATGAGCAGTTGTGCCCTGTGGATGAGGGTGGAGTCATCCTGGAAGAGACCACGCCCCCAGGATGGAGATGTATTTGCAGGATAAAGGTGATCATGCACAAGACAGCTGTCAGCAAAATACACTATATGGGCAAAAGTTTGTGGACACCTGACCATCACACCCTTATAGACTGTCGTTGTATGCTGTAGCATTACCTTTTCCCTTTTAATATATATTTTTAATATTGGCCTCACAAGAGCAGACACTTTGCAAGGCAATATGAGTTCAGAAGTATAATTGTTTAAATAAATATCCCTTCTGCAGTAGATATCGCATACGCACCTTGGGCTCAGAATCTACTTGTCTGTTTCTAACAGTCTCTTTGTGGCCTTTCCCACTAGAGAGTGTTTGTGCTTGTTTGATGCAGAAGTGCTTGCTTATTGTCTGTTGATGCTCGACTTCGCATCATAAGACAGAAGCTCAGTGTTCAGTTCAGACACCAAGCGTCGTGCTCGCTGTCTTGTATCGCCCAATCTGCTTTCCATCTCGGCATTCCTGACCCGTACATGATTTTTTTTTTCCACTGAAGGCTGTCTAGGACGCGGAGAGCGGAAATGCCCCGTGTTAATGCGCTCGGCTCGGGTTGCTCGGAGGAGAAGAGAGGCCGGCCAAGCTGCTGCTTATAGAGCGGGCCGATTCTGCGAGCCACCAGTGACCATCAGGACACAATGGGGACCATTGAGTTGATCATGAGTGCGGTGACTAGGAGCTGCGCTGGCATTTAGGCCATTCAACTAAGAGCTTTGTAGCCTGAAACGAGCTGCTCTGAGCAGGCGGGGTTCAACCATGGCTTCTGTCTCTCTCTCTGTGTGTGTGTGTGTGTATATGTGTGTGTGTGTGTGTGTGAGAGAGAGAGCGAGAGTGTGTGTGTGTGTGTGTGTGTGTGTGTGTGTGTGTGTTCAGGGCTCATCATAAGATGTAATGTGCACCACAAGGAAGTTCCCTAGAATATTCCTGAGAGAAGTGTGGTTTATTGGTTGCAGCCAAATTCAGCATTACACGCTAGCTTTGATGATAAACTCGAGTGACGGCGTCTGTGATTTATATGCAGACTTCTATCCTCTGTGTTAAAACGAACAATAGACTTAATAACAGAGCTGACTCTGCAACTTTACGTCTTCCAACGCGTTTTCAGAGAGCACACCAGAAGAAACACCCAAGATGTATACATACTACTGTATATTAGGGCTGGGCGATATAACAAAAATATCATATCACGATACACAAGGACATTTCTATGATACACAATACGTATCACGATATATAATGTAGCTAACAAACCGTCTACAGTAGTAACAAAAAAAAAATAATTAAGCTGAAGACAGAAGAAAAATATATTATCAAATCAAAGGTATCCATTCAGTACCGTTTAATTTGTAATCATTAAAAACATAAGAAGTAGATCACCATACCAACGATATCTCAGAAAAGTGTATCGCGTAATCATTTATCACGATACAGATGTTATATATTGCTCAGCCCTACTGTATCTACTGTAATGAATACATATAAGTGTTGCCTTTATTTAAAATGTCTTTTTTTATTGTTTTAGTAAATCCAAGGACGTCATAAGTCTTAGTCTTCGTTTGCCGACCAGAGTCGAGTAGGAACTACAAAGTGAGAGTAGGGGATTGTGATTATCTCAGAAAACTCGCATCGAAGAAATCGCCTGAGGAATTTATCAGAGCCGATCGACTGGAATCGCGGCTCCGTAACATGTCCTCAAACTATTTTCTGAAACGTTGAGAGAATTGTTGCACATTACGGTCGCTGGGATCACAGCTCTGTGTCACAAAGCTGCACAGATAATTAACAGGCGTCTGTCAAATTATTGCTTGCTAGTGTGAACACCAGTGGGGAGGAGGTTGATCACAGATTTGGGTTTTATCCCAAGCAGGCAAAGCAGCTAAGCTTGTAATGAGTAGCTCAGCTTTTTTTTTTTTTTTTCCCTTCTCAGAATAAAGGAAAACGTGTCTGGTTAAATGACTTCACAGGTTTGTCTGCAGAATGTACCAGACATCTTTACAGAGGATGTCTGAAGTGCATTTGACGCAGCGAGTCCATCCAGAGCTGTTGGTGATTTCCTGAGTGGTTGCTGTAATGTAGTGTGTGTATTGATTGAGCTGGCGATGGAGTTTCCTCGGCGATGGCGGTCAGTTATTTATGTAGGACACGGAATATCCCCAGACGTGCTGTACGATGTGTATGGAAATGGCGTACTGCGCGTAATGCTTGGTCGTATTACGGGTTCCAGCAGAAGGCGCGCACGATAAATAGTCATAGTCCTATTAGGCTCTTCGGTTCCAATGTTCAGTGGAAAGTCAGTCTCTGGGTGCTCGACTCCCGCTTACAGGTCAGATCTAATGTAAAATTGAGGAAGCCATTGTTCCTTGTACATGTGCAACATCCTGTTTGTGATAAATATGGCCATCATGTCATCTGGTACAGTTTGCACTCAGGAGTCTGATATGCCTGTCGCAGTTCCCCTTTTTTAATAAGGCTGGGTTTGTTTGGTGAACATTTATGGAGCGGTAATAACTAGTTCAGCCTTGAGGCAAGAGGAAAAAAGTGTGTGATGAATCCTGTTTCTGTCTGTTCTGACGTGTCCATGGCAGTCTGAAACACTATATGGTAGTTTCATATCCCAGAGGGGTTTAAGCCCAGTTTTTAAACTCGATTTCGCTGTTTTGTTCAGAAGTAGGACGGAACTTCAGCTTGCCTCGTTGAGTGCTTGGTCGATTTGATCTATTTTTGACCTGCAGTCTCAAACCTAGTTCTTAAAGCTGTGCTGAGATCTTCCGAAGTTCGTGTAAATGAATCGCCGAGTTGGTCTCGGTGTAGCAAAACTGTGCATATCTGTATGAGATTTCCTTAATCCTTTCACGAGCTGTAGGAATGATGTACAGGGCTAGGCCGCCAGGTGGTCCTTTTAAAGCCGTCAGCGTGGGTATTCGAAACATCCACTGGCACCTCGGGTCAAATAGCTGGGAGAGATAGAGAGATCAGGGGCCATGTTTCAAGCGTGAATACACACATGGCATGTCGATCAGAGTTTCATGCGGTGCAAATGTATATTTGTGAATAACGGATTAACTTTCAATGTTAAACAGTGATTTTGAAGAAATGGGTGTATAGTGTCTGCCTGACTTTACACTAGGGGCGTGATAGAGTGCCACTGTTGATATCGGTGTCGTACTTCAAGTATCTGTATCTCTTTTTGATTTAAACTTGAACTGGGTGAGGCTTATGAACCTGACCGCTATTCCCCAATGAACGGGGGGGAAACTTGCATGTTATTTCTGCGTTTTAACGGTCGGTGTCGGCTTCGTGGGTGTTAAATTCCGCAGCAAAATATCTGTAGCGTTTGCAGTTTTGGGCCTCTTCCTAGGGTGATGCAGGAGACACCTGAAGGCGAAGTAATTTTGCTTTCTCAGCTAAAGCGGTGTTTATACCAAGCTCTAAAAGAATACCCCGAAAAGGTCACAGAACATGTGCTTCTGGTAGCAGTTACTTCTGCTTTGTGGCATGTCGACTTCATCAAGATGAACTGTGACCTGAGAATTCACGAGTCTGGGTCTTGTGAGTCAGGAGCGATCCAAAATCACATTACATCAGGAGTGTGTGTGTGTCTTTGAATCTGCGGTAAGGAAAATTGCGTCACGCAACGTACTAACGTAATGCAACATGAAAGTCAACATCACATGATCAGTCGACCTGCTGCCAAGAAAAAGAAGTCTGAGATCTGAGGATTTTTCTCCCTTCAGTGTTAAATATAGGTATTTATGTTGTAATAAATAAGATGTTTTTTAAATCGTTAACAAACCTTTTTATATCACGATCCGTATTGTGCGTTGTGTATCGGGTTGTGAGATGTTTCGTCGTATCGCACACCGATGATGAATAACCCAGCTGCACGTTTTTAACTCTGTGTTCTATGATGCAGTGTAAATAGACTTTGAGCCACCAATGTGAGATCTATAGCATACGTTCAAATCCCCTTGGATGTTTTTTTTCTTCTCTTCTCCGTGCTGTATAATGCACATAGTAAATTCAGACAGATGGCCGATGATCAGATGTCCAAGCTCACAGATTGTCGTTCCCTCCAACAAAGAAGCCGTGAGACCTCTTATCCCAAGCCCAGTGGGCCTTCTCCCCCAGCGCAGTTTATGTAACAACCATATCTGTGTGGCTTTTGGGGTGTGAATAGTTAATGCCGGTTCTCTTTCTACTTCAAGCTCCTGCTGGGCAGCAAGGCTGAATTATTAACACCGTTTCATTAAACGCAATGGGGTAAGGGTTAAGTGTTATTTCCCCACCTCACACATCATGTGTGCTGAGGTGCTCCATGAGTGAGTGAAAGTTAGTGTTGCTCAGCAGGCTGTTCCTAACACTTTCCCACTGACACGGTGCCAGTGCCTAATCTTCGACTGCTTTCCACTGCGAAATTGGCTTGTGTTTAAGCTCAAAACTCTGCGAGTCTATAAAAACAAACCAGAGATGCCAGGGGTATGAGGGTGGGGTCATTTTGTCTTCATGGTAGCAACTCGGGTTCTCAGGACGTACTTAAAATAATGATTAGTCATTTCATGCCTAATTGTCGTGTATGAGTATACTCGAACGAGTATTCATGGATCCAGGAAGTGACGTCACATACACATACACACTGGGTGCCTCTTTTTATACAACTAGTAGCTTGATTTAATGACAGGATATCCAAATTAAAATGAATACCACATTGTTTAGTAGCAGGACGTTCCTTCAGGCCAGGAACAAACTTGCTTTCAAGAAATTAAAGCGTATTGATTTTCTAAAAGACGGAGCTCAGTGAAAGGCTTGGATTGCCGCTGTGAAGAGAGACTGCTGGATACCCGCCAAGTTCAGGATCTGTAGTGTCACACTACCCCATCTTAACGTAATGTTAAGGGCTGGGTGTTATATATCGATATAATATCTATATTGTGATAAATGATCTTGCAATACACATTTCTGAAATATTGTTGGTAACTTATTACAGATTAAATGGTACTGAATGGATGCTGTTGATTTTGATGTAAAAAAAAAACACTTTCTTTGTCTTTGAAGGCATAAAAGTATCGTCGAACTCGGTTCTTGTTGATTTTTCTGCTGTTTTGTGGGCAGTTTGTTAACTTATAAATTGTATATCGTGATGCACATCGTGTATCGTAGAAATGCCCTTAATTATCGTGATATAGTACGTTTATCATATCGCACACATCATGCTACATACTTTCTCTTCCCTTTCAGTCACAGTGACACTGGCCAATCACGGGTGTCTCTGAGCTCAGGTATGTGGAAGAGGGCGGTTAGTGCTTTCCTTCGAGGGTGTTATGTTGCCTTTTGTCTCAGCATGAGCGGCAGTTCAAAAGGATGTGAAGGTTGGCTTCAGGTGTGTTGAATGAAGCATGATTTTGCCCCTTCTTCCCCCTTTGGCTGCTGTCATTAGTGCGTGGAAATTGGAGATATCGTCCTGTTTTTTTTTTGTTTTTTTTTTGTCTTTGGAAACAAGTTCAGGTATCATAAATATTATTTTAAAGTATTATCCCAGCAAATAAATCACACGTATTTGTGGTGATGTCGACTGCAGATAAATCCAATCTCGGAGGTGTGTTGACCTTTTGCCTAGCGTGAAGTGTGCAAATAACCGGTTCAAATCCTTCCAGTTGTCATATCAGCAATCAAGACTACGTGTGTTCTCTGTTTGTAATAAACACACCACGTCAGGGTTTTCCTAATACCCGCATGAAAGCAGTCAAGCTCAGAATGGAACTGCTTTAATATCACACCTGTAATAAGACATCCATCTTCCTGTGCATGATCTTCCGTGTATGGCCACAACTGTATCACAGCAGTATGGTAATGCGCTTCAGGGTATCATCAAATAAACCTCATGCTGTTAATCCAGAAATCTTGTCTGAGTTTTTCAGCTCCTTGGCCTCGTCTGCAGCTTGTTCAGGACGTCTGGTTGAGTTTCTTTCCTTGCTTCTCTCTGCCTCAGGTCTTCCCCCAGGGACAAGCTCCTCATATGCAAACTAAGAGAACCAGTTTGCTCTGCATTTGCCTTGCTCTGTTTACTTGCTGTGCACGGTAATCCAGTGCGACTCACCTCAGGGCTCCTGTGTCACACAGCTATTGCGTAACAAAGCACAAGGCTCAGTGAAGGATTCTACCTAAACTATCTGCCTACACTCTTCACAATTTAAAAGTTTCACTGCCCAGTCCACCTTCCTTCCGCGTGGTCAGAATTGCTCAGTTTTAATGCTTCATCTGTAGCTGAAGGGAATTGGAGGCAGCACTTGATCTTGCTGGATCTCCGACTCTGTTGTTTCTAAATAAGAACTCCAAAATCTCATTTGTACCAGCGTGGGGCTTATTAGTGCTGTCTAATTTGGAAAAGATATTGATCTCGACTCCCAAGTGTTCTTAAGACTGTAGGCGGATCTGTGTTTTTCTGGTTGGTACATCATGAGGTCGTTTTATTTAGCAAGCTATTGAAGACGTATACAATACGTAATACACTCACCAGACACCATGCTGTCTTTGTGGCGCTGGTTCTGAATCTATTCCTTTGAGAGTTCTGGTCCATGTTGATGTTATGTGATTTGATTGCATATTCATGTTCACATCCCAAAGGTGCTCTGTTGGATTCAGATCGGATGATTGAGGAAGCCGTTGGAGTACACGTTGTGATGTGATGTGATATGTGACTTGTCTGGATTTAACCAATATTATTCTAGTAAATCGTGGCCAGTGCACATGGTTGACGACTATACTCGGATAGGCTGTTAGATTCAGACAATGATTGGCTGCTGTTAACGGGCCCAGTGTGTGTAAAGAAGACATTCCCCACGCCATTACACCCCCCACCACCAGCCTGAACTGTTGACAAAGGGCAGGTTGAGTCCAGTGATTCACACCCAATTCTGACCCTGCCCATCTGCAAGTCACCGCAGAAATCGAGATTCATCGAACCAGGCAGTGTTTTGACAGTTTCCAGGTTTGGTTCGCCTGTGCCCACTGCAGCCTCAGATTCCTGTTCTTGGCTGATGAGAACAAACTCCATGAAATCAGCCCTATTGTTGGCAGAAGAAACGTTTCTCTGTTTTCAAATTGCTGCAGCCAGATCGTCTACACCCGCTGTCGAATAGCTCACTCCAGGATGACACACGTTTTTAATATTAGGAGAAGTCTCGCCAATCTGTACCTTCTGCCAGAATCCATTATCGTTGAAACATGTTTTATTAGACCGTAACGGTCTTAACCCAGTGAAAAACCTCCAGAGAAAAACTCTGGAAGACATTTAAAAAAAAAAAAAAGTCAAACCTAAGTTTTTAGAAATTGCTTTTAAAAACCTTCCATGGAGTTCCTTACACATTTCTCACCATGGAAATAGCCATTGAAGCTGGGATGGCTTTAAAAAAACAATCCTGGCTGATAGGAGTGGGACAGGATGTGGTTTCCTGCTGTTTCAAGGTTTGACATGTTATCTGAGATGCTTTTCTGCTCACCACGGTTGTATAGAGTGGTTATTTGAGTGGTTACTATGGCCTTCAGTCAGCTCAAACCAGTCTGGCCATTCTCCTCTGATCTCTCCCATCAACAGTGTTTTTCTTCTGCTCTCAGAACTGATTTTACTGCATGGTTTTTTTTTGTTTGTTTTTTTGTTCCTCACTTTTCTGTGAACGCTAGAGATATTTTGGTTTGTTTGTGAGAGTGGTGGTGGGGGACACAGGGGATGAAATGCCACGTAAATAAAATAAAAAAAAAACAGGTCAGGAAGGCCAGTCATCTCTGGACTATGTCTTGACTCACTGGAGGAAGTGACGGAGAAGAAAACGGTAGTTATTTTGTCTTGTTTCACCAAGTTGCTCGATGAAGCGTTACTGGAGATCTTTCAAATCCTCAAATGTGAAACTTCCTTTACATTAAACCCACGAGATCGCAGCTCACACATACTGTACGTGAATATTTCAGTTGGTGTTGTAGCTCTGCACTTGTGTTTTTGTACTCCTGTGTATGTGTAAGGTGTATTTACTGTTTATTTAATGCTCTTCAGCTGTCTGTCCAGCTATCTATTTGCAAAATGTTTCAAAAATATTTAGTACCGACTACATGGCCCTAAAGAGGAATCAACAACATGGAAAGGGGCTAAAATGAAATACTTGGCGCACAATTTTGTAGACTTTGGACAATGCTCACTCGAAAAGGTATAGTGACTTGACTTTAGCCCTGTTCTGTTATATAACCTTCACTGTCATGGCACAAATTTACATTTTTCATGCCACATTGGCCCAACAGTGTCGAAGCACAGAGATGGTGTGCAATATGACGGCGATTAAATTTTCACGATCCAATCTGCTTTTCGGAGACTGTCAGTACATCAACCACAACCCACACAGAGTACACCACACAAAGTAGCCGACTAGGTTTACTCACGTTTCGAGTTTATTAGCCACGTTACTGCTACTTCCTATTTAGTTATATTGAGTGACTCACAGCACTTCAACCTATCCGGCTCACATTGTGTGAACAGATGAAACCTCATTTTCTCTAAGTGGAACAATTAGGCCGACGTAATTGTTTGTTTCCCCGACCCGCTCGCTTCAATTTTCTCAGAAATAAATAAATAAAAAAAACTCCCCTGACAAATGGGTCATTTATTCAAGAGAGCATGAAGACAATCTTGACGCACAGCTGGGATTGAATGGCTGCGCTTACAGAAATATTGTATTTCAAACCACCATGCTCTGGAAAGCATTGGGAGGGGGAGAGAGAGAGATGCTGGAATACCATCAAAAGCATTCAAACACTGCTTAAGGTGATTAGTGTTAAACTTTATACAGAGTTTTCGGTGCACACTCGGGCATGTGATTCTTCTTTGCAGGGGTTTAAGACCTCCTGAAGTTGTTAAGCTCAAGCAGTAACATGGATACGGTTTTTCTCACGTGTCACTTTTTTTTTTCTTTTTTTTTTCTTACAGTGTAGTCCATGTTTAGGGTCCATCCATTTTTTTCCACACCGCTTATCCTACACAGGGTCGAGGGGACTCTGGAGCCTATTCGGGAACAGGCCGGGGGACACCCATCGCAGGGCGCAATCACACACACCTTCACACATTATGGACAATTTGGAAACGCAAATTCAACCTACAAAGCATGGCTCTGGACTGGGGAGGAAACCGGTGTACCCGGAGGAAACCCGCGAAGCACATGGAGAACATGCAAACGCCGCACACAGGGCAGTGGCGGGATTTGAAAACCCCGGAGGTGTGAGGCAAACCAGTTTTAAATGCAAAATCATTATTTGTCAGTTGTTTATATTTAGGATTTATTACATATTAGTCAGAATATTAATAATGGTCAGTGCACGCTGTGATTGTGGTTAGACAGTTGAAACATACGGGGAGCCTGCGATGTAACGCAACAGTCAGCAAAAGCCGAGATATAAGGAAATAAAAGGTGTTAATGATGATGATTAAAGCAGGCGTCTTTGAGTTCGAACGAAGTCTATTATTGGTCTCGCTGCTCTTGTAAACATTCTCTGGCATCGAGGGCCTTGCTGGATCAGATTATTAACGAAGCCGATTGTTTGGAGAGGGTGTGGACGGCTTTAGGTATTTTAACGACAGCTGGTCCCGTTCTAATTTAAAAGCCGACGTCGATATTGTGCATGTAAGAAAGCGGATTGGGATATTTGAAAGAGCGTTCGACTTACAAAAGGACCGAAGCCAGACGTTTGTTAATGGAAACGCTAAAGGACGTGGGAACAAAAGCGCTTGGGATGTGCTTTAACATGTTGTACTTTTAACCCTTATGGACTGTCGTATATTTGGTGAACCGGGAGTCTGAACCTGTGTGTATGTACACCAAGAAAAAAGTGGGATTACTAAAGAAATATCGGACAATCAGTGTGTGCCCTCGTCTTAGCTCTTTGTCATATCCTGTACAGTCAACTTGTTTTGTTTTACATGCTGTATCACAGCAGAGCAAGCGTTCCCTGGTGAGTCACCGCCTGGAGGAGCTGTAAAGCTGCTACGTCATGGTGAGGAGTGAGAGATATAAGCAACAGTTGTGCAACCAAACCCAGATTATAGCTATCTCGGTTTCCTTTCCTTCCTCTCACTTGCCCACTGCTCGTTTCAGACCCTCTGGGACACGTCCCGGCACGCCTGGGCTTGTTCCGTGTTTGGAACGTATGGAAACGGATGGGATGAGTCGTTCTTTTCCAACTCCACTTATCTCATGTTTGCTCTCATCAGCCATGTGTAGTGTACAAGTCTGCATTTTATCAGCCGGATCTACTGAGTAAGCGCACACAAACATTGGGATTTCCTTCGTTGGTCAAATAGCCTGAAATTATGTCATTGTCTAACCTAGTCGGTGTGTTTCCCAGGTTGGAAATTGTGTGTAGCGTCCGAGATGGGGTAGTGTTTCAGATTGAGGTATGTGTTTGAAATGGAAACTTTGATGAGTAGTGGTGGGTTTTTTTTTTGTGTGTGTGTGTGACACTACAGTTAGAAATACTCTACCTCATGAAAAGTTTGTTAAAGGTGCTCCCGAGTGGTGGGGAAAAAAAAACAAAAAACAACCACCTTCGCACGATCTTTAGAAGATCATAGATTTGAATTCCAGGGACACCACAGCTATCTGTGGCCATGACTCAAGAAAGCGTAATTGTCCATGCTCTCTTGGACAGCGTTACGTTCTCCCCAGAGCAAAACTAGCCAATCGTAGCCATCTGTGTGAGCTCATGTATGTGGAAGAGGGCAGATAGCACATTCCTCCATGTGCGTTAAACCAAAAAACAAAAAACTTAAGATGCCACCTTCAAACATGACGACGTTTTTGAAGCAAAAAGATCTTTTGAGTGTTAAAATATTGGGGCTTTCGGTATGAATGTCAGCCTTAAGGTAATCTATAAGCAAGTGTGCTCCAAAACACTGACAGAATTCGCATTTAGAAGATGTATGCTTTCAAAATGTACAGTCTCTCGCGCGCGCGCTCTCTCTGCCACCGATACGGATCGACAGTTTTGATGACATCACTCTGCACTTCAGCTTCTCGTCAGATTTTCGTCTCCAAACAAATGCTCTCTAGGATTTGAGGTATCCCGCCCCCAATAGTTTTCCAGGTTGTGCGGCAAGCTAAATGCTATCGTCTGTTTCAAAAGGAGGAGCGGCCACTCGATATCCCACCCTGACTTCCTGCTTCAGTGGAAACGACGTCAACATCTCGAACAACACTACGTGTTTCGAGGCAATAAACGGGACTTTAACTACGCCTCCAAACAGACATGTTTTGCACCATGACCTCCACCTGCCTGGGATTGGAGTAAATAACACAACACACACAGCTGATTTCGAGGTCCTGCGGTTCGCATGTTAGCTTGCAAGCAGCACAAACGCATTCAATACAAAACCTCAAATATTCCCGCTCCTTCATCAGCTCTTATTAGCTGTATTCCAAAATAAACCAACGCCAACAGCCGATGTCTGTCTTTCTGCCTTATTTGCATTTCCCACACCTCCAGCACTGCTGTTTTGTTCACTTGTTCAGTTTCACCGAGTTGCCGTTCTTGTTTTCAGAACGACTCGAACACCACAAATATACAGCTATACGCTGCAATGTCTAACAGCGTGACCGCTATTGTGAAACGCACTGCAGTCTTTAAAAGCAGCCTCACTTGGTACACCAATCAGACCTTATTTAAACTCCAGTTTCCTTTGGCAGCGGTTCAGAAGCAGGTAGTACAGTGCAGACCGTTCTAGAAAGACCTTTTTAAGTAAACCCACAGCTGCATGCGTGGTGGCGGTTCATTTGTTTGAAGTATGTTGCCAGATGCAAGCGTGTTCCAGCTGCAGCGTCAGAGAGGAAGTCACAGCACAGGTGGTTCTAGTTGTCGCATGAATGATGTTTATATTAATGCGCTCGTTCTAATCCGTTATCGTTTCCATAGTAGCAGCTCATACTGAGGGACTTGGACGGCAGACGCTCCACGTAATTTAAGACTAACATAATGTACGACTAATCACGTTAAAGGGATTTTTTTTTTAAATGGGGTGTTTAGCACAGGAAAGTCTTCAGGACAGGGGAGTTTACATGCTGAGAGGTTTTTGTAAAAAAAAAAAAAAATCTAGATTAATCTCAAGATATTTTTAGTTAATTTTTACATATGTTTAATTAATTATTAATCTCAAGATAAATTGTATCAGGACTTTTACGTAGGATTTTTACTATTTAAAAAAAGGAAGCTTATACATTTTATTCATTTACAGTTTTTTAATGTTGTGGAACATCCAGGAAACGAGTCGGTGGTATAAACGGTACAAGTTGTGATGCCCTATAGCCAACATCAGTTCAGTTAGCGTACAAGTGTACGTTAGCTCCAGCGTATAAACCAAGTTACATTTCCTGTATCAAAACATATTTACATGCATTATCGACCCTCATCGTACGGTTCAAGCCTGTGCCTGTGTGTATTTGTACTGCGTGTATGCACGAGTGGTTTCCGAGCGTCGAGCTTCACCCACACATTCACAGCAGCACATGAGCCTCCTTCAAAACAGCCGGCATTGTGTTTGTGCAGTATTAATTCTGTTCATTCAGCACACCTCAGAACTCAACACTGACCCCCAAAATACTCGCGCACGCTCTCTGTAGATCTCGTTATCCCGCTCTGACTGAGACGTTTACAGAAGTCATTCTGAGCCTATGTGCTAATTAGCTCACTGCGGTGATACAGTATACAGTCAAATAACACCGCTGTGCCAAATCAGCATGCCTCAGTCTTTAAACAGAAACACCTGGCTATTGTTAGCACTGGTGGTTTAACTGTCAGGTGTGTGTTTGAGTGTTCTGTGTCGAATGTGTTGCCGCACTGCTTCGCTGGAACTCCGATCGGTCAGGTAGAGCTTGTGTGATTTTCTCTTCCGAAAAGCAGTGGCGTTTGCATCCAGTCTCGGACTTGCTGAATGTATTGTAGTGTCCGTGTGGGAGAGGCGTGGCAGTGTGACTACGTGGAGAAGTCTTACTCTGAAGGATTCTCTGCCAGGCGAATCGATGCAAGATGTTCCAGGACATGCATCACTGAGATGCAACAAGAAACGATCATATCTAACTCGTGACTCCTGTTCATCCGCTAGCAAGTCAAATTTTATCAACGAGACCTTGCCGTTTTAAACGGATTCCAGTGGAGTGAATTCGATTCGATTTGTTCGGCTGGCTATGTCTTAAACCGCAGAACAGTAAGGTTTCTCAGGGGGCTATGGACAGTCCATACAAGATTTCGCCGAGTGTTTTTGTGATCGTTGCGGCCAAAAACGCTCCTTTTTGCTGCGCTTTTCAAAAGTTGCGATGTGACTTTTTGCGGGAGAACTATTAAATTGGCAAAATTGCAACCGCACGAAATTGTTTAGTACGATCTTTCACAGTGATGTTTGTTGGTAAATGAGACCTTTTAGCTGTACTCATGTTCGATGCACGTGAATCGGAGAGGGCTTTGGCTGAATTTCTGTGATCGCCAAATCCCGGCGGGACTGTGTGGATAGTTAAGGCTCTTTGTTCACTAAAGGGGGTTCTACTGGGAAACAAAAGTGCAACTAGAGTGAGTTTAAAATAAATAAAAAATAATTAAAATGGTACTAGTGTACTTTACAAAAATAATTTTGGGTTGGCCTTGAACACAACTAACACACTTCTCTACCCAACACTAGTGAGAAATCACCGAAAATCAGACCTCGTAAATATGTGATAAAAAGCTGACTGATGCGTACGTTCCTTGAAAATCCTGCTCGGTTTTGCTTTTTCACTTTAATAGTGACGTATTTTTTAAAAACCCCAACTAAATGAACTTATAGGAAACTCAAAACCCAGAACTGCTGTGCTTTGGCATCGAGGGTCGAGTAAAACAATTTCAAACACGTTTAACATCTAATCGATGTCCAGCGCAAAACAATAAACGTTTAAGAAATGATGTCATCTTTTAATATTGAACAGGCCAAGCTTTTCAGGTGACGCTGGCCTGGATTGTTCATTTCTTGGAGCACAGGGCTTCATTTGGGTGTTTTCTCGCCATATGTAAGTAAATATGTTTCGCAAACCATCTGTTTTGTGACGTTGGATTATTATAAACACGTGTTACAGCTGTATTCACTTCAATGGGTATATGACTGGGTTTAAAAATGAGTGTTTGTGACCTCAGCCCCTTCCTCAGCAGTGGTTATGTTGGATGATGTACTATTTTGGCGCACTGTTCAGTAGAGCATGCCATAGAAAAATTATTGTGAGAAATATTTTATCCAGAAACCTTGATGAAAAATGTTAAGTAAAAAGCAAACTTGGACAAGGAAGCAATATTTGCAAAACTAATTTAGCAGCACGTATGTAACTTTTACAACAATACACTCCTAGAAAAGGATCATTTCAAGAGTTCTTCAAGGGTTCTTTGGATAGAACCTCTAGTCGAAGGCATCATTTGTTTCTCTTGAGGGTCAGTAAGCCCGGCCTCTCCTTTATTTTCATTGGCTGCCAAGTTCAGCCAGTCACGACTGCTTCTTTACTCTGATTGGCTAGAGGGAACGTTCAGTACCGCTATCAACACTACACAACTTTTCAGCAACTTTTCCAATTTTCTTTTGAAATTGTTGGGCGTGCGAACACGCAACTCGTAAGAGCGAGTAAAGCTATAAGCCGTCGTCATTCGAGTGGGTGTTTTCACACAAGACGTGAGGGAACGGAAGGCAACCTTCAGTCTGTTTCTGTTGACTCTAGATCATCTACGTTGGCTGTGTAGCATCAGGGGTCTGTGTTTCCTGTCACATGCTTCTGGAAATGTGTTGAACTTGATTTGATTATTTCTTAATCACTGCTACAGTGTGTGAGCAGAATGAGCCAGATGATTTTGTCTGGGTGAATCAAATCCCAGTCTCTCTCGCTAGATGCTTTCCCCACTTTGATAGAGTTTATCTGGTGTATTGAGCTTCATCACACCAGCATTACGTCACTGGGTGTGTTTGTCTGCCAACCACCAGTATTAAGTTGTTCTGTGTGTGTGTGTGTGTGTGTAGCTCAAACGTGAGTATCGCTTGCCTCCAGGGCAGAAAAGCAGGCCAGGGTGTGTGTTTAATTTTTCAGTCTCTCCCAGTAGTTCAAGCCCTATCTGTAGCCTCTCCCAGTAGTTCAAGCCCTATCTGTAGCCCCCTGTTCCCATGAGTGTCTATCTGGTGGGGTCGCAGAGGCCACTAGGGGCCATGGTGACCTTTGTTCCCTCCAGCGAGCCCTAAAGACCCGGTCATGGCTTAGAGGAGGAGCTTCTCGATCCTGTTGCGCGTCGACTCGTATACATTCACACGCCTAATAGCAATGCCGTTTGTAGAAAGGTGTTGGAAAAAGTGACACACTTCATTCGAAATGCCCGTTGTGCGGAGTTTGTTGTTAATTTGCCTGGGGTTTTAATCATTAATCAGAACTCCATTAAGGCTCATTTTCATCTGTTGATCTTGGCCAGATTCGCATGTCAAGTATCCCGGCTCTCAGAAATAGGGTTTTTAAACAGTTAACTCCTCTTGGATGCCTTGTGACTGTATAGCATTGGTATTTGGGTCAAATGTGGCTAAATTCACATTTTCCCGTTTCCACAGACACTTTGAAACTGATTCAGAGAGTTTGAAAAGCGATTCAGTATCTGTGGAGATATGAATGAGCTTTTATTGATTTTCGTTAGTCACTCCTCCAGTACGTGTCTAATTTTATACAAATATTGCCCGTGCTCGCTCTTCTCCTTACACACACGTGCACACAGTCCTCAGAGCCACACCCTTTCAGCACGGCTCGTTTATCAGAGTCACATCGAGAGATCCTGAATCACACTGTCGTCGTTATTAGCCAGGTTAAATGAGGCGGGAGCCCAGAGGGAGCGTCTCGCTAATAGAAACAAGCGAGCACTGCACTGGTGAACATGACCTACTTTAACTTCCTGCTCAGGGAGCACACGGTTAACAGTCGAAATGCTCTCGGACACCGAAGACGAAGCGCTGGAACAAAGACGAGCTTCAGGCTTACGTCATCGTTCATGAGCGTGCATTTCCGTCTGTTCGTGAAGTTTATTCAGGCTGTGACTTTTGAATAGGAAGGATTGTATTCTGGATTGTGTACTTTTGAACAGAATATGATTTAGCCGTTTTCCCATCAACTCTGCGGTTTTCCCACTGCGGTTACGTGTGTTTTAATGTCATTCATATACTAATTTCTAATCTTAATTGCATTTAAAAAAAAGAAGAAAAAACTAAACGGCCTACAGTTGAGTTTAATACAGTTGTCCTAATAGATTTGTGACGATCAGCTCAATGCCACAGGCAATTTAAATGCAACGCCACAGACCAGTGGGTGAATTTGTAAGCCCTGTACGCATCCGTCTGCGAAATTACACACTTTTAGTGACGCACAATTTTTTTTATTTGTTATATTTACATGGTTTACAGCTTAAAGAAATACACACTTGTATGAAGTACGCAATTCTCTCTCTCTCTCTCTCTCTCTCTCTCTCTCTCTCTCTGTTCGGTAACTACATGTGTGTAACAGGGTGAGAGTAATTACTTTTGTATAGACCACCAAAATGACTCCTCTCTTAACTTTTTTTTTATATATATATTAAAGTGTACCTGTTATGGTTTTTCAAATTTTACCTTTCATGTAGTGTGTGTGTTGGAGCTGTTTGTGAACGTAAAAACGTTTGCAGAGTTTCACGAATCTAAGCGCACGACAAACAGGGTTATTAACTCCCAAAAGAAGGAACAGATTCTGAAGAGCTGAAACGAGTCGTTAGTGATTCCAGACTTTACTTCCTGTACTAACCTACGTAGGATTATAACAAAAAAAAACCCTACCTCTGGTCTTCATCAGGCTACTTGCACTCAGGGCTGTGATGTATTTCCTGTTTGAAATAGCACAAATCTTGCGTCTCCGGTAGCGCCGTTTACATTCTGCAGTAACGTGAGACAGCAACATCTAACATTTGTTGTTAGTTTTTTTTTTTTCCTCTCCTTTTCTCTAGTCTGTGAAAACACAGATTTAGCTTGTGTGTTCGGATTTTTGTGTGTATTTTGTTATCTTCATGGTGGTTTATATATGATGAAACGTCCAGTCTTGACTCTTTTCTCCATCTTACTAAAAGGAGCATACATACATGATGAAAGTCGATGGCGTTCGTTTTCATGAGCTCCTGCATGTATGAAGGGCACCGTTGAATTATAGCGGACGAGCCAGAAGCAGCCGTTTTCAGTTACAGCACGGAAGCGTTTGTGCGAGTATCCCGTCATTGCTCCAATAAAAACAACCGTACCATTGTAATGTAGGTAGCTGTTACACACACACACACACACACACATATCTGACAAATATTCAGTATGTAATAATATAATTGAAAACCAGCAGTCGATACAAATGATGTGCATTAATCATGTGTAATTACCTGAGAGAAAACATTACAACTGCCAAGATAAACTATTGTACTTCCACAAGCCAGAATGTGGAATGGAAGTTCTTTGCATATGATGTACTGCTGTAATTTGTACTTGCACATGTATTCGAAGTATTTAATCAGAATTATAGCCAATGAAGCAAATCTGAGTAAAAAAAATAAATAAATAAAATGATTTGTATCGAATTTCTCAAACTTGCACTTTAAATATGTATTCATATAATTTACCTTCTTTCTCTACACGTAGCTTTCAGTGTCTTTGGGCACAGGCAAGCTGAAAGACCTGTAAATAAACTGCTCATGTGGCTTCAATTCCCGCGTTACATATCTAAAGGCTGTCTAAACTCACCATCTTGTGGCCTGTCACACCTTCACTGCTGAGCTCACAGCCACTAATCACCGTCCGTGCACAGCATGCACAACCAAGGACACGTCTGCTAACCGTTCTTCACTATGTCCTCAGTGTCTGTTTTTTTTTCCCATCAGCTGCTGTTTTGTGGTCCACACTCGCATCTCTCACATTCCAGCTCGGAAACTGTTCCCAGCCTTAAAGCTAATCTTGTAAGCTTGAATTGTTTTGTTTTGCCGAGAAAAGCTCCTGAAGCCTTGAGGGATTGATTCACTGACTGGCTCGTGTGAATGGTTTCTTTAGACGGATGCCATGGAGATTTTATTTTAATTTTTTGCCTTACGTCTGGAGAATCTTGTACCATGTGTATAGAGGTGAGAATAATCTGACACTGACCGTATAATTGTAAACAGAATGTAATGTACACCTACCTACACTGCACACTCCTGTCCTAAGGTAAATAAGGACCTGTATTTACCTAGTAATGAGTACGCTGTCACCATGGAATAAATCACATTGGGACATTGGGACAGGGCGGACATAATGCAGATTTTCATTACCAGCTTGCGATCTTTTTTTCCCAATTATATCATGCTATTAGTAGTATATAATACCTGTTATACAACAACAATTTGCCAGCCAATATTACATTTAATGTTATGGAATGTCCACATGACAAGTTATTTCCAGTTATTGCTTAGGTTATAGCAGCTATATTTAGCTGCTGTTCCCCACAAAGACCCCCCTCTCCTTTCTCCCTCCCCCACACACACACACACACACACACACACACACAGTTAATAAGATTCAAAACACATCTTGTGATGTTGGAGAAATCAGAAGCAGCAAACAAATCCTTATTAGTCCTCTGACTGTTATAAAACTCTAACACTGGAGACTCCTTCCAATACATGCTAAATAAAGGTCTCCTTCACCATAAAGATTATACTCCCCCCGCCCCCCCCCTGCCGGTTATTAGCATTAGATTATGTGGAGCATCCGAGGAGCATGGGATTTGCTGTGAGCGTGCTGTTGCTATAGACGGCGCATTGGGAAAATGAATCAATACCTTCTGACCGATTAGAGCTATGATGGATTAACACACTTCTAAATCCCTAAATTGCATTTTGGTTCCTATGAGACAAGTAACTGTAACTTTACGCGTCAACATGGCAGTGGATCATGTTCCTGTAGTGGCGGGCTGTCAAAATCATCATCGAGATCAATATTCGATTCATTGTGCAGCCCTATTAATAGTGAGCAGACTGAGTATTATCTCTTGCCTGCTGGACACGGCTCACCTGCTGAACAGCTACAGATGCCAGAGGATTATCCCTGACATCATGTACTACAGCAGATTAACTGCCTGTCCGTCTCTCTCCGCCTGCTTCTCTGTCCACCATTTCAAACATCAACATTAATCATCGTTTTATTTAAATTCAATTTTTAAAGTTCACTGAGTGAACTTTGTTTTAAAGAGTGTTTTAAAGTTCACTGTTGAGGAGAAAGTCACTAAAATACATGCTACCGCCACCATCAGTGATCCGAAAGGGGAAAAAGGTTTGGTGTCCCAAAAGTCCCCGTGTATAGGGGACTATGTTTGCGTGTCAGTTGTGCCTTTGTCAATGGGTTTTCGTGGACGTTCACTTCTCGTTCGGTCTTCGACACTTCTAGTCTTTTTGAATTTGTTCATTTTGGTAACTGTGACGTGCTTGACACGTTTCCTGTTGAAGTACATCACAACCTTGCGACAGCTTCCTGATCCAACCAGGCGAGTGACTTTAATACATTCTTCTTTTGTCAAAGGCCTTCTTTAAGGCTATCTGGAATAAATAAATTATATATATATATATATATATATATATAGTGTTTGTGTGTGTGTGTGTGTGTATATATATATATATATATATATATATATATATATATATATATATATATATATATATATATATATATACAGTGGTGTGAAAAGTGTTTCCCCCTTCCTCTTTCTGTTCCTTTGCATGTTTGTACACTTAGTGTTTGAACATCAAACCAATTTAAACAATAGTAACAACACAAGTAACACAAATCAATTTGTAAATGAAGGTGTTTATTATTAAAGGTAAAAAAATCCAAACCATCATGCCGTGAAAAGTGATTGCCCCCTTGTTAAAAACATACTATAACTGGGTTGTCCACACCTGAGTTCAATTTTTAGCCACACCAGGTGATTATTGCCACCCTGTCACAATCAATAAATAGGAGCTGCTTGACACAGTGTCACCAGAATCTAAAACACATCATGGAGACAAAGAAATTCAAAATTGAGAAAAATTGAGTTATCAGTTGGTATAAAGCATTTCAAGCTTTGGTAGGACAGTGAGACATTATCCACAAATGGAACATAACAGTGGTGAACCTTCTCAAAAAACGCTCATCAGTAAAACCACAAAAATGCAGATTGCCAGTTAAGGTTGCAATCAAACTGGGAAAATGGCATGGAGATTCAAGGAGAAAACACTGCTGAGCAAAGAACATCAAAGCTCGTTCAATTTCTCCACAACACATCTTGTATCAGTTTGTTGATGAAGTGTGGGTTGTAGTATATGTAGAAGAACTTTAAAACATTATACAACTAATGTGTGTATTGATGTGGTGTTTGTGTTCAGGTTGTGATAAATTTTGTGTTTTGGATTGTTAATTTTGGGGGGAGTTGTGAGTAAGGTGTTGATTTTATTTTTTTTCACCTTTAATAATAAAACATTTATTTGTGTTTATTGTGTTGTTTATTGTTTAAATTGTTTGATGTGAACATTAAGTGTGACAAAATAAAAAAGAACTTTTCACCACTGTATATATATATATATATATATATATATATATATATATATATATATATATATATATGTATATACACACACATATATATATATATACACACACACACACACATAAACACACACTCATTTTTATATATATATATATATGAGTGTGTGTGTTTATATGTGTGTGCGTATGTGTATATATATATATATATATATATATATATATATATATATATATATATATATATATATATATTAGTGTGTGTGTTTATGTGTGTGTGCGTATGTGTGTATATATATATATATATATATATATATATTTGTGTGTGTGTGTATAATGTATGTATGTGTATAATTAATATATAAACTAATATGAAAAATGTAGTTAAACATTTTAAGTGTTCATTTCCTATACATATGGAGATCTTTGGAGCACTTTTCAGTGAAAGATTTAACTTGAGTCTTTTCAACTCAAGTATGTCCTTTCCTGTTCGTTTTTACACTACTATTACATCATTCAAACACGCTAATCTTGAGTCAAGTAGGAGTTTGCTACGCTCCCTTTTGTGCCCGGTTATGTTCGGTTTTTATGAGCACATCACAGACTAATTACATTCCCTCAGCCCGGGAGAACAATACGGCCCTGGGTACTGAACATTAGAAACTATCCTGCCTTCCAGAAACACTGGCAAAGACGAGCACAGTAAAACTAGTCCTCGTGATATCTGGATTTAATAAACATATTTGCATATATCGCAAGAAGAACCGCGCTACCCTGACGGCGTATATTGACCGATCGGAATTTTAATCACAGCGGATGTTCTAAAAAGCTCCACCATCCTAACATTTCTCACTCTCCACACTCCTGTGCTTTACCACTTACCGCCGTCATAATCACTGTTACATGAACGCAAATTGAGAACCAACGCAGTGACTTCCAGCAAATATTTCTCTCCTCTTGTCGCTTACAGAGCCTGTGCAGGCAGTCACACACGAGTGATTTCAGATTCCTTCGTTCTTGCATCACCCTTGGTGTCGCAGTGACTCTTCTTTTGTTTCTTTGCAGAAATGCAAATCAGGCAGCTTCCCTTAAATCTTTCAGCTTCAATCTATAGATTAGATTTAAGCACCTTGACATTGCTGATGACCGGTGTGTTGCACGACGTGGATACACCGTGTTCTGGGCTCAAAGTGCGGAGCTGCTTCAGGACACTGTAAACCATGCTACAGGACTATAATAATAGACTCCGAGCATGGCGGTCCACAGAAGTGCAGTTATGCACTCAAAGCCTCCGTAATTCTTCTGCTAAACAATATTTTAGCTTCTTCTGTGAAGTCTTTGTAAAGTAACAGTCTGCTGCAGGGACTAAAAATACCACCCAGAGACTGACGCCAGCCTCGCAGCTCCTTCCGTTGGGCTTCTGTGAGTCAGTATGTGTGTGTGTGTGTGTGTGTGTGTATGTATGTATATGTGTGTATGTATGTATGTATGTGTGTATATTTCCATTTTTCAAATTTCCATTTTTCTATATACTATTTTAGCTTGTTAAGAAAAGCCCAGTGCACTTTCCAGAATGCCTCATGTCAGAATGCCTTTTTTTTTTTGAGTTGCCAAGTTTTTCAAGCACGTTATCTTACCCCACTCAATAAAAAAAAAGTGTGGGATGCCACAGTGCTGCCATTTTTAAGCCTCTTTACCCTTTAATTCTGTGTTGTCCAGGATTACGGAGTGTTAGTGTGTGTGTGTGTCTGTGATGGATTTTAGATATTGTTCTTTTATAAGCTAATATGTTGCAGGCTCATTTTACATTACATTTTATGGCATTTGGCAGATGCCCTTATCCACCACTACTTATATTTCTCATTACATAACTGAGCATTTGAGTGTTGAGGGCCTTGCTCAAGAGCCCAACAGTGGCAGCTTGGTGATGTGAACTCACGACCTTCCAATCAGTAGTCCAACGCCTTGAACTACCACTGACCACTGGCTCACTTTGGACTCTGACCAGGTCTGTGATCATTATTACTCACTAATAACAGGAAATAATTCAGGGCAGTAAAAATGATTGTAAATGATTTTGGGTCAGGTGAATATTGAGAGGCTAATTGTAGTGTGTGTGTGTGTGTGTGTGTGTGTGTGTGTGTGTGTGACCTCTGTGCTTGTCCATTCCAGTGAAAGAGGTGTGGCCTATACGCATGTCTGTCTGAAGGAGACGTGGCCGTCGTTTGTGCATCACAGTGTTTTTCACTGCATCTTGAACTACATATTGAGATCAGCATGGCGTCCTTACAGAACGAAAGACACATTTAATTACTATTTATTTCTATTGAAGAATATTTGAGTGATTTGCAGCTCTGAGCGTTCTTCAAGCATCGTAGACCAAGCACCGTTGTGATTAGCGCGTGTTTGAGTGTGTCATTGCGGTTGAGGCCGGATGGTGTTTGTGCAGACAGCAGGCAGGACGTGACGTTAATGCCAGGCTCCCAGGTGGACAAAAACCAACCGCTTACAGCTACTTCCTCCTGTGCACTCTGTTCTAAATGTGCACTTACTGCACCTTACTGATAAGCCATACTGTGTGTTTTATTTCCTGTGTGAGTGTGTTTGGTTTAGATCCAGGAGGTGTATATATCTTAAAAATGCCACTAAATTTGTGATGTAGCAGTCAGATAAGCAGGCAAAGTGACGGTCAAAGGAAGTTAACCGTAACAGGATCTGCTCACTTCTGACAGCTGTTATTACCTCAGGTGTGTGTGTGTGTGTGTGTGTGTGTGTCATAGGTGTGTTAGAATGCAGCATGACGTTTGTCACCAGCATATGATTTTTGTATTTTGGGTGCGACAAACTGTCCTTATTTACATAATATTTTAAATCGAACAGTTTTGTAAAATTCCTGTGATGCTTTGTATTCGCAAATTAAAAAAAATTCAAAAGGAGCCAAACTCGAGGAGAAAGAACCAGATGGAAAAATGATTCAAGTGCAGTACACCACACTCTGTCCTGAAATACCTTATCAGATCTGAGGATCTGGAACCAGTGTGAGGTAAATATTTATATACAAGAATGCGGTGACAGAATTTCATTACTTGATTGCAACATTACTCTAACGTTGGACACAAAACGTGTCTTGGCTGTTTGATGACACTTTTTTGGTTTGTGGAAGATTGTGTACTTTCGCTATTTCTCTGAACCATCAGTGATTCAGCAGTGATTCATTGATTTGATGATTCATTCAGACCAGCAGGCACAAAGTACAAGAAGAGAGATGAAGAGAAAAAACATGCAGTGGAAATTTATCATACTAGCAATAAAAAAAAAAAAAGGCAGCGCATGTTTGTATCAGACTTCATTGGATACAAAACTATCTGTAGGGGCTGTAAGCTCCAGCACTGCCAGGCTCTGGGTTACTGATCGGAAGGTCAAGGGTTCATGCCCCAGCACTGCCAGGCTCTGGGTTACTGATCGGAAGGTCGAGGGTTCATGCCCCAGCACTGCCAGGCTCTGGGTTACTGATCGGAAGGTCGAGGGTTGCCACCCAGCACCGCCAGGCTGCTATTGACCGGAAGTCGGGGTTCATGCCCCAGCACTGCCAGGCTCTGGGTTACTGATCGGAAGGTCGAGGGTTCATGCCCCAGCACTGCCAGGCTCTGGGTTACTGATCGGAAGGTCGAGGGTTCATGCCCCAGCACTGCCAGGCTCTGGGTTACTGATCGGAAGGTCGAGGGTTCATGCCCCAGCACTGCCAGGCTCTGGGTTACTGATCGGAAGGTCGAGGGTTCATGCCCCAGCACTGCCAGGCTCTGGGTTACTGATCGGAAGGTCGAGGGTTCATGCCCCAGCACTGCCAGACTCTGGGTTATTGATCGCAAGGTCAGCGGGTTCATGCCCCAGCACTTCCAGGCTCTGGGTTACTGATCGGAAGGTCAGCGGGTTCATGTCCCAGCACTACCAGGCTCTGGGTTACTGATCGGAAGGTCAGCGGGTTCATGTCCCAGCACTACCAGGCTCTGGGTTACTGATCGGAAGGTCGAGGGTTCATGCCCCAGCACTACCAGGCTCTGGGTTACTGATCGGAAGGTCGAGGGTTCATGCCCCAGCACTACCAGGCTCTGGGTTACTGATCGGAAGGTCGAGGGTTCATGCCCCTGCTCTGCTCTGCTCTGCTCCGCTCCAGGGGTGCTGTATCATTGCTGACCCCAATTTTTTCCTAACATGCTGGGGTATGTGAAGAAAAGAATTTCACTATGCGCTAATGTATATGTGACCAATAAAGACTCATTATCATTATAAATACCTGTTTGTTTAGAAATGAGTTTCCTTTAAATGTGAAGCAAATTCCATGGATTCACTCAATATTCTTTATTTCATGGACATTACTTAAATTTTTGGAATAATATTGTTTCTAGCCGGAGAGCTTTCTTTTCCTGAACTCCTGAACCAAAGCAAAACCAAAACACTTCGGTATGATTTTGATTTTGGTGCTTGGACCCCTAAATATGATAACATGGATAATGTGGGTTTCGTCCATTGTAACAAAACAAAAAGGTCACAGACCCCCTGGCCATGCTTCATGGTGTTTTTTGGGGTCCCTGGATGCCACTTTGAGAACTACTGGTATAGACCATGATATCTGTTTATTCCTGAAGAACATGTTTGTATTCACATCTCTACTCGCTAATCCCCCCCCCCCCCCCCCACTCACTGAGTGCAGCCATGTTGTACATTGTTGTGCATTTCTTCAACTTGCTGAAACTTTCCAAACACTGTCCTGAAGCTGTCTGAATGTGCGAGTGTCCCTGAGCAGCTCATCGAGTTGTCTTCAGCAGCAGTGGATCCTCCAGTTCTGCTTTTCTTCTGTCACACACTGAAGCAGCTCCTCGAGGCCCGTAGCTGTGTGGGTGGGTGCTGGGATCCGAGCTCCGCTCTGCTTTTTTTGGACTCTCAGCTTTCTAAATTTGGCGTGCCTGTTTCTGTCCCAAATCCCACCACAGGGAGTTTAGTGAAAAACTGCTGCTCTGGGATTGCAGTGCTGGAAAATGGGATGTGCGCAAATCGATTTAGCTTTGGATTGAATTCGGACGGCCTCAATAGACAAAGTCAGGGAGTTAATGTGGATAGAGAGAGCCTCTGTTTTTGTGTGCGTGTGTGTGTGTGTGTGTGTGTGTGTGTGTGTGTTTGTGTTGATAGATAAACAGTCAGACATCAGTGATGAAGGTTATCTATGTTGGACCAGAAACATTTTAGTTTTCGTCAAGATACACAAAACTGATAATCTTTTGAGTCTAACAGTCAAGAAGAGTGTTCATACCATCTGACACCAAATAGAATATAGACACATTGGGTTGATCTGAGCAACGTGTATTAATGCAGTCAGACCAATCTGCTGCTTCAGTTACCACGGTTTCACTTTGGGGGGTTGAATTACAGAAATAGAGTAAAGATTTATCACTTAAATGGTGTGCTGTTTGGTAACGTGTGTCCCTTTGTGTGTTCGCGTATGCTACCCAGCGTCCACTTGGCGCCCCTCTGTTTATCGCTCTCGTGGCTGTGGGCTATGTCGTTTGGCCCCAGCTTATAGCTGCTGGCTCTTTCTGTTTGTTTGTTTTAGGGGTTGCTGCTTGCTGTGTGCTTTATCTGAAATTATGAAAAAAAATTCATACTATTAGATAAAGGAGTTATAATAGTGGTAAAATATTATAATGTTCACTATATCTGTTATTACTTCGTTTTTGGTCCTGTTAGGTGTGATTAATTTTCTTTGCTATTATTAATTTAGATTCTTATTAGCAGCTCCCTTTGTTGTATTTGTTTGTTGCCCACTGTTCTCCGGCTTTACTCCCTTAGTGTCTTGCCCTTTCAGCTTTGTTGTGCTTTTTTTGGTTTTTATGTTGTTTTGTTGGTAGAAATTACTTATTTTAAGTAATTATATTTAAAATAATTTGTACAAAATAAAGCGGGTAGCGTTAACCTTTAAAAAGAACAAAAGCACGTTCATTTTACAGTTTTATGTTTATTTTTATTTTATATATATATGTATATATGTATGTGTGTGTGTGTGTGTGTTGTTGGTTGTGTGTGTTTATATATATATATATATATATATATATATATATATATATATATATATATATATATATATAAAAAATATTGGCGATATTTTGCATTGCCGGCCTATGGAGACTCCGCGATACATTGAACCGTTGCTGTTTTGTTGCACCGTGCTGAACCTTCTACTAATCTGATTGGTGTTTTAATTTTTCTATACAGCACTCTCGTAATTTAAACTTGACTTGTTAATAAGTTGTATTAATTTTTCTATTTCTCATAGGTGGTGTTTCTCCTCTTAGGGTTTTGCGATGCAGCTGAAATGAACACGGTCTGGCACGCAATCCAGAAAAACCAAAACGTATGGCCAGTTTGGCGTGATGAACATTCTACGGTGATACATAAACCAAGAGCATCATATTAAATAACAATAATGTTAATTACCTAAGGAAAATGCATGTGTAGTTTTAAGTAAGCTTTCAGGAAGGAGTCTCCAGTGTCAGCATTTTGCTCACAGAGTGCAAGTTTCCTACCACGGCGAAGGCTTCAGGACAGAGGACGTTGTGCTTTCTGGTTGCTAGGTAACGGGTCTGGTTCGCCAGGCAAGAGTATTCGGCGGCAGATGCAGCGACTGCAAGAAGATACCGTGACTGAAACTTACTGCAGTGATATACTAGAAGATTGCAGTTGCTTTACTGTGTTTGGGCTTGAACAGATAAAGTTGTTGATGCTCGATGGTGGAATGATGTGAAGTCTGTTGAGATTTCTTTCCTGTGCTGCGGGAGGTAGCGTGAGCTAAATGAGGTGTTTCAGCGTGTCGAATGTGCACCAAGTCTTTTGTTTTGCCCTTCTTCAGTGTCTCTCTCTCTCTCCCACACTCTTTCTCGTGCTCTCGCTGTGTGTGTGCATGTACACTTCCTCCCCATGCTCGGGTTTTTCCAGTTACCCTGAGAGCCGATCAGGCAGGAAGCCTGACCGGCTTATCATTTCCTCTGCTACTGAGGTCTCTGTCTGTGTGTGTGTTGGGGGTGTGGGTAACAGATAGGCTCAAGCACAGATGCACATTAAATGCACAATGACACAGTGACACATATAAAGTCCTAACACACACACACACACACACACACACACACCCCCACAGGTTCACACAGACATGAGTGAATGTTAAGGCATGTTGCTCTTGGCTTAGAGCTTCTTTGTCTCTGTCTCTGTGTGTGTGTGTGTGTGTGTGCGCATGCGTGCGTGTGCATTTGGCCAATGTTGTGCGAGTGCTGGCCAGTTGGCCCCGGCCATCGTCCAATCAGCACATTCCTCCTCGTGAATACACTGGGGCTGAATTTGGCAGGCGGTACAGGGTGGGGGAACAGTCATATCCTGTCCACTAACCCTCTCTCACTCACACACACACACACACACACACACACACACACACACACATTCACGGTACTTTACATTAATTGAATACAAACTGATAAAAATACAAACCCCAGCAATTCATGGTGGCTCCCATAATCGTCGGACAGGTGCTCGGCTGTTGTCTTAGAGGAAGTGTGTGTGTGTGTGTGTGTGTGAGAGAGGGAGAGATCTGGGACACAAAGGTGCCTCAGTGCTGATGGAGTACTGCCAGTGTGTGCGCTCTGAATTCTTGTTGTTGTCGTTGTTTGAACACAGTCCCTACTCTGTGTCCGCATGTGAGTGAGCGAGAGACTGATCGTACTCCTTACATTACATCAGTCCCCCTGTAGTACAGACTCGCACAATGTTCCACACAAACACGCCACTCAACCCCTCTGTGTGTGTGTGTGTGTCTCTGTGCATGCTTGTGTGTGTGCGGTGTTTTTTTGTGTCATATGTTTTTTTTTGTGTATGTATTTGTTTGTTTGAGTGGATGTTCTTGTGCTATTGTGTGTTTCAGGGAATGTTTGAGTCTGTTTTTGTGTATGGTGTGTGTGTGAGAGAGAGCACACTTTGAGTGCCGATATGCTAGTTAGCTTATTAGCGCTTCTGTGTTGTTTGAGAGAGTTTAGGCAGTTCATTGTCGATGCTCATACCAATAAAACTTTATTGGCTGGGTGTAAAAGGAGTGGAGTGAGAGTGTGTGTGTGTGTGTGTCTGTGAGCGAGCAGGAAAGGGCTACGATGGCAGGAGGTAGCTGCAGTATTTCTAGTCCACATTCTCAGGCTAACCAGGCGTGAACTTGAGCTCAATGCTGAGAGCCAGTTTTCCTTTCTCTTGTTTTTCGTCCTCCTTTTCTTTCCCCTTTTCTCCCTGAATAAATCTCTCGCGCAGCTCAACAGGCTCCCTTGGCTCTTCTTCAGCTCCGCCTTTCACTTCTTTTGTTTGCCGAGTTCATGTTGAGGCCCATGTTGGCCTTTTCTCTGGGAGTCGGAGCCCAAAACAAACATGGCTGCACGGGTTCCTCTTATCACTCGCTCTGGAAAAGATGAGAACGCGGCCGCGTCCTGTGAGCCGGAGCAGGTCCTATGGTGGCTTATCTAGTCATGTGGTTAGTCGTTTCCCACAGGCAAGAATGGGGGATGGGGGTGTGTGTGAGGGAGACTCTGCAGGCTTCTCACTGCTTCCACACTGTAGTCTGCTATTGTTGTTGTATCCTTGTGTATATTTACATGTGGGAGACGACAGAAGTGTGTGTGTGTGTGTGTGTGTTTTAGAGCTTGTGTGCTTTGATGAGTTAGAACAGTGGACTTTAGCCTAAGTAATAGCAACGGTCAAGGTTTTGTGTGTGTGAGAGAATGTGCATGCATGAGACTGAGTGTGTGTGAGAGTGCAGTGTGTGTGTGTGTAGTGTGGGAGAGTGTGCGAGTGAGACAGTGTATTGTGTACTAGTGTGCGGGAGTGTGTGTGTGGGTGCACGAGTGTGTGTGAGATACAGAGCTTCATGTGGTTATTGTGCACATGGCGACGTTCTGCTTTTATGTTGTAGTTTCTAAGCTTTAACACTGAAAGTTCTTGTGAGGTGTGTGTGTGTGTGTGTGTGTGGCGGCCACAAGGTCTTGTGTAAAAGCGGTGTATGTTGTAAAAGCGGTGTATGTTGTAAAAGTGGTGTATGTTGTAAAAGCAGTGTAACATTCTTGTATGTTGTAAAAGCGGTGTATATTGTAAAAGCAGTGTAAAAGTGGTGTATATTGTAAAAGCAGTGTAAAAGTGGTGTGTATTGTAAAAGTGGTATATATTGTAAAAGCGGTGTAAAATTATTGTATATTGTAAAAGCAGTGTAAAAGGGGTGCATGTTGTAAAAGCGGTGTATGTTGTAAAAGCATGGGTATGTTGTAAAAGCAGTGCATGTTGTAAAAGCGGTGTAAAGCAGTGTATATTGTAAAAGCTGTGTATGTTGTAAAAGCAGTGTAAAGCAGTGTATGTTGTAAAAGTGGTGTATGTTGTAAAAGTGGTGTATGTTGTAAAAGTGGTGTATGTTGTAAAAGCGGTGTATGTTGTAAAAGCGGTGTAAAAGCGATGTATATTGTAAAAGTGGTGTATGTTGTAAAAGCGGGGCATGTTGTAAAAGCGGTGCATGTTGTAAAAGCGGTGTATGTTGTAAAAGCGGTGTAAAGCAGTGTATATTGTAAAAGCTGTGTATGTTGTAAAAGCAGTGTAAAGCGGTGTATGTTGTAAAAGCGGTGTATGTTGTAAAAGCAGTGAAAAAGCGATGTGTATTGTAAAAGCGGTGTATGTTGTAAAAGCGGTGTATGTTGTAAAAGCAGTGTAAAAGCGGTGTATGTTGTAAAAGCGGTGTATGTTGTAAAAGCAGTGTAACATTCTTGTATGTTGTAAAAGCAGTGTAAAAGCGGTGTATATTGTAAAAGCAGTGTAAAAGTGGTGTATATTGTAAAAGCAGTGTAAAAGTGGTGTGTATTGTAAAAGTGGTATATATTGTAAAAGCGGTGTAAAATTATTGTATATTGTAAAAGTGGTGTATATTGTAAAAGCAGTGTAAAAGTGGTGTGTATTGTAAAAGTGGTATATATTGTAAAAGCAGTGTAAAATTATTGTATATTGTAAAAGCAGTGTAAAAGCGGTGTATGTTGTAAAAGCTGTGCATGTTGTAAAAGCGGTGTATGTTGTAAAAGCGGTGTAAAGCAGTGTATATTGTAAAAGCAGTGTATATTGTAAAATCTGTGTATGTTGTAAAAGCAGTGTAAAGCAGTGTATGTTGTAAAAGTGGTGTATGTTGTAAAAGCAGTGTATGTTGTAAAAGCGGTGTATGTTGTAAAAGCGGTGTATGTTGTAAAAGCGGTGTATGTTGTAAAAGTGGTGTATGTTGTAAAAGCGATGTATATTGTAAAAGTGGTGTATGTTGTAAAAGCGGGGCATGTTGTAAAAGCGGTGTAAAGCAGTGTATATTGTAAAAGCTGTGTATGTTGTAAAAGCAGTGTAAAGCGGTGTATGTTGTAAAAGTGGTGTATGTTGTAAAAGCGGTGTAAAAGGGATGTGTATTGTAAAAGTGGTGTATGTTGTAAAAGCAGTGTAAAGCAGTGTATGTTGCAAAAGCAGTATAAAAGCGGTGTATGTTGTAAAAGCGGTGTATGTGTAAAAGTGGTGTATGTTGTAAAAGCAGTGTAAAGCGGTGTATGTTGTAAAAGCGGTGTATGTTGTAAAAGCAGTGTAAAGCGGTGTATGTTGTAAAAGCGGTGTATGTTGTAAAAGCAGTGTAAAGCGGTGTATGTTGTAAAAGTGGTGTATGTTGTAAAAGCAGTTCTGCAGTGAGCCTTCAGTTATTAAATTTGTACAGAAAGACATGTGGAGGAGAGATTATACAGATTTTGATAAGCAGTCAGTTGCTTGTTGCTCGGAGGAATAATGGGGTGTGTGTAATATGTGTGTTGTAACTGAATGGTTAGCAGTGTTGATATTATAGGTGGTATTGCTGAGCTGTACTGCAGATTGATGGCATGACTCTGATTCACATCAGCATCGTCACAGTTCTACCTGACTCATTATTCTGTGTGTGTGTGAATGATGTGTGAGGCTTTTTCTTCCTCTGCTCACTCCTGTTTTGTTTTGTTTTTCACAGGTGATATCACACAAAAGGGCTATGAGAAGAAAAGAGCTAAGCTGCTGGCCCCATACATACCACATACCCAAAGTAAGAGCTTATCTCCCCCGCTCCTTCTCTCTCTCTCTCTCTCTCTCTCTCTCTCTCTCTCTCTCTCTCTCTCTGACTCTCTTTGTTTTATTGAAGTCGGCTCTATCCCGAGCACATGCGCGCGCACACACACACACTTTCCCTGTGACTCATGCATTAGGCCAGTGGAAAGGCGGCTCCAGTTTTAGACTGGTTTAAAGAAATAGTTCAGCCAAAGATGAACTTTGTTATAGTCTTCCCCGCTTTACTGCGAGCCAAGACATTCTTCCAAAGTTTCCTCTAAGAAACTAAATTCCCCTAAGAAGTAAGTTACTAACTTAGCAAACCGCAAGCCAGTCAGTATCTAATCAATTCTCTAAATCAGATGATATGCACTGATATGCGTTTCAGCCTTCAAAGTGTGGCAGACACCTGATGCTTGTGTGTGGTCATTGCAAATTATGTCCCGAAGAAAGAAAATAAAAACACAGCTTCAAGATTCAAGGTTTTTCTGTTATTGCCCGTCCATCCATCCTGCTTATCCAAGCCCAGGGAGCTGTGGGCACAAGGCGGAGAGTCTGGAAATGCCAATCAACCTAAAACACGTGTGTTTGGCCTGGGGGAGGAAACCGGAGTACCCAGAGGAAACCATAAAACTCAGTGCACACAGGGTGGAGGCGGGATTTGAGCTCCCAAACCTGGCAATGCAAGGCAAACGTGCTTCCTCACAGATCGTGTTTGTAAAAAAAAAAAAAAAAGTTTTTTTTTTTTTTCCATGTAACACTATCGGAAACAATGACGGGAACTACACCTGCGAAACTATTTGTTTTGAGATGCTAAACCGAACGACACAGTTTAAAGTTGGCTTCATGCTGTACAACTTTTGGCCTGGTTTTGCTGTCGTAGATGTAACTTGCACATCGTGAAAGAATTCTTCAGTCGTGGTATGATAATCTTGCAATGAGGACGTGAAGGATTAAAGTATATTTTTACACACACACACATACATACACGCACACGAATCTCAGCAACAAAGCAACCGGCTCGACCATTCATTTTACAGTGAGAGCCGGAAACTTCCAGCAGCAGTGACCGTAGGTGTCTAGATGTGGGCGTGCCCAGCGATGCGACAAAGTTGAGAGAGGTTTATGCAAATTTGGTGCGACTACCAATGGGAGAAGACAGCAGAGCGCACGTGATCCGCCATGCTACCTGTGAGCCTGACTTGTTTTGTGGACCCAGGCAGTCCGGCGCTTGCACTTTCACCGCAGATAGACGACCGCAGTGGCAGAGAGCACACACGCTGTCACTCCTTCATCTCGTAGGATATGATGCATATATCCACTGTTGAATTGTCTATACAATCACTCTCCATCCAGAATGTTTCAATTTAGCAGCAACAGTTGTTTTCTTGTTATCACGGCGACCGGTAGTAGGTACGCCTTCTTGCAACTTTATAGCACAGCGAATGGCTGTATGTGTTCGTACTTTTCCACAAAACCCACAGGCTACAAATACACTAGTAACAGTGACGAAACCCGAACAAAACAAGCTGGAAAAAATCTTCCCTTCAAGATCGCCCTGATTAAAATGACTGCTTTGTTAATGTCATCTTTTTTTAATTACAAGTCTGTCGATACAGGATCTTTATCATATACCCGCATGACACGGGGCACGTTATCGCTAATTCTGTTAGAGTTCTTTTATAGAAATATTTTTCTGGGATCAGATCACCCAGAATGAGAAATAATAATCGCTTAAAGCACTGCTGTAATTCTCAAAGTGTCTGTTTCTTGTAGCTCCAAGGGCAGAAAAGAGACAAACATGAGACCACAATCATGTCTCAGCTGGTCAGCATCATCTGAAAAGTTCATTATATTCTGACTTATTATTATTATTATTATTATTATTATTATTATTACGTTCCACACAGATCTGTTTGGTTAAAGTTGGAGGTTCCTTCAGGCTAAAAGACTTGCAGTGCTTTTTGGGTGTAAACCGTATAAAGATCGTGTATAGCTCTCTCCTGCCCTCTAGTGGTAGAGGTCGAGACTGCATGTTTAAGGCATGCATGGACTTGTCCAGCAGCTGCTCTGTTTATGACCAAAAAAAAAACTTTTCATAAGTACTTATTATCCCTGTGTCTACACGATCATTCAAACCAGCTTAGAGTGATTTTGATTTAAATTTGAGTGATTTAAGCCGTTATTTCCCAAAACATTTCCTGCCGGTAGCTGAACGCACACATTCTTAACATATCATGACTCTTAACAGGAAACAGAGGAGGAAGTGAAAGAGATGGCCTTGCTGTGTTCGGGTCAGTTTTGTGCTCTTGGGCCATCTGTCGTTCTCCCACTTGACACAGGAAGTGTTGTAAATCTATTTCCACCCAGCTGACTAACACTTACTAGAAGTGGATGATGATCAGCACACTGTTATTAATGTGGCTTGGGGGAACTTTTTTTTTTTTTTTTCTTTCCCCCCGTCTATCAAGTGGAAGTCTGTTCACAATCCCTTAAATGTCATGCTTTCAAAGCTGCCATTTGAAGCTTCACCCCTCGCTGTTTTACACACCACACCTAATCTGTGTTTTCATGCTGCGCATGTGTCCGTGTAGATAAAAGCTGTAATTTAGTGATTTGTGTGTGTTGCAGTAGATAGCCTTTTGTCTGTATGGACATGTGCTCAGACTGAGTGTGTTGTAATGTGTGTAGATGTGGATCCAGGCCTAAAGAGTATCCACTTGGCTCCAGGCCCTGGTGTCGACTCCTCTCCCAGCCCGGACGCAGGACCCTCGGCCCCTCCACGGCAACACCGCTTGCACCGCAGCGGGGGGACCCGTGATGACCGTTACAGATCAGGTACCACCAACACACTCACCCTCACCATTACATCGTGTTCACAGCAGCAGAGATATTTTGCCTCTCTCACTAAAAACAAATGGCTTAAGACCATGTTGGCATTTTTCTAACTGCACATGTGACTACTCTTCCCTAATCCTTCGCAACGCTTCACCCTTACCCTCATTCTCGACAACCTTTTAAGCCTCGTGACAGTCATCGTACCGTACCGCTGAACTCGAATATCTGCTTTTGAAACGGCTAATTCTTAAGTTTAAATTATACAGATTTCACTGCCAAAAAAAACAAAAACCTGACACATTTGCAAGAGGAAATCATTTGAATATAATCAAATTCATTTAATATTTCCTATTATAAGATTTCCGTAAACCAGATATTTTTTCTTTAACCTGTTTGTTGACCTTTACTAATTTCATGCTTGATATAATCTGGCTCTGTTGGCAGATAATTCTTTTTTTCCCCCTCTTTTTCCTGAAAGATTAGACACTAGAATGAGAAAATGGGAAGCTTGGAATGTCTAAAGATCATCTAAAGTTAGGCTGAATTGTATTAGAAGTCATTTATAATAATCTCATAATATGAAATGTTTGTATAATTTGCCTGTCTTCAAGATATTTAAAATTTCTTACATAAAGCTTGTCCCAAATGATGTACTGTACACTGTGTACTCTACTGTCTAGTGTATGAATTTTAGAAGAGTGGGATCGTCTCAGGTGGAACATGATTTTTGGCTTGCCCAGAAGTACAAGTTTCCCAGTCAATGGTAAATGACCTCAAATGCATGTAATGCGACACCGCAAGCTTTAGCAGAATAGAGTGGTGCAGCAACGAGTCCTCAGACCCGGAAATGAGTGTTTTAGCACTTCTGCTTCTGTCATCCTGAGGTCAATGGGGATTTTGGCCTGAAATAAGGTCTGTGGTTAACACAAGATCAAGATCTTTTCTTGTTTTACGACATAAGTGGGGTATTACTGATGTACTTTGTAGTGATTTTATTTATTTATTTATTTATTAGAGCATTTACATATCTTGAAATAGACCTCATCTACTACAGCCTCATTGTGTTTTTCCAATCACGCTCTCACAAACTGTTCCGACCTGTAGATTTAACAATTCGTACTATTTTCATATTGTAGTGCTGTAAATTCTATCTGTAGCGTAGCGGTTGTCATGCGTTGTGGTGTAGTTCGCTTTATAGCCTTTAATTTGAGCTTTAATTTAGGTTTCAAAATTCATAAAAGTTGTGTTCATTTGTGAAGATTATCTTGATGAACAAAACTTAAGAGTCATAAACTTTTGTTGGTCACAGAGCTTATTTTCTGCAATAATTTAATAGCCAATGGAAAAATCCTATTGGATTTTTGTCGATTGAACTGGGGGGACGCTAACTTCCGGGTTGGCCCACAAGAATGCGTCATTCCTGCAGCGCTCTGTACAGTTCACGAAAATGTATTTCTTCACGTTACTATTTATTGGTAGTGTTATCTTTTACCATTTGTAAGACATCTTGTCCACCGGAGTGTCGTCAGGCATCTTGAAAAATGTTCTGATCCAGCGTGCATGCCTGGTAGCCCCGCCCCCTTCCGCAACGTAAGCACAGTTGTGACCGTCGCGTGCACGTATCCAACATTCCACACTCGCACAAGTGCATCATCCAGGTACTCGAAGTGCCCTTCTCCGTGTTGGAATTTTCAGTGTGAACACACCGCGGACTTTTTATGCTACAAAACGGCGTAGAATAGTGCACAAGTACGCGATTTGTGATGCACCTAATGGTGTCGTTTGTCTACAGTTAAATACACCGCTAAGAATATGAAAATGCGAATCAACGCCGAGATCTCACTCGTATTTACGTGTAACGGACGTGAAATAGCGTCGGGTTTCGACGTTGGGTTTCAATGTGCTGACGTTGATGATTACAGTAAAATACAGAACTGGTTTGAATGTAGCAGTCAGCAATTTACTTGAACACGAATCAGCAAACAAACACCGTTTTCTGTGTACTGTGTGTGAGGGTGAAGGGTCACATTTTCCCATAGCATAGTCATTAATAACCAGGACATGTCAGGATGGCAAAACGTATAGGAATGTTTTAGTGTGCGCCACAAAAAATAATAATAAATATTGCATTTTCATGAGTGTAAGGATGTAGAGAGCATTTTAATGGTCTCTTTGACATAAAAGACGTATTTAAACATTTTCTTGTTTAACGCAGATTCTGTTTAGTGGTTTAAAATGACCCACTCAGTGGTGCTTTATCTTAAACTCTCACACTCACGGCAGTCATATTTGGTAAAGTCTCATAATGTGAATGGAGCTTGCGTTGACTCGGCAAACGCGCTCTACTCTCTCCCCGTAGCACTCATTGTGAAGTCGATATGCTTTATAATTCTCCGAAATGTCCAGACTGTAATAAGCATCCTCTCTCCCCGTCTCAGATATCCACACGGAAGCTGTACAGGCAGCTCTGGCCAAGCATAAAGAGCAGAAGATGGCACTGCCCATGCCCACTAAGCGTCGATCTGCCTTCGTCCACGCCGCTGTGGAGAACTGCACCCCTCCTGGTGAGTAGTGAGCTCGCGCCCACTAGCCTTCTGCTCCCCCTTCTGTCCACAGCTCCGTGACCAGAGCTGTGGAGACATGGCATGCCAGAGACAAGAGTCAGGGTCTATACAAACAGCTCTGTTTGTGACAAATGGGTGGCAAATACTGGTCTCTTTAGTCACTAAATGAGGAGCTTGTTTAAGGTTATGAGTTACACTCTGTTCGTCTTCAGTTTGAAAGTGCATCGCTTGAAATCTTCACTCATTTTGTAAGAGTAATATCATTGCACTGATGTACTGTTTTTGTGATAACGTTGTGTGTGCGTGTGCAGACACGTCGTCCGCGTCGGAGGACGAAGGGTCTCTGCGCAGGCGTCAGGCTGCAGTGAGTGCGGTTCTCGCTCAGAGTCTGCAGAATTCCGAGTTCTGGATCAATCGCTCAATCCAGGGATCATCCACTTCATCCTCGGCGTCGTCCACCCTGTCACACGGAGACGGCAGCAAGAACCACATCCAGAATACACTGGCAGATGTGCTCGCACACACTCGCATAGGTACGCCAACACTGTTAACATACTTTATGGGGACGTAAAGTATGTTAACGTTAAAGTGGTGACGATGTGTTTAGCTTTTTAAAGGACAGGAAGTTGAGTGCGAGGCGGCTGGAAGAGGTGACAGGAAATTCGATGTGGATTTGAATTAGGCCTCAGTATATTTACAGACAGAAGTCTTCTGCGTGAAAAGGCATTGACTCACTGCATTAAAGTGGCTTATTACGAGGAATAGGACGCGTTTAATAAATGCAAACTGGCAAAGGGAAATTCTCAGACACCATTTTGTTTCACATCATTAAGTCCATGTTGGTGTTTTATAAGCAACACTGATGTATTCTGAAGGACTGTTTTTCTTGATGATGGTTCATATGCTTTGGAAATGAGCTCCGCTGTCACTGTAGATAAACTGCACACTTGCATGATTACTAGTGCAGCAGTTTCGGTTTCTTTACAACCAAAATCATAGGGACATTCATCTCCAGCATTAATAGGGAAGCAGCACGCTTTACCAGCTCAGACCGGTTCTTCTGTCATTAGTTTATATCCCTGCCGTTCTGCTCCTTCGTTGTTTTCTCAAAACACATTAACACATTATATTAGAATGTGTCATTTTTTTTCAAAGGGCCCAAAATATACTTAGGCACTCATAAATACGGTGGTGCTTGAAAGTTTGTGAACCCTCTAGAATTTTCTAGATGTCTGTGTAATTATGACCTAAAACAGCAGATTTTCACTCAAGTCCTAAAAGTATATAAACAGAACCCAGTTAAACAAATTAAACTAAAATATATTTGTTTGTTTATTTATTTATTTATTTATTTATTTATTGAGGAAAATAATCCAATATTACATATCTGTGAGAGGCAAAAGTATGTGAACCTTTGCTTTCAGTATCTGGTGTGACCACCACCAGAAATAACTGCAATTTAACGTTTCTGGTAACTGTTGCAGTCTTTCACATTTTAGCCCATTCCTCAGTACATAACAGCTTTAACTCTGGGATGTTGGTGGGTTTCCTCACATGAACTGCTTGCTTCAGGTCCTTCAACAGCTTTTCTATTGGATTAAGGTCAGGACATTGACTTGGCCATTCCAAAATATTACATTCATTCTTCCTTATCCATTCTTTGGTAGAATGACTTGTGTGCTTAGGATCGCTGTCTTGTTGCATGACCCACTTTCTCTTGAGATTCAGTTCACAGACAAATGTCCTGATATTTTCCGTAAGACTTAGCTGGTAGAAATCAGAATTCATTGTTCCATCAATGATGGCAGGTCTTCCAGGCTCAGTTGCAGCAAAACAGACCCAGGCATTGATACTACCACCAGCATGTTTCACAGATGGGATAAGGTTCTTGTGCTGGAATGCAGTGTTTTTCTTTTCTCCAAACATAACGCTTCTCATTTCAACCAAAAAGTTCTTAAAGGGTTCGCAAACTTTCAAGCACCACTGTATGACGTGAGTATGACCCACTTTTGGGGGAAGACTGCAGTAGAAACACTTTAAATCCACTCCTATAACTTGACTCTCCAATACCTTGCGAGTCTGATAGTCTATACACAGTTATAATCATTACACACTGTTGTGTCCTGATGCAGAAAGCAGCAATGTTCCTCCTGATGTGACGGCGTCCTCCTTGCCACAAGACAGAAACTCGCGGGTGGAAGTGAGTTCCAGTCCTGTAGTGAAGGGCATGAGTCGCGGCAGCAACCGGTCCAGCATGATGGAAACTGCAGACGGTGAGCACATTATACTCTCAACTACACAGCTACGTGCTCTACAGTAGTCAGTACAGCTGCTCAGAAGTGCACACTGCAGTTTATATTTCAGTTTCAATAAATATTTACCAGGCCATCTTTACCGAGATTCATTTATCTAAACACGCGAGTTATATGACTGTTTGTTTATACTTCTTGTACACATTTCCAGTGTAGTTTACACACCATTTTAATAACAAAGACAATAATACGTTATAGTTGTTTTGAGCTTTTTCAAAATTCAACGAGGCTTATAATGTTTTGATGATAATAATTAGCATTAGGTCAATGCAAGGCCCGAGAAAACCGAGCATGTGGTACTGTCTGGAATAACACACATGGAACTATGGGAATTATGTTGTGATTAAAAAATCCTAAATAAATTGAATATTTCAGCATCTTCAAAGTAGCATCTTTTTTTGCCTAGAATTTCTAGAAATGTATTCTTGGCATTTTCTTGAGGAATCCTCCTGAGATGCTTTGTAAACAGTATTAAAGGAGTTCACACCAGTGCTGCTTATCGAAATATTTCACTCCAAGTCATCCTTTTTTTTTTTTTTATGTTTTTTTTTTTTTTGTAAATAAAATGTTAGTTCTTTAATGAAAGAAAGGAACATGATGGCACGATTCATATTTTTGCCTACAACACCGATTTCAAACATTTAATCATTCACCTTCAGATCAAAAGGTTTTTAAGATCATGAGAAACATTTCAGTCATGTGTCTCCAAACTTTTGACCTTTTAGTGTGTGTGTGTGTGTGTGTATATATATATATATAAAATATATATATATAAAATATATTTAAAAATATATATATAATGTATGTATAATGTATATGTGTGTGTGTGTATGTGTGTGTATATATATATATATATATATATATATATGTGTGTGAGTGTGTTAGGGATGTCACAAGAACCGATACTTCGGTGCCATGTTGGTACCAACATTCTTAAAACATGACTGTACTTGTTTTTCGGAAGTAGCGTAGGTACCGAGGTTGCAATTCTTCCGGAACTGAAGTGGCAGCAAATACGCGTATAATAAGTGTTTAATCGGTCCACAAGTAGTGATGAAGAAGAATAATGCTTACAAGCACACGGGAAAAACTACAGAAGGTTAGCTTAGCTTAACAAGTTTAGCTCTGCCCCGACTCGCTGAGAGGCAGAGAGAGGAAAGCTCGTTGGGAAGAAAGGTAGCATCGGTTGCTGGTGTGTAACCGATGCTATCGTTCATTTCAGACAAAGCGAGGAAACACCTGGAATTTGGCGAAGTACCTGAAAGAAGGGCCTTTTTTATTTTTATATGAGGCAGCTGACATTGTTGACATGAAACCAGCTCCATGTAATGTTTGCCATTGCCAGTTATTTGTTAACAACGCTAACGCATTGCATTGTTATAAACTACCTCCGAATGGGCCACCATGCATCGCCATTCAGCCCGTGTCCTGTCGGTTAAATGTAGCCTAATGTCACTAATAATTATTCAACTGTTGAATAATTATTATTATCCTCAGCCAGAGGAGGATGTTCTCCAGGAGTTTTTCCATTTTCATTTTGAAATGGAAGAGAAAACCATGGTACACCATGGTACCGACTTTGGTATCGTGTACTTTTGGTGGTATCGGTACTGACTACTAGATTTTTGGTGTTGTGACATCCTGTGTGTGTGTGTGTGTGTATATATAATTTTTGACATGAAGAGAGTAATGTGATTACTATTATGCTCATTGATGTGGATCCAGTATTTAACGCATATTTTGCTCTTTTCTCATCCATCACTGGGTTGCTTTTCTGACTATAGGAAAAGGTACTGTTGCAACTGAAAGAAAGGTGTTCAGTGCAGTGACCCCTGTCTTTTGCTTTTGTGTTCACTATCTTGCTGCCTCCCTGTTTGTTTTCGTGTGTGTGATAAAGTGATTTGTTCCTGTTATAAATTGTAACACGTACGGTGTGACCTGTAAATCTGCTTCCTCTAACATGCATGCGCTGATTCTTATCTAGCTAGTATGCTCCTGTTACGTGAAGCTGAGTGTGTGTATGTTTGTGTGTGTAGGCGTTCCAGTGCACAGCAGAGTCTCGACGAAGATCCAGCAGCTGCTTAACACGCTGAAGAGACCCAAACGTCCTCCACTCAGTGAATTCTTCCTGGATGATGCTGAGCACATTGTGGAAGGTAGAAAAGATTTCATGTCATTCAACTCATACTTGTCCTGCATTATGCACTATGTGCTCAGAGG
>CM022768.1:7107361-7597361 GCA_012411365.1 Ameiurus melas
ATTTACACGTGTGTGTGTGTAAACAGAATGGTTGCCATGGTGGAGACTACTGAATACTGAGTGCAGTCAACAAACCAGTGCAATAAGGAAGTGTTAAATAATTGAGAGCAGAAAGCTCTGTGTTCTTGAGTCCGATTAATATTTCATGTTGCTTTTGTATACTGCGGTATCTCCAAGTCCCAGGTAGCTCGACTTCAACTGGTTCAAAATACTGCAGCCAACTTTCTTGAGAACGGCTGCAAATACCATCACGTCACTCGCACTTTTATCAGCATTCTTCAAAACTTCAAAATTCGTCTGTTTGTGTATAAATGTTTGCATAACCTTGCTCCTAGCTATCTGTTTGGTCTGTTGTGTCCCTACAACCCTCCCAGAAGTTTCAGATCTGCTAATCTTAACTTACTGACAGTTCAAGGTTAGAACGCAGAGGAGAATGAGCTTTTTCGGTGGTGGGGCCTAGACTGTGGAATAGCTTGCCAGTGCAATTTAGAGTAGCACCCACTTTATGAAAGTGTCTTTCAATCTCTTCTGAAAACGTATTTGTTTTCCTTAGCTTTTAATACTTGTTAATTGTTGCTACTTATGTTTAAAATTTTGTATTTGTCTACTTTGCTCATGTACTGCACTTTGGCTGTCTTAAAAGTGCTTTATAAATAACTGCACATTTCCACAGGACCACAGGAACCATTTACTTTGGAGATTCATGCTGCAGATAGGCACACGTCTGTAGATAAGGATCTGTTGGGGTTTGCTTTACTGGTTGGACTAATGCAAGCTTCACATGATTGACTCGCTTGACATTCTAAAAACCGGTGTTAAGCTAATAAACAGTTACTTAAACGTGTTTTATAGCAGAAGCGGTGACGAGACAGAACATTTCGGATAATGCTTTGGATTTTCACACAAATAGCAATAATTGTTAGTGTCAGATTTCTCCACGTTCTGAGTTGCTGTGTTTTTGCTACTTGAAGAGATCTCCTCTTTCCTGCATTTTGTGTCATTTGTTTTACTAAACTGAAGCTACATAGTTTTTTGTTTGTTTTTTTCCTCCCAACACTTAGTTCCTCAAAAGGTTCCTCAACCCTAGTGCTGGTATGCTGTATAACAGTTAAAATATAATGTGCTTCCTCATGAGACGGGTGAATAAGCAAACAGCTTGATGCACACTGCCTTAATATGCATTTCTATGAATCTGTGTGTGTGGATTTTAGGAGAGACTCTGGTCAATGTTCTGGACTTCAAGAAAGACATGGGCCTGTGGCACGGGGTCCTGACAGTGAGTTTACTTCTCTTTGCTTCTGTGTTAAATGTTGGCAATGTAGTACCAAAGCTCTGAAGGCTGTGTGGATGCTGCTCCTAACCCTAAGTCTGTGGGGGTTTTTTTTCTCTGCAGAGTGTGATGAACAGGATACACACCATCAGTGTGCCCTACGCGGTCATGAAGGCCTGTCCTCTATCCTGGGTGCAGCGAGTCCACGTCAGCAAAGGTTGGAATAGCATCTTTACCCTGTATGATTCCAGCCATTTGGCACTTTTCCAGAAGAGATATTTTAACATTGACAGAAATTAGAAACTTCTATTGTTTTTCTTTTTAGAGTGAAGTACATTTTGGTTTGACTAAAATGCCTGTGTTTTGTGTTCGCACGCAGCACGTGTGGCCCTGGTGAAGTGTCGGGATCTTCACTGGGCTATGATGGCTCATCGAGACCAAAAGGACATAAACCTATCGTCCCTGCGCATGCTCATTGTAGCTGATGGTGCTAATCCCTGTGAGGAAGCTAATCATCTTCATTAACTTCATAAGAAACTTCCCAACCGTTTTCACCATATCTAAAGCTTATATATATATATGTGTGTGTGTGTGTGTGTGTTTTAGGGTCTGTGTCATCATGCGATGCCTTCCTGAACGTATTCCAGGCTCATGGTCTGAAGCCTGAGGTGATCTGTCCCTGTGCCTCTTCTCCCGAGGCCCTGACTGTAGCTATTCGCAGGTATATTCAGAGGTCGACATTGGTACCTGAATTTGGCAACGTTTCACGCAATCGTCTCTGAGCACTGTGGGTGTGTGTGTACGTATATAGGTCGGGTGTCCCTGGTGCTCCTCTTCCTGCCAGAGCCGTCCTGTCTATGGGAGGACTGAGTCATGGAGTGATCCGTGTCAACACCGAGGACAAGAACTCGGCTCTGACTGTGCAGGACGTGGGCCATGTCATGCCCGGAGGTGAGAATACACATTAGAGGAGGACAGTGTTTCTGCTTTATACATATTTTGTTTAGCATTTATCTAAAGGGAAATACAATTTAAGCATAGACAAGAAATACTGTTACTTTCTTATACTTTCCCCAAAGGTTTTGTGGCATCCACATACAACCAAATCCAGGCGGCTACGCTTGTGACCCATTAGCACAAATCTCTATCAAAAAGGACTAAGCATACAAGTATAGATCATCATTTTCTGTGGAAAATCACTTTTTTAGAAGATTGAAAGAATGGTTTCTACAGGATTGGATGTTTTGCATAAACATTCATTGATTTAAAATTTAATAACTGACATCCGTTAGTACAAGAAAAGAGCTGAAAATAGACATTGTTGAAATAAATGGCAGTTGTACACACACGTTGAGACAAAAATCAAGACTTTGTGCAAGGCGTGTTGAGGGAACCGTCACTAAGTTTCCACTGTGTTTTAGCTCTGATGTGTATAGTCAAGCCAGACGGGCCTCCCATGCTGTGTAAAACAGACGAGATAGGCGAGATTGTGCTGAACTCTCGGGCTGGTGGCACCATGTACTACGGCTTACCAGGAGTCACCAAAAACACATTTGAGGTATGGATGTTAAATCGTAAAAATGTACGTTCATGAAGACGTTTCAAAGTGTATATCATGTCCCTAATCTGTCAGTTCATTTTTTTTCTTTTCCGTGGTTTCTAGGTTATTCCTGTAAACTCGGGTGGAACTCCTATCGGAGAGACACCTTTCACCCGTACAGGACTCTTGGGCTTTGTGGGTCCGGTAAGACACAACTAACCTGGTATAAAATTGTCTCGTTATCCTACTTTGTTCTTGTTTTGATGATTGTGTGTGTCTGTGTTCTCTCAGGGCAGTTTGGTGTTTGTAGTGGGGAGAATTGAAGGACTGCTCATGGTCAGTGGACGCAGACATAACGCAGATGACCTGGTGGCCACAGCGCTGGCCGTAGAGCCGGTTAAAACAGTCTACAGAGGGAGGTGAGCTCTTCAGCCCACACTTCTGAAATGCCAAAACATGCCTATGAGAGTTCTGAAAGCAGTGTGTGTGATCATGTGTGATACAGGATTGCAGTGTTCTCAGTCACTGTGTTCTATGACGAGAGGGTTGTGATCGTGGCCGAGCAAAGACCCGATGCCAACGAGGAGGACAGCTTCCAGTGGATGAGTCGAGTTCTACAGGTCTCGTTTCTCTTTTCTCGGCTAACAAAGAGATGATTCAAAACGTGAATTTAAATTTAAAATGCATTCCATTGCCTTAAGTATTTTTCAGTGTACTCATGACTTTTTTTATTATGTTTTTAGGCTATAGACACTATCCATCAAGTGGGCTTGTACTGTTTAGCATTGGTCCCAGCCAACACTTTGCCCAAGACACCTCTGGGTGGTATCCATGTGTCTGAGACGAAGCATTGCTTTGTGGAAGGCTCCCTACATCCTTGCAACATCCTCATGTGCCCTCACACCTGTGTGACCAACCTGCCCAAACCTCGGCAGAAGCAACCAGGTACTTGCTTTTAGCTTTCAGGATTCTCAGTTTCTCTCTTTTGTTTGCTCCATTAGTCTCATAGCTCCAGAGCAACCTTCAGACAATTGGAGTGAGATGCAAAACAAAGGGCACTCCCAAATGTAATTTGGCACACTGCCTTGGTTAAATATGTATAAAGTATTTATCTAGCCTCATGTTGTTTTGTGTGTATACATCACCAGGGTTCGTGTCGTTTTGTCTTTGTAACAGTGGGAGTAGGTCCAGCCTCCATCATGGTAGGGAACCTGGTGGCAGGGAAGAGGATTGCCCAGGCTACAGGCAGGGAGTTGGGTATCATTGATGATCAGGACATGTCCAGGAAGGTGTGTAGAGGGTTCTTTTGTGATTTTTGCAGCCAGAAATGCTCGCTTTTGGTGCGGCTTTGTTCAAAATTTGCGATGCAATTTAAGGTTTTTGTGATCTTTTGTCTTTCTTTCAGAAAACGACTTTAAAATTGCAATTGCACAAAATTTTGTGCGGTCTTTCACAGTGATGTTTGTTGGTAAATGAGACCCTTAAACTGTACCATGTTTGATGCACGTGAATCGAAGCGGGCTTTGGCTGAATACGTGTCATGGTGATGTCACATGACGTGTCTTGGACCAAATCTGCATAAAATCAGTGGCGATTTTGAAAAATTGCAAGCTCCACCGCTCTAAATTGGAGTTTAGTTGATTTTGCGTTCATTTCTGTAGTTGTAGAATCACGAAATCTTGGAGAGACTTCTCTGTATGACACTGAACAATTGAAAGGGTTTGATTTATTTATTTATTTTTAAATAAATAAATAAATGCTTGGCAAGAATTCTACTTGTAGCATTACACCAAAAGATGCTGATCGGGCTGAGAAGCATGTAACATGCTATTGCTATCTTAAATTGCCCTAAGTTTCTCAAAAAAAGTTGCTTTTTGCTTTAAAAAAAATTGCAAATGTTTAATAATATTGCACTTGTGAAATGATGACAAAGCAGCTGATGTTCTGCATCACACGGAGTGCAAACAGCACCGTTTCATGCTTAAGTGGTCAGATCGGGTTGATTTTTAATTTTCTATAGCATCCGCTCTGACAGTGGTTCTTGCTAACAGGATAATCACAGGTATATATAAAGTCTTCAGGATGGGCTTTTGCTATTTTCTGTATATATATATATATATATATATATATATATATATATATATATATATATATATATATATATATATATATATATATATATATGTGTGTATGTATGTGTGTGTGTATATATATATATATATATATATATATATATATATATATATATATATATATATAAAATGTGTGTGTATATACAATAATTATTTTTTTTTTTAAACTGTTATGTAAGAGGAATTGGAACGTGTAATTGGAAAGTAATTAGATTTGTGTCTGTAACACTAACTCCGCTTCATGTCAGACCGCATTACACCCACCCTGTCTTTGATTATTTTCCTATAACAGCACTCCAGGTGCGTTATAACCCTAGGGGTATTTCCAATTTATGGAATCTGTATTTCTTCATATGAGGATAAAAGTGTAGGTATGTTTTTGCCTTTATTTCTGCTGTTTACTACCATTCTTGTATGGAATTGCACCTTTTAAGTGATTTATTATGCAATATTGAAAGACCATTTATGGTCTGGGTTACTGTAGCACAATCACTAACACATTTCATCCTAATTTTCACGGTTTAGTAGCAGAAATCTTTAAAAGTAACTTGAAATAGCATGTGATTAAACCCAGTGCAAGGAGCATGACTGCTGCTCTTTATTTTCCACTCTATGTTTACGTGGGCCTCTAGCTCTGTACATGGCCCATGAAGATGGTAAGCTTGACTGCTAGCAGCCCTAAACTGTGTGTGTTGTTGTGTGTGTGTGTGTGTGTGTGTGTGTGTGTGTGTGTGTGTGTGTGTGTGTGATTTTGGCCTGAGCTATGACCCTCCTTTACCACCATCCACGCACAGCCACAGCAACGACGATCTTAGTTTTCTCAGGGCTCTACAGAAATGGACCTTCTTCTCCATAATGAAAGCTTTTCTCAGTAACTCATTCTAGTAATTGGAGTGTTGTAATGTCTGTTTGTGTGCGCACTTCCACCGATCAAATCAAACACACGCTGTGTGCGGCTGCCACTACCATCTGCTCGTGTTAGGTTCAGCCGGGGCAGCACATAATCAGGCTCTTAACTAATCTTAACAGAACCATTAGCAGTCTATAACATGGCCCTTTCCATGAGCAGTAATAATTAGAAGTTATTCCAATTGGAGCGGATTATTCTCTGTTAATTTAGTTTTGGTTTTCTGTGGTGGGGGGAAAAACTAGATTGATCTGATCCATGCTGAAATGACTTTAATAACATTGCACTTGTGAAATGATGACAAAGCAGCTGATGTTTTAATCGTTATTTTGAGCAAGGCATGCACATACTGTACTCTAAACCTTTTTAATAGGCACTAGCAGCAGTAGAAACACACGTACACAAATATAAGGGCTGTATTGCGTAGTGAGCAATGCCCGTTCTCTGCATGAGCTTGCCCTTCCCGCTTCAGTGTGTGTATGCGGTGTCATGCGGTGTGAAACACACACCTTATGTTCATAATGGTGCTTCCTCAATTCTGTATTTATTTTTTTTTTGGTAAGTGTTTTATAATGAAATAGGTTGGACAAAGACGACATACGTACAGTTTGCATTCCCACCCTCCCCTTACTTCAAGTGAGGTCAAATAATCTAAGGCATTGTTGGCATCTGAAATGTATTTCTTGAAACTTGAACCCTAATCGAGCGAGACTATAGCTAGCAATTTAGCACTGTGCAAGTATTCACAAACAAACTTGCTTATGTGGTTCCTAAAACCATGTGACGTGTCTGTAAAACCAACAACCGGAAAATAGAGTTAACATTCATAGCAGCCATCTTGAAGCCATAATTACTTTATTCCTCAGGACTCAATTTGGTGTCACTTAGCTAAGGAGGTGTAAGTCTAATATTTTATATATGAAACAGTTTATTTACAAATGGTACCTTTTTATGCAATGATTGCGCGATGATTTCTGGTTCAGGCTTCAAAACTCAAGAAGCACATTTCAGACACCAGATATGTCTTGGTTGTTTGATTTAATTTGGGGGGTGAGGGTTCATTAAAATTTTGACCAAGCTATTGCATTCAATGTTTTGTCTTATCTTATACTTTCTGGTGATCTTTGCTTGTGAAGTGTAGTATTGTGATTATGCGCATTGCTTAAATGTTGAAGCTTTGTGTAGGTAATGGAGTTAAATAACACATTCTAATATTTTATACTTGCATTATGATGAGTCATTTAGACTTTCCTCTCATGCATTACAGCATCAGTTCCTGTCGGAGGCGCTGCAGTCAAGAGCTCAGACTGACCCGGACCACGTCCTTTACATGCTCCTCAATGCCAAGGTAAGTGTAAGAGAGCAATGTGTATTGCTTGCCAGTCTCCTTGTCTGTGTCCGATTTCCTCCAAAATTATTTTGTGTGTGTGTACATATATATATATATATATATTGTGTGTGCGTGTGTATGTATATATATATGTATGTATTACACACGCACTCACTCTCTCCTGGTCAAAATTTTAGGAACACTCTTTTTTTTTTTTTTTTTTTTTTTTATATTATTTGTTATTTTATCATTGCCTTTATATTAACTTTTTTGCCTAGAATTTCCTGAAATGTATTTTTGGCATTTTCTCAACCGATTTCTTGAGGAATCCCCCCCCCACCCCCGATATGCTTTTTAAACAGTATTAAAGTAGTTCCCACCGACGCCAGACACTTATCCGCTGCTTTTCTGAATATTTCGCTCCGAGTCGTCCATTTAAAAAATAAAAATAAAAAAAAATTGTAAATAAAATGTTAGTTTTCTAATGAACCAAGTTAATATGTTGGTACAATTAGATTTTTGTCTACAACACCGATTTCAAACATTTATTCATACAACTTAAAATAAAAATGTTTTTAAGATCATGAGAAACATTTCAGTCACGTGTCTCCAAACTTTTAGTTGTGTGTATATATAATATACATATATGAGAGATAGATATGTATAAAATAAATGCAGATATGAACAGTGTAATTTTAGTTCTTGTTACATTTACATGTCTGATATTGCCTGATTAAAACCTCTAGATTCATTTCCTGTGTTCTAATTAATTGCACACATTTACCATGCTGTTTATCATGTCCTACAGGGGGCAGCAGTGAGCACAGCCACATGTTTGCAGCTTCACAAACGAGCTGAGAAGATTACAGCAGCACTGCTGGAGAGAGGAGGCATTAACACTGGAGACAACGTGGTGCTGCTCTACCCTCCTGGTACTGCATTCCACCCTGAAAATGAGACATGACCTCAGTCCCCTAGAGTCCCTTAGAGTCTTTAGGAATTTCAACTTGTACAGATTTGTCTCATTTATGTTTCTCACACAAGATACTCGCTATTGTGCATGTTTGTTCAGAGGAAATTGCGTGGCATTAGTGCTCACATTCAAATTAGGACTAGCATTTAAATTCCTCACCACATCACTGTAGAAGGAATGTGGGTAGGGGATCCTAGATCTAGCTCAGATTCACAGGAAAATATTATCCGTATTGAAATTTTCAAGTCACTTACACAATCTGTTCTGTCGGGTGTTCGGTCAACAGCTTTTCATAATTTTTCACGAATGTTAATACTGTGTTATGGTTATTTATTTAACGATGGGTATCTGCTTAGTGAATCTTTCTTTTTTAGGTTTTGATATCTAAAAACACTTGTGGTGGTGGGCACAGACCTTCATACACCATGTGATGTAATAATTATGCTGTGAGTCTGACATTTTCTCTTCCTCTTCTTTACAGGCATCGACCTTATTGCGGCTTTCTACGGCTGTCTGTATGCCGGCTGTATACCAGTGACGGTCCGACCTCCTCACCCTCAGAACCTGGCGGCTACACTTCCCACAGTGCGCATGATCATAGACGTGAGTTACACACATGGTACTCACACAGATATCCTCCTGTGTATCTGTGTAATTCACTGCATGTGTGTGTAAAATAACACGTCTTCCCTGTAGGTGAGCAAAGCAGCCTGCATCCTGACCACTCAGGCTCTCATGAAGACTTTGCGATCTAAAGAAGCCGCAGCCAGCGTGAATGTGAAGACGTGGCCCACTATCATAGATACAGGTAATAGCAGAACTCATTCCTAATGAAGTTGTTACAGGATCTGATTGTGTCACACACGCAAATGTCTGTTCTCCCTGCGTTTGTAGATGATCTTCCAAAGAAGCGACCGCCTAACATCTATAAACCTCCCACACCCGAGATGCTGGCTTATCTGGACTTCAGTGTGTCCACCACTGGCATGTTGACGGGCGTGAAGGTAAAGGAGTTCTTCTTCAACTTATTCGTCGTCTTCAGTCTCTTTTAATTCTGTTTACAATACCTAAAAACAGATAGTATTGGGTGGTATGATGGTCGTTCCTTTATGCCGGTTGTTATTTTTCTTAAGGTTTGGATATTTTCCATATTGTTATCCCAGGTATGGAACACTTTTATGCGAGTAAACAACATATTACTGCATCCTGGCATGCATGTTGGTACCTGAATAGCTGCTTTGAGTATTCAGAAACTATGATCTACTGGGAAATTCACACGCACAACAGTTTTTTGGCATGTACACAGAATGGTGCGAAAAACAAAAAACATTGTGTGTGCGACAGTTCTGTGGGTGGAAACGCCTTGTTGATAATAGTGGTCAGAGGGAAATGGCCCGATTGGTTCGAGCTGCCAGGAAGCATATAGTAATTCATTTAACCACTCTTTAAGGAAGAAAAGTATCTGTCTCAGCATGCGCAACACATGAAACGTTGAGGTGGATGGGCTACAACAGCAGAATGGTAAAAATACAACCTTAGCGGTTCTACAAAGTGCTTTACACTGGTTCTCATTCACCCATTCTCTCACACACATTCGCACACCAATGGTAGCAGAGTTTCCATGCTAGCTTGCCATTGGGTGCAACTTGAGGTTCAGCGTCTTGCCCAAGGACACTTCGGCATGTGCACTCATGTCAATCAAACTGCCAACCCTACGATTAGTGGACAACCCGCTCTACCACCTGAGCCACAGACGCCCAGTAGACCACATTGCGTTCCACTCCTGTCAGGGAAACCGGGAGTCTGAGACTACCATGAGCACAGACTCGCCCGAACTGGACTGCAGGGAGAAAGGACCCGCGAAAGCAATTTCAGGCAGCAACACTGTGTCCTCTGTGCAGAGATCATTGGATGGAGCGAGTGGGAGTGATTGCTCACGATGATGATCACATCACTGTTATTCAGGCTCCCGCACTTTTCCTCGTTCCCTTGCCTAATACATGCAACAATGCCGTTATCATCTGAGAACTTCTACGTAAGACTGTGCTTAAGGTCTTCTCGGACATACAGTTCTGTAGTCGCACGTACTGGTGCCTGCAGGTCAGGCAGTCAATGAATATACGCTGCCATGATGCCACTTTCACTCTAATATGAACTGTGTATGATTGTGTTTCTCTCCAGATCTCTCATGCTGCAGTGAGTGCTCTCTGTCGCTCCATTAAGCTACAGTGTGAGCTGTACTCCTCCAGACAGGTGGCCATCTGCCTCGACCCCTACTGCGGCCTTGGCTTTGTCCTCTGGTGCCTCTCCAGGTAAGACACAACCACTAACCACTAATTTTAGAAACATGTACACACCTTTATATTGGCTTTATTGTCTTTGTGAGGTCCTTCTATTGATTAATGTCTTAATGTAGCTGAAAAAAATGATATGCTTATACCTTCACCGTACTAACTTTTACATAATGACCTTCCCATTATGTTCTCTCTCTCCCTGTCTGTGTGGCTACAGTGTGTATTCAGGTCATCAGTCCATCCTGATTCCCCCAATGGAGCTGGAGGGCTCTCCTCCTCTGTGGCTGAGCACACTCAGTCAGTATAAGATCAGAGACACCTTCTGCTCCTACTCCGTCATGGAGCTCTGCACCAAGAGCCTGGGCACACAGACCGAGCTTCTGAAGGTGAACACACACGCTTATTTCAAACATGTACAGTATCACACCCTCTGTCACACTTATTTAGCAGCATGAATCCCTCTGTTTGAGCTTTGGATGTGTACCATTCCCCTGTGTGTGTGACTGATTGTAGTGTTTGCTTGCAGACGCGGGGTGTGAATCTGTCATGCGTGAGGAGCTGTGTTGTGGTGGCGGAGGAAAGGCCTCGGCTGGTGCTCACGCAGTCCTTTTCCAAGCTGTTCAAAGACCTGGGCCTTTCGCCACGCGCGGTCAGCACCGCATTCGGCTCCAGAGTCAACCTGGCCATCGGCCTGCAGGTCAGCAACCGCAGCAGCCACAAACACACACACACACACACACACACACACACAGAAAAGGCATCATCACAGAATTGCCAGTTTTACCCACAAAACACCCATTTGAAATATTATATATGCATATTTTTTAACATTACTAACATCACACACTCACTTGAGAGAAATTACAATACTGTATATTGAGAGATTTATTGAGATCGATACAGATTTATCAAGAGAGATTATTGCACATATCGCATGTATGTTTTGAGAGAATTTTGCTTCTGTTATTTTGAATAGGGAACGGCTGGTCCAGATCCTTCCACTGTTTACGTAGACATGAAATCCCTCCGCCACGACCGGTAAGGATGATCTGCTTCAGCCTAGGGACGTCAATCTCTAATCTCAAGGGAGACATACGGTACAAACTAAACACGTGTGTGTGTTGCAGGGTGAGACTGGTGGAGAGAGGTGCTCCTCAGAGTCTGCCCCTCATGGAGTCAGGAACTGTAAGCATATTTGCTTCCTTTCCATCAGCTGTGTGTATGAGTGTGCGTTAATAAACCAGAACGGAATGCAAGTTTGTGTTGTGTTTTCATTCAGATCCTTCCAGGAGTGCGAGTAATTATCGTGAACCCAGAAACTAAGGGACCACTTGGAGACTCCCATCTAGGCGAGGTAACTGGTCACACACAAACACTGCAGATAGTCTCTAACCTTCTAAACTGTTAAAGAAAATAGAACAATAGCATAATAATAACAACAAGAACTGGCATCTCTGCGTATTATTAGATGTTTTTCATGCATTTTTCACAAACCTGTCGGATCTGTGACAGATCTGGGTGAACAGCCCTCACAACGCCAGCGGCTATTACACCATTTATGGCGAGGAGAACCTGCAGGCGGATCACTTCAACACACACTTGAGCTTTGGTGAGACTCAGACACTGTGGGCCAGGACCGGTTATCTGGGCTTCATCAGGAGGACCGAGCTGCTGGACGCTACCGGAGGTCAGACACAGACAGCGAGAGAACACTGCCACTCCTTCACACTGTGTTACGCCTGAGGGCATACCACATGACTGTTTGGTTTTTTTTTTAAATAAAGTTTAGAGTAGCTATATACTGCACACACTACACAACGTTTCTGAGACTCTGTTGTCTTGGTGACGTGGCTGTGGGAATCTGTATACTATACAAGTGTAAATGAATATTTGAAAACATTCTTATTCTTTAGATCGTCACGACGCGCTGTTTGTGGTCGGCTCACTGGATGAGACGTTGGAGCTGCGTGGTCTGCGGTATCACCCCATCGACATCGAGACCTCGATATCACGAGCACATCGCAGCATTGCCGAGAGGTGAGCGTGCAGGATGTAGCTGTGGCAGCTTCATTATTAACATGTTCAATTAAGCTTAAAGCAATGGGTGTGAATAATCCAAATGTAGCATAAAAAATAGTCTTAGTTAATTCAGAAATGTTTTGTGAGGGTTTTTTTTTTTTTTTGTGGGGCGAGGGTTTCTTTCCTTCCTTTGACCTGGAGCATACATGGGTCAAAGAAAAAAAAATTCAAAGTGTAATAAATTTGACTTTTTAACCAAACATGTTCTTCAAGAATTAATCATTCAGCTGTTATAATGTCGTTCAGCATAACAGCATGAATTTTCTTACGTGGATGACCTTTTTAAAAATCACACTGCAACAGTTTTACATTAACAGTGATTAGATCTGTTTAGGGGCCAAGCACCAAAGGTGCATAGGCGTCCTGTTGTAATTTATAACTCTTATTCTCTTTGTTATAGTGTTAGTTGCAATTTCTACTTTGTTCTGTTTATTTGTAAGGAATTTTTTAAATACTATTGAATTCCCATTTATGGCATTTCATTATTTTTATCGTTGAGTGAAATCTGTACTTTGTGTTATTACTTTTAAATGCTGCTGGTAAATGCTATATGATTGTGTGAATCCTTTTCATTTCATTTGTCTCAACATGTACACTAACTTTATACTGTATATTGTACAAGCCTATGAGGAATTCTTGCATGGAAATGTGGTATTGTTAACATTTTGAGCATACCTATGGACTGTAGTATAGATGATCGAGTCATTGTTGAGTGTTTTGACGACTGTGATTGGACTTCTTCCCCACAGTGCCGTGTTCACTTGGACCAACCTGCTGGTGGTGGTGGCTGAGCTGAGCAGCTCTGAGCAGGAAGCTCTGGATCTTGTGCCTCTGATCACTGGAGTGGTTTTGGAGGAGCACCACCTGATCGTGGGAGTGGTGGTTGTGGTAGACCCTGGCGTCATCCCCATCAACTCTCGGGGGGAGAAACAGCGCATGCACCTGCGGGACTCCTTCCTGGCTGACCAGCTGGACCCCATCTATGTGGCCTACAACATGTGAACTGACGGGAGCTGCTTCAGGGGATCACAGATAAAATGCCTGTCTTTCCCAAGTGGGGGGGGGGGGGCGGCTCATCAGCTAATCATCTCCGTGCCGCTTGATAACACGAGATGCGGTATCAAACAGGCAGCAACGTTTGCAGGAGGTGCTCCTTTTCTCCTTGTGCTAGACTAACAGGTTAACCCCATGTTTTTTAACTCGCAACTTTTGCCGACGGCCATTTTGAAGAGCACAAAGGCCAAAAAAAAAAAAAAAGTTGTTATTGACTCCTTGCAGATGCCTCTTCAGTAAGGCAGTCAGTACCACCGGCCCTAAAGACTTTGCGCTCTGGTTTGAGACCAGACAGAAGACTGGAGGGGCTTGCATACATAAGACTTGTCCTTGCACTTTATTCCTCCTCCTTTTGAGCCTTTTTTTTAATTATTATTGTGCGGGAGGGGGTGTCCTTAATTTTTCATTCTAGAAGTGCAAACAAATTTAAAGATTTAAACATATTTTGTCCATCTGGGGAGAAAAAGGTCTGGTTTGGTGCAGTCTGAGATCACATTATGCATCATTCATGAGGACAAAACACTGTCCTGATTCAAGAGGGCTTCTGAAAACTCTCATCGGTGCTCACTCTGATCTTCAAGCACCATTTCTCCCCTGCTGGACAAAAACATCAGATGGACATGGTTGAATATTAGCAGAATCACCAGCGTCGTTGGCTGTGCTAGTTTGACACGCAGAATTTGCTTAGTTCATATATATTTTGTCTTTTATTCAGAACTACTAGTTGTTTTAAAGTGGAACGTGAAAGGTTTACATCCAAACCTCTGTTTGTGCGCATGAGAATAGATTTTTATAACTCCTATTGCCAACAGTAATGCACAGCATTTGATAACCAGTGTGATTAAATAGCTTTTAAAGGATCCTCATAGGAAGCACAAGACGATTCGAACATACTGGATTTCTATCTTGAAATTTATATGCAGTGAAATAATGTACACTTAGGGTCAAATGAAAGTTTCAAGATAAACTCCATGCCTTATGAAACCTGTGGATATTTTACTTTTATATGTATGTTTTATCCTTTTATTTGTATTGCTGTACTTATACTTTGTACTGGTATCAAAGGGACTGTGGATTGGTGAAAATCTGGAAGGCTTCGTGTGTGTGTGTGTGTGTGTGTGTGTGGGTTATTGTAGTGTCTCACTGGGTGTTACTGTATAAACAAACGGACATGTCATCACAGTCCCCTAAACTTGACTGATCTCTCATAATTGATGGGAAAATTTCCTCATCACTGGCTTCAGAAGAAGAATTATTAAAAAAAAAAAGTAACTATTTCACACATTTGTCTCTGAGAAAAATACTATTAAGTTGCACGTTCTGTCTTTTAACTTTTTTGTGTTTTTTAAATTTTAGTTAATGTGTGTGCACATATTACCCATTCCGTCATGATGGCAAGTATTGTTTAACAAAAAAAAAGAAAGAAAGAAAAAATTACTTTCCCATCATTGTTAATAGAAATGCCAATATTTAAGGAATGATTTTAGTTTACCAGCTTTACATCGCTTTACTGTTTACATGCTGTTCAATGTTCGTCTATTTTAGCATGGGGTCATGTGACATTTTACACCAGAAACAATTGGAGCTCACTTCCTGGCATTATGAACACATGCAAATCCATTTGTACAGTTTAATCTGTGAGAGAAGAGGTTTTATTCTGTGGACTCTCTACTGACAGCTGCTAATTCTGGTCCACTCTGTTAAGGCAAACTGATTTATTCTGAGAACCGAACTTTAATCTTTGTGCCCTTTCGGAGACTGTTCCCATGGATCGGATTGAGGGTTGTTTTTTTTTTTTTTTTTTTTTGCAAATCCATTAATTTCAATGCAGAGCTGAATGCCCATTTAATTAAACTTATTAAATAGACAATGTGTTTGAATGTATTTTTTTTCTCTATTTCTTTTCTAGGTAAAATGTGTGTACAATGTGTGTTCAATAACAATTTAATGATTTACATATGTGTAAGTATGTCAAAGCGTAGTAGATATGTCCCATTTCCTTCATTTCTGATCATTTCTTTCCTCAATTCCAGCCAAGTAACCCATCTAAAAAATGTTTTATAGAGATATAGATATGTAGATAGAGAGGTAAAAATGTAAAATTCACAAAAATACTCTTCTCTCGGGGGCGCATGGCGGCTTAGTAGTTAGCATGTTCACCTCACACCGCCAGGGTTGGGGGTTTGATTCCTGCCTGTGTGTGTGTGGAGTTTGCATGTTCTCCCAGTGCTGCAGTGGTTTTTCAATATATTTTCTTTTTACCCAGACACGATCTTGGATGGATGCTCTGAAATGTGTGTAGAACTCTTAATCTTAACACCTCTGTACATCCTTCTATTATTTTCCATTTTTGTAAAATGAAGTAAAGTAAAACTAAAGGTACCTGTTCACTTGAATATGTCAATCATGATGATTTATAGTTCTAATTGTTCAATAAATCTGAAGTAAAAATAATTATTGACTATTGACATCAAACAAATGCATTAGATGTGAATTAAGGAATGTTGGTGAATTTTAACTGGAATTGCATAGAATCAAATTTAATTTGACAGCAATCGCACACAATATACAGGTAAATTTACGATAGGGGCGGCTGTGTCTCAGGTGGTAGGGCGGGTTGTCCAATAATCACAGGGTTGGCGGTTGGATTCCCGGCCCGCATGATTCCACATACCGAAGTGTCCTTGGGCAAGACACTGAACCCCAAGTTGCTCCCGATGGCAAGTTAGCGCCTTGCATGGCAGCTCTGCTTCCATTGGTGTGTGTGTGAATGAGACACAGTGTAAAACGCTTTGGATAAAAGCACTATTTAAGTGTGCCATTTGCCATATAGGTTTACAGTTCCTGAGAAAATCTGTTGCCATGCCAACCCATTCTCTACATTATCTATCAGGGGAAGAGACTACAGCACACCAGATGTAATTTATTAGATTAGATTATTCTCACTACAGCAATAACATTGACATGTGACCGTGTATGTGCACTGCTATGAGTGTAATGGGAGCTGCAGTGTTGCTGGGCTACAGTCAGTAATTTTAATATCTTCAGAGTGCACTCATGTGACCATGTCATCATGCACTGTAAGCTTTTATTTTACTTTTGCAGCTCTTCAACAGACCAATGCTTTGGTTTATGTCTCCTTTGATTTGTGTATGGAAAAGCTCATTCATTCATTCATTCAACTTCAGTAACGGCTTCATCCTGGTTAGGATTGTAGTGAATCCCGAGAATACACCCACCTCACAGATCCAGGATCCTGTGCAGCTCATTTAGGGGACTTTAAGATGAAGTCTAAAATAGTACTATTGTGCATGTGCATTTTTTTGTGTTATTTTCTTAGCATAATTCTTCTACTTTCTCTTAAGATTACTTGACTAATAGGTTATAGTATGCTGTGAGGGGATTTATTAAACTACTTGTCTTCTAAACTAAGAATGCTTTGAAACAGCAAGTCTACAGATGATTTGAGTAACAACATACCATGTGTTTAGAAATCCGCTGTATGCAGTCTTATTAATAGCTGGGTTCTGATTAATTATCCATCCATCCATTTTCTATACTGCTTATCCTTCTGGGTTGCGGGGAACCTGGAGCCTATCCCAGGCAGCATGGGGCACAAGGTGGGGTTCACTCTGGACAGGGTGCCAATCCATCACAGCGCACAGTCTCCTACGTATTCACACACCCGTTCATACACTACAGAGACTTCGCATAGACCAATCAGCCTACAATGCATGTATTCGGACGTGGGGAGGAAACTCTCGCAGCACAGGGAATACATGCAAATTCTGCACGCAGGCCTGTGGCCGGAATCGAACCCCCAACCCTGGCGGTATGAGGTGAACATGCTAACTACTAGGCCACCGTCCACCCTAACTATTAATTATGAATAATTTAATTAATTATTAGTACTACTGATAATTTAATTATTAAAAACAGAGTTATTTTTTCTAACAACATTAAACTTGATCTGATATCCAGTATCTCATTGGTGTAGTCAAATACAGAAGCTTGTATCCTCTATAATTCATGCATGCAAAATGAAATATATATTTTTTATGTTAAAAATGAAAGCCTTGAGAACCGTTTAGTTTGAACCCCGTAGATTGCCGCTTGCGGTTATATTTATGCAAAAATCAATATACCTGTGAAAGTTATATGACTACAGTTTAGCATTCTACATGTTATTAAATAATACTGTACTTTACACCTTGAATTACAGAAAGTGCCCTTTAAAAAAAAAATTTTTGACTCTGGTTCCCTTTTTCAAGATGGTGACCTCAACTCCAAAAAGGCTTCAAAAACATACAATGGGAATGAATGGCATGTTGCAGTATGTAGGAACTAAAAATCGTTAGGAACTAAAAGTTGTGAGAGGAGGGGAATTAAAAAAAAAATTTTTGTACCATGCACACCACCACCCTATTGGTCCGACGAATCATACGAGCCAATCGTTTGGAGTTATCGCTTCATGGCGTCATAGCTAATTTGCATTTGCCTTGTCGCTCGCGTGCGTCTAAAATGAAAGGCCGCCTGTCCCTTTAAGCTGGCAGAACTGACCCCAGCACAGGGCGAGCTCGGCCGTGACCACGCCCTCAGAACAATTTCATTGGCTCACGGTGGTATGGCGCTTGGGCTCGACTTCCGGGTTTCTTTTTGTTTTCATGTTCGGTTGACAGTGGAGGGGATTTATTAGTGCTGTCTGCGATTGTGGTTCTGTTTCCGCCTCCTGTATCACCGTAGAGTTTTATCCGTCAAGGCGTAAATGTAAGTAGTTATATACTTTATATATATAATTGTGTGTGTATGTTAATCATATAGTCTGGTAAATGTCTCCCATTTAAATCCACGGCTCAGCTTGTAGAATCCCGTGTGTTTATGTAAAAGGCAAGTATGAAAGATTTGTGGTTGTTGTATGGTGTGTATTAAATGTCAGACCAAACCAACAACCTCTAGTGGTGATTAAATTGAATGTGTTTTACCTTAACAGAAGTTGCCTAACTAAAGATCTAGCATGGGTAAGGAAGCAGCTGAGTGTTAAAAGTCTTTAACATGGTGTTATCTCTTTCAAACTGGGATTTCAAATGGCATTGGGTCTTCTTGATTACTACAGTGTACCTGTTGCATTCTGTACAGATCTGGGCTGTTTTTCATGACTCTCCTTCCCTTCTAACAGTCTGTCTGAACCTCCCACAAGTCTGCTTTTCAGGCTTCTCCAATCTCTCAAGATTTGTGCATGCAAATTTAATTGGGTGAAGGATGAGGCCAAATCATGGCAGAAGTTGGAAACAGGAATGAAAGATGAGCACTAATCTTCTAATGCCTTTTACAGAGAGGATGAGCACCAAGCCCCTGTCTCGCTCCGAAGTGTTCGGGCAGCTGAGGAAAGAGCTGTACGAGGATAAAGAATTTCACCACTCTGATGTCCATATCTTCATCATTTTGGGTGCATCTGTAAGTTAGTATTTATAAAAAAAAGAGTGAACATGACCTTTCTAGGCTGGATTTCCCGAATACAGTTTTATAGTTGTCTCTGAATAGAGGGTTAATGTGATCCTAGGTATATTTTCATTCATTTGTGGAGATTGTTGCCCTCTTACACTTGGTCAGAATGTGACAAAACATCACTTTGAATCATTTCCCCAGTCCATTTCAACACATCAGACCATCTACTTGGTCTTATTTATTTAAAAAAAAAAAAAAAGTCCCTGATTCTGATTTAGAGCTAGATATTTTTTTTGTACTCTGGAAGTACAAAAAAACCCTGTAAAAGTACAGTTTGGGGGGAAGTAGAGGTCCAGTTATGCAACAGATGAAAAGAAAGACTTGTAAGACTCATATTTCCTCATTCAGTACAGAAGGGTTGAGTAACACCGAGGACTGGTTCAGCAGGGGGACCAGTCATGGCACTGAATGCTCATTGGTCAGATATTATGAAAACAGACCACTGATTGGCCAACGGTTTTTTTTTTCTGGTCAGGTATATATTCGAAACAGACATCTTTGTTTTTTCTCTAATCATTGTAATAACTAAAACACAAAACCTGGAAAAACCCTAGCCTACATAAAGCTATAATATTTCAATAAAGCAACGTTACTCGTTTCTCTTTTTAATTCCTGTAATCCGTAAAATATGAGCATATAAGTGCAGCGACATGAAGATTTATTGTGGAGGGAAAAGAGGACCCTCCCTTTTCTTAATAGGCGTGGTGCTATAGAGCCTGCTTGTGCAGCATCATTCCCAGTCAGCACTTTTTCCTGATAGGAAGAAGGAAGGTCAGGTAACTAGGTAACTGTATCGTTGGTAATCTTAGGTGTGGCACTGTGCCCAGACATGTGGACATGTGACCTAATGCTTAAACAAACACCAATGGAACCAAATCTAGACAAAACCTTAATGTGACAAATAAATAAAATGCATAAATAACTAAATGAAACGAGGTATATGCAAAACAATGGGAAATTAAAAAATGTTAACGTATGTAAAGGAAATACAATTTGTGTCTTGTAATATAAAGCAAATATAAAAGGTTTTAAAGGGAAAAATTATAACCATGACAAATCACATAAGTAGACAACAATTTAAAAAAATAGTATATAAAGTAAATAAAATTAGCTTGTTTTCATATAAAACATCTATATTTAAAGTGTTTTATATAAACAATGTTTAACAATGTAAGCCTTGCCAGATAGATTTGCACGCTTCGGATAGAATAGAAGACACTATTGCTGCTCACGTTCTGTAACTTGCTGATGCAGTTTGCTGCGAGCTGTGGGAGCCTGATATCCTGAGAGTCACGGCCAGTTGTTCAGCTGTGCTTATTGGTGACTGGTGTACAGTGTACGCTGCAGGTGCTGTACAAGATCAGGAAATTGATGTTGTGCCATTGTGAAATATTTGAAATGCGTCTCAATCAACGTAATGCATTTATCACACCGTACTCTGTCCCCTGCTTCAGGCCTGGACATATGCAGAGGTCTCGTGTACGATTGTGGGTTTCTTCCAGAGTATAACTGAACCAAAAATGTATCTCAACTGCAGTGTGAACAATACAAGTAAACGTTTCCTTTCCCGGTAAATCACAGTTTCCATTTTTCTGTAAATAGTAGTTTGGTTCTGGTCACATGGCCGCTGCTTTGAATACCGTTCTGAAAAAAGGGGGAACATAAACAAAGGGGCTTGGTTTTTTTTTTTTGGGTGAGCTTTGTGTGTGCAACAAAGCCCTAAATGCAAGATGAAGAGTGCTGGTTCTCCATCGATCAGACCAGCCGTTCCAACGAGACAAGGATGTGAGCCTTCATTTTGCAGCCACGTTGCACGGCAGTTAAGCAGAGAGAGTGTGAGACACAATCTCGTAGGTCTTTAGAGTGATTAACCTGTGTGACATATTAGATTGCTTAAATGTAATCTGCTTAAAAGTTTCACGTAAACGTTTACTGTAAAAGTGTATTAACAAAAGAGGCACCCCACATGTGGATGCATGGTACCTAGAAAAGAGTACACAGAGGATGGAGTTTGCTGCCACTGAGTTGCGGTTGGAGGAGAGACCGAGCGTATACTTTTGCATGGGTTAGATGAACAGAGACCTTGAGGATATCAGGCTGACTTCTGCAAAATATGACGAGCTTCTTCAGAGTATCCAGCCATATATCAGATTGGAGGGTGCTCCTCTGAGCCCATCAGTATAGAATAATATAGAAATTTAGAGTGTATAGGCCTACACGAACATGGGTTACATACATTGATATAAGTCTTTCTTCAGTAGGTTCAAACCTCAGATTGGAGAAGTTAGCAAGTTAGACAGCCAGATGAGTCATTTAAACACCTTTGGAATAATGGCCTTCAGTAGACCCTTTGACTGCTTACCAAACTGTTGACATTGTGCAATGCCACACAGGCTTTCACAAGTTTCTGTGCTGATAACTCTATGCCTGGACTGTACAGGTACCTGGCCAGCATGTTGGTAGACAGCATTACCTCTGATGAGTGTAAAGGGACAGCTGCCAACAGGATCCTGTTTGGGCTACACAAAGAGCTTTTGTCTGTCAGGGACAATTTTAAATACTAGCATATAAATACACTGGAAATGGATTGTATTTTTTAAACCAGATTTTTTTTTTTAATCAAAGAAAACTGAGGCACCAATTTGCACTCTGTTTGTGTAGATTTAACCCTGTATTTTAAGTAAAGTATACCTACATTTAATCAAGTAAAATCTACCTGATATTGGTCAGTAAATATTACTTGTTAACACAGCTCTTGTTTCTTCTTTACCTAATTATTTGGTTTCTATTTGTTTCATTTTTGGCTTAAAACTGTATCATAACATGTAATTCTGTCTTTGTTTTCATTACTACTTAACGGCCAATAACATTAAATGGTGCCGACCAGAAGTAGCACTCCCACTAATATAGGCACCCTTGTTAAATATGATGAAGAAGGCTGTGAAAAATTATCTTTTTTGTTTAACCTTTTGATCTTTTGTTAAAAAAAAATCACAAAAAGGACCTGGACATTTTGTTAGGATACATGGCATTATGGACTCTATCAAATATCAACAGATATTAAATGAAAACCTGTCTCTGCCAGAAAGCTAAAAATAGGCCATGGTTGTATCTTCCAGCAAGACAATGATCCAAAACATACATCAGAATCAACACAAAAATGGTTCACTGGCCAAAAAAATCAAGGTCCTGTCATGGCCATCCCAGTCCCCTGACTGGAAACCCATCGCAAACCTGTGTGGTGAACTGAAGAGGAGAGTCCACCAGCATGGACCTTGAAATTTGAAGGATCTGGATAGATTCTGTATGGAGGAATGGTCTCAGATCCCTTGCCATGTATTCCCCAACCCCATCAGGCATTATAGGAGAAGACTCAGAGCTGTTATCTTGGCAAAGGGAGGTAGCACAAAGTATTGACTAAAAGGGTGCCAATAGTTGTTGCACACCTACATTTTAACAAATTTTTGTTGTTATTTTGTTTGCAATTTTTTTTTTATATCACGAGACCAGAGTATTTTTGTGAATATTTTGAAGAAAAAATCAAAAGGTTAAACATTAAAGACAAATTTTCACAGCCTTTTGCTCATATTTAAAACTGCTTTATTGATTTATCAGTAATGTATTCAGCTGTATTTTTAAATCCTGATTAAAAAATACAGGAGTTAATGGAGATAAAGAGGAGAATGAGTTGTGTGCATGTTTGAGCATCTCATAAGCCACCTAAGTGCATGGGGTTTATTATAAGCAGGTGATGAAAATGTGTTCAAGGTGTTTCAGCCTAACCTAATCAATCGAAGAAACTGGTATTGTTTGAATTATTGTATGAATTTGTCGTTAATGCTCTTCTTGGGTGGATTTATTATTTTCTGGTCTTTCTGCTAAATCTCTCAATAAACTGGAATTGATCCAGAATTCATTAGCTCAGCTACTTTCTTGTACAAGCAATCCTGCATGCATTACTTTATCTCCTATAATGTCAATATGTACTTATATACTTTTATCTCGTCCAGTTTGCTGCATGTTTTTGCTCTTTGCTGAGGTTCTTTCTTGTTTCACACTGCCATTCACGCAGCTATTGTGCCACTGGTTTCCTTTTCCTTCCTTAAACTTAACTGGAACATAACTCAGCAAAGAACGGTTGTTTCTAACTTTGTTATAAAGGCAAAGGATTATAAAGTGTGTTATAACGTCAAAGCTTTGTCACTTTGCTGTATTTTTATTGTTCCAGCTCCCATCCTATTAGTGCTAGTCTGCCATGAAGGAACGTTTTATTTGCTTTATGATTATTATACTGTGTTATTAAGGTGTAATTTTCTGTGTAAGCAGTCTGATCTGATTGCATGCTTCTTGAATAGAACGTATCTGACTTCTCCCACCTTACCGTAGCCATTATAATAGAATCTAGATGACTTGCCAAGGATTTTTGGAAAACAGAAGTTCATATGTTGCTACATGTATTGCAGTAATTTTACAATTTGTAAAACTCCAAATTGAGGCCAGATTATTACCCAAGAGGAACTTCTGAAACGTTCAACTGTCTCTGGACTCATGTATCTGCAATTACAGTACTACATGTATACACTACTGCCAGCTTCAGATGAATTTTACGATATTATTATTTAAGTACAGATGTATATTACTGGCAGAAAGACTTGATTCTGCTCAAAGCCCCCAATTTCCCATCATTTTCTGCTTTCCAAAATTCAGCCAAAAAAGTCACCGCACATATTATACTTAACACTTGCTCTTATACTGCTGATTCTAATACCACTGCATGCATAATGCACTGTATGTACACAAATGCACATATTCATCTCTTGTTTCTTGTTTCTAGGGAGATCTTGCCAAAAAGAAGATTTATCCAACTCTATGGTAAGAACGTTGTGACGTAACATACTGATTGTGCTGACATTAGACAGCATCAGAGTACATGAGCAATTTGACCAAGTTCACTGATGCAGGCAAGAGTGACAGTGCACCGGATGTTTCTAATATATACACTCGCCATCCACTTTATTAGGAACACTTATACCTGCTCACTCATGCAGATCTCAGTTCAGGCATACGTGAGGCAGCTGCACAATGCATGAAATCATGCCGATACAGGTCAAGAGCTGTAATGTTCACATCAGTCATCAGAATCAGACCAAGTCTGATCTGTGTCCATGTCGTGGCTGTTGGTGCCAGACGGACTGGTTTGAGTGTTTCAGAAACTGCCGATCTCCTTGGATATTCACAAGGAGCACAAACTTTAACTCAAACTTCTCTAGAGATACACAGAATGGTGTGAAAAACAAAAACATCCTGTGAGCAGTAGTTCTGTGGGAAGATAGGCCTTGTTGATCGGAGAGTTCAGAAGAGAACAGGTTCAAGCTGTCATTAAGCCAGTAAGTCAAATAACTGTGGCAGCATATAAAAAGTGCTGTGATTCCTACACCTTTCACACAATTTGGATGGAAATACTCTGAAAAATGAAACCACTCTAATATATTATGGCGGATAGCTTGAATAACTTTGCCAATGTCCAAAATGTTTATGGACCTGACTGTGTATATACAGTACAATTAGGTACATGCAAAGAAATGCTGTAGCGTAAAGACGCCTTAAAATTATTGAATTGATCTGTTTCTACATTAAAAAAAAAAATACTATAAAGAGCAGTAAACGGTAATAAATGAAACAGAGTCAGTATTTTGGTGGGACAACCCTTCGCTTTCAATAAATTAGTAGTCTCGAGTACAGTTTGTTCCATTTTATAAGGAAACGAGCTGTAAGTTTTACTGAGCCTCTTGCACACCAGCAATAGTTCTCCTGGATACTTTGACAATCGCACTTGCTTCTTATTTTTGCATAAAATCTTCTTTTTTTTGTCATCTGAAAAGCGGTCTCTTGCGTAATGTATTGTTTTCTTTACTGACATGACTAACGTTTCATTTTGTGCTGGAAAGCTAGCATCTGGAAATCGAAAATGTTTTTTACAAAAAAAAAGGACACTAAGACATTTGAACAGTACTGTTCACACACAACAGGCCTTGCGTTTGCGATAGACAGCTTATAAACTCACTCAGCAGGTCTGTGAGGGCAGTGCACAGCAGGATAAGACTATTTCTGCTTATTAAACAGTATATAGAGAGTGCGTGTACGTACTCGCTATGTCTGTCACCGAACAAACATTGAAATTCTGTCTTTATATTGTCTTCTTTCTCAGGTGGTTATTCAGGGATGGTCTTCTTCCTGAACAGACCTTCTTTGTCGGGTTTGCCCGCTCTGACCTGACTGTGGATGTCATTCGGAAAGCCTGTCTGCCACACATGAAGGTAGTCTATTCTGTGTGTTTGTTTTTGTGCGCGCGTGTGTGTGTATGTACACTAACGTTCCTCTGAATCCCCTTCCTCAGGTGGCAGACACCGAAGCAGACCGTCTCTCTACCTTCTTCAGCCGTAACTCCTACATAAGTGGGAAGTATGATGATGCTGCTGCCTTCTCCAAGCTGCATTCTCACCTGTTGTCTCTGCCTGGTGGTGCAAAGGCCAACCGCCTCTTCTACCTGGCCCTGCCACCCAGCGTTTACCATGATGTCACCAAGAACATCCAACACCAGTGTCTTAGCACCAAGTGAGGAGCAATTAGCTTTTATTTGGTTTGCTTCTACATTCATTTAGAAATGCTTAAAGCCGTTTTGCGATTTGTACTTTGAATGACAAAGTATGTGGTATGACTTGAAGGGGGTGGAACCGAGTGATTGTTGAAAAGCCATTTGGCCGTGACCTGCAGAGCTCAGAGGAGCTGTCCAATCATCTTTCCTCTCTCTTTACTGAGGACCAAATCTACCGCATAGACCATTACCTTGGCAAGGAGATGGTGCAGAACCTCATGGTCCTAAGGTAATTCTATTCTGCTTCCTGTTCTTATAAATCCTACTGCATTATTCACTATTTTGTATATTTGTGTCTTAAGCAAACAGATGGCTGTTGCTGTACTCGTGTAAACTTATCGAATATTTCCAGGTTCGGAAATAGAATATTTGGGCCCATATGGAACCGGGACAGTGTTGCCTGTGTGGTTCTGACCTTTAAAGAGCCCTTTGGGACCCAGGGCAGAGGTGGCTACTTTGATGATTTTGGCATCATCCGGTAAGATGAATCAGTGCATCGGAGCGGATCAGCACATAGTGTTGTACTTCTTTAAGTTGCATGATTTTGCATTTGCCATTTTGCTTATTCTGATTCCTTCTCACCCATGTTCAGCGATGTCATGCAGAATCACCTTCTGCAGATGCTGTCTCTGATTGCCATGGAGAAACCTGCCTCTACCAGCTCAGACGATGTAAGAGATGAGAAGGTAATGATCCTGCCATCTAATGGACGCCACACTACTCCATTGGTCTGCACAATTTTATTTGGACAATCTGTTTTGTTTTTAAGAACTACCTGATGCAGTACATTTCCATCTCAATTCTAGTCATAAAATGCAATCTAATACTGTGTGGTTTTACGAATAGCGGATGTGGCACTTGATTAGATGAAGGTGTGGAATGCCGAAGTTTAGTGATGGGGAAGCAAAGTTTTTGAAGCTTTGTGGAGCATCAAGTTTGCAGCACTGGTGCGCATTAGCGACATCTACTGGTCACTTGTGCAACTGCATCTGGAAACCCTGAAGTGGTGTTGCTTTTGCGGTGTAATGTACTTACAATGCTTCCATGGGAAGCTCTTTCCAACATCGGAGCTGTTCATTTGCGTGAATGGTGAGACGCATCTTGGAAAATCAGAGAAAGTCAATTCTCAGGATAAATGGAAAGTAATCTTCTTATAGTAGCACAGACAAACAGGCACAGTGACATGCAAGGATTCTTACAGGCATTCTTGGTAATCTGTAGTACCGTGTTTATTTTTACAGTGTTTTTAAATAGATTTAATCAAATGTTATATTGTTATTAATTTCAGACATAGTTGGACAAAGAAGAGCAATTACTGATCAAAACATCATAGTAGTATTACAATTTAAGTATTCTAGTAGAAGAATTATTGCATCAATCATCTTCAAGTTATCCTGGTCTCAGCTGATATGGATGTCTATTCCAGTAACACTGGGACTGAGGTGTGAACACACCCCGAATGGGACACTAGTCTGTCACAGGGTACTATGTACACGCACATTCACATGTTCGTTCATACCTGGGGCAATTTAGAGGCTATTCATATACTGGCATGTTTTTTGGGAAGTGGGAGGAAACTGGAGAACCTGGTGGAAACCCACATGGACATGGGGAGAACATGCACAGTGCATGAATATGTAAAACAGAACATTCAAACGATTGGCTCAAATGATGTGATCCGAAGTTTCCTTAGTTCCTCACTCGTACTAACGTGGCATCCACATTAGCAATCGGCATAACGTGAAAATCCAGCATAAGATGCTGTTATGAATGTTTCATTTCTGTAGAACACGTATCTTGATTACATACTCCCCAAACCTGTTCGCTAGACCACACATTGCTAGGCAGTACGGCACAAGCCAAAAGAATGTGCACAACCCAGCGTGTAGCGCAGCATGAATAATTCGAGTTCTCTACTGCAGAAAATGTCACTTCATATGATGAAAAAAGCATTCTCAAACCGGCATAGGTGTATAACCAAGGCCATTTAAAAAATATGCTTGAAATTCTCACCAGAATCGATAAGTCTCTTAAAAAGAATGATAGTACAAGAACCGTACAAAATGTTAGACTATAAAATGGCTTTGGATTTCTGTCTGTAATCATCTGTAACACCAAGATGAGCTCATGAGTTTTTTTTTTTTTTTTTTTTTTTTGGTCTGCATTGTTGAATGACACTGTATGTAAACACTGTATGTGTATAACTGTGTGTGCAGACACTGTATGTAACCACTAATATGATAATATGGATTCAAATCTGCCCATCAACAATATCTAAATGAAAATTACAGGAAGCAGAAATATGGAAATTTCAGGAAGCATATCTAAACATTACAGTGAATTAGCCGAATGGAATTGGAGTTTTTCTTGAGTGTTTTGTTTTTTTTTTCTCAGTGGTGCCTGATCACATATTCCTTCTGGTTCCCTCTGCAGGTGAAGGTGCTGAAGTGCATCGCCCCCGTTTCTCTCTCGGACGTGGTTTTGGGCCAGTATGTAGGAGATCCAGAGGGAGAGGGAGATGCTAAGCTGGGCTACTTGGATGACCCTACTGTCCCTAAAGGATCTACACAGGCTACGTTTGCTACAGCTGTACTCTATGTAAGGAATGAACGCTGGGATGGTAAGTATTAAATATACCTGCATAAACTGCTGATGCATATGTACATCGTAATGTCTCCTCCAGGATTAGCAAGCAGTATTTCTAAAAGTAGAAACTAAATTATGTGTGTGATGTAAGAAATAAGGTCACTGTAGTAGTTCTTACCCTGTGTAAAAAAAATGCTGGGTATTAAAGTGACAGATATTTTATGGATGTAAATATGACAAATTTGGGGGGGGGGGGAGCTAGTTTTATGCAATAGTGCCATTTTAATTACAATTAATTGATCAGCTAACCTACCCAACTCCAGTACCATCTTTTGTCTTGTATAGCTTAGTTGCCAACAAAGAAACCAGGATAGATCTTTTCTTAGGCTTTATATTTGCTAGAATTACTGAAAATAATACTGTGTAAAGCTTCCAAACAAGTAATACACAGAAACCTAAGTATGTAAGTAATCCAGAAGAAGAGCCACCTGCTATTTTATAGTGTTTTTGTGCGTCTCCGATCACAATCTCCTCCCACCCCAGGTGTTCCATTCATACTGAGATGTGGGAAGGCACTGAATGAGCGGAAAGCCGAATTGAGATTGCAGTTTACGGACGTACCAGGTGACATCTTCAATTCACAGTGCCGTAGGAATGAGCTGGTGGTGCGTGTCCAGCCCAACGAGGCGATCTATGCCAAGATGATGAGCAAGAAGCCTGGAGTCTATTTCAGCCCTGAGGAAACCGAGCTGGACCTGACCTACCGTAGCAGATACAGGGTGAGGGAAGGAGGTCCTGGCAAGTAGGTTGTCCATGCATTTTTCGGGTTGTCTGGCTGAGATTCAACCCCTCATTTTTGAGTTGTTTGCAGGATTTATATAGAATTATCTCTGTAAACGGCAGATGAACTGATTAGATTTTGGAGTTGATAAAATGCGATCAAGGTCACAGCAAGGTCAAATATCTGAAAGAGAGCGTCGTTCCTGTTTGTCATACAGAGATGGTTCTTATACATTCATTTTAAGGAACACAACCTTGTTTTTTGTGTTGTTGTTTGTTTTAATAGATTGTATTTTCACTTTGTTGATAACAGAAAAGCACATAAAGTGGATCGAAACTTGGCTAATGTTTTGCTCCTCACAATTTCTGCCATCTGTTTGATGGCAGAAGTAAAAGAAACCACCACCATGCATAAAGTTATAAGGCGTTCAACATTGACACCTCACTCACCATGGCCTTGTTGCGTCTCTAACGGTCATTTTGCCTTCTGTTGATGGTCCATCACCAACTCGTGTTGAAAATGAATGAATTCTGGCCTGCTTGCTGGTCTCGGGAAGAAAGATCATTTAATTTTTTTTTTTTTTTGTGGGGGGGGGGGAAAAAAAAAAAAAACAAAAGAAGGGAATATTAAAAAAAAAAAAAAAAAAAAAAAAAAAGGGTTTTCCAAAATTTAAAGAAGGGGGTTTTTTTTAATTGATCATTTTATTTTAATTTATCAGGGTGTATTTTATTTACTCTATCTCCGCAGAGATCACATTGGGTAAGGAACTAGTTTTACAAGCTCCGTAGTAAAGATGTCTACGACCTTGCTAGCTAAGCGTGATTTCCTCACACGATGAATGTCGCAATTTGCTCAGGGTTTTTGGATGACATAGCGAACACGACATAAGGTACAGTCGTGTTGATGTTTTCTGACCCTTTCTGTTCAGGATGTGAAGCTTCCAGATGCATATGAGCGTCTGATTCTGGATGTCTTCTGTGGCAGTCAGATGCACTTTGTGCGCAGGTGATGCTACTACTCAAATTCTTAATGCGTTTAAAAATCTACTGTATTAATGTGCTAGCTTGCCACTATAGCAAAACTCACAGAACGCTATATTTGACCAGTATATTTTCCCCCCTAACTTTTTAGTGATGAATTGAGGGAAGCATGGAGGATCTTCACCCCACTTCTTCATCACATAGAAAAAGAGAAGGTTGTGCCCCTTAAATATAAATATGGAAGGTAATCCTTATTTATTAAATGTATATTGTTTCATGTAGTTATGGTAACCCTAAGTGTGTGCATGCAGGTCACTGCGATCTACTCAGAATGTTCACTGAAAGAGATTTCTGATTTAGTTGATTGAAAGAAGCATTCATTTTTCAGCATTGTACACAGATTACACAGATTTCAGATTTAGGGGCGTCACCAAACGGAGTACATTTACTCCTTTTGTTATGGAATGAGTCAATGTACTCCTTTTTATGAAAGGTCAAACTCTCGTGTGTGTGTGTGTGTGTGTGTGTGTGTGAGAGAGAGAGAGTGTGGGTTTGCAGTGCTGAAAAATCATAGCGCAAATGCATTGCTTATTTAGTATTGTTTAGTGTACTTAAAAAGAAAAAGGAGGCTTCTGGCCATGTTTTCCTCTGTGACGTATCGTCGAAATGGGACGAGCTGTTTGTTTCCCCAGGGCATTACTGTTCTTAATTCTTCTTTTTCTTAACGTGCAGCCGTGGACCTCGTGAGGCAGATGAATTGTCGCAGAAGGTGGGCTTTCGTTATGAGGGAACATACAAATGGATCAATCCTCACAGACTCTAAACAGAGTTGAGTGTTTACGTGTGGTCGGTTTGTATGCAGACCCAAAGAATTTATAGATACCAACTATATAGATAATTAACTTTTTCATACCAGGCTTAGAAACTGTGTGTGTATAATAGTCATATGTAGTCTAATGTAATGAATTACTCCTATTCGAGTCCATTGTCATTCCATTCTATTTCATTCCAGTACCCATATGGTCCTTAAAGGCACTTCTCTAGATTCTGAAGGTGGTGAGCTTGTACAACTGTTTTTAACATTATGCTCTCCTTTCTCTTTTTCCTCTTTTATAATCTGTAATTAAATAAAGAAATGTATGTCACTGCTGGCAAATAGAAGACCCCATAATCACTGATACTGATTTTGTTAGTGTTTTTTTCCCCCATTATTTTTTCAATTGTTTAATGGCTTACTTGTTCTGTAGGTAAAGGCTTTCTAATTGTACACCATGTCCTTCAGTATTTGCATTTCTACAGAGAACAGTGTTTTTATGTGTCATGGATGCAATGTTCACAAACGTTTTCACACGTACAAGTCATGAGTCTGTTCCATTTAATACATGATGCATGTAAAAGATTTCAATAAATACATAGATGGTGTATATGCTGTAAGGCTAAAACTATGTGGACACCTGACCATGACACACACACACACACACACACATACACATACATATATATATTATATAAAAATTCCAAAATCATAAGCATTAACACGTTGGTGTCTCCACGTCTGTGTGTGTATATATACCTTCACTCTCCTGAGAAGGCTTTTCATTAGATTTTGGAGCATGTCTGTGGGGATTTGTGCTCATTCATTAGTAAGGTCAGACACTGATGTCAAGTGAGAAGGCGGCATTCCAGTTCATCCCAAATGTGTTCAATGGAGTTGAGGTCGGGGCTCGGGCAACTCGAGTTCTTCCACACCAACCTTGGAAATCTATGTCTTTATGGAGGTCACTTTGTGCACAGGTGCATTGTCCTGATGAAGCGGGTTTGGGCCCTTTATTTCCACTGAAAAGAAATCTTAAAGCATATCTGGAGCATACAACACACTTCTAGACAACCACATATGGGTGCCGGGTGTCCACATACATTTGGCCATATAGTGTATATTGAACAGATTTGCAGCCATAAGAGCACAGATAACAAAACCATTCAATTTTCCTTAACTTCGTGTGCTAAATTTATTGGTTTGCATTGCCCCCTGTGACATTGCGTACATGATGTCATGTGATTGTGATTAGTGTCAGTACTAAGGCTTAAGACCAATTTTGATTATATTATCTCTTTTAGTTTACAGTGAATATGTTGATAAATGTTCTTAAAAACTTTCAAACAGAAATTGACCTAAGATATTTTTTTTTACCAAAAAAAACCAATGTTATTCAAAGTTTAGTATTTTTATGGATATCTGAAAAACTTGATTGTCTTAAGACCTAGAGCCAGTTGAGCTCTGTATAGATCATTTCATTATAATGAGCTGTATGTCTCAGGAATTTGTTACATTTTGATTGTTCGGGGTGGGGAATTTAAACATGGAAATAAATAAAAAAAACAACAACAGTTGGTCCATATATGCTCGAGAAGGTTTTAACTCTATTTATGAGATTCCATTCCTGCTTTCATTAAAAAAATGCACTATAGCAAGTGTATAACAAGGCTCGATATGCTTATATATCCAGTCTGAGTGAAATTGAGTGAAAGACTTGTTTTTTTATGTATAATTATTGTGTAAGACTGGTATTCACTGTGTAGAACTGTACTATGTGACATGAGAGTTTGCTGGTGAAAAGCAAGTTTAACAGTAACATGTACATGGTAATCACAAGTGGACAATAAATAAATGCAATCTTATTAAAATGTTCTTTAAACACTGTAACAAATATAATCGGCCAAGAAGGGAGAGGATTTCAGCCATTTCAATTTCCATTAGGATAGATAGATAGATAGATAGATAGATTATATTTGCTTGTAGATAGATATACTTTTTGTTTGGTGAGATGTTACAAAAACTGTTGGGTCTTTGTTACAAATGAAGCTTTTTAATTATCTCCTTTGATCTATTTATGTTCATCTGTCTTTAAACTCTTCTTTTTTTTCTCTCAATTTCAATTCATAAATATTTAGCGCTTTCTTGTTAATTACTATTAAAGACTAATCAATGGAGCAATCATGAACTGTTGTTTTTTTTAAAAGCAGTGCTTGTGCTTTTTTTTAAGCAGTGCTTTTTAAAACAATACCCCCTCATTGTGAAATACCCCAAACATGAAAACAAATATCCACCTCAATAATAATACCCTAAACACAAAAACAAATGATCTGCACACTACAAAATACCTCATACCTGAAAACACGTACCCTAAAAAAAACAACGGTGTTAATGACACCAAAACAATACCACCTTAATTCTAAATCCCCCAAAAGATCAATATAAATATGCACCTCACTGTTAATGCCCCAAACCTCAAAACCAATGACCCAACTCCAAAAATCAATACACTTCACACTGTTTAATTCCCCAAACGTAATAGTAAATACCCCCCAACTGCTGCAATCCTCCAAAACAAACAATAAATGGCTAGCCCTAGTATTTTGTGCCTTTCTTCACAAACTTCTGTCGGTCTACTCGGGCTCTTTGCAGTCATTTGACAGGGTTAATATTGCAAAAGAGTTAGGAAAAGCACTACAATTCCACCAGTTTCTTTTTTTAGCTTGATTCTTTTCCTCGAATGATACACAATTGCCCTCTGCAGCCGTGTTCGGTACAATTTCCTGAGGATGTCTGCAAAAGTTACGGCATGGTCATTGATAGGGGATGGGGTTAAGTCCAAATAGCTCTTTTGCAGTAACTAAAAGTCTGATTGAGTTGTAATTTGGTGTGCTGCATCATTCTGCTAATCTGTAACAGGAGTTTTAATCTTAATCAAAAGTATGGTTGTGTTCAGCCAATCAGCTTTCAGCAGGCATTTCGCACAAATAGCATTGAGCAATCATAGCAGAACTTGATAGAAGTATGTTCATCCTTGATCTTTTTATCGTTTAAGAGCGAAAACGAAGAGATGGGGCAAGGATGTTACAGGGAGTAATCCCTTAATAATAATAATAATAATAATAATAATAATCTAGTTTACATTTCTGTTTTTAGCCTTTATAAATCAGCGCAAACCTTGATGTGTGTAAATTTTATCTCCCAAATGGGGTTGTAGAAAACATACTGTATTTCCAAATGCATTAGTGGAGGAAGCATGTGTTTCATCACTAGCCAGATTAAGAGTTGACTTTGTAATGAGTGCTCTATGTGAGGATTCCTATAAGAAGTATATCTGCTATATTTAGAGCCTTGAGTTTGAAGTACAAACTTTCAGACATGGTACTGTATCCCTGAGCTAGCATGAGCTGAAGGTGAGCGTCCTCTCCTCAATGTCATTTCGAAGTGTGCACACAGGCTGAATCGAGCAGACGGCGGATAGTGGAGGTGCAGGAGTGCCAAGTCATTGTCGTGATTTTTTTCATCATCGTCTTTGTGACTAATAATATTTCCCACAGCTTGCTGCCAGACAGCCCTGTCTTGCTTTGAATCAGAGTGCAGCTCAGCATCCAGCTCCAGTCTTCCAGTGTCCCTGCAGCACAGCAGGTGAACCCATGTTAATCAGTCTGATTGTACTGCAGACACCAGAGGCTTGTTGTAAATGTTTCAAATATTTGGTGGCAGTGAAGAGCTTCGCATACTATAAAGAACACTATACTATAAATTTACACAATGACACTGCAAAACGAGACACTTACATCACAAGAAGCAGACATGTGACATATACTTCAGCTCAAAGTGGACAATATATCACTTATTAAGTGTGATCGCTATATAGGTATCTTGGGTAGCACGGGTGCAGCAGGTGGTGTTCAGGGTTCAATCCTGAGCTTGAGGTAGAGGTGGAATTTTGCATGTTCTCACTGTGTCTGTGTGGGTTTCCCCTGGGTTCTTGCCCAAGGACACTCCGGCATGTGGAGTCACCCAGGCCGGGAATCGAACCGCCAACCCTACGATTAGTGGACAACCCACTCCACCACCTGCGCCACAGCCGCCCAATTGAGAAAAATACAAGCTAAAATCAGTAACCTTCTCATCCAAGTTCTCTAGACAAGTGGTTCTTAAGCTTTTTGCACTCAGAGACCCCTTTAAATGGGGGCATGGTGACTTAGTGTTTACCACATTTGCCTCAGAGATCTGGGGTTGGGTGGTCAAATCCCACCTCCACCCTATGTGCATGAAGTGTGCATGCTTTCTCCATGGTTTTCTCTGGATGCTCCATTTTCCTCCCCCAATCCAAAAACATGCGCTGTAGTCTGACTGGCATTTCCAAATTATGTCCAGGGTGTCCCCACCTGGTGTCTCGAGTTCCCTATTTATTAATTTTTTTTTACAGGCACACAATATAACTGTATAAAATATTATTGGCGTTTTAATTTCTGAACTTAGATTCCAGTTGACTCTAATTATTTTCAGGCATAATTACATCGATAATGGTTGGTTGTGATTTCCACCATAAAAAAGTATACCCCCATGGCTCTTCTTCTCACACCCTGGGAGGTTCCAGGACTCCACTTTGACATCCTTGGCACTGTTTTGACCCTTGTAACAAATCATTGTTATTGTTTTGATTCCAATAAAAATATTTATAGCCTAGATAAATCTTAAGTTCACTACTCTTGCTGTCAACGTTTATTCTAATCTCAGTTGCTAAAGACCATATTTGTTTTGTCCTACGTACTGTATGTATGATCTTTCCAGAATCCTGCTGGAAATTTCTTGAGTCATTTGGACCGATTCCTGTGGATGCTCTGAATCATATTCATTCATTCGTTCGTTCGTTCATTCATTCAGGACTCACGTACTTCAAAACGCAGCTTCTTGTCTCCGGGACTATTTTATATCTCGAATAAAGAACATTTTGAATGTGAACCCATGGTGGGCTATTTCGGGTGAAGGACTGCTCTCTGAGTGATCAGTGAGGAGCTTCTGGTTTTGGGATGAGCTCAGGCGGTATCAGTGCAGAGCAAATACACGCACACTGGGAGGGAAGGTGGGAAAGGAGCAGCAACATGGCGGAGAACACCGTTTCTCTTCAGTGTTTCCGACATCCGCAGTCCTGCCGCGCGTTTTAGGATAGCTGTTAATGTTTAACAAGTAAGTGCGCTGTTTAGATTTATTCTTCACGCCTATGTATCTCCTTCATCTTCCCTAGCCAGAATGTCGCATGGTGTTATTGGATGTTAAGCGCGCCTTGTGCGTTTCTTCACAGCATCACTAGGACTTTTTATTTTTTTTATTTTTATTTATTTATTTATTTTTTTATGTCTTATCGATCTTTGTATCCAATGTCGCATTTGGTGTCTAGATTTGCATTAAGCATGCATGCACTAGTGGCATTACTTCAGCAGCCTCAGAGCATGCATATTTCAGTTGAAATAGCATGCATGCATGCACAGGATAGCCAATTTGATATTTTGTGTATTACATAAGCAGATAGGTGACTCGTAGCCTGCAAAAGTGGGGGAAATCCTGCCACTGGATGGCGCTGATACACATAGATTGTATTTATTAGAGTACATTTGTATTTAACTTTGATTGGGGGGGTTGTACTAGGCTATTGCAATGGCTGCACAGAATATCGAAACCTTAAATACCGAATGTGCTAAGCCTAGTGATGGATATATCTTAGGAACAAAAAAGAAAAAGAAAGAACGATAAAGAAGTAGACCTAGCCATACCTTCGAGTGGAAGAAATATTGTGCCGATTTGCTATAGATTGGCGTGGTGTGTTTTTAGCCTATTAAAACACCCGGTCACGCAGACCGAACGAATGCTTAGACTAAACAACAAACGAATTTCTGATAGGTTCCTGAGCTGTCGCTTGTGCCCAGGTGAAATATCGAGATAACGATTGGCGCTCGGTGTATCGGTGCGTCCCTGGCTGCAGTGGAGTCGGTGAGGGGCGGACGGAGCGGGTGTGGTAGGCAGCAGCACAAATAACCTCCTTTACATCTATCGTCGTCCACTTCTCCTTCAGTGCAGGATCGTCTGTCCCCCCCCTCCTCCTCCTTCCCCTCGTGCCTTACATCAACCAAGACGCCGCGTTTTTCCAGCATTGTCTTTTTTACACGACAAAAACCAAACCAAACAAAAAACCAGGCTCCGCCGAGACAAAAACCGCCCTACTGCAGCATTCTGGGTTTGATTTTTTTTTTCCCCTCCTGAAGACAATCCGTGATGAAACCCTATACATGGATGCGCATTTTCAATCTCCTGACCATGTAGAGGAAGTGTGTCCGAGATGAGCTCCTCGCGAATGGTGCTTAACTAAGCAGAGCAGCAGATATGCAGGCATTTCGGTGAAAGCAAGGTAAGAAGAGTGTTGGGGATGGGAATGCGCATCGAGGGCGATTTTTGATTCGGATGACCCTGCAGCTTCCGTGGGGTGGACAGAAACACTTGTTTGGCTGATGTTAAGCGGGGATTGATACCATCCACAGCTCTCTGTAGTTAACCAGACGCATGGGAATGCATGAGTAATGCACCATCAGCATTTACAGCGTCTCTGTCGGGTTGCGCTGGTTAAAGAAAGCCTCGTTATGCTGTTACATTACACGTTCATTAAGCGGTGCTGCCGAGATTCGGATTCGGATTCGGACGGATGTCGCACGAAATGCACGCGCTGTTCTGCACACAGATGACGACAGAGTTAGTCGAACTGACGTCATATCATGCGTTAACGTTTAACAAAAAAAAAAAAGTAGACTGCATTTATGAAGTGGATAAAAATTTCCTGGACAGCGTCACGATGTCTGCTTTAGTGAGTGGTGCTGAAGAGACAGCTCCCTTCCGCCAATCACAGCTCTCCATGCCTTTATGTCGGATCCAAATATGTCACTAATATATGGCGTATATTTTATTTCAGATGCGCTGTATTCTTCAGCAGTAGGCCTGTAATCATCACAGTTATATTTCTACATACCTACCACAATCGACATGCGCGTTGGACGTAAGCTAAAACACACTGCTGAGCCACGTGATGTGCCATGATTAGAGAATGACCTGCAATTTTAGTTTCACCCAGAATAATTAGCATATGTTGGATCAAAGAGTATAGGCTATAAATTCTGTGATTCATCCATCCATCCCAGATTCCTTCATCTGGACTCTGAGATTAGTCCGGATGCTCACGGCACAAAATAAACCATTTAGTGCTTGGCTGGAGACCTTATTTGCATATCGCAGGCTTAAGTGTTAATTAACAAACAGTACATTGTGGTGTCCTCTGTTCTACTTATTGAAGATGCTGATCTTGTTTTAAAAAATAAATAAATAAAATAAATTCTAAAACCTAAATGCTTGCCCTACTGTTGAATCAGATGTTTTTAAACCTATAAATAATCTATCCGTTTCAATTCTATCTATTTCGATTCTATCTTTTATTACCCATATAGGATTATATGAATACCTTTACCGAGTTTATTCATTGTTATATGCATCGTCTTGAGCAAGGCAAAGCAATTTGCTTTCAGCAAATTTGAACTTATCTTGGTCTTACAGTATATTAACATTCTTTTCATACTTTACAAAATTATGTCATGCCATTTAACTTATAGGCCTAGGGCTACCCATCATGTATTAGAGTATTATAGACACATGAGCAGTGCTGTTATAAGGGGTCGTTGCCTTTAATATGTGCTCATTAGCAGTATAAGAGATTCTGATTATGTTCAGTTGAATTGCTTGCTTATTAAATGAGATTCACCATCACCACTGCCTTCTCATGTTTAGATGATTGTTGATCATTGTGTCTGTTCCCCATTTAGTTTAAATATTGGATTGGCAATATAACTTATAAGCAATATAAATATAACAATATAATAATATAACCAATATAGCTATAAAATAACTTGGAATACGGAATATGCTTTCAGTTTATATATATAAAACAGCAACTGCATTACATATGGTCAGCAAACAATCAGACTAATGTTGTTCTGGGAATTTTAACCAAATATTTACATAGAGTGAAAACAATCACTGATATTTGATACCTGCAGGAGATAGACAGCTGACAGGACATTGTGCTTTACAGTGTTGTATATACATACATACATACATACATACAACTATATACCATGTATTTCTATACTATATAGGTTAAAGTCCACTATGTTTACTGTATCATTACTTCAATCCAATTATTAAAACAGTTTTTGGTACTGTCTGTTTGCTCAGTGATTGCAGTCAGTGATTGCAGTCAGTGGTGATGTCCTGGTTGGTTTGGCTAAGTTTCTAGCTTGTAAGTGCCTGAAAATACCTAGCTGACCAGAGCTTGTTGATTTATGATTTAACAATAAATGCCTGACCAGAGCTTGTTGATTTATGATTTAGCAATAAATGCATCACATAGAAGATGGCTTGCTTTAAAAAAGCTATGCCATCCCGTCCTTCATTACCATTCCACTGGCCAAGTGAAGTAAGCTATGTCCTCTTCACATCTCCATGGATTATTAGGATTATTTATTATTAGGACAAAGGTATATACATTTAAAACCTGGCTATACATTTATCATCTATGAAATTTCTAGTAATCTTAGAAAATAGAGATAATAGTCAATGTATCAGAATGTTGCTTAATGCTCATGAATACCTGCAGGGCTTCATAACTGAGTTTGTTTTTCAACACCCATTTATTAAAAAAAAGGCATGAGTCAGATATGAGCTAGTGCTTTGTCCTTTTTAAGTCACTCTAAATGGAGCTACAAGTGTGTTTTTTAAGCTGTAGTCTGTTATTTTTAGTCTAATGGGACCTGTGTTAATGCAAGTGTGATGTCTATCTACACGGTTTGGTAATCTTCAAATGTCCACATGTTGATTTTGATTACATGAGTCCCTTATTTATCTCAGTGGTGCTCACTTGGGTATATAAAAGATAAATGCAGATCCTTTATCATCATTAATGCAAAATAGTGCTCTGCTCTTACTTCTGAGTTACATAATACCTTCAATGTCAAGCTTGTGAATTCTACTCAAATCCATGTTTAGCATTTTATTTCAAATATCATAGATTGAAACAGTCTGATTTGTCCTCTTCTCTGTCATCTTCTCTGTCCTCTGTCCCAGAGCTCACTGCTCTGGATGGTCCCTAACTAAAGAAGCAGTCGCTGCAGGATGAAAACATGGCTGCCCCCCTTCTAGCACCGCCAGGACCTGACAGCTTCAAATATTTTACCTTGGAGTCTCTGGCTAACATTGAAAAGCGCATCGCTGAGGAAAAAGCCAAGCCTCCACCCAAGCCAGACAGCAGTTATCGCGACGATGATGACGAGAACAAACCCAAGCACAACAGTGACCTGGAAGCAGGCAAAAACCTGCCCTTCATCTACGGGGACATCCCTCGTGGAATGGTGGCGACACCACTGGAGGACCTCGACCCTTTCTACATGAATAAGAAAGTGAGTGATCGAGATTCCCAGCTTGTGGATTTGATTCTTTTATTCTGTAGGCTCTTTATTTCACTCAGCAATGCAGGCTGGACAGCTGTAGTTTCATTCTCTGTTCACTTTGGTTGTTTAAAGTTCAGCCTGACCTTGTTAGATAGGAGTCATACATCTTCGAAATAGAAAATGCAGCTCAGCATCTGTGAAATGTCATGTTGCATTTTGGTTACGGAAAAATGTTCAAAAATCTACTGTTTACAATAATTATTATATTAATAATAAAGTTATGTACAATTTCAAACATATACATAAGTCTATAGTGTAAATACATATCTTTATAATGTAAAATCCATTTCCCTAAACATAGAATAAAGTACATACCTCTATAGTGTAAAATACATATATCTACAAAGTAAAATTCAAATATATATATGTATATATATATATATTTGTCTAAACCGCTGGCAACAAAAGTGAGTACACCCCTAAGTGAAAATGTCCAAATTGGGCCCAAAGTGTCAATATTTTGTGTGGCCACCTTTATTTTCCAGCACTGCCTTAATCCTCTTGGGCATGGAGTTCACCAGAGCTTCACAGGTTGCCACTGGAGTCCTCTTCCACTCCTCCATGATGACAATACGGAGCTGGTGGATGTTAGAGACCTTGTGCTCCTCCACCTTCTGTTTGAGGATGCACCACAGATTCTCAATAGGGTTTAGGTCTGGAGACATGCTTGGCCAGTCCATCACCTTCACCCTCAGCTTCTTTAGCAAGGCAGTCTCCAAAGGGAGGGGATCATACTCTACTTCAGTATGTCACAGTACATGTTGGCATTCATGGTTCCCTCATTGAACTGTAGCTCCCCAGTGCTGGCAGCCCTCATGCAGCCCCAGACCATGACACTCCCACCACCATGCTTGACTGTAATCAATACACACTTGTCTTTGTACTCCTCACCTGGTTGCAACCACACATGCTTGACACCATCTGAACCAAAGAAGTTTACCTTGGTCTCATCAGACCACATGACATGGTTCCAGTAATCCATGTCCTTAGTCTGCTTGTCTTCAGCAAACTGTTTGAGGTCTTTCATGTGCATCATCTTTAGAAGAGACTTCCTTCTGGGACGATAACAATGCAGACCAATTTGATGCAGTGTGCGGCGTATGGTCTAAGCACTGACAGGCTGCCCCCCCCACACACACACCCCTTCAACCTCTGCAGCAATGCTGGCCGCAATCATACGTCTACTTCCCAAAGACAACCTCTGGATATGACGCTGAGCACGTGCACTCAACTTCTTTGGTCGACCATGGCGAGGCCTGTTCTGAGTGGAACCTGTCCTGTTAAACCACTGTATGGTCTTGGCCACCATGCTGCAGCTCAGTGTCTTATAGCCTAGGCCATCTTTATGCAGAGCAACAATTCTTTTTTTCAGATCCTCAGAGAGTTCTTTGCCATGAGGTGCCATGTCGAACTTCCAGCGACCAGTATGAGGGAGTATGAGAGCGATGACACCAAATTTAACACACCTGCTCCCCATTCACAACTGAGACCTTGTAACACTAACAAGCTAATTGGGCCCAATTTGGACATTTTCACTTAGGGGTGTACTCACTTTTGTTGCCAGCAGTTTAGACATTAATGGCTGTGTGTGGAGTTATTTTGAGGGGACAGTAAATTTACACTGTTACACAAGCTGTACACTCACTACTTTACATTGTAGCAAAGTGTCATTTCTTCAGTGTTGTCACATGAAAAGATATCACCAAATATTTACAAAAATGTGAGAGGTATACTCACTTTTGTGTGTACATATACACACAACATATATATATGTTGGAACGCCAAAACATAAATTAATTTGCTACATCACTCATCATAAAATGTCCTGGATATTTTCTTCATTCAGTTTTATTTGGATGAAACGCAATTTGATGCTGTACCTGTGTAAAAGAGCAACACTAAATGCAGCAAAGTTATTAAACACTCTCCTTTTACAAATCTTGTAAAGTTAACAACTAAAACATAACTTTATTTTCTTTCTTACGGTAGCATGTTGCAGGCTTTAGACTAATTTAGACTCGACATCCATACGGGCTGTTAAAACTGTTCCTGCTTAACACATAATTGTGTGTTTACACAGGAGCATATAGAGTATTTTTGTTAAATAAATAAACAGTTACGTTGTTACACGAGCAGATGTTAGATATTCTCTTGGAATGTTCAAATTCACATTCAAAGTCACAGTTCAAGATGCAATAAGAGGTGTCTAAATCTTTTATTTCTTTTATTAATATTAATAAAACCATTTACTGTATAAGTAGCTTTTGTTTGCCTGGCTGCTACTGCTATGGTAAAGCTAATTTCTACTAGTGTCCCTATGCTGTGCTAGTACCGAGCCCATGATTATGATGATTTTTCTCTTTGAAATCAGACTGTTTCCTGAAACATTCAGCTAGAGGTTATATTTGTTTAGTGTCTCTGTGGCCTCTGTTACATCAGTGTACTGATTTATGAAACAGCTAACTGGCAATTTTACATCACACTATGCTTTAACGAACTACTAAATATCCTAGTGCAAGGCTTTTTTTTAAACAACTTATCTGAATACATATACTGTCCCACCATATTTATCTTTTCTTGTTTGAATAAATTGTAATAGAAATCTGACACGCTAGGTATATGATAACAGGATGCAGCCATTAACACACACACACACATGCACACATTTTGGGACTATGTTTTGGTCAGTACTCATTCAGTGGAATGTAGCCTCGATGAAACAACAAGAGATTTATTTAAATTAAGCTGTTGATCATGTAGCACATCTTTCTGGTGCAGCGCTGTTCATTATCTTGAGGTTTTGCAGCTCTGGATTCATACTAAACTTGGCAAAAAAAGAAACGTCCCTCTTTCCGGAGATTGTATTTTAAAGATAATTTTGTAAAAGCCAAATAAGCTTTACAGATCTTTATTGGAAAGGGTTTAAACAATGTTTTTCATGCTTGTTCAGTGAACCATAAACAATCATTGCACATGCACCTGTGGAACAATCCTTAAGACAATAACAGTTTACAGGCGGAAGGCGATTAAGGTCACAGTTACAATAACTTCGGACACTAAACAGATCTTTCTACTGACTCTGTAAAACATCAGAAGAAAGATGTGTAGGCTTCCTGCTCACCTGCATGAACATGCCATAGGCCTGCTGCAGGGAGGCATGAGGACTGCAGATGTGTTCAGAGTAATAAACTGCAATGTCTGTAATGTAAGACACCTAAGACAGTGCTAAAGGGAGACAGGAAGGACAGCTGATCGTCCCTGCAGTGGACAATTACATGTAACCATGCGTCCCTCCAGACGTGATCGATAACTTGTAAATGTCTTGGTGGCAGAGTGGAGTAACATCTCACAGCAAGAACTGACCGATCTGGTGCAGTCCATGAGGATGAGATGCACTGTTACTTTTAATATTGTTCAGGGACTCATTATTCCATTTCTGTTCGTCAAATGTCTGTGAAACTTGTTCAGTTTATGTCTCAGTTGTTGAATTCTTTTAATGTTAATGCAAAAATTTCACATGTTAAGAAATCGGTTGGAAATAAAAGCAGTTGAATGCGAGAGGACGTTTCTTTTGTTGCTGAGTTTATATCTCTAGTGACGGTTTTGCATCCTCTGGGTAGTTTTTCCAGGTGCTGTCCTGTCTTCATGTGCTTAAGAGAGCTGTGGCTTGTTGCTAAGTGCACCCAGTGAAGCCTCAGTAGATCTGCCATGCCAGCCTATCCTAAATAATGCATAGAGCTGTGTGTTAATGTTATGTGTATACCTCTCTCTTTCCCTCACTCTCTGTCAGTGTCTCTCGCCCACACTCTCCCTCTTTCTATCTCACTCTCTTTATCCCACTCTCATGGTGTGCATGCTTCCTGTTATGCAACTGCTCTGCCTACTGCACAAGAAGGTGATTGCCATCTCCTGGTGAAATCCTTTGCTGAAACATGTTTGGGAAAAAAAAAACCCCACACAACTAAATCGCCAGTAGAGGTTTTGCCTGAATTGCCTGGAATGAGCCGCAATGCTAAAACCTGAAAATATATGAGAACCTGATAAATTTGTGGCAGTGATTTTCATCTCATGTCATATTCAGGCCAGGGATTCAAAACTGAAGCACAGTGTAGCGATATGATCTGGGCCTGATCCTCATTTATTACCCGATATGATTCTATTGTCGTAGCAGTAGTAGGATTGCATTGTGTTTTGTTTACCATGCAGCAGGCTCAGTGCGCCATTGTGAAACACGACTCCGTGCTCTTTTCAGCCTGCTCTTTTCACAGTGATTGCAGTGCTGGAGTTGTGGCCAGCAGCTTTTAGAGCCTCTTAGAGACAAGTCAGGCCCATTACACTGTCAGCAACAATTAGGCCTGGAGGCTGGCTGGTTGCAGGAGCAGCTGATCTAACCACAGTTTGAGACCACACTGCTGTCGTGCCGAGCGCTCATGGAGACGTGGGTTGCCAGTTTGGTGGGGGTTGTGGTGTCGAGGCGAATGGATTGAGGGAGGGGTTAACACAGAACATATTTTATCTTGGGGTTTGGCTTGGGCTCTGCCGAATGCGCGACTTCTCTGTCTCCGATGACACAGCACTTGGACAGGACATGGCTGCACATGTCCTGCTCTGGAAAATAGTTAGAGAATTCCAGCTTTTCCATGTTCTCATTTTCATGCCATCATCCTTTGAATCAGGAAGTCTCATTTCATAGTCCTAATTTGGATTTATATTTATTACATTCTCCTTTATTTCTATTGCTACAGTCATTGTTTTTCACTTTCTTTTAGTAAATTCTATCTCCACATTTCTCTGTGTGTTCTCTCTCTCCCCTCACCAATCTGCACCGATGTAGAAGGCAGAAACGGGTGGTTGAAAATGCCGGAAAGTGTTTCAATGATGCAACCCTCCCCTTGTTCTTGAAATGTTCTACACAGACGAGCTCAGCTCCACCCCAGTGCTGATGACGCATTCAAATCCTGCACTTTCAGACAAAAAGCTGAACTTTTCGTCAGCTTGTCCCTTTGGCAGAACCCTTAAAGGTTCTATGTAGACCCTAAATATTGTTACACTATTAGGAAAGCTGTCAGGTAGAACCCATTTAGTCATGTTTTTGGATTAAAATGCTCATGTTGTCCCAGAAACAAACTTTTATTTTTTTTAAACCAGTCACTGCCGGAGTGTGCCTCTGACTCATTCCAAAGATATTGTGTGGCTCAGTAATTTATTGCGTAGTTATTAAGTAATATTGTTAATTGTTAAAAAAATCTAGCTGATGTTAGCTCAGCCAACTAGATAGCTACACATAGAGTTTTTCTTGAAATTAATGATGAAAGTGGTACAGCTTACTTTCACCCCCCTTTTTTTTTAAATTATAGCATAATGCTGTTGAAATCTTGAATTGATCAGAAGGTGGTGATTCATTTTCCCTGACAGTAGTGTTGGCTGCAAGGCAAATAATAAACTGTTTCTATAGTTACAATTATTTCACATTTACTAATTTACTACACGTAATATAAAACGTGTTGATATTTAACAATGAACAACAAATATTATTGACAGTCAGAGGTAAAGCTCGTCCTTCAGGTTTTCCAAAATGGGAGCATCTTTGTGGTCTTTGTGAGGACTTTGTGGTTTGCAGGGTCTCAGTAGCACAAGGACAAGCAGTATAGGCTCTTTATAGCTGTAAATGATAACAGGAAGTAATGTAATGAATGGTTGAATTATTGTGATCATAATGTTATAATTGATTGACAGATTGCTGTGGTATAAGAGGAATAAAAGATTTCAGGATGTGCTGTTTTAGGAAAATAATCACTGTTGACTGTGTTCTATTCCTTGCATAATTAGAGGTTTAAATATAAATAAGTAGTAGTTTTTCAATATTTTCATTAAAAAAATATATTTTGCCTAAGTTTCTGAAATGAAATCACGTTTCTATTCTGGAGCCAACTGGTGCATCTGGAAACCATTTTAAAGAAAAACAACAACAGTTTTTAAGACGATGGTATCAGAATGCACTGATTAATAATAATAATAAAAAAAAGTTGTTCCCAGATCTATAAAAAAAAATATCGATCTTGAGACATATCCTACTAGAAGACATCACGTTTCCACTTTACCAAGATGGTAACATCGCCTTTGGTGACATCAGTTAATCTGTTTGTTTGTTTGTTTGTTTGTTTTCAGTACGCTGGTATTGAACTATACCATAACAGTACTTGGACCTTATCGAGGAAAGATGAACAGTACTGAGAGTACTGATTAAAATGTACAGGATGTTAAGTGTAAATGTTCATCAAGCTTTGTGGGAACGCTTGTACTGAAGAATATCCTTGTGTCAGTTAGATTTATCTGAGAAATGTTTGAAATATTAGGAATTCTAGATTAAAAGTGAAAGCTTCAGATTCAGATACGATAACCTTGAAATCGGTTCGACTGCAGATTTTGGAATGCATTTTAAATCTGCTTGTAGCACATAAGGAGGAGGCGTTTGCTCTGCATGTAGGTGGTGCTGTATATTACACAAGGCGTCTTGTCTATTGATGTATGAAGTAGGTGCTGCAGTCCGGCTTAATGACTTAAGTGCATGAGCTGTTTTTATCCTCTTGACCCTCCTCCCTTTCCACCTCTCTTCCCCATCACTCTCTCTCTCTCTCTGACTCTGTATCTCTCACCAGTCTAATACATCTTCCAGCGTTGTTTATCTGCTCCGCTACGCTTCTGTAATTTGATTTTATTCATTTTGTCGCTCTGACTCTGCTCTCTTTCCGCCTGTAAGGCTCACTCATGTTTTTTTCCTCCACCTTTCCTTTTCTCACTCAGCCTCTTGATGTCTCCCTCACAGTTTTAACTGTTTAAATGAAGATTTCTAACAGCAAAACAAATCACAATAGAAATTCTGCCAGTATCCTATATTAATAATCAGATGTGGAACATATTACATAATTGAGTAATGTATTACATAATCGATAACTTTTGTTTACTTTAGATGGTAGAAACATTCTGTTTCAGTTTGTTAATTCTCTACATTGTTTTTATAGGCTAGGCTTGTAAAATGTCATTTGACAGTAAGTGAGTTTAAAATCCAGATCCAGTGAGCACTGATTTATCAGAGATGTCCATGGATGATCACAAGCCTAATCTGACTTAAACTATATAAAACAGGTTCATTATTTCATTCATTCATTCATCATTATTTGTCCTCTAAATATACGCCGTTCAGTTGATTGGTTTAAGTTTTTCTTCCTAAAAGACATTAAAAAAACCCCTCACTGTGACAGAAACCTAAACATCTTGGACTGTTTTGTCTTACATTAGGTGTTTTAAACATTTAGTCCTCACTAGCGAGAATAAGTCCTTTTCATAAATAATACATTTCCCCTTAATTGCAATAAAATACATGCCCATAACTTTGACCTTTTTATTGATCATCCCTTTTTTTTCTTATAATGGCAGTTCTGATTTATTTTTACATTTAGATCTTACACAACACAATGTGCTTTGTATTTAGAGAATGTTTTAGCTCAGTCTATATTTCTACTGATTTCTACTAAACCTACTTTCCAGTCCAGTCCAGATTCCTCATTACTGCGCCTCTTTCTTTATTAATCACTTTTGCTCTCTTTCTTCTGTCTTTTCCCTTCTTTTACCTCTCTTCATCTTAGGAACACAGGTTCCTAAGTTCCTCACTCTTTTATTCTCTCTCTGTGGTTCCCTCTCATGTGTCATAAAGAAGAAATGCACATGAAATCTTTCAGTTTGTGTGTGTGTGTGTGAGAGAGAGAGAGAGAGAGAGAGAGAGAGAGAGAGAGAGATTCAGTCTTCCTCAGATGGTACTGCCACTAACAGAGTGATATTTACTGTACTGAACTTTTCTAACCCAATTCCAACGCCAGTGCCTGTGAAATAGACATTAATGAAATCAATCGTTTCTACCTTGATTACTACATGACTTTGATGTTGATACACTTGAAGCACACTTTCAGCTGTACCTTTGGTCACTGGCTACACTGATGAAGAATAGAACCTTTTATTATTATACAAAATGCCATGTATCACATATTGTGACCACCTTGCAATATCTTAAAGTACATTGTTGAACTCTTCATTTGGCATGATTCATCCAAACGCACACGCACACATGCACAAACTCATCTGAAGCACATAAGATCAGGATGCTCACACCTTATGCCTTTCATTATACCAGTGGAAGTGTTAATGAGAGAAATCCAGCCCTGTACACTAGCTGTTTATTTGCTGATGAATGAAATGAATGAAAATGACAATATTATGCACATACATAGTCTCACATAGAGTGATCCAGCTTAGATGACTAACATCAGTTAGATGATTCAGTATTCAGCCTCGATCAATTTCTGAAGTGTTACGCTATAGTACATTTTAAGAAAGCATCTGGCTAGTAAACAAGATCATCTTTTTGTACCTTTGAGTCACTCGGTTTAATATGATGTGTTAGAAGTTTGCGCTTGTTACTGTCGAACAGAGTAAACAGAACCGTACAGACAGAGATGCAAAACTGTCACTGGTGTTTCTGTGATATTTTTTTTGTAGTAAACAAGCTTCTAAACTTTCATTCATTCATTCTGCTCTGATGATCAAATTCCAGTAACATACTGTACATGTAACTCCTAATGGTTCTTCAGTTCTCTTATGGGGGACCTGGACTCTTAAAGGTTCTATGTAAAGCCCTAAAGGTGGAAGGCTCTGGGTGGTTATTAGAAAATATTAAATCCTATTCAGAAATGTTAATTATTTAATTCAATAAAAATGAAACTTGAAAAAAAAAAAGAAATGTTAATTAAAACATTTTGCTGTTTAACTATTTAACATTATTCTTAGCGTACATGAAGAAATGTTTGTGAAACCTGACACACTATTTTCTTTTTTCACATTTTTTCCAATGTGTATTAATGTATTTATTTATTTATTGAAGCTTTATGTGTGGAAATATTGCTTACTTATTCATGTTTATGGTGTCATAATTTTGCAGTAAAAATTTATCCATAAAATAGATTGAAATACTATGAAACTTTGTATAATACAGTGTGAAACTAACCTTCTCTCTCTCTCTGTCTCTCTCTCTCTCTGTCTGTCTCTCTCTCTCTCTCTCTCTCTCTCTCTGTCTCTCTCTGCAGACATTTATAGTGGTAAACAAAGGGAAAACAATCTTCCGCTTTAGTGCCACACCCTCCTTGTACATTATAAGTCCTTTTAATCTTCTTAGGCGAATAGCTATTAAAATTTTGATACATTCATATCCTTTCAATATGCTTTTGAATGTGAAGTTTGGAGAAATGACAAGATTATTACGACTACATGTCCTATTACGGTTAGGCATCCTGATGTAGACATCGAATCCTTTAGGAATGTAATGTGTGTATTTGTTTAAGTGCATGCATGCAGTTTTTTACATGGCCACAGAAAAATAACTGGTGGGAAAGGAGCTGGGTCTCTGCATTCCCTGGGGCACTGCATTCGCATTAGAACAACATCAACAGTTGCAGGTCAGCAACACTTTACAATGTTTTTTTATGGAGCTAAAAAACAACTTCCTGTGCATTAATATTTGAGATGTGAGGACTGTCTTGTTCACACTGCCTTAAGCATACTGTATCTACTTTAGCACAGAGAAGATCCAGTACATCTGTTAAACCCCGTTTTGCATTAGCAAGATTCCCAGGAGTGATCACTGTGCATGTAATGAGTCAATTCCTGGAAGAGATGGAGCAGATTCCAGTGTTCGTTTCCAAGTCATTAAGTTGGGAACTATTTTCAAAACTCTCTGCTTTTAAGGTGCTGTAGCAGGGGTGGAGTACCCCAGAACACCTGGGACAAGCAATGTCTGGACTTTTAGCTTCTATTTATAGTTGGCGGCAGACAAGTAGTTTCAACAACTAGAAAAATAATCCTAAACCTAACGCACTTTACGGTGCTGTGACGAGCCTCGATGTTGTACCAAACAGACTACTCAATCCGAATCCCACTACCTGCTGCACCATGCATGTCACCCATCATTTAGTGTACACGGATTACAGACGTCATTTCAGAATGAGTATCATGTAGGATTGTGAAAATACACGTAAATGTCACGGAACTCTCCTGTTTATAACTAACAGTCACCTCACAACTAAACGTATTGTTAGAAAATAAAATGCTAGTCTGTCGCGAATATCTTTTACTTGCGATCTTGAGAACAGAACATAACATCTCATAGCGGAAACATTGGCCAACAACTTGCAACGACACATTAGCAACGTTGTTAGAAGAGTTTAATGATGTGTATACTCGTTTCACTTAGCTAGAGTTAACACACTTAATTAGCTAGTTAGCTGGCCATATGCAAATACATTGCATTAGTTAGCACATTTTAGCATAATATCAAAACATGGACCAAAGCACTTTGGGGCTTTTCCTTTTCCTGGTGGGCTAGCTAATGAATTTATCGTTTGTCCATCCCTGCTTAGTTAATTTAGCACTGAGTGGCATTATTGTAAATCTTGTCAAGTTTGTCACATAATTATTAAGCCTGAGTTTCAGCAGCGAGTTTAGTTAAGTCTTACCTAAAATAGCTCCTTACACTGTATCTGGTTGACACAGTGACCTACAGAGTGAAATACTGCACATTTAATCCTAATCACTTAATGCAGTTATGACACAGTAAATATAGATCTAAGCAGTTTATGTGTAATGACATTCTCTTTTCCAATATTATTAGTTTGATCAATATTTATCTCAGAATTAGAAAGTTAAGAACGGGCACTGTGTGTAAATCCTTCTAAAGGCCTTTGGTCATACTGCATTATTCGATGGTTGGTGTGGCAGCATTCCAAACCACCAGAAGCATTAAAACTGTCTGGACAAATAATACCAGACTAAGATGAAAGTCATTCTTTCATGATTGATTGTATGAGGTGCATATTTAAGTAATATTTTAGTTTACAGAGCTTTTGCATGTAAATATCTAAAAATCTAAAATGTTTTGACCATCATGCAGTGTTTCTGTCTGTTGACGTATTCCAGTTTGCCTTAACTCCTTCCTACATTATTCAGCATGATCATCATGTGTACGATTTTGACCAACTGTGTATTCATGACGTTTAGTAATCCTCCAGAATGGTCCAAACAAGTAGAGTAAGTACCCCATTCACACTGCATGAACACCTTCATAAAATATAGAAGAACAATGTAAAACGCTTGCTATTTTAACACATAGTCAAAGAAATAAGGCAGCCGAGTGTGTGTATTTCTGTATATGTTGGAGAAAGAAGAATTAAACCACATGCATTAGCTCCTCAGTGTAGCTTCAAATGTCTGGACCACATGACAAGATTTATACTATCCTAGCCAATGTTGAAAATGTGAGAGACTCCACAAAAATGACAGATTTCATGGATATTTTTGTCCTGGATCGTCCTTCAGTCCTCCTACACTACAAGATTTACCAAGAATAAAGCACCAATCTTTCAGATTATGAAAGACCTGACTAATGTTCCCAACTCCCAGAAACTGAGATCTCTCAGAAGACTAAAGCAAACATCAGCGCGGCTGTCACATGTTAAGTGTCTTCCACACATGACGTCAAGATGTTGAGATGTAAATATTCAACATGTGTAATATTTATGATTTTTATTCATAGTGGCCATAACTGGACTGTGAATAGTTGGAATGGATTTCACTCCACACCACAGGAGAATATGGAAAGATAAACATTCAAGGCCTTTTGAAAATAGGGAGACATTTTGTGGGGTGAATCAGGCTCATAAATCTAGTTTTTACCTCTTAGTAAATCCGAGAGGAAAATCTTCATTCCTTCTGGTAGAACATTTAAAGGTTCTATGTAGAACCCTAAACACAGTGTTTTCCTATCAGAAATGGTCCAGTGGATAACCCTTAGGAACATTTTTTTTCTTTCTAAAAGTATAAGGTGGCACAAGGTGTTTCTTTCTTCATCTTCTCAAACACACAATGCACTTTAAAGCCTTTCAGTACATATTTGAATAATTTCTTTCATTTGCATGTACTGAGTAATTAGGAGTTTATTCATATTAACTGTTTCACGATCAGGTTTTTAATTCATGACTAGGATCATTACTAATGTCCATAAGCTGCTTGCTGTTACTCTCTTGTACATAGGTACACATTTACAGGAATTTATACCTTCGAATCAGCCGTCAAAATCATCGCCCGTGGCTTCTGTATAGATGACTTCACATTCCTGAGAGATCCATGGAACTGGCTGGACTTCATGGTCATCTCAATGGCGTAAGTATTCTTCAGCACACACTATCTCAGCTTATTATGAATTTGTTCCATTCAAAACCTGCTGCTTGACTTGACTGACTGGACTTGCTTACCTCTTAAAGTCATTCTGAACGTTGTGAAATGTTTTAATGATTCAGTCATTTGCTTTGAGTGCAGTGGTTGAGATTCAAAATTGACACTACTTCATAAGAAACGAATAGTCGTGAATCTAATCCTGAGATAGTATTAAATATTAACATCAATATGAATATAAAAGCCTATAAGGTTACAATAAGGAGATATCTACTCTTATTACTCTAAATTAACAGAGGACACTCTAAGCCCTACCTAATTTGCATCTATCCATCTAATCACTGCTTAACAAGTAACCTTTGCTATGAATTTATCACTCCTCCATTTTAGAAGCTTGACCTTCAAACTAACCAAGTATTGGGTGGGACCTAAAAGTGAAGGTTTTTTTTGTTGCCTTTCTCTATCATTTTTGTAGAAATACCATATTAATATTTATTACAGATAAATTATTATAGAGAAATGTTATGGTCTTTATAACAAGAAATGGGAGCTTCTGAGTAGTTTAATATGTCTGTCCTCTTCAGTGTTTTGAACAAAGTGAACTCCTCACTTTGCTCAGTCGCTATACTTTTTCTTTATCTTTGTATGTGTATGTTGTGTGAGCTTAGATATTTGTTTCAACATACAGTATATTGACCTTTAAAATATTCCAGCAAGACAGTTCCTTTTCCTTTCAGCTCCTGGAAAGCCAAGGACCTTGCTTTGACACTCTTATTTCCCACAGATCAGTAATTGGTTAAGGGTTCATTTTAGATTTATGAGGTGGAGAAATGCTTTCATGGATGTAGAAACACTACCATTCAATTGAAATATTATTATAATCATAGGAATCTTATTATGGAAATGTTTCCGTCTGTTTCTGGCTTAATTTAACTACAACTGTTCAGACCTTTCAGTATAAATGATATAATAATATCTTCTGATTCATTTCTGTCAAAACTACAATAAAAGTAGAAAGATGAACACATGGATTAAGGGCCATATTCAGAGTTGGTATCTTAAATCTAAAAGTTAAATCAGTATGTAAATGGGGAAAGTTTGTCTTTTTACGCCTCTGTGCTATTTTCTTGCTTTTAAATCCCTTTTTTTGATTTGTCAAATGAATAAAATAATGGCTGTTTTGGTTAATTCAGTGCTTTCCTGTAAAGGATACACATCCATGGTTTAAGGATAAGCTGACTCGTGCTGTGCTTAAAGCTCATTTTTACTCATAATTTTATCAATGAAGCAGTGCCTCTGATTAAAATGCTGTTTCCTCCCATGTCCTCCATGTGAAATATTACCTTTTCATGTATGTTAAAGGGACAATGCTAGTAATGAATGAAAAGTGTCAAATTTATGCATATAAAATTGTCCTTCCATAGTTTTAGTGTATTGACATCCCACAGTATGAATCATAGCATGACATTTTATAGTTCTATCATCTCAGACAGTGGCACTGGACTGTACTGCTCCTTGCTTGAGCTGATATTGCGCAAGAAACTGATACACGCCTCTGTTTTATCACACAATTTTGGTTTTAAATCCTCATTAAGCGTGCATAACTCAACTCTGAATATGGCCCTAAATGCATACACGCCACAGTTAACAATGGTCTTGACTAAAAGAAAACACATTATAATACCTAAGCTCTGCTTGCCTTTCATGTAAACCAAAGGCATGTGTGCTTCACACAAAAGAATCACTGTCTTTGATACTTCTTCATTTATTGTATTGTAAAGAATGTTTTTTCTGGGTTATACAGAAAGAGTGATCAGCCCTTACTGTAATGTCTACCTGTGGAACTGAACCGTCGTGTCTCTGTGTAACTTTGATTTGATTATTGCAGGTATATAACAGAGTTTGTAAACCTAGGCAATGTCTCAGCTCTGCGCACGTTCAGAGTTCTGAGGGCATTGAAAACTATTTCTGTAATCCCAGGTAAGAGCGTGTGTGGACGGGAGTGGCCGGGTCGGTGTTAGGTGTGTGTGCGCGTGTGCGTGTGTGTTATTTCTTTTCCTTTTCTTTTCTTCCCCCCTCTGCGTGGACAGGCTCTGTGAGTGGTGTAATTCCTGGTCCAGTGGCGTGCTGGTGTTCTTGCCGTGTTTGTGGTGGTCATTGGTGTCTGTGTGTGATCCTCCCTTATTTCAGATATGTAACAGAGTTTGTGGACCTGGGGAATGTATCTGCGCTGAGAACGTTCAGAGTTCTCCGAGCATTGAAAACTATCTCTGTCATTCCAGGTGAGGCCCAATTTAAACACTGAGGCTGAGTTTTGCGTTTTTCTGTTTCCTTTTAAGTTTCATTTCACTGTTATGATTGTAGCAGAGATTATATTAGAAGTGACTATTTGGTTTGCTTTCTGTTTTCTTTTACCTCCAAAATGATCAAAAATGGTACTCATACATTTTTGATAGGCTTTGCAGTCTACTATTGCACTATGGTCAGAGTCTCATAGCATTTGCTTTCTCATCTGCCCTGATGGAGACACACTGACACCGAGAGGTTCATGGAGCAGCAGCGAAAATCCAATACATCTGTACCACAATTTTCATTATTTTATGTTGGGTTCTCTGAAGTGAACAGGATTTGACTTCATAGGCAGTAACAAATCAAGATTCCAAATTCTTTTATTGCCACAGAATGGTGTTAGTTGCAATTGAGTTCAGTACAGCTCAGCAGTAATCAATACACTAAATATCAAAGTGCATTACAACTCATGCAAGAAATGTATTTTTAAGTTAAAATTTATAATTATAGAATAATAATTATAGAATAATTCTGCAAATACTGAAGAGAAACCAGTAGCATTAGAAGTGATTGAATTAGATATGTAACAGTAACTAGATATATATATATGAGACGAGACCCTGGAATTATAAAAAACAAAACAAAAAAATAAACCCCTAGTGTTATAAAACGTACAGCATTTCTCATTTAATTCATTTCAAAGTCCTTGATTTTAGGAACAAAAAGAAGTTGCAAGGAGAGATATTTGGTGAATACGGTGGATGTGAAGCGATAACCATATTGTTTTTTGTGGTTGGTTGACAACACAGTGTGTGCAGGTGCATTGTCATTTTGCAAGATCCAGTTCTGGGTGCACCACTTGTCTGGATGTTTTTTCCTGATGCTTTCCCATAGATGCCTAAGCACTTGTACTAAGCACAATGTAAAATCTCTTAGGTGTGCACGCCGAGTGAATTCGAATTCCAGGAACTTTTGGGTCCACCTTGTACACCATACTATAACTATAAGACTATACTGACACCTATTCCTAGTCAAGTCAAGCCTTGAGTATTGATTAAATTAATGTTAAATTAAATTAATGTGGAATTATTATATTCATGTACACTGTAAAAAAGAAAAGTTGACTTACTTGCTGCACAGATTTTTTGAGTTTACTCACCTCAAGGTTAAAAATTGAGAAGTGAAGTAAAAAAAAAAAAAGTTGTGCAGCAAGTTGCCTTGAAATATAAAGTTAAGTCAACTTATCTTTTTTCATTTTCTTTTTCGCATTCACTCGAGGATGCAGCATAAAGTCAACTCCAGAATTATTGACACCCTTCAAAATAACATTTAAATTACAAAAAAAAAATACTTTCATTTAGGCACAAAATCATTCTCATAAAAGTATTATAGTATTCATGAGAGTATTTGCGTATTCATGGCTATACGGTATAAATTATAGAGAAATTATATACTGCTCAAAATAATAAAGGGAACACTTAAACAGCACAATGTAACTCCAAGTGTTCCCTTTATTTTTTTGAGCAGTACATATACATTTTTGTCTTAAAAAACATGTGTACGAATGATTTATACCCCTAAAGAATATTAAAACAATTACAAACAAATGACAATTCTATTTCATGGTTTGTGCTCCTTGTTAAAATATCCAAGAGTGCTCTCAGAGCTACAGCTGTAGCACAGTACAGCAGAATGAATAACAAACACTAAGTACGCAGAACTACACAAACAGTATCACAATACATAACCACTCTAGAACAATCCCATAAACTCCCAAGAAGCATAACTCTCAGAGCTGCACAGATTTACTTTACTGAATATTAAGCGACTGGAACTAGAGATATAAGTTGTTTTTGTTTTTACTTGTATGGTGTAAGAAATATAGCAATGTAACATACAATGCAGAAGTACCATTTCATACAAGATATTATAATCAGTAATAAATTATCATTTCTTTTTTCTTTGTTTTATGGTTTTATTCACTATCTACATTTCAGTGCAATTTTTTTGTAAAATTCCTAAAACAATATATACCTCTTATTTATGAAGACTGCCAAGCCTAGATTGGGGATATATTTTATGCTGCATGATGCTTCGAAAGACACTTGCTTTTATAATATTAGCCCAGAACGAGCTTGGTTGACTTATTTATCTGAACTTTATTTATAATTTTTTTATTTCAATTTTTCGTTTTATATAGTTTATATTTGTGTAGAGGCCGGGGAAAACCATTCACACTTTTCACTATATATAGTTCTGAAAATGTTTCCTGAACCAAAATATGTTTCTATTTTGCTTTAGTTTCAAACACAAGTAAAGTCTTTCCTTTTAAGATCCCAAAAGAGAAAAGAGAAAAGATTGCATTTAAAGACTGTGTTCTGATCACAGCTTAGGAGCATCACGGATATTTTGACAATCTGTATCCGATTACAAACTGATTTGGTTAGGCTGATTCACGATGTTTCACGATGGCATGTAACTGTTCAACAAATGTTCACTGTGTAAGGAAATCACACTTAGTTAACGAGGTTTTAGAAATCTTTAGTCAGACTTACTGTTTTTCCTGTTGCATTTGTTGAACCAACTCCTTACACAATAGAATATTTAAAGGAAGAAACCTAGTCAAGATTAAAAAGAAAACAGAAAATAATTTCCATCACTTGGGTGATATACAATTATATTTTCTTAAAAAAGTGTCAGTGTATGTTATAGGTAGAACAAATCGAGATTTTTTTGTTGCCTTTTGTTGCCAGAATTCGGTCACAGCAACATCCGATGGGTTTTCCCAGACCACCACACATTTACAATGAAACCTGATTAAAATAAATAAATAAACCTGTAAACGAAAATGGATACAAAAAAACAACTCCTGGTGTCTTTTATGCTTCATGAGAAAGTAGTATAATATAATGGCCTGTGCAATAAGTAATTTCCACAGATCAATCTTTACTCTGCTGCAGGATCATTTAGAGGATTCTTAATCCTTGCAACAGCAATATTTTCTGTTTTAAGAAAGTATTTTTTATTCGAATTCATACCTTGTGCTCAGTTCTCCATTATGGGCCAGAGGTCGACCAGGCTAATGTGCTCATTTTTGATTCAGTGTAGTAAAGAGGTTTGGGGTATGGGGCTTTGCACTTCTGACGACATTACAAGTCCAACAGAGCTGCATCAGATGTCGCTGTTGGACTGTGTGCATTCAGCCTTAGGGTTTAAATGCCCTGCATGTGATCTCCGCTTTGATCCCTCTCCCTGCATGCTCTGCTTTTCCTCTGTCATGGCTCCCTTGCTGTGCTGCACTATTTAAATATGAATGGATGTCACAGACTTTTAAAGGGAGTCCTCTCTTTGGGTCCTCACAGATCAGAGTGATGAACCTTTCACTACACTGGGATCTGTACATAGCTTAAGTGTGTGTTTATGCAACATCACCGGTTTAACTGTGTGTTCTGAGGGTAATAAGTAACCTTATCCCACAGTGCCTTTGAATTCTTGATTCTGATTGGTCAGAAAGTGTTGAGTAATTTTCTGTAGTAGTACAGTCGTTGTGATCATTCTAATATGTTGTCTTTTCCAACATAACAGCTCATTCACAGGGACTTGGCAGACGCTACACAAAAATGGGTTTAAAAACACGTGTAATCACAGATATTGTGAAGTTTTCTTTAAAGAGATGTTTATTTAGCATTTTTGGTTCCAGTGTCAGCACTTAAAAGGTGTCATTTGACGTTTTCCAACATGTCTTTAAGATAGTCTGCTATTCCGATTTCTCAGTAACATGACAAGGTGTGTTTTTTTTTGTGTCATTAAATTAAAATAGAGGCAAAGACTGTTTATAGCTGCTATAAAGACTAGGTGATGTGAGTCTAATGAACTTGTTGGACAAGAGTAAATGTCACTGTAAAAATGAATAAAATGTACAACTTGAGCAAAAATACTTCTTGCTATCAATTCGCTGTGGTATAAGAGGACTGAGACATTTTGCGATGTACTGTGATTGGAAAATGATCAACTTCGGGCTGCATTTCACCTTCCGGATGCTTTATTCCTTGCTTCGTATGTTTGTCAGATACAGAGTTTAGACAGTGAGTGAGGATGGAAAGAGATGGCTCCCAAACAATCGCTGTGTAGTCTTGTGATCATAATATATGATATTTTTTTTTATGTTAGTGTTGTGTGCATCTGGTCTATTTCTCGACTTATAAAGGAGGTCAAGGCATGATTATAAAAACTGGATTAACATTTAAAAATCAGTGGACTTCATTAACTTGTACACAGGAAATTAAACCCTGTGTGTGTGTGTGTGCGTGTGTGAGCGAGTTTATTAAATTGGCTGCACTATATATGGCTCTTTTAAAACCTCCTGTCTCCTTTCATGCCTTGAGACCCCTTTCGTCCACAAGTTGTGACTGTTGAACACATACACAACTTGTCTGTGCTTCTCTCTTTGCCTGTGTGTGTGTGTGTGCGTGTGTATTTTCACTACCACCCAGGTCTAAAGACCATTGTCGGCGCCTTGATCCAGTCAGTGAAGAAGCTGTCGGATGTGATGATCCTCACTGTGTTCTGTCTCAGCGTGTTTGCCCTCATCGGCCTGCAGCTCTTCATGGGGAACCTGCGGCACAAGTGTGTCATCTGGCCCATCAACATCACAGAGTTAGACCAGGCCAACGGCAGCCACACCTTCAACTGGAACGAGTACATCATGAACGAGAGTGAGAGAAGCATCCCGAACCAGATGCTCTAACAGCTCTAACATATTCATTTATCTATTCACTTTTACCTACTCGTTGCTTAGATTTTAAAACGGTCACACCTCCTGGTCTATTTGTTGATTCGAAGTGAAAGTTGATACTGTTGGTTCATCTGCTATTTGGTTTGACTTGTTTTCTCAAAACATGTAATTAAATGTACTAAAATGAAAAATACGTTCACTGAGGAGCATGTAGGGCTGGAAAGGCTTTCATTCATTGCTCAGAAAGCAAACCTTTGCCAAGTGAATATAGTCATATAAATCACCCGAGCACAAAGAGCATGAAGCGTCATTTTGTGTGGCTGAATCAATAATCAATTCAGGATTTAATTACTTTCTTACTGCATTTGATTGGAACCAGAACGAGACCGCCACGCTCAGATAGTCTTGAACTGGTTGTTTTGCTATGTTCTCACCTGTCTAAACATGTTGCACCAAAGAGGAAAACGCACCAGGGTTCGATTCAAATGTGGCGCAGTTGGTAGAGCGGGTTGTCCACTAATTGTAGGGTTGGCGGTTCGATTCCCGGCCTGGGTGACTCCACATGCCGAAGTGTCCTTGGGCAAGACACTGAACCCCAAGTTGCTCCCGATGGCAAGCTAGCACCTTGCACTCTGCTACCATTGGTGTGTGTGAATGGGTGAATGAGACACAGTGTAAAGCGCTTTGGATAAAAGCGCTATATAAGTGCACATTTACCATTTACCAAATGGACTAAACATTGCATACGTGAAACTGATGCTAACATAAAGGCATAAAGGGTATACAAAAACCTTTGACTGACACTGTATGCTAAGATGACTTTCATTCAAATAAATAAACAAATAAATACGGAAGCAAGTGTCATGTTGATGTAGACAAATTTGATTACATTTTTTTTTTTTTTTTTGCAAAACACAAAAGCACAAACGTCAACCCCAACTTCTTGGCTTCCAAAAGTTTAGCATGACTTTAATTTAAAGACCTGATTTCTAATTTAATTTGAAGCATTTACTTTTTAAATTTTTTTTATTTTGATTTTTTTTACTTCTAAATACTTTTGCACATTTAGGAATATGGACATTTCACTACTTTTAATCTGTGTGAGCTTTGACAAAACATCAATACTAATCATTTTACTTTTTAACGATACATTTTCTATGCTTTTTCCACCCATGTGCACTTCTACAACCTGGTCCTGGATTGAAATTCATTCTATCCTGATCTTTCGTATTTTCTTCCAATCCTGATTCAATTATAGTCATTTTTGACTGTAAGAAAAGAAATGGACTAAAGACCAGTAGCCTGGAAAACACTTGGAATTAACTGGAGCTGTTTCTCTGTTTGTCACCAGCTAATTACTACATACTCCCTGGCAGCCTGGATGCTCTGTTATGTGGGAACGGCTCTGATGCTGGGTGAGTTTATCTGCAGTCTCTTTCTCTCAAGCCAGCACAACATATCAGCTTAAATACTATTAAAAATGGTTCAGCAAAGGAAGCAACTATCCTGGAAGTGCTGCTTCTTATTTAAATAAGTCTGTGTGCTGGTTTGAATCCTGCAGTCTTATTGTGTTGTGTGTTTCTGGTGGTTAGTCGTTGTCCTGAAGGCTACACATGTATGAAGGCTGGACGCAATCCAAACTACGGCTACACCAGCTTTGACAGCTTTGGCTGGGCATTTCTTGCTCTTTTTCGCCTCATGACACAGGACTTCTGGGAGAACTTGTACATGCTGGTGAGTGTGCATCATAATCATCATCATTGTCTTGAATTAGGGCTACGCATTATGACAGTTTTATTCTTGGCAGTACTGACATCTCATTGCAATATGCAGCAAGCATTTTTATGATGTTCCGTGATGAGTGATCTTGGTTTTCAACTTGTGCCAATAAAATCATAGTAAGTTATTTTTGTCCATGTAACACAGCGCTATTGAATTCTCAAATCTGATTGGTCAGAAGGTGTTGATTCATTTTCTATAACAGCACAGCTCAGAGAGTTTTATTGTCTAATGTAACGTTTTCCATAGTAACAGTTATTTCACACCGTCTAGTGTAGCAGACACTCCACATAATGTCAAAGTAAAAATAATAACAGTCAAAAGTTATTCAACAAAGAAAATTTTGGTGTCCCAAAATTGCCATACATTAGAGGACTATGTCTGCCAGCACCAAGTCGGTTGTGTCTTCGTCAGTGGATGTTTGTGGACGTCCACTTCTCAGTCGATCTGCGACACTTCCAGTCCTTTTGAATGTGTAAAAAGTTTGGCAGCAGTGTCATGTGTGATGTTCTTGCCTTGTTTCCTGCTAAAGTCCATCTCAACCTTGCGACAGCTTCTCGATCCAGCCATAAGAATGATCTCAATATGTTCTTCTTTTGTCAATTTTGCCATTCTTAAAGGCTATCTGAAACAAATATGTAATATAAACTAAGTATGAAAACATTTGGATGACATTTTGCTTAAAAGTGTTAATTTCCCCGATGTAAGGAGACTTCTGCGACACCTGGCATAATCTTAGAAATTGTATTCTCTGATGAGATGTTTATTTAAGGAAGGAGTCTCTAGTGTCAGGGCTTTGTAGAAGTCAGGAAGTTTTCAACAACACAGGCATTTTCATTTCAGGACAGATGAGCTAGCGTTTTGCGGTTTCTCTGTAACATGACAAGTTGGGTATATGTATTATTTTTGCCTTCTTTTTCTTCTTTCTTATTCTTTCTTTTGTGGATGTTCCACAACATTATTAAGTATAAATGGATAAAAATGATGACATCAATCTTTAATGCGTAAAAACCATAATCATGGCTGTGGTATAAACGGGATGAGATACATTCTGACATGCTGTTATTGGAAAATAATCAAATTCTGGGTGGTAACAGTAACTCCACTTCTTCATACTGCTCCATCATTGATTATTTTCCTACAACAGCATGCTTATTCCTTTTTTAGTCTTTTGAATATATTTGGTTAAAAAAAAACCCCTATTTTTATTTTACATTCCAGCAAACATGTACTGCTTTGTAAAGCAAAGGCAGAAATCTTGTTATTTTGAGCATTTACATGCTCTATTGTTTTTATGACTTCCTATGTAAAATGAAAATATGCAAATCATTTCAAAAATGTTTTGACATAAAATAGAAATGTGCAATATTTATTTTACGTAGGTTTCTTTGCTGGTGAAACGACACGTACCATCAGTTTCCTTCCTCCGCCCACTTTCTTTTCTTTCCTTAAATAGTTCTGTGAAACACTCTAAATTGGATTATACGTAGCAGTGGGTCTGAGCTGCTGTAGCTCTGTGTGTTCAGCCATGGTGCTGAGTGGAACGTTGTAGGCTGCTCTGTAATGGCTGAAACACTTTAGAATACAGGAGCGACCGGGAAGAGGCATGAAATATTAACTTGCGGATTACAGCACAGGGAGACTGATGAGAAATGGCTCCCAGATGGGAGCACATAGCCTACCCTATTTTTGGTATGAGCTTTGAACCTTATGTTTTAAATTTTTTGCTCACTTTCATGTCCTGCTCATCGCTGGCCCTCTGCTTCTTTGTACGGCACAGGGATATATTTACACACACTCACCTCCGAATAATGCAGCTGTTATACAGTCTTATCTTTTGCAGTATGTCAGTGAGAGTTTCCATTTTGAACTCGATTACTCGAATACTTCTTTCTTCTAGAATGTCCTGATGCACATTAAGCCACCTCAAACCCTTAATAATTAATGTATTTTTTTTATTAATTAGAGTGAAGAAGTTTTCTGGGAGGGTTTGCAGTGGATGCGATTTTAACAGTTCTCTAAATGGCCTCAGTCATCTGAGCTTAAAGTGTTTTTTCCTCTAGAAAAAATCCTCTATAGAGGATTTCTCTTGCAGAATTATTTCTTAAATGCTGCATCTTTATTCATTGTTACAGCACACGTGTTAGCTGCAGAGTTTCACTGATCTTACTGTATACATATATGCCAATATTTCAGGAAATAGATTTATTTATGAGGCATTTGATATCCGTTCATGAGCCTTGAGGTTATCATTCTGGACTGATGCTGAATGAGAAAACAGATATCCAAGTTATTTGAGATCCTTGACCTATAATGTCCCATTATAACAGTACTTAGTGACATTTCCACATGATCAAAACCAGATCATCTTAAACATTCCACATTAATATCTCTCACTATTGATAAAGAGACAGTGTTACTTAACTGGAAAGAGAAAATGAAAATATCCATAAAACATGGTCCTTATCCTCTTATCAGATCAGTGAAATCCAGTGATAATATTACACCAATCAAAGAATCCTGGTTTTACTTCTTCTTCTTCTTCTTCTTATTTATTTTTCTTTTTTTTGAAAAGTTGGAAAGCTTATCCTTTTTGTTTTTATAATACACCGAGAGACAATCGTTCTTTTTTTTATATTTCTAAATGAACTATAAAATTCACATGCTTGGGTAAGCTTGCTCTGTCTGATTATTTTTTCTTCACCGTTCCCAAGGTCCTAAAGACACATTGGCTGCAGGTGTCCTATTAATTTCACATTGCTGAGATGTACAGAATACAAACACAAAAATGACAACAAAAGAAATATCACAGACACCGAAAATTTTTTTTTAGGATTTTCAAAATGATTTGTTCATTTGCTAGTTACATTGGCATGACGGCGTACTTGTAGAGTTTTCATTGAGAATCAAACTGTATTTTTGTTTTTAAATCAGAAGTGAGATCCACATGTCTGTTTCTCTGAAGTCAGGACTGGTAAAGAATCCATCACTATCTTCAAAAAACAGCTAAAGACCCAACTTTTCTGTGAACACTTAACTAACCCCTAACTTGTCCCCCCTCCTTTTAATAAGAAATCTGCACTTATACTGGCTCTTACAGCTCTACTCTGTGCACTTTGCTCCTCTAGCACATGATTAAAAATCTTGCATGGTAGCACTACTTGTATTGTTCTCCGCTTTATATATTGCTTTACTTTGGATAAAAGCGTCTGCTATTTAATAATTGCAAACGTAACTGGGTAAAAGCATAAAAGCATCATTAAAAGCCAGTAAATTTTGAGACCCTGGTGTGAAAAGCTGAATGAGTGTATAGGTGGCTGAGATCATCATCATCATCACAGTTTAGGCCCCATCCTTTCTGTGCAATATGACAGATGTACGTTTTTATGCATGTGAAAGTAGGTCAGATGGGGAATCAGCATAATAAAAACGATCTTGGCTTCTCAAAGGGCAGGTTCTGATTAAAGTATAAATTACAGTTGGATTTTTTAAATGAATTTTTACCGTTGGTTCCCAATATAGATATAGTCCACCTTGCTGTTAAAATAATCTCCATTCTTCTGGGAAGGCTTTCCACTAGATTTTGGAGTATATCTATGGGGATATGGCTCATTCAGACACAAGAGCATTAGTGAGGTCAGGCATGTTGGGTGAGGATGCTTGGGGTGCAGTTGGAGTTCCAGTTCATTCCTAAGGTGTTCAATGGGGTTGAGATCAAGGCGCTGCACAGGCCACTCGAGTTCTTCCACCCCAACCTTGGCACACCATGTCTTCACGGAGCTCGCTTTGTGCACAGGGGCATTGTCATGCTGAAACAGGTTTGAGCCACATAGTTCAGTGAAGGGAAATTATAATGCTACAGCATACAAAGACATCCTATACAATTGTGTACTTCACAAACTTTGTGGAAACAGTTTGGGAAAGAACACCATACATGTATGGGTGTGGTAGTCATGTGTCCATGTAAATTTTGGCCAGTTGGTGGATTTAAAATGCAGGAACTTAAACCTAAATGAATACTAGCCAAATCACTATATGCTAACTGCTTATTTTTTCCATCAAACACCAAAACATGTTTGGTACTGGAATAAACTTTTTGTACTTTTTTTGCATTATACAGACTCTACGAGCAGCCGGGAAGACCTACATGATCTTTTTCGTGCTGGTGATCTTTGTGGGCTCGTTCTACCTGGTCAATCTGATCCTGGCTGTGGTGGCCATGGCCTATGAAGAGCAGAACCAAGCCACCATGGAGGAAGCGGCACAGAAGGAGGAGGAATTCAAAGCCATGCTGGAACAGCTTAAGAAACAGCAAGAGGATGCCCAGGTTACTGATATTACTGCATAGTGTCCTCTCTATAGCTATGGGACTGTCCTATCACTACTACTACTAGTCATTTGTCATGGTTTGACATTTTGGGTACATATTGACTAATCCCTGGGTCGTGACTGTTATAGGCGAACGCCATGGCCACATCAGCAGGTACCGTGTCGGAGGATGCAGCGGAGGATGATGGAGTAGAGAACCTGTCGTGTAGCTCCTCCGAGATGTCCAAACTCAGTTCCAAGAGCGCCAAGGAGCGCAGGAACCGCAAGAAGAAGTGGAAGCAGAAGGAGCAGGACAAGGAAAAAGGGGACAGCGAGAAGTTTGTCAAATCGGAATCAGACGATGGCAGCAAGAAGAGGTTCCGTTTCCCTGACAACCGCTTAGGCCGAAGGTCCTCCATCATGAATCAGGTGAGACAGAGGACCCAATTGTGTGTGTGTGTGTGTGTGTGTGTGTGTGTGTGGGGGTGTGCATGTACAGAGCTGAAATTACATTTAAAGAAACATTTGTATTTATTGTAGTGTTCACTTTTTCATTGTTTCACTATATAGGTCATAAGAGTCCATTATTTATTAGTTTGGCATAAAACTTCCATTCTAGCATAATTACAATGGATTAGCGCTGGAATGACATGAAAAATTACAAAGTTCTTACGTCCAATCCAATATCACGTTTATTTGCAATGTCGTCATATTTGCTTACTACATCATGAAGAAAACATTAAATGTCATGGAACACTGCTAGCATTTCATTAATACATTTGTATTTATTCATTCATTATTCATTCAAGAGCCCAACAATAGCAGCAGCTCAGTGGTACTGGGATTCAAACCCCCAATCTTCTGATCAGTAATCCAGAGCCTTCACTTTTCATCTTCAACAAATTATGGAAATAAAAAAAGAGCTATGATCTTTTATTCCTAATTGTTAAAAGATTATGAAGGCTGCTGCACATAGAAATTTCTTTCTTGTGGCAACTCCTATAACAGTATAATCATGACACTGACTACGTTTACACGGACAGCAGTAATCTAATTATCGTCTTTACTTTGAGTTAGAAAATATTGTGATTAAGGCATTTATATGAGTCACGTTTAGAATACTCCTTTCATGTTCTCGTTTTAGATGTTATAGAAAATAGTTCGATTAACAGCACAGGTCATTACGTCACTGCGCCACACCGTCCCACGTTCCCTCCAGAATTTCATGTATAGACATACAGTTCGTCTTTGTTATGGTACTGTATACAGTTTTGGGTGTTTTTATTTAAAAAATTTAACGAATGCTTCATTCAATTCAAGTGCGGTTAATTATTTGTCGTGCTGTACGTGCTAATAGATGACTGCTCGAAACCATGGGCTGCATCCCAAATCACGTACTTACCTACTATATAGTAGCTGAGATACATGTATTTCGTCTACTACAGGCCTATAGTAGGCAAGTACATGGTTTGGGACGCAGTCGTGCTCCCTTGTTTGCCGCAAAACGGTTGAGCACTGCTGTGTATGTACGTGTCCTGTCGCAAAATGCGGTGAAAAGTCCCAAACGACGTTAATAGTGTGATTAAGGTGTATACATGTCTGTAATACATGTCGATAATGCGACTAAAACAGGAGCACTCCACACGTCTTACTTTGATTTGTGTTTACTTCGACTATGTCCTAAGGTAATGATTAAGGTCATTAAAAATTGCTGTTTACATGGTAGTTTCGTAATCAGAGTATTGTCTTAATCAGGTTAATATTGGATTATTGTTGTCCATGTAAACACACTGATTGATGGAATAACTACGTCAGATTACTTTGCCAAAACAAAATACTATCCCAGTTGAAAGAGGAAGAGTATTTTTGTCATGCTCCCTACTGAAGCTTTTTCTCTGCTTCACTTCAGTCTCTCCTCAGCATCCCTGGCTCACCCTTCTTATCACGCCACAACAGCAAGAGCAGCATCTTCAGCTTCAGAGGCCGCTGCCGGGATGCTGGCTCTGAGAACGAGTTTGCAGATGATGAGCACAGCACTGTGGAGGAGTGCGATCAGAGACGCGGCTCGCTGTTTAGCCCGTACCGCCGGAGCAGCTACAGTGGCTACCATGGCAAACACAACAGCACGGTGGACTGCAATGGGGTCGTATCTCTAATCGGGCCTGGTCTGGGAGGACGCCTACTGCCTGAGGTGATAATAGATAAGGCAGCTTCTGACGACAGCGTAAGGACAGCTACGAGTAGATCAGTATAGGCACGGACATCTTTCCTCTCTGAGCCTTGGCTTTCTTTTTTTCTCTGTTTTTTTCCCCTTTCCCTTTTCTAATGCATTTGACACTTTATTTATTGGTTATTATTTTGACATTGCTCTCTCTTTTGCCCTATATTTGTTTTGGTTTGAAGCTCGGTTAACTAGCTGCCTGTTGCTGCTGCTCTTGCCAGAATGAAAAAATTTTTTTTTTTTTAATTTCCGCAGTCATGTGAAATTTTTTTTTTTTTTTTTTTTTTTTTTTTTTAATACTTATTTGTTAAAAATGTCACCAAAAATTAAAAAAGTTTCATATGTCGTATAAACTTGTTAGTTTAATCACACACTTTTCTCTTAAGCTACTAACAAGCTACTTAATTTTTTTTTTCTACCAAGCTACTTACATTTATAGATGTAAGTACTTACATTTATAGACGTCCCCCATTTTTTTTCGAGCTGAAAGGCTTCAGAAAACATGACGTCATTTCCAGTAAAGGAACTTAGTGAGCATCGATGCTCCCCTGGTGTTTGCAGTGCATTGTGGGATTTTTTAGCGAGTGAATGATTTTGTGATTGTAACAGCCCTTAAAATGGCTGACTCCCTGATCAGTGCCCTGACTACTGAACTAGGGCTCTGACTGAAATGTACCCTTAGTCTCCCTCTATCACATGAGAACGAATCTGGGAGTGTGATGGCGAACAATTAATTACAAACATGAACACTGGTTGGTTTTAAATACATAAAATTTTACAGTTAGCCTAATGTTGGCTAGCTTTCTAATAAACTTGGCTACTGGTTTACACATTATAATAACACGTTCCTTGGTTTCCAGGGTCCTATGTTTCCAGGGTCCTATGTATCCCCAGTTCGATATTCTGTTAACACACATTAAGTCAACTATTCAAAAGGTTTTATGTTGTCAGTACTCATTTTCCTAGAGCCCTATTAACATTAATACCTTTTAACTTTAAACACCAAAGACCAGTTTTAAATGAATAACAACATACATTAGTTTAAAGTCCATCCTTCACCTACACTTGAAATTCATGAAAGTTATGAACTTGGAAAATTAACTAGGTTGCACATGCCGAACCCTCATTTGTGCTGCTCTAAAAATAGCTGTTAGTCTACATTCATACAGTTCAACTCCATGCATGAACAATAGTGAAATGTATACATTAAACTGATGAAATGCTATACTGTAGCCTATAAAACACAGTAAACGGTCATAAAAGGAACAAAATGTTAAGTGTGAATATGACCCAGCTCTCACTTTTGATGAAGCCAAACTCCAGCTTTAAATCACCATGTGTTCATTATGTGCCATGTAGATCTGGAAACATAGGACCCTGGGAACATATATACGCTCCCCATTATAATAGTTAGCCTAACATTCTCTAGCTCGCTACTGGTTTACATTCAAACTATATTAATAGTTCCCCCAATAATTGTGGTGTAACATTATACAGTATAATAGTTATGCTAATGTTTGCTAGCAAACCTAGCTAATCTCGCTTGCTAGTGAGCCTTGGTAATCATTTCAGCTGTATCGTAGTTATAATATTAATGTTAACTTGCTAGATACCCTGGTTTGCTGGTTTACACACTGTAATCGTAGCCTAATACATTATTAGCTAGTTTTCTGGAGGCACGGTTGTCTGGTTTATAAAATACTAGTTAGTCAAATGTTAGCAAACTTAACTAGCTACTAAGATTATTCTCTGTTTAACTAGCTGGCTAGTTACTACAGTAGGAAGTGTCAGTTCTGTTCCACATGCCCATTTCTTTAAGGTACTTTAGAAACTTAAATACCTGTACCGGGTGCAAATAGACACTCAGGAAGGGGAATCTTGCTTCTGGAAGAACTGGCATTAATATATATGAAACTAGCTGATCGTACATTTCCAGCAGCATTGAAAAACTGAGTTGCCACTTTATTAGCTAGTAAACCAGTTCACCTAATAAACTGGCAACCTTGTTTATATGTGCATTAAATTGCAACTGGATTAAATTGCACTAAAGTACACAATATATCATTATCAATGAGCAGAAATAAAGGACGTACATTTTTGAACATGCATGTTTCATTAGCTCTATATAAGCACTGTGGCCTTCACATTTGTCCTTCATTTGAACGTGTTCATTTGTTCCACTCCTGCATTCTTCTCCTTTGTCTCCTTCGTTATGTGTGTTTATCCATCGTGTGGTATGTACATAAATGTGTAAATATGTCTCACTGTCCTTATCTACATCTTCAAATGATCTTCTGCATTAATATCTAAAACTGAAATGCATTTTTGAATGCATTAATGGAAGATGGACATTAAGATCTCACTTCTTCATATGAGCACTTAGGCCATTTTAACCATCACTTTGGTGTTTTAGGAGATTCCCACTGTGTGTCCAAGATGAACAGTAATGCACATCCTGTCTGCTTTATCAGGCTTTAGATCACATAATTGTCTGTTATTGTGTGTGTGTGTGTGTGTGTGTGTGTGAGAGAGACAGGCTGTATAAATCAGACAGCCTCCATATCTGATCGTTCTGTCACACACATCGTTCTGTCACACACATCTTGTATGGAACTGGGGACAAAAACAAGAGCTTCATTCTCTTTCCATAATTTCAGTTTCTCTTTTGTTTCTTTATCTTTTCTTTTCTATATATCATTGATTTTGAAACCCACTTTGAATGGACAGTTCTCTTCTACCGCTCCTGACTGTAGCTAGCATGGTAGTTTGCCGTTCTTACGAATCTCTGAGAGTCCTTCTGTATCTACTGTAAATGCAGCATGAAAACGGACTGATGGATTATGGTGTCTATAATTTTTTTTTCCCTCTTTGACTCTTATGACTCTGAGTGCATGCTGATGCACGCTAACTGCTGCCTCTCCAGCATCCTGGATGGTGCAATAACACGCAGCCTTCACAGATGGGGAGAGAGTAAAGCTAAATTGTGCTTTAGTGGACTGATTTAATTAACTGGTGATTTAACAGGCTTCGAGCGCAGCTTCCAGACAAGGCTGTGCGTCATTGTGAAGAACCTCTGTAAAAGCAAAATCAAATATCTTTAGCTCTCCTTTTCTTCCCTGTTAAAGCCTGCGTGTTTTTGCTCTTAACTGTATTTTTTGACTGAGCTTTCTGATAATGACAACCTCTTTCCTCTGCTCCTGTGATGCACTTCAGACTGTGGCTTGTGAATGCTTTCAATTTAACCTCAAATGTTTTTTCCTCTTGACAGCCAACCACTGACATTGAGATCAAGAAGAAACTCTCAGGCTCTTTAATGGTTTCTATGGACCAACTCAATGCTTCTTTTGGGCACAAAGAGCGAGCGAACAGCGTCATGAGTGTCACCAATACATTAGTAGAGGGTAGTCTTTCTTATTTTGTTCTCTTACACTACATTCACAATTGCAAGTGAGAAGTCACTCATGTCATTTGTAGTTTGTCTCTTGTGGACGTGTAGTGGACATGACCTGTCCAGTGTTTTTTTTTTTCTAATATTTCCTGATGATAATATATAACCTTCTACCTGATATAATCACTTGAAATAAGTTTCATAAAATGTAGGGTCACTTAAAAAAAATACATGAAAAAAAGAAACCACAGAATGATGAAAAATCTGATTTTTGTATCTCATCTTTTTGGTTTGAAGAACTGGAGGAATCGCAGAGAAACTGTCCACCGTGCTGGTACAAGTTTGCCAACACTTACCTTATCTGGGAATGCTGCCCCATATGGCTGAAGATCAAGGAGATTGTTAACCTGATCGTGATGGACCCCTTTGTAGACTTGGCTATCACCATATGCATCGTTCTCAACACTCTGTTCATGGCCATGGAGCATTACCCGACGACGGACCAATTTGATCACGTGTTGACTGTGGGCAATCTGGTGAGAATCATCTCTTTCTCTCTCTCTCTCTCTTTCTCTCCCACTCTCTTTCTCTCTCTCTCTCTTTTTCTCTTTCTCTCTCTCTCTCATTCTCTTTCTTTCTCTCTCTCTCTCTCTCATGCACACACACACACACACACACACACACACACACACACACACATGTTCTCTCCTCCCTGTCCGTACTCTGATTGAGAGACATTGCTATAGGCTGAGGCCTGCATTAATATTTCATGTTGCCTGATCGGTGAGCAGCTCTAAAATGGTACCTAATATTAAAATCAGCGCAGGTTCCTGATTCAATCTCATTGAATAAAATGACTTATAGATCAAAGACGCAACCTGCCTATATGTTACATGACCTTTCAACCTTTACTCAGTGTCAGTTTGGCAAACATCCCAATTGAGTAGCTGCCACCCAATTTTAAACCATCTGACATGAGCCGTGGGCAGCTTAGTTGATGTCTGATGATCATACTAGAGTGTAGATTGATGTTGATGATTATTTGAATATTAGATTCTCTCAAGCTAGTAGCTTAATGTTAGATTTCACTTGCTGCTAGTGCACAGCTGTTTGGAGATTACTGATGCATGGGATCATGTTGTTCCAGGCCAGAGGAAGTGTGACTCATGCATCTTGGCCAAGCTCAAGCCTCCTGCAGCCTGCTAGGGCAGGAAGATTTATTACTGATGTCACAGCATCCTCTGATTACTTCACGGCACCCTCTTTGCTAATATGCACTGAGTAAAACGTCTGGGATGTGCATGACTTAAGGGCTCGTTATACTTCATTAGGACTGCTACTGAGAGCTGACTGAAAGCACCAAGCTTACGTAGTCTTTCAGAATAGTAGGAGCATTTTAGCTGTCCATGAAAGAAGTCGTGATAAGTGAGAGCACATGTTTTATTGTCCATTCAAATCAAATGGGAGGATGCTTTGACTGAGATGAGGATGCTGAGGATTAGACTGAATCACATTGTCTTATATCTGTGTACTCACTTTTGTGAGATACTGTATTATATATATAATATATATATATATATATATATATATATATATATATATATATATATATATATATATATATATATAATGTGTGTGTGTGTGTTATAAATGTGTATATAATTGTACATTATGTAACACCTTCTGAAAATAACCTTTAAGATTGCAACAGTACCTTTTTATCGCTCCAGAGGTTTCGAACAATATATATAATAAGTGGGCTTTTATTCTGGCTTATTTTCATATAAGCCTTGATGTAATGAGTGGCTTAATATCAAATTATACAGCACTTCAAATCACAGATATAATCATCAGTTTGATTTTATTGTGTGAATTTATTTTATTGACAACAACCCTCAGTTTTATTCTAAAAATAATGATTAAGCTAATATGACATTATAAATTTGGTGCTAGTTTGGAGCCATACATGTTTTTTAGTAAGTTGTTTATTTTCCAGGTATTCACTGGAATCTTCACAGCTGAAATGGTGGCTAAACTGGTTGCAATGGACCCATACTACTACTTCCAGGAGGGCTGGAACATCTTTGATGGCTTTATCGTGAGCCTGAGTTTGATGGAGCTTGGACTGGCTAATGTGGAGGGCCTGTCTGTGCTCAGATCATTTAGATTGGTAAACACTCACCCATCACTCTATACTGTGTGTTAGGCATGAAAAAAGACCTGACCACAATTCATTAACTGCTGTAACTCTGAAAGCCTCATTTGCTTTCAGCCTCATCTGAAAGCAAAATTATGAATATTTTGCTTTAAAACAATTCCCCAAGCTTTTCCTTCTTGAATTTCATTCTTCTCTTCATTATTATTTGCTGTTTCATGTACAACCCTCAGCTGCGAGTGTTTAAGCTGGCTAAGTCATGGCCCACTTTGAACATGCTGATAAAGATCATTGGGAACTCAGTGGGCGCTCTGGGGAACCTGACTCTGGTCCTGGCCATCATTGTCTTCATCTTTGCCGTGGTGGGCATGCAACTGTTTGGGAAGAGCTACAGGGACTGCGTGTGTAAGATAAGTGTAGACTGCAAGCTACCCCGTTGGCACATGAACGACTTCTTCCACTCCTTCCTGATCGTGTTCCGTGTGCTGTGTGGAGAATGGATCGAGACCATGTGGGACTGCATGGAGGTGGCGGGCCAGACCATGTGTCTCACCGTGTTTATGATGGTCATGGTCATTGGAAACTTAGTGGTAAGAGTTCAGATTTAGATGAATCACCTGCTACACTGTAACATTAATTTATTTGAAAAGCTTCCAATAAAACTGCTAAACTTTTCTTCATGATAAAATGTGCAGTGTTTTATAGAACACATTGTTGTATAGTTACTAAATGCAGAATGTGGTATCAGGGTTGTATGTGTGTCCTGTGTGACTCTTCAGGTGCTGAATCTGTTCCTTGCCTTGCTGCTGAGCTCGTTCAGTGCAGACAACCTGGCAGCCCCAGAGGAAGATGGAGAGATGAACAACCTGCAGATCTCTGTTAACCGTATAAAGTTTGGCATAGCCTGGATAAAGGCCAAGATTCGTCAGGTAGTGCGTGCCCGGAGGAAGATGGTGGATGAGGCCAAGCCTCTGGACGAGCTGTACGACAAGAAACTGAACTGCATCGCTAACCACACAGACATCAACCGCGAGATGGACTACCAGAAAGATGCCAATGGCACCACCAGTGGCATCGGCAGCAGTGTGGGCAAGTACATGATCGACGAGGACCACATGTCCTTCATCCACAACCCCAATCTGACCGTGTGTGTGCCCATCGCGGCAGGGGAGTCCGACTTTGAAAACCTGAACACGGAGGACTTCAGCAGCGAATCAGAGGCTGAAGGTAGCAAAGACGGGGTGAGTCGTTTAAGACCAGGCATACCATGCTTAAATGTTGAGGAGCAGGTTGGTAATTAAACTAACAGAAAACAAAAATTATATAAATTAGGCAAAAACTGAGGCAATAATAACAATAGCAACAACAATATCAACAACAGTGTTGTTATTGTTGTTGTTACTACAAGGAATTGAAATGTGTGCCTATTTCAAAATAATAAAAAAAAACTATATGACAAATAATAAGATTATATATATATATATATATATATATATATATATATATATATATATATATATATATATATATATATATATATATATATATATATATATATATATATATATATATATATATATATATATATATATATATACATATATATATATATATATATATATATATATATATTTAAGTTTTTTAACTAAAGTACTATTGATCCAATTAAATCTAATAACCCACATTCTATGGAGAAATGCAAATTAGCATAGAAATAAATGCATGTGCATAATAAATATCACAATTTTGGTGTGACCTAAAGGTACTGACTAACATGGAATATACTGCATATTGATTTACCATCTAAATAAATATTCAGGACTCTAAGAAGATATATTTATCAATATCTTGCTACTGAATGTCAGTTTCCTGAAGATTGATTGAGATTGAAATAGTCTGTAGTATACATAACATAATTATTCTCTATGTCAAGTATACATCAAGAAAAGATGCAATTTTAAACAGTCTTTACACCACCAGTGTTAAACACTTAACACTTGGATAAACATGACAATGTAGGTATGTTAGTAAAATACTTACACTGTTGGTGTGTGTTTATTAAAGTGTATCATTAAAGTATGACCTAAAGCTGTTTGCGTCTATTAGCTGGATGACAGCAGCTCGTCAGAAGGCAGTACTATAGACATTAAACCAGAGGTTGAGGAAGCTGTGGTGGAGGCAGTGGAGGAGTATGTTGACCCAGAGGCATGCTGGACTGAAGGTATCACTTAAACATACATAAAAACACACACTTACTCTTTTATAAAAGGGATATGTATGCAAAATTGAATATATAGCATTGTTAGTTTATTACATATGTCAGTTTAGTAGATAATAAATGTAAATATATATAGAAAGAAAGAAGTACTTTTTAAAGCATTTACGTTGCTAGAACAGTGAATGAAGGACTATAAAAAAGCACTTAAAAATTTTAGGAATTCTGAGACATTTTAGACTAGAGTGCTTCATCAATTTTGCAAGCAAAATGTTTCAGGTATCATAAAAATGAAGTACAAGAATCAAAAACAAGACAATATTGTATTAATATTCTATTATTGTATTAATATTAACATCCAGCTACAGAAAATATACACAGTACTGTGCAAACGTCTTTTTGCAGAAAAATAGTCGCATGTCAGTGAAGAAAGCAGCATATTACCACTTTTCAGTCAAAAAAAAAAACACAATGAAGGCTGCTGGGTTTTGCTGTGTAAAAATAAGACGCAAGTGCGACAGTCAAAGTCTCCCGAAGAACTGTGACTGGTTCTGTAAGATGTTCAATAAATCTTACAGCTAATTTCCTTATAAAATTGCACAAATTGTACATGAGACTAGTCATTTATTTAAAGCAAAAATGTTGTGACACCATATATTGACTTTTTCATTGATTACTGTTTACTCTACAGACTTGATAGTATTTTTTTTATGTAGACACATTTAATTTAATTATTTTTGAAGGAATCTTTGCTATAACATTTCTTTTCATGTGCACAAGACCTTAGGTTTTATTAACAATATTAATATCAAACAACACAATAAAAAAAAGAAATTGTTCTTTGATGTATTTTCAGAGAATATTGTTTTTGAATGATAAAAATTAGAACAATAGGTTTGTCATTACATTAGTCATATTTTACCAACATTTTGATAAAAACGAAATGTAATGACTCAGCATATATGTGTAGTGGCCTGGGAAAGCCCTGTACATGATGAAGGTTTGACATTTCTGTGTGTAAATGTACACATTTTTTGGTAAACATTTCCCCATTGTATGGGTGATATATATTTTGCTTTCTTAATGTTCAAGTGTCTAAGTATGTTATAAGCAGAAACTCAGCCAAAACTCATTTTTTTTATTCTGTTATCCAGATTTTTTCCAGAGAAACATTAGATGGGTTTTCCCTGACCACTATACAGATAATTTCTACATAAGCTGCATTTGACTTAACTCCGAAGTGGGAAATCTGGGAATTCAAGCTACACAAGCAAGAATTTTCAAGCTACAAAGTGGGAAAATGTGTGTTTTGCTAGCAAATACCTAGCCAGCTACCTGTAGTCATGCAGTCATCACTATTATAGATTTAACAAACTGTGTTGATTGATTTAAACTAAATGTGTCTATAAACTCATTTAAAGTAATCAATGAGTAGAAATTCCAAGTTGAGGGGTTCATTTTCTTTGGGTTTCTATTAGTTGGCAGTTAAAAATACAGAGTTATGAGATTTGTCAAATACAGCGTCTAACACTATATTCTCAGAAAAAATGGTGCTACCTTCACCTTTCCTTGTAGAACCCTTATTATTATTATTATCATCATTATTAATGTATAGTATCTTTTGCTTGGAAATGTATATATAGTGTCCCTTTAAAAAGATTTAAGGTAATGTGACTGTAATTACCCATTAAAGCTTTAGCACAGTATACTGGCATTTCATTCCACAGTGCAAAGGAAATCGATTTATCAGATATTTTCAATCAGTAAAAACAAATGAATTATTTTATTGTTGCAAGTCTTTTGTAAGATTAGTCAGGACACTGTTGTGTTTCTGTGTGTAGAGTATGTGTTTAGCTGCTGGTGAGCAGGTGTAAGCTCCGTTTTGGGCAAACAATTCCGATCTCTCAACAATAAAATTGGTACAGAGACAAAACAGACAGCACAACTAAAGCTTTTTTGATAGTAAATTGAGTTGAATTGACTCTACGTACACCTTCCTAGGTAAATTATACTGGATATACTAAGGGTACAAAAGGTGTCCCCATAGATGATACCGTTTAGTATCCTTTGTTCTGAGAATGTAGTCCATTAATTGTTTTATTTAAATTTAATTATCTCTCTCTTTTTTTTAAGCAATAACATCATCCTACTAAATTCTCTGCTTGTTGTTTGCCTATAAATATTTTTTGGTTAAGGAAATTGTTGTGATTTGCAGCTTGCATTGCGCGCTACAAGTGCTGTGACGTGTCTATCACTGAGGGCTGGGGGAAGAGCTGGTGGTACCTCCGCAAGACCTGCTATCTCATTGTGGAGCACAACTGGTTTGAAACGCTCATCATCTTCATGATTCTGCTGAGTAGTGGAGCTTTGGTGAGTTCACACACAGAGACCCTGAGCATCCAGTGTGAACATAGACACACACCCCTACAACCACAGCATTCCCAGCCCCACATTTATTTAGTCTTAGTCCCTGTGTAAAATAGTGTAATTATGCAGACACTAACATGAAGTGAAGTTCACTCACTTGCTGCAATGCAATGGAGCCTGAAACACACACTTCCCTGTGATTAATGGACTGTACCATTCATCTAACAGGGGTTCTATTTCTGTTCCTAGCAAGGCTCTTCCCCTGTGCACCAGTAATGAAACCCAAATTAGAAACGAATGCAATTCAGAAGCCAGGTTTTACTCAAGAGCATTTTGGAAGCTGACGTTGCTTTTGTTTTAAAAGAATTACAGCACGGTTGCTAATCCTGCATTTTTCCTCACAAAACTGCTTTGATAATTAGTTTTACAAGTAATGTGTTAGCATTTTAACAGTTTAAAGTTCCACAGCAGTGAACCAAATCTTCCCCACCCTTATAGACTGGACTCTTTCATCCATATCGTTGTTGAATTTTTACCACAGCGCTGTCAGATTTCTTAATGCTAATTGATCAGCGAGTCTAGCCATTGACATGGTGCAGTTTACCTGGTGGGAATATATATTTAACATTTTTGGAAGGAGTCTAAAGTTTTCTGACGTTACTGCTCAGTCTCACATAAGTGATAATGGAGAAATAACATTCATGGTTTCATGGATATTCCACAACATTAAATGTAACTAAGAACAGATAAAAAAGTTTGATGTGCTGTTTTTCAATTAATGATCCTTGGCAAATTTGATATAAGATGAATAAAAGACTTTTCAGGATGTGAGTTCTGTCTTGTGCTCTTCATGTAGGCCTTTGAAGATGTCTACATCGAGCAGAGGAAGACTATCCGGATCATCTTGGAGTACGCCGACCGTGTGTTCACCTACATCTTCATCCTGGAGATGCTGCTGAAATGGGTGGCCTACGGTTTTGTGAAGTATTTCACCAACGCCTGGTGCTGGCTAGACTTCTTCATCGTGGATGTACGTGTGCTGCTATATTTCCTCTGTGTTCATCAGTGAGAGTTATTGTATGATGGCCTCACACATACACACCTTGTCAAGTGCAAGCTAGTTAAATTATGCAAGCTGTTCCATGCAGACGATATACTTTATTAGTGATGAAATCCTATTCAGAACTTGGACATCATTTAGTTTGCTAAAAAGAGTTGAATATAATGACATTAGCATGATTTTACCAGTAACAAAGATTTGTAGCTTTCTAAGGCTGCTTTGATATTTGATTAATATTCCCGATTGCCAGAATAATATTTTATAAATATTTGGGAAGGATTTTTAAAATCTTAAAAAAAAAAAAAAAATGCTGTTTTTTTGTTTTGTTTTTTGTTACAGCACTTCCAAAGTTGAACTTGTTAGAAAAGCACAAGCATGATTTTTATTTATTTAGTTATTTATTTATTTATTTATTTATTTTTTAAACCTCTAACCAAGAGGGTCACAAGTTGAGGGCCAAGTGAGAAAAACCAACATGGAGGAGACAAAAAGAAACCTATTAGTCTTGTTAATGAATTTTTAAGGACATTTTATGACATGTTAAATTGACAATATTTGATAACAGCTTGGCTATTTTTGGGACATTTACTTATTCGAAATGTCTTTTCTACCTACCCTAAGCTAAAGTGAAGGAAAACAACTTCCTCCTCAACAAAGTTAAATCAACCTTTATCTCATCTTTATTATTCATAATAATAAATCTAATCTAGAGAGAAAGCCAGGCTAGTTAGTTAGCTAATACAAGCTAGGACTGGTTAGAGCGTTGCTTATAAAAAGCTTCCTTTGTGCTGATATGAAAAAACCCCAAAAAACATCTAGTGTGAAAACAGTCTATGTTTCATAACGTATCAGCTCTGCATGTTCATAAAAACGCCAACATCATGGCCTGTCACATTCACGGAGGCTTAAAATAGCAGAAAATAGTGCTGTGTTGTCTTTGAGCTGACAGCCAAGATGAAAAGCATTCGAGTACAGGAGTTTCTCCTGAATGTCGGCTCCGTGTCTGCGGTTTCCATGCAGATAACAATAATCTCCAGGGATGTTTTCTTCTTTTTCAGCAAGGTGTGACTGTGTTGGGCCATTTCCTGAAATGATGTCCTGAATATAAAATGTTAGAGTGTAATGGTATGCAGAGGTGACGTGTAGTAAGAGCATATCAGTTACTTTCTCATGAGTTATTGCATTTAGCCTTGAGCTGGGAATATGTTTTATCTGTAGACGTCTCTATAGCAGGCTCATCACCCATGCATAACCATGAAAATGTTTGCTACTGTGATGCTTGAATATTTTAAAGCAATTCTCTGCAAAAAGTCTCAGAAATCCTGTGGCTCGCAAAGAATTGTATATTCCTGTGCAATCCCGTTCCTTTTTGTGCAGATTTAAATATATAAAGGATAAAGAATTCACTGTGAAGCCATGTGTGTGAGGAATAGAAACCGACACAGGCATAATTAACATAGCCAATCAATAACAACGATTATTGATACGATATTCAAGCATTGCTAAACCCTCAAATGTTCCTTATTCTGAAAACCGCATTTGTGCCTATGTATTGTCTAATGCAGTGCTCAATGAATATGTCTCTTGATCGATCTCCTCTTTGACCCTCATTGTGAAGGACCCTCCAAGTGTCACTATTAACATTATGCAGAGATAAAACAAAATCCTTTTCATTACAAATTTAGCAACTGTACAGAGTGTCTTTTTGGTTCATGAAATAAATCTCTGTACTGTATGTACTCGGGTTGTAACCAAATTTGAATACATTATGTATTATGTATTCAGATTGAACAGATTATGTATTCCAAACAGATATGATTTTTTATTTATTTATTTTTTTTAAAGAAAAAGCTTGCCAAGGAAGGCTCACAAAACATCTGGTGAGACTAAAGATGTGCATCAAGTCTGATGGAAACAAATACTCAGATATGAAGCTCGTGGGGAAAATAAAGAGCACGCTGCACGTTGTATTTATGGCCTTTATTTACAACATGCTCACAGTGCTGGTATTTTCTACCTCTGTGTATTGTTTAACAATGTTTCCAGTCATAGTGGTAATGTTTAGGCCACACCCACTTTGGGTATCAGTACAAATACAGATATGGATATTTGAAGCACTAAACAGATACCGATACAGATACTGCCATTGCGTTACACTCCTATTATATGCCCAAGGCCAGGATAATTATTATGTGTGTCAATTATTAATTTTTTACATCAGTAAGATATGTTTACTTCATCAAATGTATAATTTACAGGATTTAAAAACTACCAGTTAGATGCATGAGTTTATCTTATAGCAAAATATTAAAAATGCATTGAAAGGTACACACATCTGCTCATAGAAAATGGATTGATGGAAGGACAGACAGTAATACTATGAATTAACACGGAATTGTGCAGTGACCAAGAAAATTATTAAGCAAATCAAAACTATTTTATTCTATTTTATAACTATCAGGCCAAACAGGAGGTTTTTTTTGTGATTGTTCTCAAAAATGCTTGATTTTGCTGCTTTTTTTGCCATGCAACTGGATTTTAGTGCTTTTCTTGTGGAAGACTACTTGGCAAATTGCAATTGCATGAAATTGTTTTTGCACGGTCTTTCACAGGGATGTTTGTTGCTAAATGAGCCCTTTAAGCTGTATTCATATTTGACGCTCATGAATCAAAGACGGTTTTGGCTGAATGCGCATTGTCATGACGTCGCATGATGTGTTTTGTCCCAAATCTTCGGAAAATCTGCAGTAATTTTTAAAAATTGCAAGCTGCTCCGAATATTGCAGAGTTTGTTTGCTTTTGTGTTCATTTCTATCAACTGCATAATCGTGAAATATTGGGAGGGATTATTTTTTGAATTCAGTAACAAGTGTTCCTGCTAAAGCATTAACCTCACTATGTACAGTTGTCTTAGAAACAAATCTGAGTCATTAGCCTTTACCAAAATGTCTTTAGGACAATCAATACTGTATATATATTATATCATATATAACTAATACTGGCAAGTACCTGGATGGTAGACCTCCTGGGGAAAATTAAGGTTGCTGCTGGAAGAGGTAGCAGTGAGGCCAGTAGGGGGTGCTAACTCTGTGGTTTGTGTGGGTCCTAATGCCCCAGTATGGTGACGGGGACACTATACTGTAAAAACAGCACCGTCTTTCAGATGAGACGTTAAACCGAGCTCCTGACTCTCTGTGGTCATTAAAAATCCCAGGATATTCTCGTAAAGAGTAGGGACATAACCCTGGTGTCCTGGTGAAATTCCCCCATTGACCCTTCTCTATCATGGCCGCCTAATAATCTCCATCTCTGAATTGGCTACACCACTCTCCTCTCCACTAATAGCTAGTGTGTGGTGGGTGTTCTGGTGCACTACGGCTGCCGTCACTTCATCCTACACACTGGTGATGGTTCTGGAGATCTGTAACTGTAACTAACTCACTAACTAGTTTGTCCAACCTTTTGGCTGGATTTTGCCAATTCTACATCCCATTGTTTATAAATGTGAAGCCTATAAGTACATTTATTTACATTGGTTCATATAGCAGATGCTTGTGTAACAAGATAGAGCGACAGAAACCAAGAGAAATAGCGAATATGAAAAGCAGATAGTCCAGTGATTTCTTTTAAGAAGCTAGGTGTATTTATAAGAAATGTATTGTTGCAGTGTAGTCTCGGGTTATTTAGCTAGCCTAATCTACTAGGCTAGCATGCTTGCAAAGTTGAAATCTGTGTTAGCCTAGGTCTAATACAGTGGTCTTCAACCATTTCGAGCACAAGATCACTTTGTAAGTGAAAATTCAAACTCAAAAAGCCCACCAAGAGTAATGCTGGTTTACTTCAGCAGTAAAGCAGTTCATCTACCGGTACAGGATTCATAACTGTAATTGGCCAGAATGAATGTTTTTCTTTGGCTTCTCCCCACCCATACAATTGCACATCACTGATTAAATTAAAGATGTATCGAAATTCAAATCTAGCCAACCAGCAAATATTTTACCATTGCATCTATTTCTTTTGTTTTCTTTTTTTAATGTGTTGTGATCATTGACTGTACACGGATGGTTCTGAGATACTAATAATGGCTGAACGATCGACCAGTAGATCGTGATTGACAGTTTGACAGCCACTACTCTAAAGCTTGTGGAACTGGACTGAAATCTATAGCACTACTTACTAGAATCAGTGTGGCCAACTCTTTTCAGGGAAACTAGCTAATCCATGCTCAAAAGACACATGCGAGACAGTCACTAACATCTGCTCAAAAGTCACTAGATGTGTTTGCTGTTTGGCTCTTGTTTTTTTTATTTTTTATTTTTTATTTTTATTTTTTTAATCAAATCACTTAAGGGGGTTAGAAAGTTGCCAAATCTAGTGTAATAGTTGTGTGTGGGTATTGTGGGGCTTATTTCCCAAATAAAATCTGAAGACGCTATGACGTGGTCTTCTTTAATACTTTCCTCCGTCTTTTATTTCTTTTCTTTTGTTCAATTTCTTCCTCACTGCCCTGTTCACACTGAACTCAAAACAGTACCTTCCCATCAAAATAAAAGTCCTTTTAGAAATACTATATATTCCATTACCCAAATACTGGATAAGTCCTTGACATAACAAATCCGTTAGCATCAACAATAAAATCTTTTATTATATCTACCTCTTACATTGGCAACAAAGTTTGTAATTTGGCAACACTGATCAGGATAAGTTAGTCCAGTTTTTTGTTATATAGAGCCAGTTTGTTTTGTAGCTTGGTTTGTTGGAAAATCCTCTTCGAACCTCATTTGCAGGTATGTTTTGCCCTCTAACCAATGGCCACATTACACTCCTACCCTTTTATATACTAATATCTAAAGCACTTGGAGGACAACTTCACAGTAAGGGGCACAACGTGTATTTGTATGAGTGTATTATAGTACCTGTCTGTGCTTCTCTCCTTTGTGTAGATGTATTATGATGACAGTATATTGTTTATGTATATATTGTGTGTGTAGTTTGTGTGAATGCGTGTTCTGACCATGTTCCTGATCTAACTGCCTTTCAGCAGAGCCCATCACTCCCAAAACTTTCTTCCAGACTTAGACTGTGCCAGGCTGCTTGGAGAGCTGGTGTGGCAGATAGAGTTACATTTGAGCCATTACTATAACATGGACAATCATTTACCTTAACACCTCAGTTCTTATAAAGAAATGCTAAGTATCCAGAGGAAGGCTAGATCCTTTTGGTTCTTTTATTGGGAAATGTAATTTAATCAAACTAAAGATACAACTAGACAAAACAAAAACAAATACACTTGTAGCTTCAGAAAGCTAGTGACTTGTAGGTAGAATAAAGAAACCTTAAAGTGTTTGGTGCTTTATACCCATCAGTCCTCCTACTATAACTTCAGTAATGGCAGAAGAGACTGTGTGGGATATGTCAGAGGAATTTCCCTGGCTGGATAAACAGGCCTATCCATCACATGTCCCCACAACTTCTTGTCCCACGGGAATATCTGAGGAGGTGATGTTGGGGATGTGTGGTAGATGGCAAGTGAAGTCTTAACATTAGCCACCGCTCTGCCTTGGTTTTGCTTTGTGTTCCATCTATTCCTCTGCTTGACTGTACTGTGTTTGTCACAGCCCAGTTCAGAGAAGCTCCAACAAAAGACCACCATCATGTCCAGCATGCTTTTACCTGCATCAATCCTTCTTTTCCTCTCAATCAGATATGCCTCATTCCTTATTCCTTTTATTATCCTTCTGATCATGCTATTGTCTTTATTTGCTCACATTTCTGCTTTTCAGTTTTATTTGTAATATGAACGTTAAGGGAACATGTTAGAAATATCTTACCTGATTACAATCAGATTATTACAGCAGATCAGACTCTTTGCTTCACTTATCCATAACAAATTGACTGAATCATGGATCATCATAGTGAATTCGTATGATTATTAAACCTACTTAAAGGAAAAATCCATCCTGAACTACATGCTTATTCATCTCCAGGATTTATTTTGTAATAAAATACTGAGTTTTTTTATTTATTAGTATAAACATCTTTATTGTTTTATTGGTCTATTTTCACTTTGGTGAACAGTTTTCTACAATGTGAACAATGCTGTTTGACTACCTGCTGACAGTGGTGCAGTGGGATTTATTCTGCCTTCATCTCTACATAAAGAGAGAGATGCGGCAGCACTTTAGTCCTTTAGTCTGTCCAGCTCTCTCGCGTCCTCATTTGTTCACACTGCTGAAACAGATCAGGTAACTTTTATGCGAATAGATCACTAGCTAGCTGAGCAGATTCTCTGCCGTAACAAGTGTGTCGTATAGCTGCGTTGAATTATGGAACTTTGAATCCTGCGTTTGTTGTCTCCACTACTTCGACACTGGATTTCTCATTAATGACACTGAATGAAAATTGTGAGTGAGAAAAGAAGGTCTTTAGGAATGAACAGTGAAACCTGACCATTTTCCCTGATGTTTGAGCGCGCTGAAATTTTATCCCGATTACACATCGTTCTAACTGTAGTAGTGATGACCCCAGAATGGGACAGAACTTCTAACATCTCACAGGAATAATGAAAATACAGCATCACCCAACAAAGTAGCACCAGACATTTTAAGCACATCACAAATATTTAAATATAAACAAAACTAATGTTTCAGGGTGGAGTTTTCTTTTAATTTAAGACTCGGTTGTATGGCTCATGAGTCATTGGAATTTGTTTTGGATTACATTGGAATGTCATTTGCTTCTTTTTATGTTCCTTTTCGCTTCAGTTTCCTGTCTTCATTTGGCCACAGCCACACATCTCATTGACCTTGCCTTGCAGAACGAGAGCGTTGGCACATGAGGAGCACTGGTGCCAGCTCGCCTGGCCCGCCATACACGGGCCTTCCATTGGCTCAAGCTAAAGGTGATAATTACCTGCAAAGATCCAACCTTTAGATGAAGGTGAAAGCTTTATGGACTAGGCCTCTGAGGGGGCTTGTGGGCTTACTAAGAGCTTGTGGACTTGCAGTAAGACAGAATGGTTGTGTAGCCATTTGAATGTTTCTGTTGTTAAGTTGGAGACTTCATGCAACTCACTCTGGTTTTACCCAATTTTCTTGCGGTAACTCCTATGATACAGGTCATGGAGTGTATTAGAGTCAGGAAAATCACAAGAATGTACAAAGCAGAACTGAGTTTGGTGAGCCACTTCAGCCACTGGATCTACTTCAGAGATATACGAAAGCTAATCCACTCCCAGAGCCACAGACAATATACTGTAACACCTACAGTATAGCAAGCGATAAAGACAGATATAGGTGTGTTAGGAGCTATCTCTAATAATCTTGCCAATAGTCTACAGTGGTACATTCAGGATAAAGCTTTCACCTTTTTAGAACCCCCTCTGTAAATTGGTCAGCTTGAGTGTTGTGTATTTTTTTGCTGTGTTTTTTAAATTTTATTATTATTATTTATTATTTTTTTTACCAAGTCTCTGTCAGTGGTTTATTGGAGGTGCTCAGAAATTGTTCGTATTCCTTTACACAGAAACTCAAGCCCAGTTTATACGGGTAGTGCCTATCCGTGCACATTGGTGTTTCTCTACTAGCCTTGGTTTGTAACCATTTTTACACTGCATAGAGTAAATATCCAGCATAATTAAGATATCATTTTTCACTTAGATGACCAGTGTGCAATAATTACGTATACTAGAACAACGACATTACCACACTTGATTGTGTGTGCGTGTGCTTCATCTTGGATGGCACATCAACACACACAGGGCTTTGGTTTCTGGAGTATGATCTTGTCCTTTCAATGTCGTCTAGTAAGGTGATCTCCCCTAATCTGCCCCTTCCCTTTATGTTATAGTGTATCTGTGTGGTATTTTTGAGTCTCTGTAAACTATACGTGAGATCGATGTGACTGCAAACCTGACATACATGTTAAACATGTACATGTTTACCTGTATTCTTTCTCTTAGGTGCCATTAGTATGTCTGTCTTAAATTGTTTGGGATTTTATGCCACAGCCGAGAGCAACAAGGAGTCACAATGTTAGAAGGGCAAGGGTAAGGTTCTTGTAATCTGTTGGGGTTTTCATATTTTACTTCATTGTCTTTTTTGTGCCAAAACTCCCTTCCTAAGGCCCCCTTAATCAGCGTGGTGTCTCTGCCTTTCCTCTTCATTTATTTGAGTCTTATGTCTCTCTCTGTCACTTTCTTTCTTCAACCATCAGTTTCTTCACAGGTATAAAAAAAAAAAAGAAGCTCGCAAGATTCATCGACCTCCTAATACTAACTGAGATCAAAATCCAGGGGCGTGACTGCTGCCTCTTATAACCCTAAACATGACACTCTTTCTCTCTCTCTCTCTTTTCTCTCTCTCTCTCTCTCTCTCACTATTTCAAGGATATATACATGTATAAAGACATTATTATATATGTATATACCCATCCAAGTACGTCTATATATGTGTGTAAAGCTACATTCAAGCAGCTCTAGGACCATCTCGTCCATAGACAGCTTTGCCCATCTAACAGTCTGGATCCTTTTTTGCTTCTCTGTTTCTGTGTAGGTGTCTATAGTCAGCCTTATAGCTAATGCGCTGGGCTACTCCGATCTAGGGCCCATTAAATCACTCAGGACACTCAGGGCCCTGAGACCACTCAGAGCATTGTCCCGTTTTGAAGGGATGAGGGTAAGAAAAGCTATAGAGCTGATCCTGCATGCCCATTCAACAGTTACAGCATGCTAGAGCTGATTTAAAAAAACAAACAAAAAACAGCAAACGAAAACAGCAACAACAACGCCAAAGTCATACCAGGGGGATCAAACAATTAATAAATGAAGAAAATAAAGTAACCAATGAAAATAAATCACTTTTTCATACATATTGCGATTTCATGCATTCTTTACCAGATATATCAATGTTTGAGTTATGATGCAGCTGGGATATTCCTTAGAACACAAGTGTTCCCTGATTTTAGTGGAATCCTCTTGTGTTCAGCTTATTCCTAGTTAATTCTCTAAGTAAGGAACAACATGAGTGTGCTGTTTTAGGAAAGTAAACAATGACCGTGTGGTGTGGTGTGAAGCGTTATTACTGCTACCACCCAGATGTTCATTATTTTCCTATAACAGGACGTTCCGAAGAGTTTTATTCCTCTTATACCACAGCAGTTTGCTATCGCTAACAATTTCTTATTCAATAAGAGCTACACATCTCACTTTGTATCCATTTATCGTTATGTTTAATGTTGTGAGTTTTCTGCAAAACAAGTTAGGGCTATTATTTACAAGATTAAATTTTATTAGATTCAATTATTTTAAGACGAAAAAAAAATGTTGCTGAGAAATGTCCTGAAAAATGTCGTGTGTCAGACAGCTTTAATTCCGGCTGTTATAAAGTGCTGACACTGAAGACTCCTTCCAAAAATGCTAAATATACATCATACCATAACAACAATTATACATGTTTTTTTTAATGAGTTTTTGTGGAGCATCCCCAATACAAGTCTCTGTGTGAGTTGTTACTACTAAAACAATAAGGTAATTGAACAAGGGTATAAATATAAAGCTGCCAGGCTATTATAGAAAATGTATCAACACCTTCTGACCAATCAGAATCGAGAATCCAACAATGCTGTGGTATAAGACCTAACAGATAATTAAGATTTTATAACATTCTGATAAAACAAAGGCTTCTCAAAGCTGCTTCATCACAAATGCTAATATGATGAATGTTTCGTTAAAAAAAAGAAGAAAATTTGATTTTTGGATATAAAAAAAGAGCAAGGGATATTTATTGTAAATTGAGACCAGCTTCGATCAATTGGCTGCTCCTTTGGCCTGATTTTCTAAACCTATGCTTTTAATGGAGAGCCCCCATCTCTCCATCATTCCCCTTCTCTTACTGACTCCTGCATCTATCAGAGAACAACCAGCAGCACAGATCCACTGGATCACTGAACTCTCACCTCCGCCTGCCCCATACAATACCCCACAGAGCCACTTCAGAGCGAAAGACTCCTTTCCACGATGGGGTCGTCACTGTCCAGCACAATCCAAGTGCAAGGAATTAGCGTGGCTCTTAATTATCTCCTGCAGCTAGCCTTTAGTAAGAGTAGGTGTTAAGCTGAGTCTTCTCAGCAGTCATCCCTGTTTTGGTGGTTGTGAACGGTGGTGCCTGGTTGTTGTCGCTTTCAGTCCCTCCTCTCTTACCCCTGGACTGGTTGCCTTGAGCTTCTGTTGCCTTTCTAACCTCTCACCTTCTTCCCGATCCCCTATCCCCCAAACAAAACCCCCTCCCTACCTCGCTCCCTCTCCCTCCCTCGCCCCCTCTCCCTCCCACCCTCCCTCCCTCTCTCCCTCCCTCCCTTCCTTCCTTCCTTCCTCATTCCCTCATCCTGTCCTGTCCATCTCACCCTGTCCAACCTGCTGGAGTCGCGCCTCACCTCTCTTTTGCTTGTCCAGGATCTGCTCATAGGACTGAAAATAAGAGAGCCTCACACACACAGCAGTGTGGGTGTGAGAGGAGGATATTTGCTAAGCTTCTGTGGACTGTGGGAATGTAAAATAAAGTTCTCTGAAGCCTTGGGTTCAGAGGTACGCAAACGTGGTTGCTTTGATCATTGGATGTTAACCGACCAGTTTGTACCACTGCATAGGGTGGAAAATGAACAGTATGGCTTATGCCTTAAGATAAGTGCTGATTATAAATTTGAGAGTGTTCGGATAATATTTATGGAAATTGACTACCTTTTTGAGTCAAAACAGAAGCTTAGGAAATTGACCAGGCAGCCTGCTGGCAGTAAGTGGTTTTATTCACAGCATGGCACTCTTAGGACATGGCACGATGAGAAATGCTGAAACTGGGAGACTGGACCCACTAGAGCAGAGAGATGTATATAACTTACAGCCAATTATCACTATTACTGTGGCTAAAAATACACCCATTTCACTCTGGGCAAAACTTGTGTCCTCTCTACAGAATGATCAAATGACCCAAAAATGACAGACCAGATTATACAATAAAGATAATTATGCACGGATTTCACAGGCCTCTGCTGCTGTTTATTCTTTTATCTATTAAGGAACAATCTTTCCAAATTAGTTTTTCTTTGCAATGTTTTTATGCTTATTATTTTTGTTTGTTTTCCTGGTTTATTTCCTTCATGTATTGTAATCCAATATTTTGACTACTGGCCTTGTTTCTAAAACTTTGTAAAACTGTGTTGTCCCTATGATAATCCAGTTTTGATTGGGTCGAATTAGCTAAGTGCTATTATGTAGTAATAGAAAGAAAGATAATTAAATGCATACTATATCTATACATTTATACAGTATTATTTTTTTTGTTCATTAAATGAAATGCTATTTTGTTTTAACTGAACAAAAAAGTCTGAGTTAAAAATGAATAAATGACTTGATAAGGAGACAGCAGCGCAGAGAGGTGAGAAATTAGACGTTGTAAAATTGTTTACTTTATCACCATTATTTAAACTTAAATACATTAATGATTAAATATTTATGAAGGAATTTGGAATGTTTGATCTGGGTTGTGGTTAATCTTAAAGCTAGCCCAGATTAAGCACAGATCATTCATGTCCATCTACTCCGATATGATCTACGTTCACTCTTGTGAATATACACGTATGTAAATCTCTCTGTGCTGGTGCCTCTCCTGATTCATTTATTTATTGATTTTAACAGTGTTTGAGTTTGCACAATGATGCCATGTAACATGCATGTCCAATTCAATTGCCAATGCACATTATGCACTTTTGAAAGCCATTTTCCCTCGCTTTTATATCTGTGTTGAATGTCATGAAAAATTGCAATGTCTATGTGACATTTAAATGTGTGCTAAATTCAAAGGAAACATCGATTCTCCTGACAAACAACTTTAAATGGGGTCGCCTTTTATCCAATATTTGAATTTATTTAAACTAATCATACAAAGAATTTGTTTTTGTAGTGATCATGTATCATCTTATGATGTATAAGGATTATGTACACTATAGTGCTGTATAAGGGCTGAAGAAATGTTACACTGATTTGATCAAGGGGATGGTCAAGAGAAGCATTTTGCCCCCCCCTTCAATTTTTCTAATTATCAGTCCTTGTAACAGCAAATGGAGAGACCATGCCCCATATATTTGCTAGGAGAATTTTATTATTCCACAGTATTAAATAAGGAGTGTAAGGAGGGAATATGGCTCTACTGTGGAATCTGTGAAAAACATGCATGCTCAGCTGCCGGCCCGCGCCGGGGGGGCCCGCCCCCCAGAAAGGGGGGAGAGGGGGGAAAAAAAAAAAAACGCCCTCGGCGCCCTCCCCAACACACGGGGGGGGGGGGGGTTTTTGGGGGCCGGGCAGAAAAGTAGGGTTCGGGTGTCGCATGTAGTGCCATACAAGCGAAGTAGTTCTCCCCCCCCCACCCCCCAGGGAATAAATTTATGGAAACCCTTTCATGCATAAATTATTTTAAAACATATGTCACATGAATTTTACTTGATCTAAATAGCACCTTTATTAAACAATAAATAGATATAAACAAAAATTAAGTAAACATTTTGGGTATAGAATTTATTTTAGAATGATTTCATTCTAAAATATTTATCATGTTGATGACCAAATGTATAGATTTTTATATAATTATATATATATATATATATATATATATATATATATATATATATATATATATATATATATATATATTTTTATTTATATTTTTTTTTTTTTTTTTTTTTTTTTTTTTTGCAGCATATAAAGAAACATGTACTGAGATTTATAGTATATTACAGTAATGGTTTCAGGTGATTACATTTCCCTCAAAACTGCTTTATATTTCAAATCCCAATGAGACCAAAGCCATCAGTAACTGAGAGTCCAAGAAAGCAGAATTAGCCATGCTTTCTGGGTGTGAGGGATGGCATTACATTCTCCCTTGTCAATCACAGTGACATTAGCCAATCATAGGCATCTGTGAGCTCATGTATGAGGAAGAGGGCGGATAGCGCTTTCCTCCTAGTGTGTTACACCGCCCTATGATGCAGTAAGAGCAGCAGTTTGGAAAGTTGTGGGTCGCTGACTTCATGTGTCTCTGAGGAATCATGAGTTAGCCTTCACCTTCCCGGTTTAGTAGCTGTTATATGACAGATAGGAGAGCTAGCTGGTGGGAGGGAATTAGCAGGTAACCAAATTAGAGACAAAAATGAACACAAACCCTGTTTCAAAATGACTGTGGACATTATGCATGAAAGGGTTCAAATAAATCTTATATGGCCTTTTGCTTTGAGTACAGTCCTACCACAGTATTTATTCTGTGATACCTTAAAATATGATGCTGCATTATATATGTTTGTTCATAGCTGGTGGTAATTGTGATGAGTATACAGTGCCTTGCGAAAGTATTCGGCCCCCTTGAACTTTTCAACCTTTTGCCACATTTCAGGCTTCAAAAAGATAAAGATATAAAATTAAAATTTTTTGTGAAGAATCACCAACTGAATCACCAAATCTGGCCTTTATGGAAGAGTGGCAAGAAGAAAGCCATTTCTCACCGTTTGGTGTGACGTTTGGTGTGTCTCCCAGGTGGCTTGTGGAAAACTTCAGACGAGACTTTTTATGGATATCTTTGAGAAATGGCTTTCTTCTTGCCACTCTTCCATAAAGGCCAGATTCGTGCAGTGTACGACTGATTGTTGTCCTATGGACAGACTCTCCCACCTCAGCTGTAGTTCTCTGCAGTTCATCCAGAGTGATCATGGGCCTCTTGGCTGCATCTCTGATCAGTCTTCTCCTTGTCTGAGCTGAAAGTTTAGAAGGACGGCCAGGTCTTGGTAGATTTGCAGTGGTCTGATACTCCTTCCATTTCAAAATGATCGCTTGCACAGTGCTCCTTGGGATGTTTAAAGCTTGGGAAATCTTTTTGTATCCAAATCCGGCTTTAAACTTCTCCACAACAGTATTACGGACCTGCCTGGTGTGTTCCTTGGTCTTCACGATGCTCTCTGCGCTTTCAACAAAATTGTGAGCCTATCACAGAGCAGGTGCATTTATACAGAGACTTGATTACACACAGGTGGATTCTATTTATCACCATCAGTCATTTAGGACAACATTGGATCATTCAGAGATCCTCGCTGAACTTCTGGAGTGAGTTTGCTGCACTGAATGTAAAGGGGCCGAATAATTTTGCACGCACCACTTTTCAGTTTTTTATTTGCTAAAAAAGTTTAAAATATCCAATAGATTTCGTTCCACTTCACAATTGTGTCCCACTTGGTGATTCTTCACAAAAAATTAAAATTTTATATCTTTATGTTTGAAGCCTGAAATGTGGCAAAAGGTTGAAAAGTTCAAGGGGGCCGAATATTTTCGCAAGGCACTGTATACACTACCAGTCAAAAGTTTAGACACAATCATTCTTTATTTTTCTCCACATTTTATAATAATAACAAAGTCATCAAATCTCTTGAGTAACACAAATGGAACTATGGGAATTATATTGTGATATAAAATCCAAAAGAAATCAAAATAATTTAATATTTTAGTATCTTCAAAGTAGATTCCCTTTTTGTCTAGAATTTTAGAAATGTATTCTTGGCATTTCCTCAACCAATTTCTTGCGGAAATCCCTGAGATGCTTTTTTAAACAGTATTAAAGGAGTTCCCACCTACGCTGGACACTTATCGGTTGCTTTTCGGAATATTTCCCTCCAAGTCATCCATTAAAAAGATATTTTTTGTAAATAAAATGTAAGTTGTCTAATGAAAGAAATTAACATGTTGGCACAATTATATTTTTGTCTACAACACCGATTTCAAACATTTAATCATACATCTTCAGATTAAAAGCTTTTTAAGATCATGAGAAACATTTCAGTCACGTGTCTCCAAACTTTTGACTGGTAATGTATATGTATGTACAGTTTCTGGGTCCTCACGCAGCACTGCATTGTCTCTTCCATTCTTGCTCTAGGTTGTAGTCAACGCCTTGGTGGGTGCCATCCCTTCCATTATGAATGTGTTGCTGGTTTGCCTCATCTTTTGGCTGATTTTCAGTATCATGGGCGTCAACCTGTTTGCGGGGAAGTATTACTACTGCTTCAACCAAACTTCTGATGAGTACTTTAAACTAGACGTGGTGAACAACAAGACGCAGTGCTTTGAACTCATGGCTTCAAACTACACTGAAGTGCGTTGGAAGAATGTAAAGATCAATTTTGACAACGTGGGTGCTGGCTATCTGGCTCTGCTCCAAGTGGTGAGCTTCTTTGTCCATGATACCCATGCTAGCAATCAATATTTTCAGTTTATTCCTTTCTTTGTCTTTATGCTTGTGGTTATGTGACAGGGTTTGGTTAGGACTGGCTGGACTGTTAAGAATATGTCTCTTCATGCATGGAAGAACATAAGAAACATTGTCCTGGGCATTAAAATGAGATCAAGATCAAACCGAGGACCCTGGAGCTGTGGGGAAATGCTATTGCATGTTTAATGGATTTGTTTTTTTTGTTTGTTTTTTTTAAATCATAGGCTACTTTCAAAGGTTGGATGGACATTATGTATGCAGCTGTTGATTCACGAAAGGTATGAATAAGAATATCGGTATCTGTTTTTTGATGACCCTTGTAGAATTCAAAGCCAACTCTTTCATTTGTTGTATGATTTCAGTTGGAAGAACAGCCCTCGTATGAGGGCAACATCTATATGTACCTTTACTTTGTCATCTTCATTATTTTTGGCTCGTTTTTCACTCTGAACCTGTTTATTGGTGTCATCATCGACAATTTCAACCAGCAAAAGAAAAAGATAAGGCTCCTCTCTTTTGTCATTGATTTCTTTATGATTCGAATATTCTTTCATTCTTTCAAACATTAAATTGATTGTAACCAAAGATTGTCTGTTCCTATACTTTGGAGGTCAGGACATTTTTATGACAGAAGAACAGAAGAAATACTACAATGCAATGAAGAAACTTGGTTCAAAGAAGCCACAAAAACCCATACCTAGACCTCAGGTAATATACACCCATACACAGCTGCACACAAAACAGTAAAGGTACTGTATTGGAACTAATCTTGGGTCTCTCATCTTGTTAACTATTTGTCCTTCAGAACAAGATCCAGGGAATTGTGTTTGACTTTGTGACACAGCAAGTCTTTGACATATCTATCATGATCCTCATTTGTCTGAACATGGTGACCATGATGGTGGAAACAGATGATCAGTCGAACGAGACAGAAAATATACTGTACTGGGTGAACTTCATCTTCATTGTGGTCTTCACCTCTGAATTTGTCCTCAAGCTCTTTGCCCTGCGTCATTACTATTTCACCAATGGTTGGAATATCTTTGACTGTGTTGTGGTCATTCTTTCGATAGTTGGTAAGTCCTTCTCCTTTTTGTAAAGTCTGTATATGATTGTAAAATCCTATTTCCTCTGCTCACTTTTGTCTTTCCCATTTGTGTCTTACAATAGGTATGTTCCTGGCAGACTTGATTGAGAAGTACTTTGTATCACCAACACTGTTCAGGGTTATTCGCTTGGCTCGAATTGGTCGTATCCTGCGTCTGATTAAAGGTGCCAAAGGCATCCGGACTTTACTGTTTGCCTTGATGATGTCACTGCCAGCTCTGTTTAACATTGGCTTACTGCTCTTCCTGGTCATGTTCATCTTCTCCATCTTCGGCATGTCTAACTTTGCCTATGTCAAACGGGAAGCTGGAATTGATGACATGTACAATTTTGAAACTTTTGGAAACAGCATGATCATTCTGTTTATGATCACCACCTCAGCAGGATGGGACGGTCTATTGGCTCCCATCCTCAACTACGCTCCAGACTGTGATCCTGATAAGGAGAACCCAGGTACCTCAGTAAAGGGCGACTGTGGCAATCCTTCTGTGGGCATTTTCTTCTTTGTCATGTACATCATTGTGTCTTTCCTGATCGTGGTAAATATGTACATCGCCATTATCCTGGAAAACTTTAGTGTGGCGACAGAAGAGAGTGCTGATCCGCTGTGCGAAGATGACTTTGAGTCCTTCTATGAGATCTGGGAGAAGTTTGATCCTACAGCTTCGCAGTTTATCACGTTTGCGAAGCTCGGTGACTTTGCTGACACTCTCGAGCACCCCCTACGGGTGCCTAAACCCAACACAATAGAACTCATTGCCATGGACCTGCCCATGGTGAGTGGAGACCGAATTCACTGCCTGGACATCCTGTTTGCCTTTACCAAGCGTGTTCTGGGCGACAGTGGTGACCTGGACATGATGCGGCAGCAGATGGAGGAGCGTTTCATTGCAGCCAATCCCTCCAAGATATCTTTCGAGCCCATCACCACCACGTTGCGGCGCAAGCAGGAGCACATGTCTGCTTCGGTCATCCAGCGTGCTTACCGAGCCCACCTTATACGCAGAGGCTTCATTTGCAAGCGCCTTTTAAGCAGTGGCAAGCTAGAGAATGGAGGGACCAACCAGGAGAAGAAGGAGGACACGCCCTCCACTGCCTCACTGCCCTCCTATGACAGCGTGACCAAACCAGAGAAAGAAAAACTGGATGAAAGTGAAAGCAAAGGCAGGAATGGCAAAAACCAAAAAGACATCAAGGAATCAAAGTGTTAGAACAATGCCAGTGGTTATAGCCAAAACAAGACACAATTGTGATGAGACTCTATCAATTCTAACAAATGTAAAAGAAAATCATTTTCAATGAAACCCAGAAAAGCGGAACAAAAAAAGTTGTTTACAGACATTACAGATGCGCCAGTGCAGAAAAAGCAGCTTGGGTTCTTACCACTTTGATTATGACCAAATCAAACCTTAATGAGCTTACTGTGTGGCATCTGTACTCAGCGACCAAGATTTTACAGCTCGACAAAGCAACTACAAACACGATGAAAGGCCATGGCAGATATCTACGTTAGGGACCACCACCCATAAAATATACACCACCCCGTGTGGACTTTAGCATTCCTCTGCTACAGATTTGCCCCTTAAAAACACTGCCGATATCCAGCTGGAAACCCCCTTCAATCGGTACAGGAAGATTTCTGGAACATTATCCTTTGACCAGAAAAGGAACAGATTACAATAGAGTGGACTGAAATTAGAAGGGAAACTGAGGGAAATAACAAAATTATGCAAGGGTTATGTGAGATGAATATATATATATATATATATATATATATATATATATATATATATATATATATATATATATATATATATATATATATATATATATATATATATATATATATATATATATATATATATATATATATATATATATATATATATATATATATATATATATGCATCTTATTTGAGAAACAAAAATGAAGGTAAAAAGAAACATTTGGCCCATGTCGCTAGTCTTTTCATCATCTCTTTGTTATACTTGCATTAAAAAAAAAGACATTTTATACATAGACTTCCACACTGCAAATTGGGTTGGGCTCATTAATCAGGGTTTTGACTTGGGCTGTAAGTGACATGTTCAGACCGAGTTCCAGATAAATAAGTAACTAATTGTGCTCGTTCAGTGCATAGAAATGACTTGCATGGTGGCATGTTTTGATCAGAAATCATGCATGTATAATCATAGTCCACTTGACACTTCTACTTTGACCACAAATGTGGCTTGACCATATGTTGGAGGCTGTCCACAGGAAAATATTTCAATAGAAATGACTGGAAAAGGACAATTGGTAATTCTCAAAAATGGTTCTTAATTGTTCTGGTTGTACTTACCCCACCATTAACATTGCTTTGTTTCAGATTGTGCAAAATCCATATAGTTAGTCAGTGGTTTATCAAAAGCAGTTAAAAAACAAAAAAAACAAACTTCTATATACATTGTGGCACAGTTGAAGCACAGTTGAAGTCCACAGACTTTTATGACCCCAGACATTTGGGAAATTTGGTTAGGTTTCTATTCAAATCAAAGTCTTGGGCAAATAAACCTTTTAATTTGTTTATTTTCCTTTCACACCGGCAATATGACTTAGCCCTTAATTTCCAGTCTTGTAACACACAATCAATTGTCTATGAAGGTTGTAGTAAGCCACCATGCCATCTATAATCTCTTACAATACTTTGTCATTCGGGACCAGACCTCTCTTGGAGGTGACCTACTTAAAATTCTGTTTTTTATTTTTATATTGTTTCAGTCTATTTGTTTTAAAGGTAATGCATAATCATGGTGACCATATCAGGGGTTGTGTGTTTTGTAGGACGTTTGTTTTGTCGTGGACTCATTAGGGAGAGCAGTAGGGTAGCTATTATGAATGCATCTACTGGGTGGCTTTCTGAATAATAGAGTAAATATTGACAATACAAAACGTGTAGTTTGGGGCATATATAGAGTGGATGTTATACAATGAAGCTGTGCTCTGAGAATGAAGTGATAAAAGGAACAATGCAAGTTATGGTGAAGGATGCTTGTGTCAGTGAATATTATGCAATTATGGAAAGTTCATCTGTTTTTTAAATACTATTTGTCTATATGACAAGCCTGAGCAAACTGCCATCCACTTTTGCTCTGAATGTGAAACATTTTTAAAGCTAGGAAATGAACAAAAATGTAATTCCTCCAAATGTCTTTTATTTATTCTTTGTTTTTACTCACCATGGCGTGGGCTATTCGAATGTCTTACTGTAAGAATTACAGAGAACCAGAGAACATGTTTTTACAAATATGAACAACCAAGATCAGTCATCAGACTTTTCTCACAAAGGAAAAGGTGAAGTGACAGTTAAAAAAAAAAATTGTTCTAACTCGCTCTTACCTGCCAAGCTCTTCTCTGCCCTCATTACCCCATGCACATAGAAGGTGAAAGGTGACGATGACCTCGAGTCACTGAAGGCACTAGAATCCACACCATCAGAGCCAGAGTGTGTGTGTATTTAGTGTTTGCAGCCCAGCTCCCTCTTTCCATTGGACCTGTTTCTTCATCTGTCGACTGCCTGAGATCTCCTGAATGGGAACTGTGGACTCCACTCCAAATCGGTGCCCAGTGAAAAGCATAGGCGACCATGCAGTTTCTCCTGACACACCCCTTTCTCCTCGAATGCGATTGTATCGTGTTGTAAAATCACTCTTACACACTGTATGACGTGTTAATGTATGGTTCAGTGGGAGCTATGATGTCCTTAACACTTGAGAGAGACAACAAGTATTGTAATATATGCTTTTCTTTTAACCGGCATGCTTTGTTGTGGTTTTTGTAAATACAGAATGTTACAGATTAAACGACTACTATTAATCGGTTAATGAATTTATTACAATAACAATAATACATGAATGGCTTCCAGCTAATGCCCTTGTCAAATTTGTTACCTTCCTTTTTTTTATTGATCACTTCAAATTGTCAGGGGAAGAACTGAATGAACTGAATCTATTGTACCAAGGATACTATATTAGACAAAGTATATAAATATATATGAATATATGTATATGTATGAGAGCATATATAAAAGAGCACTGTCAGATTTTTTTGTTTGTTTGTTTATATATGCAACATGTCCAGTAGATGTCAATTTTTGTTTGTCGTTGGGGAACAAATTCATGCACAGTTTTTATTGGAGCTGCTTGGAACTTAATACTATATGATGATTACGATTACACTACCAGCACACCTTTGTGAATCCCGAGTCCTGTCTAAGAGCTACACACACTGCGTGTATGCCCCGTCCGACAGTCGGCCGACGTCCACCCACTGAGTCAGAAGAACTCAACAGTCACTGAGATGATGATCTCATTTCCGTGCCGTAATCCCCGGATCAGAACACTGGCTGTAATATCTTTCAAATCATTTGTTTGTCTTCTTCAGTTCCCGTGATTTGTTTCTAGTGCTACTTCACAAATTATGTGTGCCTTTTTCCATGTTTCTGCAATTTCTGAAATGCAGTTTTTCCCCCCCCCGGAGTATGGTGCCATACCAAACGACCTGCAGAGGGGAAAAGAGATGGGAAATGAAAATGGAGCACAATGCAAATCAGGGAGTTCAGTGTGTGCAAGGTGTCTGACATACTGCCAGAGGAATACCTACACAAAACAAGGGGAAACAATCCACTAGATTAGATGTTACAATGATACTTCTGTGCTTTGTGTATCATCCACTTAGCTTGTGAGAAAAAAAAAATTGCTTGCCTTCTGATTTTTTTCTCCCCCCAATCTGAACTCACTTTTCTATCAGTATTCGGTTACTGGACAGTTTCATTTTGAGCATGATAAAAATGCTTTTCCATTTTGCTGAAAAATAAGTGCTTTTCAAACTGTTGTTATTGTTTGACACAGTGTTGTAGGAGGACATGTTATGGTGTGTGTGGCACAACCACTTGGACTCTTAGTACGAACATATAAAATTGTCTTCATTTGAGCACGAACCTTTTTATTAACAATAAAGCAGCCTTCCAGTTATAAAATGTGTCAACTGATTTTATTGAGGAATAAAATAAATAAATAAACAAAACAGGCTGTTGATTGGCTTTCCACACATTGTATCACCTCTCTAGAAGCACTGCTATTGAGCAGAACTTTATACATGGTATTAATGCATGGCCAGCACACTGCATTCATTTTGGCTGGTGTGTTCTTCTACACTCGCGTCTGCAAAATTATGAGCCATCTTTCCATGAGCCCGAGAGTCAGGATTTTGACAGTGTCGTGAACATTCGTTGGACTCTGCACATGGCCCCAGTAATGTTTTTGCAGGCAGATCAATACAAAGCCATTAGCTGTGTGGGGAGGTATCTGCGTCCCCACTGTAACTGCCTCACCTCAGAAGCCCCATGGGGATTTGATCGAAGCTCCTTTCTCTTAGAGTGATTGATCCGCACTGCTCCAGCATAGTGTTGGGAAAATGTGTCACAATAAGCTTATCTTGGGAAAGGGAGGAAAATGCATCTATGCAGTACAGTATCGGAGCTGCTCTCGGCCTCTCCCTTACCTTGTCCCTGTTGAGAAAGTCACATGCTTTCCTCTCATGTTTCCTCTCCAGCTCTGCCTTTCCTTCTCGAAAAATCGCAGACCTTAAAAATGTCAGACAGTATACTGCTGCTGATTTTTATTTTTTTTAATCCACTCATGCAGATTATGCTTTTGTGTAGATCTCCAAATGTCTGTCCAGCCCCATCTTCTGTGTGCTTGGTGTGTTCACGTGTAGTACTGTAAAAGCAAGTGAGCTAGGAAAGGGAATGGGAGGGAGGCTGGGTGCGGCGAAGCACTGCAGTGCAGATAAACGAATGCGCCATTAGTGGCTGAGTCAGCAGCCTACTCCCAGCTCAGCCCTCTGCCTGCACCAACCTGCACCTCAACACACTTTACACACATGCACCACACACACACACACACACACACACACACACAGACAAGCAATATGGTTCTGGCACTAAAATGGGAGGGTGGGTGTGGGTGACAGCACAGGCTCTGCTGTGAATAATTGATTTGTGCTAACATGGAACCTAATTTGAGAACATATTTGTACACACACACACACACACACACACACTTACTTTACACAGTTTCTTTTGTAAAGCATCCAAGCACAGTGTATTCTTGAGGTTTTACAATACTTATAAAGATCACTCACATGTCTTATCGATCTCACTCAGAGTGAGCAGGTTTAAAAGACACAGCCAGCTTGGTAAATTATGAAGCCATTTGCACTTCTACATGATGCTTTGAAGCACCCATCCTAAGGAAGATGGAAATGTATCACTGTACAACGTGCCATACCAAAATCGCTCTTTGCTCCACCTACCATGCTTTTGTAAGGTTGGTCTGACTTTGGTATAGGTGCTACCTAGTGTCTGTACTGGCTGTGTGTACTGAGGATTATGGGTAATGGATGCATTACTCTTCAATCTCATCTACTGTATATGTACAGTTAAAGATTGATGAAAATTGATAGTTCCCGCGTCTAGGTTGAATCTAGTCTATTATAGCTCTTAATTAAGGAGTAAAACATGATGGAGCATTTGGTTATAGGAAAATATTCAGTGATGGGGTGCTGTGATGTGGCCAGACACTCTGAAGTATTTTATTCCTCTTATGTCACATTATGTTTAATATTGTGGAACATCATGAAACGTCAGTTAATTCCTGTCATAATGTATGCGACATCAGCTATAAACACTCGTTCTCTTGCCAGCTTCTTCTTTTTCTCTCGCTCTCTTAATGTTAATAAGACAAGAAAAGCTTCTGTTACGAAGAAACCACAAAGCCCTTTAACCTGAAGACTTAAAGTTACAGCTTCAGCATCTTTAGTACTTAGTAGAGCACACTTTTGCTGTAAACGATATGCATAGCCATTCACCAGCTTCTGGCAGCGTTCAAATCTTAGCCCATTCCTCATGAGCAATGGCCTGCAGTTAAGTAATATTCTTGGGTTTGTGCGCTGCAACCACCTTCTTCAAATTCCACCAGAGATTTTCTAAGTCAGGTGACTGTGATTGTGCTGTAGAATCTTCTGCAACCAAGCCTTGGTGGAATTTGAGGTATGCTTGGGATCATTGTCCTGTTGGAAGGTCCAATGACGCCCAAGCTTCAGCTTCCTCACAGACGGCATGACGTTTTCTCCTAGGATTTCCTGATACTTCAATGAATCCATCTTGCCTTCCACACGCTGCAAGTTTCCAGTGCCAAAAGATGCAAAGCAGCCGCAGAGCATCGCCGAGCCACCACCATGCTTGACTGTGGACAGAATGTTCTTTCTTCATTCTTCTTCCTCCAGACATACCGCTGATCCATCTGGTCAAAAATTTCCAGTTTTGGTTCATCACTCCAAAGAACAGAATCGCAAAACTTATGTGGCTTAATTATATGATGTAGAGCCGACTGTTTGTGCTTGTGCTTTTGGGACAGTAGTGGTGTACGTCTTGGAGTTTGGGCATGGAAATCTTCTGCATTTAGCACACTCCTTACTGTGCTCACAGAAACCTCAGTGCCTGTTGCCACAAGGTCTTTCTGCAGGTCTTTTGCAGTCACTCGAGGGTTTTTCACAACCTGGCTTCTCAGAAATCTGGTTACAGCCGTTGATAACCTCCTTTTTCTGCCCCGTCCAGGTACTTCATACATTTTCTACCCCTAGCCAGTACAGGTATTTCATGTGTTATAGTTCAAGCACACCTGGAGCAACTAATGAAGCCCTTCAGTCAACACCTGTTTGCATATTTGTGCTGTTGTTAGGGATTCTATTCTGGGGGTTGAATAATTTTGAAACTGGAGAAGTCACTCTAAGTTGCATTTTCAGTTGAATTTGGGGAAACCAATTGAAGCATTCATTGTGTTGAACTATTTCAATTACTTTTGTTTGATTTGTTCATTGCAAACAGCTGAAAGTCTGTAAATTTTGACTATAAACCTGATTTGCAATGGAGGTTGAATAATTAGGATTGCAACTGTATATACACTCACTGAACACTTTATAATATACTAACTGAACAATATACTAATACTGTGTAGGGCCTCCCTTTGTTTTCAACACATTCATAGCATGAATTCCACAAGATGTTGGAAAATTTCCTTTGAGATTCTGGTCCATGTTGACGTGATTGCATCTCGCAATTCCAACAGATTTTTCAGGTGGACTTTCATGCTGTGAATCTCCCGTTCTACCTCATCCCATGGTCATGTTTATAAAACCAGTTTGACATTACTTTTGTTTTGCTACATGGTGCATTAGCAGTTAGAATATGGGTCAATTGTGGCCATAAAGGGATGCATCTGGTCAGCAACAATACTCAAATAGACTGTGTCATTCAAGCAATTATTGATTGGTATTAATGGGCCTAAAGTGTACCAAAAAACATTCCTCACACCATTACACCACCCCCACCACCCCCACCAGCCTGAACTGTTGACACAAGGCAGGTTGGGTCCATGGATTCATGATGTTTGTGCCAAATTCTGACCCTTCAATCTGTGTACCTCAGCAGAAAACAAGATTCATCATACCAGTCTAAGTTTTTCCAGTCTTGAACTGTACAGTTTTGGTGTGCCTGTGTCCACTGCAGCCTCAGCTTTCTATTCTTGGTTGTCAGAAGTAGAACATGATGAGGTCTTCTGCTGTTGTAGCCCATCCGCCTCAAAGTTCTGCACTCTGAGACGTTTTTCTGCTCACCACAATTGTCCAGTGTGGTTATCTAAGTTGCTGTAGCCTTCCTGTCAACTCAAACCAGTCTGGCCATTCTCCTTTGACCTCTCTCATCAACAAAGCGTTTAAATTCGCAGAACTGCCGCTCACTGGACTTTTTTTCCTTTATTGCACCATTCTGAGTGAACTCTACAGACTGGCATGCGTGAAAATCCCAGGAGATCATCAGTTATAAATATACACAAACCAGCCCATTTGGCACCAACAATCATGTCATGGTCAAAATCACTGAGATCACATTTTTCACCTATTCTGCTAGTTGATGTGAACATTACCCAAAGCTGCTAGCTTGTATCTCCATGATTTTATGTATTGGGCTGCTAAAACACAACTGGCTGATTAGACAATTGGAAGTTATATATAGAATAGGCATTTTCTTACTTTCATACATACTGATGAAACATACAGTTTAAACCATTTCTTCAGTTTTTTAGAAAGGCTTTACAAGTATTCTTGTATATCTATCCAACTGGGAGCTCTTTCAGACACCAAGTGTAAAATACTGCCGTTGGGTATTTAGTGAAAGAACGAGAAATTCAGAAGCTGTATTAAGAAGAATCAGCAATTGTTTACAGGCTTTGGTACATTACAGGCTTGTTTTTTTTTTCCTTCCTCTTCTTCAAAATCCATTTACATCCATCATACAAGTCACTGGGTATGTTGTTATTATAAAAATAATCATTCATGAAACTGTGCAGCCAGATCTCTGTCAGAACTTCTGGTACAGAAACGTTATCAACACCTTCTGGTGTACTGTGGTATAAATGACATTAATAACTTGTTTGCCTATGGACAATAAGTAGAATTGTATGAGTCTAATTTACTAACTTACTGTTATTGCTCCACAAATAAAATGGGTTAACTTGGTGTCCTTTAAGTATGCAAGAAGAAACAAGAAAAAAAAAATAAAATCACAGCTGTAATGCTTTCTTGCCCCACCTGTGTGTACATAAATACAAAACATGTGAGCTAGCATAAAGAAAATAAAAGGGGGGTGTTAGATAAGTCATCACTGTTTATATGTGGACATTTTCATGAAGCTTTATACACCTACAATAACAATGCGCTATTGTATGTGTGTTTTATTTGTGTATATTTTGATTATATAAGTAGGCAATCTGTGTCCAGGCAATTGGAATTATAGCCTAACTACTGTTTGTACAATGGTTCCATCTAGTGGTGGGATTATTGCATAGACTGTTACATTCTGTTACACGATGCATATGGCACATAGAGGCGTTCATTACTTTCATTACATAAACGTTTTAAAACAACAACAACAACAACAACAACAAAAAACCCAAGAACATATATATCGGCATCCTTGCTGCTTCACAACAAAATATGCATATACCATAGCGCTGGTGAGTTCTCAAATCTGATTGGTCAGAAGAGAAGAGTTCTGTCTGCAAGGTTTATATTAATACACTGTTGTGATATAAGAGCTAATTCACAGGGATGGGGAGCACTCCACATAATCTAAAAAATTATAATAAACAGATTAAAGTGCTGATACTACTACTGTCACACGCTGTGTAAGCAGACACTTTTTTTTTTACCCTTTATGTAAGGAGTCTTCATTGTCACTGTCCACAAATTGCCAGTAGAGATCCACAGGGACCATTACAGTTTCAATTAAAACCAATACGATACCCATTATAACCATTACAATTATTTCAAATTCTATGAGGTTTTTCTATTTATTTATTTCTTTAAAGCAGGGGTTATACAACCTGACACTGATGAGCTATTTTCCTAACAGCACGCCTAGTACTCTTGACCCAGTTAACGCTACCTGATAAACCATATGAGCGTCTGCTCAGGTCCCCACAGCCTCCAAGAGCCTCTAATACACGACTGAGATTAAATAAATAAATAAATAAATAAATTAGCTAGTTATAATATAGTCCAAGTTATCATATTATCTATGGTATTTCCTACCAATCCCCCTCCTTTATTATTATTATTATTATTATTATTATTATTATTATTATTATTATTAATTATTTATTTATTTATTTATTTATTTATTTATTTTATTATTATTTTTATTTTTTTTATTTTTTTTATACCTAGCTCAAATGTTAATTGACTGATGGTAACTTGTCATATTCTCTGGACAAGGGCGCATGGTTCCACTGGCCAGTATTTTCAGGATTTCACACACACACACACACACACACACACACACACACACACACACACACACACACTATATAGTTTATGATATTTGTATGTTTGTCAAATAAAGGCTGACTGACACAAAGTACTAAGGGTGTAGAACTCTGGTGTGTTACTATACTGTGGTATTTCTTTGCTCAATAATAAAAAATAAATAAACACAATTTGTAATAACTGGTGATGTGTTTAGTTTGTAATCCATAACAGTAGCATTGTGTTGAAATCAATAGCATTTCAAAGGCATTCCACGTGCTTCATAATATTACACGGTTTGTTCTTGCCCACTCTCTTACCCTATGTCTTTGTTTTTTGGAATCGAGAAAACTATTGTGTGGAATCGACTCTTAGAACCGACACCACTGATGTCCATTACTAGGAATCAGAATCGGACTCGACTCCAAAATTCATGGAATCTAATAGTGAGTATGAGTCATCAGGGCTGTGTTCCAAATCCATACTACATAGTACATAGTACAGTGTTGTAACTTATTTAGACATACTATTTTAAGCGTGTTTAGAGGGGAAAGTGGATAAGGAGAAACAGTAACCCAGAGGGAAGAAGCTAAACCGTATTGCTGGAACTTGTGCTGGGGGAATATACGAGTTGTGAAGACTAAGCTGCTGAATGTTTTTGCCAGAAAATTTCCACCTGACTTACACTCGGGGACATTGGTTAAATATATGAAAGATAAACTCCACGTTACTTGTCAAAAGATGAACACTACTCAGAACCGATAGAGTTACTTTAAAGTAACTGTTGAGTGTGATAAGGTGGATATATATGAGCCACAGCTCTGGCCAGGTGGGGTATTTGTACACCCCATGAGGCGCGCGCACACCCAGTACAAATACAGACCCAATGGATGCAGAAACACCTGGTGGTGTAAGAGGTGTGTGGGGACCTGATGCGCATGCGCATGCTCTAATGGAGTCGTGTCTTATAACTCACCTGGGTTGCTCTTGGGTCGGAGTGTTGGTGATAAAGCACCTGGAGACGGTATGTATACAATAGATTTTTATTATTGATTTATTTATTTTAATCAAAACAAGATCTACACAAGCGTAACTCTGTTAATGATGATTTTTATCGGTAGGATAATCCACAACAGATTTCAGTATGGGAATATCACGTGGCAGAATACCACGTGGCAGGTGTGGCCAGGTGTGGCCACGTGGCAGGTGTGGCCATATTCTAGCATAAGATGTAGGATCAGTGTGATTAGATTAGCGGTAGACTGGTGTATGTGATTGTGCCCTGCGATGGACTGGCACCCTGTCCAGGGTGTACCCTGCCTTGTGCCCCATGCTCCCTGGGATAGGCTCCAGGTTCCCCCGCGACCCTGAAGAAGGAATAAGCGGTTGAAGATGGATGGATGGTGTATGTGATTGTGCCCTGCGATGGACTGGCACCCTGTCCAGGGTGTACCCTGCCTTGTGCCCCATGCTCCCTGGGATAGGCTCCAGGTTCCCCCGCGACCCTGAAGAAGAAATAAGTAGTTGAAGATGGATGGATGGTGTATGTGAGTGTGCCCTGCGATGGACTGGCACCCTGTCCAGGGTGTACCCCGCTTTGTGCCCCATGCTCCCTGGGATAGGCTCCAGGTTCCCCCGCGACCCTGAAAAGGAGTAAGCGGAAGAAGATGGATGGATGGTGTATAGCAATATATAAGAAGAAGAAGAAGAAGAAGAAGAAGAAAAGAAGAAGACTGTTTTGCTAATTTTGAATGTGTATAGGCTTGCTTTTTAAAGTTATTTTATTAAGGGAAATGTATATACAAGATATTTATAGTAGGGGATATGAATGCTGATGTATCTGGTAATAATCCTTTGTTTGGCCAACATCTAATCACATTTTGTCCAGATTTTAGCAAGCTGTTTTACATCTTGGCTGGTTCACTGTATATGTACAGCGGATGCACAGAGGAAACTTGAGATATTGTATGCCCTGGCCACAACAGGCCACATACTGTACCTGTCTCTATTATGTTAATGGTTGAAAGATTACCTGAGATGACCAGTTATGATAATTATGAACAAAGTGGAAAATTAGACCGGGCATATACTTACAGTAAATTATCTTTGGAAATATTAACTATTGATAGAGAAGTGTGTAAGTAATATAGAAGTGCCAACTGAGACTATTGTGTGTGGTGATGATGCTAAACATATACGTGACCCATGTGTGATGTACGATGAAATATAAATAATGCCAGTAGAACTGCAGAGAACTACAGCTGAGGTGGGAGAGTCTGTCCATAGGACAACAATCAGTCGTACACTGCACAAATCTGGCCTTTATGGAAGAGTGGCAAGAAGAAAGCCATTTCTCAAAGATATCCATAAAAAGTCTCGTCTAAAGTTTGCCACAAGCCACCTGGGAGACACACCAAACATGTGGAAGAAGGTGCTCTGGTCAGATGAAACCAAAATCGAACTTTTTGCCCACAATGCAAAACGATATGTTTGGCGTAAAAGCAACACAGCTCATCACCCTCAACACACCATCCCCACTGTGGTGGCAGCATCATGGTTTGGGCCTGCTTTTCTTCAGCAGGGACAGGGAAAATGGTTAAAATTGAGGGGAAGATGGATGCAGCCAAATACAGGACCATTCTGGATGAAAACCTGTTGGAGTCTGCAAAAGACCTGAAACTGGGACGGAGATTTATCTTCCAACAAGACAATGATCCCAAACATACGGCAAGATCTACAAAGGAATGCTTCACAAATAAACGTATCCAGGTGTTAGAATGGCCAAGTCAAAGTCCAGACCTGAATCCAATCGAGAATCTGTGGAAAGAGCTGAAAACTGCTGTTCACAAACGCTCTCCATCCAACCTCACTGAGCTCGAGCTGTTTTGCAAGGAAGAATGGGCAAGAATTTCAGTTTCTCGATGTGCAAAACTGAACATACCCCAAGCGACTTACAGCTGTAATCGCAGCAAAAGGTTTCCTCTACAAAGTATTACGCGCAAGGGGGCGAATAATTTCGCCGCCCCACTTTTCATTTTTTTATTAGTTAAAAAAGTTTCAAAAATCCAATAGATTTCCGTTCCACTTCACAATTGTGTCCCACTTGTTGGTGATTCCCCACCCACAAAAAAATTATATCTTTATGTTTGAAGCCTGAAATGTGGCAAAAGGTTGAAAAGTTCAAGGGGGCCGAATACTTTCGCAAGGCACTGTACATACATACATATATATATATATATATATATATATATATATATATATATATATATATATATATATATATATATATATATACATATATAAATACTCTACAGTACTTAAATGGGTTTTTTTTTTTCTCGATGCATTTGAACGAATTAATCATACTAAGTTATTTATAAAATTACAAGAAACAGGGATTCTACCATATCTGATAAGGATAAGTATAATAAGGATAAGGATCATGTAAAATAAGGACTTTACATTACTGGTATATACATCAAACCTTAAAACTTCCTTTTATATAACAAATGGGGTTCGGCCAGGGGGTATACTGTCACCTCTTGTTTTTAACTTGTACATGGATGGTCTCTGTACAGAGTTAAATGAATGTTAGACTGGATGTGTAGTAGGTGATCGTCTTATTAACCATCTGATGTATGCTGATGGTTTAGGTATTCTGTCGTCTTATAGTTCTGGATTTCAACAGTTGCATTGAGTATGTTCAAGCTATGGTGTGCAGCATGATATTAAATTTAATACTTAAAAGAGTGTGGTTACGATTGTTAAAAACAAAGAGTAAAAAAAACCTTAAGTACATTTTGTAGTGCTACCACCTGGAACTTAAATTGGCATCATGTGTCATGAATCTGCTCAGAATAGCCCAGAGTTCTACATTTGCCAGAAACCAAACACTGCTCACTATCATGAGAACACCATCCCCACAGTGAAGCATGTTGGTGGTTTTTGAAAGCCCTAATGAACTCTGCCAGGTTTTTTTATTTTTTATTTTATTTTGAAAGGAAATTATATCCGAAGGTTTTCTTTTGGATTTTATCGCTCAGGACTCCAAATGATCATATAACAAGTTTCACTTCACAGTGTTGACAGTATTGTGATGAATATGTTCATAGTGAGGGCAAGATGGCATGGTAATATTAAAAAAAACAAGTACAGAAGCCCCAACAGGTCATGTTTGCAGCTGACCACCAGGGGTCAGTATTTAGAAACTGATAACCAGATTGTGATTTTTCTCCTCAGTTTTTTGGACTTTTTTACATTTACCTTCTTCAAAACCGTTAGGTCATACTGTGCCCTCGGATGCCTTTGAGGTCTCTCATGTTTTTCTGCAATGCATGCTGTAAAAGGATCTGTAGATGGTGCCATTGCTACCAAATTGCCATTGCTCCTTCTTTCCCACTATTAAACTCAAGCCTCAGTGGTTTACCTCAGCATAGCCAATATCCAAAGTCTATGTTCTCATTTGTAGAAAATATTGATGACTGTGTTAAAACAATACTTAGCACTGAGCAGCCAATATTAACTAACAACGAATATTAGTTATAACTGTTATTCATGTGTTTTTATTTGCTCACATGAAATCATGTTTCAGAGCAGCATAGTGTGTAAAGCAGTACTGTGTGCGCGTGTCTGTTTGACTGTGTCTATGTGTGTGTGGGACGAGGGCGGTAGTAATATTAGCACGGCTCCGGCGTGTCCTAGCTGGATTTGTAATAAGCACGCTGCATGTATTATTCAGAACTGTACAGACAGGTTTCACTTCACGCTCCCGTCACTCCTTTTGGCATGTCCCCAGGGACCAGCAGCCTAAATTGCTATTTCTAGTTGATCTAGTCCATCAGCTTGGGCCTTAAAATGGCCAGGGAGAGAATAGTAGAGTGCTGGGTAGGGTCACAGTGTAGAGTCAGAGGTGTGCTGATGTTTATAGATTTATGCATTCATTCCAATACTGTATTACAACAATGTTACCTTCTCTCATCCGCATTCTTAAAAAAAAATAGACACAAGGTGGTAATATTGTTTTCTGTTAGTGAATGTGCTCGGGTTATTGTTATTGCTGCAGTTAGTTTGTTGGGGAAGAGTAGCAAGCTCATGCAAATTTACTTATATGATAAATAATAAAGAATTCACATTTAATGAATTGAAATGTTTAATCCTCAGCTTGAGGGTAACTTTGTTTATCACCTTGTTTAGCAGTTTTCATTCATATCCTGATAGAGCCATGTGCTATGCCAGAAACACTGGGGTGGGAATGCACCCTGTCCATAGCATGGTATCATGCCCACATACACATTCACACATGGAGCAATTTGCAAATCAACCTTAGAGCTTAGAATCAAGCTGTAAGGCAGCAACACTACCCGCTACACCGCCATGCCACCTTTGGCAATTTTCAATTTTAAACATTTGAAAATGCTGTTTTTGTGTTATAGTGTGGACTGAGAAAGCAGAGATATTCAAAAACAGTGATGTATTTTTAGTCGTGTGACCCATGTGATCGTCAACAAGACAGTGGACGATGTTGTGCCTGTTATCCAGGTCGATAGCGTTGATTAATGTCACTTTATACAAGCTTCAGAAATGACGAAATGACGTTTTTACACGCGCGCAGAACAGGGATGTTAGAGTTTTCAGACCTTTCATGCTGGACGAACAGTTTTTGGAAAACATTTGCCAGGGTTTGACGGAGAGAGATTTAAAATGGAAATGCAGTGTTGAGATCTATCTGGGTTAAAATAGACCTAGCCTCAGACTGTTTGGAATTCAGTAGCGTGGTTTGGTTAGGAGAGAAAGATAAATCGAATAGTATATAGAATAGTGTACAGTAACTACAATGTATTTTATTAATGATAGTGAACGTGTTAAACAGGATGTTTCAGACAAACGTCTTTTAGTAGTTTCACCTCCACCTCCTCAGAAGCACTTTCGTTGCACAGAAGGACTTTTGTTCTGTAAATGACTCATTTTTTTTACTACGTGCATCATCATTACTGTGATTATACTACTCCTACATACATATAGTTTCAGAAGTAGAAGTGTCAAAAGATGCATCACACCTATCTATCTGGGTTTCATTGTGAATAGTAGAGCCTTTTGAATGAAAGATGTTTTAGCCTGCTAGTCTTAGCAGGCTAAAACATCTTTAAATTCACTAATAAATTCACTAGCTTCTCTCCAGATGCGGTTTCATAGCCAGAGCTGCAAGCTAATTACACCTTTGTTGCTAATGTTTCTGCTAATAAACCTTGTAACTGAGGTCAACAGTTTAGCCGGGCCTTTTTTCTCTATTTATTTGGCCTGTTAATGGCAGGCTATCAGATTGCTATCTTTCTTTCCTGTGCCGGTCTCTCTTGCTCGCCTGCTCTAGCCTGGAGGGGGACACATCTGAAGTGAGCATCTGGACGAAGCCTGCTGAATAGGGTTCTTTTTTTTTTTCCCCGGGAGCCTGCGCTTCAGTGAGCGTGCTGGAGCGCTGTCTCACTCGCTTTTCACCTCTCTCAGTCCATTCAGACACTCTTCCTCTTCTGTCATCTCATGTCCATTTCTCATCTTTCAAGCTTCTTTATTTCCCTCGCCATGTCCATCCCTTCGTTCTGTAGGACAGAGTGCGTAAATGAAACTGGGAAGTCAGGCCCTGGGTTGAACGGACAGATTTATTGACGAGCACAGAGGCCCGGTGGTCTACGAGCCTGTATAGGAGACCAGATAAATAAAACAGGCTGGGCTTCTACAAGATCATAAAGTCCTCACAAAGCTCTGCAAAACAAAAAGCCATCTCAACCATGAGCACCACTGTGTGTGTGTGTGTGTGTGGGGGTCAGATTCCTCTTGCTCATATACAGCAGCTGAACTATTCGCAGGTTGGAAGGATCTCTGAGATGAGCAGAGATCCCAAGGTGATGCCTTATTGTGAAATACTGGCACATCCCAAGGTCACCTCCTATGGGATAAATGAAACAGAGATGGAGGGAGTGAGCGAATAGAGGAGTGCAATGGACACTCTTTGTAATAGTTCCTTTTTATTCATGCCCCTGTTGCTGTGGTTGAAATCCTCATGGTGTGTTCTTCACTTTCTGTAAATAACATCCAGCCTCTTGATAGTTGATAACTCTGTAACTATGGCCTTTTCTTATTTTAATAGATTTTTTTCTAGAACGTTTCTTAGCAAACAGAAGCTGTGCAGAAAATTACGGCAGATATGTATTCAAACAGGGCCTCCATCGTTCTATACATTTTAAACCAATTCCAACTTTTTCGTAATGTATCTTCAAGTCTATAAGGAATAGTGTGTGAGTTATTTTCATGAATTCTGGTTGCATTTTGGGTCCGCATCAGTTTAATATCTTTGTGGTAATATGTACAGTGGACTCTCAGGGGTTACTTTTCACTTCCTGTGCGATGCAGTCACTTAGAAGTTACTTCCTATGTGTGGTTTTTGCTGGTTGATAGTAAAAAGCGGGCCTGCACGCTCTCCTGAAGCTAAAATCCTGTTAACCCATGACCTATCACTTGACCCAGTGAAATGTTGCAGTGGGTAAGAATCGGGAGTGAAACAATAAAACACTAAGAGGCAAAATCTTAGGGGAAAGTAGGAGGGGAAAAGTTACTCTTTTCTTTTAAAAACCCATTTACTCCATTTTAGTTTCTCAAATCTCTTTATGGAGATTTGAGTACATAGAGTGTGTGTGACGGTTATGGGTGAAGAGAGAAGGTGGGTAAAGATTGTATTTGTCACGTTATGGAGGCGAAGGGGGATGCAAGAGCAGATAATGTTTAATGCAAATCAAAACAAAACCAAAACAATATCAACCAAAAGAACTCATAGCAAAAACATAAAGACTAGGAAACAAACATGAAACTGTGAACATAACATATACAAGTATATTCAAGTGTTTTACACAATTATATACAAAATAATTATATACAAGTGCTCATTATCCCAAATGTGAATCAGGTGCAGACAGTCATGTGACATGATCAGGTGACGTGGCTGATGGGATTTACATGACAGTACTGGGTATTTACATGACAGTATTGGACTGTACCAAGATTAACAAACAAGTCAGACTTGGTGATATCAGGAGTTTGATGGCATTACTACAAGCCACTATTCTCAAAGTTATTATTATTATTATTATTATTATTATTATTATTATTATTATTATTATTGTTATTATAGCTATTAGCCTGTTTGACTGGTCAGTAGAAATGAATGTATTTAATCCAAAGCTCAAAAACAACTAGACCTTTGAATAATTCCATTTATTTATTTATTTGTTTGTTTGTTTGATTGTTTATTTGTTTAGCCCTTGATTTTTTTCCTAATTTTTATTATATTACTTTATTACTTGGCCAATTCCCAATTCAATCCACTTCATCAGGAGGTTGAAGGCTATCACATGCTTCCTCCGAGACATGCGAAGCCAGCCAACTGCATCTTTTCAAACTGCTGCTCATGCTGGATCAAGGGATATAGCGAATGCTTTTCTGTTGCGCCACTTGGAAGCGATTGGACAATCTTTATGGAAAATTCAGGAATAAAATCTCCAACTCCAATATATATTTAAGGAATGTGCGTAATACTGAGTACTTGGAATATTTTCATATAAAGGGGTTCTAATCCCCCCCCAAACCCCTGGTCTAAGCTTTTGTCCTATCACTGCAAGATCATTAGTTGGAATCCCAATGATGACACGGACATCCGTGATTTGAAGTCTAAGGCAGGGTAATTAGCCCTGCGCTCTGGCTAGAAAGGATGGCCTTCCTTTCATCCTCTGTCAACCTGAGTGATGTTAAATAAGGGGCAGGAATTAGGTTGTGTATACAGAATTGAGCAGTTAGTGCTCTTCTTGAAATGTGTTTAGGCTGAATAAGAAGCAATTAAAGTAGCTTCATGCATTTTGGAGAAAGCATGTTAACCCTCACCCATCCCTTAATAGCTTTTGTGCAGCAGGGGAGAACTGGCTAACAGGTGGGAATTTGCAGAGACTAAATTGGGAGAGTGTGGGGGTGTTTGCATGTTTATGAAGAATAGTTAGCTAGAGGCTGAAAGTGCTTTTGGGTTGTGGTGTAGGCTCCAGTGTAAAAGGAGTGGCACCAACTCATGCCCATGGGCATTGCTGATAAAGCTTATCTAAAACACGGAAGAAAATAGAGAAGCTTTTCAACAGTGTCCTGTAATACAACTTCTCGCCAGTATCACGGCGTGCTGGTGTGCTCCTCCTTCATCACCAGTGGCATATGGAAACAGACATCCAAGCAGCTGACGCATACGTAACCCATAATGATTTTGATTTCCAAGACTTTGATAGAATAGGCATAAATCCCTCCAAATAGACCATCCACTCATCTCTGGTTCTCATGCATTGAGGAGCACTCATAATCGCAGCGTGATGGCGGACAGGCAGGAGAGCTCGGCTTACGTGCCTGGAGAGAAAAGGCCGATCTGCTGGAACAATGACAATCAGGCCAGAGTATTAAACGCGCCAGTGACCTAGGCTTTTCCCCAGTGCGCCTCGTCCCATTGTGTGCCGCTGATTGATGTTGACTAGGGGTCACCTAAGCCTGAGCACACAAGCACAGTATGCTGCGCACGGGCCTAAACGTTTACACGCATTTATTTTACACACACATGCGTGAGCACATGCACAAATCCAGCAACCTGCAGAGAAGCCATGCACTAATCGAAACAAGCAGCCATTTTCTACATAAAACATATAAATATGGCAAAACATGGCAAGGCATACTACTGCCTATATGCTTCAACGTGTTTGTGTGGTTGTGCTTAGTATCAACTAAATATTTGTTATGTATATATGCTACAGATTGACCACACACAGTAGCACTTCTTACTCCAGACAGTGATCAGTGGATTGAGGTTGTCTTAGTGTAGAGTGTGTGAGTCAGTTGTCTCCATCCTAGTCATGAAGCTGTAATCGTATACATTTGTACAAATAAAAAAATAATCTCCATTGGAGAGTTCAGTAAAGCTTTGTGCTTATATAACGAATCCAGCCTACACACTTAGAGATGTATGCAGGCTGGCAGTGGCTCTTGCCTATTGATCCATTGATCTGAAATCTATAGAGGTGAAGTTGTCCAATAAACCATCTTGAATTTCAGACCCCTCTCATTCTCAGCCAAGTGTGACTCACAAAGGGGGAAGGTAATTGCAAATCTCTAATGGACATCCTTTAACCGACCTTCACCAGCTAAATCTGGACTACACCGAATCTGTTAAAGATGAGTGTCGGACTATAAAATTGGCAAAAAGTCACAAGATAGCGCAATGCCATTATCTGCGTGTGTATCTGTATAGTGCTTCAAACATGAAAACCGTGTCTGTACTTGTAGTTGTATTTGGTTCTAAAGCTAAAATGGGTGTGGCCTAAACCTGGAAGGGGCCCTGACAGCTCCTCAACCTCAGCGAGGTTCATTATTGGTCTCAACTAGTGATATGCGTAACTGTGCGTGTGTTTTATTTTATTTTTTGAAAAAGATCCTGTTCACGCAATTATTTTTGTTTGTGCCTGCTCAACAAATTTAGTTGGTGCTATTTCCCAAAATATACACACACTAGTAGCCTAATTTAAATCACTGCAACCCTGACCAGGCAGTTACTAAAAATTAATGAATGAATGAATGCTGCATATCCATGATAATAGAGTGCTGCAGGAATGACGTATTTTATAGGCCAACCCTACAAAAAAAAAAATACAATTTTATTATTTCATCAAGATAATCTTCACAAATTAACATGACTTTTACGACATTTGAAGCCTAAGTACAATCACCAGAAGTAAAAAGCTGAAGGTAAACTTGAACTCATGACTTCAACTCATTCAATCTTTATTGAAAAAAAAACAACAACACTATAATTGGGAAATAGTATAAATTGATAAATATACGAATTGGAATCGTTTGCACGAGCGCGAGTATAAACACAACGAGACTGTAGTAGAGGAGTTTTGCTGTTCGTTGTGATGACTTTTAATCTCCCCGACAACCTCTGTAGTCCCATTCAGCCATTCATTAGCAACCGTCTTTTTCAAGACACTTAAAAGCTTAAAAAATCACAAGTGGGGTATTACTGATGTATTTTATGTTGTGGCATAAAATGTAAAAATATCTTGAGCTTGTGTTAAACAAAGACCTTATTTCTGGCATTTAAACAAAAACACATTCAAAAAATGATGGATCCGGAAGTGCTAAAATGCTAACTCATTTCCGGGTATTAGGACACATTCATTGCTGAATGTGGTCTTTGTTTATATCTGATGCTCACCTGCATGAAATCTTTTTCTGTCTCGATGCACACCTCTACCCTCAACTAGATGTCCTGGGAACGTTTCTGGGAAGCTTTCTAAAAAAAAATTGTGTGCCTCCTATCAATATCTGTATTTGTATATGTTTAGAACACATTATCTGTTGATTCTGAACAATATATTCATATTTGGTTACATCCATAATAATAATTATAGTAAAAATATATTTAAAAAAAAATCATAATAATAATTTAAAAAATGTTTCTCAGGCAACAATGTACATCATTTTCCAGCATTGTGTTCCACTTAAAATAGGAAGGTCATCCATTAGAATTGTTTCATGGCTATCTAAAACACACAGATGCTGAGGATAAACTCGTCTCCATAATCAGTCTTTGCTTGCTTGAAGCGTTTCTGAAAACAGCTCCACTGAGACCCAAAGTGAGCGAATAATAAAAAATAAAAAATGAAGTCCAGCTCCAGAATATTCTGAATTTAAGTACAGATACCCGAGAGCACAAAACTGCCAAACCTTTATCTAATCTGCTCCTGTGGGCTTCCAATCACACTGAAAAGATAAGTCTTTGTTCTAGTATTCATCATTCTCCAGTAAACATAAACACTGAATAAATTTATGATATCTCTTACAGTGACAGGTCTCCTGGGTTTTCACAAAACATGGCTAATCATGATGAAGTGTATAGAGTCAAGAAAGCCTTGTTTTTTGTTGTTGTTTTTTTTAGCTATTGCGGTATTTTTTTTATTCATAGTTTGTGACCCTAGTGAACAAGAAGTCTCAGATTTGCTAGGTCAGGATTTATATATCACTCCATGGCTTATCATGTTATTTATTTACAAAGTTCTGACAATCAGTGGAGTATAGGGAAGCAGGAAAATATTTTTCAAGCAATATTTCTTGTATAAAAAAAAAAAATATCTATATATCTTTCATGACGATAATGAATAGGATGAGACCTCAGAGTTTTCATGTCATCAGGATTTATAACCCAAGGCCATGGCTTATTATGTTAAGTGATGTCATGACCATGTTTATATGTCATTAGTAGCCACGATTTAGGGACATCATGACCGAAGGTTAAGACTTTACCCTCATAAAACTGAATGACCAAATTTGGAAATGCTTGCAATACAGTAATTCCGAGCAAGCTTTTAAAACCAGTGGTCAGATGTGTGCAAGTATAAAGCGTAAAAGTTTATATACCCTTGGGAAAGACGTTGAAGGAATGTTTAGTGTTTAATAAAATTGGACAAATCACGTTAAATATTCAAGTAGGTGAAAACGATATAACAAAAATGTATACCCCATTCTGACTATGATTTCTTTTGTAACTCATTCACCGCCTTCTTCATATCAGGTCTGGAAGCTGAGAGGGTCATGAGGAAATGTATCCTTCTGTTTTATATTGATTTTGGATTGTTTTACATTTATTGCATTAATTCGGGATTCACGTGCATTTAAATTCGATCCTTTTTATATTCTATGTTATGTAGATAAATTGTAAAAGAGCAGCATTTCCACCCCCCCACAATTAAAAAACCATGGGGGGGTTAAACTTTTGCACTTACTGTATACAGCCTTGAAAAAGTCATTCTATAGAATGATGAGTTCAGAAGAAAGTGGAAACAATCCTTGTTTTTGTTTTGCATTATGAATAGGCTGAGAAAATGGAGGGAAAGCAATAGCAAAAGTGTAGACTGGATGAATGAAGGGCTGGCCACTCTCTCTCTCACACACACACACACACACACACACATTAACTCAGCACATCTATTGTCCGCAGCACGTCCCCAATGGCTCAGTGGCTCTTTGACTGACAGCTCGACAGGCTGCTTTTGGAGTGCTACCACATGGTGAGTGTGTGAGGAAGGAGTGTAGCGCATGGCTGGTTCTGATCCAGCACTTTACTCCAGTTCCACACACACGCACACACACACACATACACACACACACACACACTCATATTTATCTAACGCGTATTATTTTATCATGCATAAAACAGAAAACCACGTAATGGAGTGAGAATGATTCGAGTCATGCCATACGCTTGGTGTCTCGGTTGATGTCTTTATTTCGGGGAAGCATGCGTATGTGTAAGAGTGTGCATGTGCGCTCATTCATTCTCCCTGTGTGCTTGTGTGTTTGAGTGACAGGACCGTGGGAGACGTATTGAGTAGTTGGACTAACTTTTGGCACCCTACAATCCTTCTATTTGAGAAGGAGCCCCTATTCAGTCAGTCCCTCCCTTCTACCACACACACAGACTCATAGACACTCACTTATGGCTCCACATGGACTCTGGGAGCGTGGCGGCGGTGTGCAGCGTCTCATACTCGAGGGGTGTGTCCCTTGGAATGCCGGCAGAGCCGGGAGGCAGAGAGAGGGCTGCTGGGAAACAATGGGCAAGACATCTGTCATGCGTGGCTGCACTCCCCTCCACTCATAATGGAGCAAGGCGAGTGGCTAGTGGTGCTTTTCTTTTTCGGGTTTTCCTTTCCGGGGACAGCTCCGCGCAGCACAATGGTTCTTTTGTCCCCCCCTTGCTTTTGCCAACGTTTAACCCTTCAAACCTGCTCCTTTTTCTGCCTGGCTTTTTTTTTGGGGCAGGAAAATAAAACTAAATGGGAGAAACTCTCCTTCTAGTCCTGCTTCTCATCATCACATTTACCACACACACACATGCGTGTGAGTATCAGCACCATATTGCAACATTACTCAGCATTTCTCAGATGGTTTCACAAGTAATCCGATCCCTAAGATGCTGTCACACCCTCCTCTAATCATTTCCTCCTGGTTGGTACCTGTCAGCGTATTGACCACTGCATGCATGTATGCATATGAATGGCACACGGGTCTCTAGCGCACACGGTCCCGACTGAACACCATCGATTCCTGCGTCCAGGAGCGTTTGTATGCAGTTGCCTGAAATTACAGCGCTGTAGTTCCTGTCCTGTTCTAGTCACGCTGCTGCTAGCGCTCATTTAAATTGTCCATTGATTTCACAGCCTGCCTGCCTTCTTAAGGAATTAAGGGGTTCGAGCTGCTCCAACATTGATTCACAGTCCGATTGCAATTTATTATTGCTGTCAACAACAAGATTTCTCAAGGAGACAACTTGTGGAGGAGGGATTTATTTATTTATTTGTTTAGGCTTGCGGATTTTGAGGATGCGGAGCCTGTCAGTTTTACGGTTTCATGCATGAAACAGAAGACACGCACAAGAAAAAATTCAAGCTAAGTGCGAATTATTTACGCCTTTCAATCCATCTGTGGTTATGGACCGTAGTGCACCGACCGTAATGCATTCCGAACTGCTGCATCCTGGCTGTTAATTGTTCCCAGCTGTTGGTGCTCAGGGAACAAAGACACTTTTGAAAAGGTGATCTGTTGATTGGGGCAACGGTCTGCCTTTCTTTAATGGGACGTGGATCATAGGAAAACTGGTATCTGCGTAGAGTGCCGCCTGCTCCGTCGTCACCACTTTCATGCACACGCTGCAGCAGCAGTTGTCCAGCTGTGTGAGTGTGTGTGTGGTTGGAGAGGGGTTCTGGTGGACAGACCCTTAGCAGCTTTGTGTGCTTCCTACAACGCTTCCAAAAGATTTCCCCAGCACAACAAACGATGGTTTACTGTGCTGGAAATTGTGCCACATCATCACAAAGCATGAGAGAAGAACAAGCTTATAGATTCGATTTAAAGCGATTTTGTGGTCATTATATCTGCTCTCTGTGACTCGTATACCTACAGATGTGTTGGCGTTGATAAAGGAGTGCATGAGTGAGGAAATGCAGCCAGGCACACATTCACACACAAGTACAGGCTCGCATAGATGACACACTCCACACTCTGTTCCTCATCAGCATAAATATTTAAAAAGAGTCTGTCACTGAAGCGCCACTGTCTTCTGTCTGGATGTGCACACATACTGTACGGGTATGAGAAACAGAAAGGAACGCTAGTTATGTTGTCGCACCGTTCTGCCCCTTCAGGCTGAAAAAACATAGCACCTAGTGCATTGCTCTCGTAGAGCTATGAAATAGTTGTTCTGGAAACTGGTGTCAGTTCAGTGCACTATTTTAGCTGTTTGAAAACACATACAGAAGAAGTCATGTCAGTATATGTAGGTCTGGCAGCCTGGGAAAACCTGTTGTGTGTCACAGTGGATGAATTTTGGCAAAAATGATGATGAAAAATGGATTTTGACTAGAGAGGGCAAGGATCTGATGTCGATCATGTTGATCACAGCAAACAATGTGGATGTACACCATAGATCAGAGAAAATACCTTAGATATCAGATGCTGTAACAAAATGGCAAATTGGATTTGGAAGGGAAATTTATTTTTGGACCTGGAAATGTGTACATGATTGTTTTTTTTATTATAATTGTTTTATTATGTTTAAATTTTATATTTAAAAAGCATGTGTTTTTTGCACGAAAACAGTTTAACTGCGGAGTGTTTCAGTTAAAAACAGCAGTTTAAAGCTTTAAAAGTAGCTAAGTTTTTAACAATCATATGTTGGTGAAAGGTGAGACACCTGGCTCGCGAGCCATATGTTCCCGACCACTGCACTTCAGGTTTGTTATAGCACCTAAAAGCATGTCCTGGTCCGTATGAAGACCATGTTTAATGGTTTATTTTTCATATTATCCATTTGATTTGTTGTCAGATCTGTCCTTTTGAAAGGACTGACATGCTATTCATAAAGTCCATTTTCATGCCCTAGATTTTAATTGACTATTAATTAATCAATGCTGATTTTTTGATGTTTTTCAAAAGCATAAAAGGGACAATAAATGATTATCTAATAGTTTTAAAAAGTCTTCAGTTTCGAATTCACAATTTCAGTTTCTGTTTAAGCTACAAATTCTCATTTCAGTGCATTAGTAATACTGATAGCATGACCAGAAGCTCAAATTTGAACAGTTCGACATAGGTCCAGATCTAATTTAAGCATTTCAGCCTACACCAACACTTGAAATAATATGCTTGAGGCAAAATGGAATAAACTTTTAAATTCAATTCTGATAGTAGCTGCAGTTTTTGTTCCTTGTTTTTCTACAACTGCTGCAAAAGTTTGCATGCCCTTACTTGGAAATGATGAAAACATGAAGAAATTTTATGCATTTAATTTTATTGTAGGTTTTCCATCTGTATTGCAAGTAGCAAAAACATTTCCAGACAGAGTATGGTAAAATATTAATAGTGAAAAATGATCATAATAATAATAATAATAATAATAATAATCATCATCATCATCTATTTAAGTTTTTAAAAATAATAAATAATATCTTGTCACTTAGATCACAGGTCAAAATGGAAATTTCAGTGTAATGTGTCAGCTTGGAAAAGAAAATATCCAGTATGAAGAGCTACATTGCTTTTATCGATGCTAGACAATTAATGATACTGTATGTAAAAGGTGATAATAATGTTTGGCTTCCTTAATTAACTGTAACCAACTGAAATATTGGCATCATGAGCAACAGCTAACTGGTGAACATTAAATATGACTCCATGTTTGGGGTGCCAAATTTAATAGCTCTTCAAAATGAAAGTTTCATTTTAAATCATTTTAAAAATAGAATCTAAGAAAACATGCATTTAGCCATTTAAAATGACGATAACTCATCTCAGACACATTATCACATTTAATGCAAGGTTTCGTCGATGACTGGCTGCATTTTGCTCTTAAATGTGGAACAGGGTTGAGTAAACTAGCATCTATACTTATGGCATGAGGATATTAAGGACTTTATAATAATTTACTTAAAACGAGTTTTGAAAATGAATTATTTACTTTCAATCTATAATTTAGTAAAAGGGTTGGTTGTACTTTAAAAGTGACCGAATCAGTTAAGATCACAAAATAGTTAATATATAGTTACAATTATAAAAATTACGAGAGAACACAATTTTCTTTCTTTTCATAATCTTCAGGAAATTCTGACTTCCTGTTAAACATGTGACTTGAGAATTAATCCAAATATTTTATGGGGTGAATGTGTTCATACAGGTTAAAGTTGTGGGACATAAATGCATGTTTAAATAGATTTTTAGGATGATATTTCAAAGTAAAATGTACTTCTATTGTGCTGGGACAGGCAATAAAAGTGCTCTAGCGGTTTTATCAATGTTTTATTAAAATTAATTATATTAACTAAGGCACATAGGTTGCTGTGATTGACCTTTAAAACGTATTTTACCTTTACTTACATATTTATAAATATAATATCAATGGGACACAGACTCATGGACTTATCCAGGTTCTTGCCTTTACTGTACAACCACACCGAATAAACCTCTAAACTATAAATGAGCTCCAATTTGGTCTCATACTTTATTTAATGATAGGTTTTTAAATGTGTTTATATATAGTATATGGAACATTAACATTTAATGAAAATAATTGTGATTATCCATTTTACTTCTTTTTCTCACTGTATGGAGAGGAGTTGAATTTAGCAAAAGGAAAAAAAAAGTGCTGTAGGAAAGTAGTCGAATTCTGCTTGCTCATTTCCACCACTTTAGTGTCTGATTTGGGATCAAGTCTAGATGGATTTGTGACGTGACCTCATTCCGTTGCCATCTCTCCACGGCTGTATTGTATAACTCCTCCAGCTTAGATAGTGGAGGGATTTGAATCAAGTTGAGAGGCTGAAACTAAAACTGAAACCAGAGAAAGAAAGAGAACACGGCCGGTCAGTCCAGGTGTCCACTCGCAGTATAGTGTGTGTGTTTGAATAGGAAATGGAGCTCTGTGAAAATAGCCAGTGAAACAGTAGATCTCAAGCTTCCATTCCTCTGCGTTCTCACGAATAGCCCATGGGACTGCAATGGTCGTGAGGTTTCTGCTTGAGCTTGCTTTAGAATCAGCATCAAAAACAAGGACAGAAGTTAAGAGAGAAATGAAGTCTTTGATTGTCTGAATGTGTGGTGTGAAATTAATTTTTGTAAACTGAATGCTTGATAGCTCACGCATTTAGATGCAGTTAAATGAAGTGGCACCATCTGTGACAGCTCTGAAAGCAATTATGTACCATAATGTGTACACAGGCACAGATCAGTAATAAAAAAAAAGCCTCCACAGTGCCTGAAATTGATCTTTGAGCTTTGCTTCCACACCCATAACCCTGTCCTTCATGCAGGTCTTGTACTGCGTGCAGTACCAGCTCAGGGTCAAACCCCTTTATGTCGTAGAGTGCTAGTGATGCGCCCTCAGTCAAGGGAGTGAAGCTTGTAAAGACAAATGCTGAACGCTAGCTATCAGCTACGAGATGACAAGCAGAGCCACACACAAGCTGTAAACGTGTCAAGCTGTAAATGAGGCTCGCTCTTACCTTCTCCCTTCTTCTCCATTGAATTGAAAGAAACAGCTACCTTTAATGTTGAGCCAAATCGCTTTTGAGATTCCTTTTTAATGGAAGGATATGTTTATGGTCAGTAAATGGATAGTGTATGTTCTTTGTTGGTATTAACAGGGCTGTCGGTCACCTCTGAACTCACGGCAGCTGTGAATGTTGCTGTCACTGCTTTACTGAATTCGGTAGTTTAAAGGTGAGGCTGAGGACATCCCTCGGAGAAGAAGAATGAATAGTTTGCATCAATACAAATTGTTTTTATTCCATGGCATCTGTATGCGCAAGGCTTTCTGCATTGGTCCATTGGTCATAGAAGTATTCCCGTTCTGAGTTTCAGCTTAAATAAGGCAGTGGTCCGGCATACATTAACACACAACAGCCCTCTGAATCTCCAGTACTTATTGGGTGAGGAGAATTGGGGCAAACGGAGACTTTCAAGGTGTATTGGAGATCAAGCAAGTGTGAAGTAACCTGATATGAGAATAAAACTGTTCCTGTGGGATTTTTGTCATTTAATTTTGGAACAACGTAATTTTCTTTCTTACCTTTTTAGACATAAAGACTTAGAGTTGTCCCTTTAGACGTCATAGCCTTAGGTCAATGGCTCAGTGACTATTACTATTTCAAATAAAAAAGTGTGAACACACTGAACACACTGCCTCCTTAGTAATAATCGTACCAGGCTTGAATGTAGATAACTAGGTTTAAATATGTTATAATGACTCTCTCTGTCCTGCTAGACTTGTGCTACATGTTTCCTTCTGTAAAGGGCCATTAAGCTATCAGGGACAAGGCCTGTGCGAAGCGAAACACTGTCCAGAGCCGATGGATTCCTTGGAGCTGGGGGAGGCCTGAGGGAGGGCAGCGGCCTGGACTGATGAGGGACAGACCAGGGTGAAGCATGCTATCAAAGTCAGAGGAATGCAGGAGCAGACAACGGCTGTGTGGAACGCCGTCTGTCCTTCATACACTTAATTACAACCAGAAAAAACACACACAGAGAGACTGAACAGCCCTTTGGATTGTTTGGATGCAGCAGATGTTAATATGTATATAATAGGCATAATCTAAAATACCACTGGCTTTTTTTTTGTCATGGCTGAAATAGTTTTTTTGCCTTTTGTTGAAGCTACAAAAATGTATTTTGACATTTTACCTACGGAGTAAGCAGTCCCTGAGCAGGAGAATGGTATTTACAGGGAGTGTTTGCCTTTTTGTCAGGCCCATTCTAGTTTGGATAAACATAGTCACCAAGCATGAGGTTTATGCTGATTGTCCAAGACATCATTGTACATCGCTGTAGTGTTGTTCTGTTCAGGCTCAGCTGGCTTTCAAACATCTTTTATTTGTTCTTCTTGGACAAAGCCATGCTCTTCCACTTGATGTTAATATATTCTCAGGGACGTGCCCGTAAACCCTGACTAAACCATCTGTCAGAGGTCGTTACTTGTCGGCTCTTCTAACATCGTCATAAGATTCCACTTTCTCTTCTTTTCCCCAGATTACTTGGTGTGAATATTGCCATGAGATCCCAGTGTACTCGTTGGACCATCACTTAAAAAAAAAATTTTTTTATTAAGTTTAACTGTCAGACATCTGGTATCAGGTGCTGGTAAATACAAATAGTACATTAAAAATGCAAGAATGTCAACGTTAGGGTCTCAAGGACATGTCATAAAACAACCCACTATAGTCCCACTATATAGATCAGCCGTTTACCAAATGTTAATCTTCATTCCCCAAGTTCCCAAGCATTTTAATTTCCACAGAAATACTAATTACTTCTTTTGACTGACCAACGAGTAAAATGTTTTTTGCAATTTGACAGATATAAGGCGATGTTCCTTTGGTTTCGTAGCCTTTATCACTGCCCCGTTTTTGTTCTATTGACTTATTATTGCACCTAGTGGTCAAAATTGAGAACTTCAAAAAGCACTAATAGAGGTTCATTGGGGAAGGATTCACGGCGCCCCATACTTGCGTTTTCACTGGGGGAGGAGCACTGGACAGGATAGTTAATGGGTTTGCCAAATTAGACTAGTGTGTAGTTTTATATTTCCCCAAAATAAGGCAAAACGCAAGTACAGACAGTGTGTCTTTGAGCTACATGAACATTTCTATTATAAGATATATTGCAAAGATTGGAAGAGGGAACTGTTGAACAAAGGTATGTCCAAAACCGCTTAAAACAAGCTGCTAGACTGTATGCTGAATGACTGTATGTTATTGACTCAAAACCAGCAAAAAAGAGTTAAAAAAAAAAAAAAAAAAAAAAGAAAGGAAGAAAAAAAAAAAAAAAAAAAAATTTTTTTTTATTTTTGTTTTTTTTTTTTTTTTTCTCCAAGAAAAGATATGGTCATGAACCACTGAAGGAAACAATGTAGAACATGTCTTGAATTTCAGCTTTAGTTTGAAATTAGGCAATTTGTTGTGTATTGATGTCTAAATAATTGGGCAAATGATCCCTAATTGAGCTGGAAGACCACAGATAGATTTCTGCCATTAGTGTATTTTAATTATTAGACGTTCATTATTATTGTTATTTCTATTTACATTCTTCATAGAGAAATTCAAGTAGTGAACAGTATTTCTGCTTAGCTTTGCCCACACACCTTTTGGCCTGCCAGTGAGCCAGCTAGAATTTTTTGGCCTTTACTTCACTTCTTGTTTTTATTTTATTTTTTTTGTGGTACAAGGAGAAAAACATTCAATAATTATTGATTAGCAGACATCCAACTTTTACTACAGCCCCTATTTAATCACAAAAGCTGATTTATTGTTGCTTCTCCAACAATCCCATTAAATTGCTGTCTAGCTAATCAAGTCCATTCACTCTCCTGGAGGACTAATCTTTTACAAGGCTAGCAGAACAAATCCCTGTGGTAACAGGATTGCCGTGGAGCCAGGAGGCCCGTTCTCCTGCCTTGGCCCATAAATGAGGACCAATGTTTACAAGAGTTTCTGATTCCGCGGCAAATCCATGAGGTGATTTGTCTTCGTGACAAACACGGTCAGTGGGACCTCAGTGATTTCAGTAAACACCATTAATGGATGACATTCTTCTTTACTTCTGTACAGGAGTCTGTATGAGAGCTCATTGCATGAACCTGCACTTGAATTTTGTTGTTAAGTCATATTTTTACTTGTGTGAGTGTTGCAGAAGTATGCTGTTCAAGTCACTGTTGTGCAGAGTGACTGAGACGGCTTAGGTGTGGCACATACCACCCGAGACGTACATATCTACACCCTGTACATTCCTTCAGGAGAGCTTAGTACTTATCTGTGCTATTTGTCTGGAGGTATCGTCTGCAAAGTAACCATTAAAAAACACCCGTGTGTATGTATGTGGGTGGTTTTCTGTTAATATGCCTGTGTAATATATGCAAGCACAAGCACGTATGGTTGCATTTTCATAACAGGCGTCTGTTTGAGGGAAAATAAATTGATCCCAGTGCAGCCATGGAAAGCCTTAAACCCAACCGTAATGAAATTGTACTATTAAAAGCCTTCGGCTCTCTCCTCACTGGACATATTTGAGGGGAAGGCCAGGTTTATGAGGTTTTCAGTGTGTGTGAGGGCTCCATCCACTAAATGAAATGGGAAGCCTGTATAGATGATGATGAAAGTGTGGAGGTGGTCAGTGAGCTTTATGACTCAGTATGACCAATTCTCTTTGTTTTTACACACAGGATCCTTGGATTTCTTCGTTTTGTTATTTAAACGGATCAGCATTGGACATGTGGAAAGTTAAACATAAAATGTGCCCTCTTTGAAATAAAAATTTTGGCTTCCATATCATAAAAATATGTAAGGAATTAAACATGACAGGGTGTGTTGTTTTTGTAGAATAATCAACGATGGGGTGATTTGATGGCACTATGTGATCCCAATGATGTTTGTTTTATTCCTCTCATACCACTTCAACTTGGCAATGATTACATTTTTACTTATTAATGAATGATGCTGTACTTTTTTTTTTATCAGTTTATAATTACGTTTAACATTGTGGAACTTCCACAAACCAAGTTAGTTCCTGTATTGCTCACTTTACAGCAGAAATTGACATATTGTACTTTAAAAAAAACAACAACATTGTAATTTTTATCCATTTATAGCTTCCATAAATGTTCAGTGTTCTGGAATGTCTTTGAAACCATATCAGCGATTACACACATTTTTTTAATCTGGGTGTCCACCATACAGGTCCCCGTATAAGCCGTTACTATAGAAACGATAAAGAAAGAAAGATAGTGTCAGAGCCGCTGTTATAGAAATGTAGTCAACACCTTCTGACCTATCAGAATCGAGCATTCAACAGCACTGTTGTATAAAGTTTGTTATGTACTATAGGGTTATGGTTAGATGACTGTGTGAGGTCATTGGTATAAGATTGTAAAGGCCCATAAATGCTAGTGGAGTGTGGAAATGGTGTCTCTTACTGCACACTTTGTTTTATATGAGGCACTCAATTGTGATGGTGAATGTGTCCTTTCTTTGTCTCACTAGCCATCTAATATGCCCATGGAGCTAATATCCAGTTGAAGAGATTGCTATTCAAGTTATATCTGATTTGTTCAATGCCTCTGGATGGTGTATATAGGACTATTATTAAATTGTGCGTGGAGTCTCTTTCAGTCAGGTTGAGAATAGCAGGAGCCTGCTGCCACATAATCAATACTTGTTATTGATTATGAGGCTGTCCATTGGCATCAGATACACAGGTGATTGTTCCTCTGCTCTGGCTTAGACAGAAACATCACTACTCTCCACTCACGCTGCAGTAACATACCGCAACACTGCTGTCAGAAATGATGTCAGAACATGATACAACTGAATGCAACTCAAAAAATGTATTAAATATTGCTGCATTTAGGGCTGCATCAGATTTTGCTTGGCAGCCATATATATCATTATTGCTTGTCTCTGCAAAATAAACGTGATAACAAGATTCACACAGTTTGCACAATTCAAAAAGTACTGTGCAAAGAAAACGTCAAATCGTTACATGGAAAAGATTAAAGGCTGAAAAAAGAGACAGCTGGAAATCTCAGCACCTTCTAAAATTATAAAGTAGTACATCCTTCCTATTTCATTCATTTCTGATCATTTCACAAAATATATTACTGGGATGACTGTATGTATACATAACAGCTATATTCCTTGGTCTTACCCATTGTTATGAATGACTAATTGAATTTGGCCTATGTGTTATCTCATATTTATACCTCTGTGAAACAGGAAGTCATGCTTGAACAATTTCCTGTTTCTAGTCACCCAGGTGTAATAAAAAAAGAATAAAATATCAGTGGGAATATATTTCAAATATATTTTTCTCATATGAATTCTCAGGGGTGCCAATAATTGTTGCACACCTATATCTATCAAATATGTATATATTTTTGATAAACCCAGATGGACATGTTCTCTGCAGTTCTGTGTTGATTTTACATCTCTACTTCTATCAAATTTATGACGGCCATCTTATTTTCCATGGATTTGTGTTCAAATTTCTTGCCTCATACAAGTGACTAATACAGTGGTAGCCTATATGACTGAGAAGACTGCAAGCATTGAAATCTACTCTAATAGGAATCGAGGGCATTGCCCCTTAAGATATAATTAGTACATTAATCACTTCAAATTTGGGTTAATTTTTTAAAAATATGACTTCCACCCTTATTAATATGTAGCTTATTAGAAAAGAGCTCTTGCTCCGGCTCTACTATTATTTAGCATTATTATTATTATTATTTAACTTCATTTTTACATTAGCAGGTAAAGCCATGTGTTACTAAATCAAGGTCATGAGATCATACAATAATAATGACGATGTGGGCTATTTTATAATGCTTTTTCACTCATCATTTTAGTTGTTCAAATAAAAAACAATTATATATAATAAAAATAATGGCTTTTTTCTTTTTTTGCTTTTTTGCTCTCCTGTAAAGAAAACACGCCCATAGTGAAGGATTAGCTGACAGAGCACCCATCTGCAAGTCATCTGCTATTGCTCATTTTATCCATAAAAATTCAGTCCCTGACATAAACAATATCTCCGATTAAGATGTCCTTAAGGGACACTGGTTTGCAGTGAGACAGACTGCCCAGTCCTGGTGTGACATCAGTGCCTGCAAACAACAGCCTTCTCCATTCTATTAAAAGTGGGGAAAGATGTTTGTCATTACCTTTATTGAAAACTGTACAGTCAATACTGTGATTTATTTGAGAGGGACAAGCTAAGCCTTAGTCACAAGTTTAAACGTGACTCAATCAATAGCACACAATGAACAAAGCTAACACACATGAAGTGAGAGCCACAGAAGGATCTTTCACCACCTGAAATCACTGGACTGCTTCTTGATTGCATATTTACTCTGCTTTTTGAACCATTGCCATCTGTCATTATAAGAGATTTAACTGCAGGTAATAACTGTACAGATGTACATGTAGTTAGATTGACACACAAATTTATGTTAACACTAGCCTTAAAATGTTACTATTGCCAGTTCCTAGCATGCTACACCATCAAATGTGTGAAAAGATAACAGGTTAATGTGTGCAACATTATAGGGTTAGGGCAAGGGTTGGCGCATGGAGAAGAAGTCCTATTAAAATCGCCCTTACATAAGTGAACATTGCTATCAAATGTGCGAAAAGATAATAAGGTAATGTGTGCAATATTAAGGTTAGGCCAAGCGTTGGATCTTGGAGAAGAATTCCTATTAAAATCACCCTTATATGCGAACAGTGATTAGTTCAGCGAAAAATGACTTCAGCGATGGTTGTTTAACCCTCAGATTAAATGAGCGAGTACAATATACCATGTTCACACTTACATTTGTGTAAATATGTGTTATAATATCTGTTTAAAAATGTTTACTGGCTAACTTTGTGAACTTTCTACATTTTTGTTAGTATAATCTCAGCTTCCTCCAGGTACTCCGGTTTCCTCCCCCAGTCCAAAGACGTACATGGTAGGTTGATTGGTAGGTTGGTAAATTGTCCATAGTGTATGAATGGGTGTGTGAGTGTGTATGTGATTGTGCCCTGCGATGGACTGGCACCCTGTCCAGGGTGTACCCTGCCTTGTGCCCGATGCTTCCTGGGATAGGCTCCAGGTTCCCCGCGACCCTGAAGAAGGAATAAGTGGTTGAAGATGGATGGATGGATGGATGGATAATCTCAGCTGCTTAGTGTGTGTGTTAGCATTAGTATTGTTTATATATGTCATATTCATTCATTTGGCTGTAGATGTACAAAAATGGATAAAGTTTCAATGCACAAAGCTGTAAAGAAATAGTTTAGCTATCAAGTTTGTTTTGCTAATGAATAAACATAACCAGCAGTTAGTGTTATGCAAACAATCCATGCTAATTGATGGCTGCTAGCCATTATTAATGCTAACAGTTTCAGTGAAAGTATGCCCCTAAAACAAAATGAGACTTGAATCTCAATGAATGCATCTCCTAGAGACATCATGGTCTTCCAGAAAACACATATATTACACAACAGATATATTACACAACGTGACAGCGATAATTGCAGTGCTACTTCACAGAGGTCCATTACCTGTCAGTGCTGCATGTTCCAGAAATAGAACCTCTAGGCACCCTGCTTTTTAGGTCATTGACAATGACTTCGGTATGTAATTGGCTCTAAGTGAACTCATTTTCTGAAAATACTTGTTTAAAAAAAAAAAAAAAAAAAGACAGTTGCAGCTTTCTTGGCAGAACTGAAACATACTGTGGAGGTATTAACAATGCTGGGGTGTTTTGTAATTGCTTTGTAGAAATGTAAAAATAAAAAAAGCAACATTTCTGCAAACTGTTGTGTTGAGAACAGAATGTGAGCACCACGTATGCTCCATGCAAATGCAATTACAGAGGCCTCACAATGTCATGGAGAATAAGGAAGTGAGCAGATTTAATTTCCCTGTGGCAGTACTGCTTACATATGGGATAGGAGATTCCTCCGCTGTACCAGTTACAACAATAGTATATACACAGATCAGCGTTAACATTAAATCTGCCTAATTTTGTGAAGGTCCCTTGTGCCACCAAAACAGCTCTGACCCGTCAAGGCATGGACTGCACAAGACCTCTGAAGGTATGCTGTGGTATCTGGAACCAAGACATTAGCATCAGATCCTTTATGTCCTGTAAGTTGCGAGGTGGTGCCTTTATGGATCGGACTTGTTTATCCAGCACATCCTACAGATGCTGGATCAGATTGAGATCTGGGGAATTTGGAGGCCAAGTCAACACCTTGTCATGTTCCTCAAACCATTCCTGAACAACGTTTGCATTGTGGCAGGGCGCGTTATCCTGCTGAAAGAAGCTACTGCCATTAGGGAATACCGTTGGCATGAAGGGATGTACTTGATCTGCAAGAATGTTTAGGTAGGTGGTACGTGTCAAAGTAACATCCACATGAATGCCAGGACCCAAGGTTTCCCAGCAGAACGTTGACCAGTGCATCACACTTTCTCTGCTGGCTTGCCTTCTTCCCATATTGCATCCTTGTGCCATCTCTTCTCCAGGTAAGTGACGCACATGCACGCATCCACATGATGTAAAAGAAAACATGACTTGTCAAACCATGCCACCTTCTTCCATTTTTCCATGATATAGTTCTGATGCTCACATGCTCATTGTAGGCGCTTTCGATGGTGCACAGGGGTCAGCATGGGCATATATATATATGGGAATATCATAGCCAGCATGAACTATTCCAGCAGTTTGTGCTACAGTAGCTCTTCTGTGGAATTGAACCAGATGGGAAAGCCTTCGCTCCACATGTGCATTAGTGTGTCTTGGGCCCCCATGGCCCTGTCACCGATTGTCTTCACCAATAGTCCTTCCTTGGACAGGTTTTTGTAGGTACTAACCACTGTATACCAGGGACACTTCCTAAGACCTGCTGTTTTGGAGATGCTCTCACCCAGTTGGCCCTTGTCAGAGTCGCTCAGATCGTTATGATTTCCCATTTTGCCTGCTCGCAACACATCAACTCTGAGAACTGACTTTTCACATGCTGCCTAATATATCTTATTTTGGCCCATTTGAGTGAGACTGTATCAGCTCCTGGTAGGTCCTTCCCTGAAACATCATGAATAGTTCATGATGATAGCTTAATGGGAAACTTGTCAAATGACTGCTAAAACCTTACAGATTAACACACAGATGCACCCTACAAAATTCTTGATCAGCCGTACCGTTCTTGAGAAACAGCTATTTAGACTTGAACTTAAACTTTTTTTTTTTTATATAAGGCTTTGCTAGTCTTTAACACATTGTTTAAGGTAAGTTATATTGGAGAATATTTCTGTAATGTCTGGCTACTTTTTTCCAGTATAAAGCATCTATTGAGTTAGTCATGTGATGGAGATGTAAATGAGCTATTAATTCAACGTGTTGAAGGGGAAAAGGACAGAGAATGAGCTAATGTCACAAAGCTACAACAGTCAGCAGAAGTGAATGTGAGCAGTTATCAATACCGCTGAATTGTGAAAGGTTTACAAGTGCAAGGGCAAAATGATCATGATGTATGTATTTTTTCTGCACCGGTACTGCTATAGAAATTGGAGATCATTATTATCCCTATCCTCAGTGTAAGCACATTTACCACAGACGAAAACTTAATGAGTAAAAAACTGAAAACTTGTTTGCGCGAAAATAATGGAAGTCTAAGGGCAAACGTTGGGGCAGTCAATAAATATTACTGTAAAACATTTTTTTTATTATTATTTCCTGAATTATTGTGCAATCACATATATTTGTAAATTAAGCTCTAACATGTTGCTGTTTTTCAATGCTAAAAATAAAGACAAATGTTTGATGGGCATTGGACACCACAGAACCTTTGGGAAAGTGTAAATAGATAAATTGGAATGAGATTTTATTGTATTGTTCACATGAGGCACGATGGCACAGTGGGTGGATAGCATTGCTTCCTCAAAATTCCTGGTTCAATCCTGACCTTTGGTGTGAGTTGGAGTAGTTGGAGTTGGAGTTGTAGCAGCCCTATAAGAAATTAACGTATTATATAAATATAAATATAAATTTGGACATTGGTAAGATCTTCTCTAATTGTCCATTCAAGTTTTTTGTCTGTGGTAATTGCACAAGCGGGTGGTTAGTACATTCGCTTCACACCTCCAGAGTCCGTGGTCCGATTCCTGCCGGGGCCATGTGTGTGCAGAGTTTGCATGTTCTCCTCGTGCTGCGGGAGTTTCCTCCGGGTACTCCGGTTTCCTCCCCCAGTCCAAAGACATGTATGGTAGGCTGATTGGCATGTCTAAATTGTCCGTAGTGTATGAATGAGTGTCCGCCATTGCCAGTCCCAAGGGAGGGTTGGGTGTCGGGCAAAGCAACCCGTCTCCGTAAAAACCCTAACCGCTATGGAAACGGCGAGAGAGGTTTCTCTCTCGTTGCCCAATACGCTACTTAGCGTGGGTGGAATAGAAGAAGAAGAATCGCCCAAGCGCCCCAGGTATGATTAGCCTGAAAAATACATTGCGTATACCTTTAAAATCCAATTTTAGGATGTATACTTTACAGAGTCTTGCTTCTGATCTTTTTGTCTTTTTGTAATTTAATTTCAGTTAGAAAATGACATCAAATCTTGGTTTTATAAAGTATAACAGTCTTATGCTGCACATGGGTTGTACATTTTGTACATAGACACTATGGGTGAATTGACACTATGGGCTGTTTACCTTCACAATTTACTTTTATGGTGCACAGTGAATTAAGAGCCATTCTTTGCGAGTACAGTAGAGGAAGTAAATCAGGGAACAGTCTGAAATGTCTGCAGTATACTAAATGATTGGATATACTGAATAACCCTTTGCAGCTCTATAGAAGTGTCTGTATGTCAGTAATTGAAAATCATTCACACAGCTGTACAATGGAAAATAACTAGAGGATAGAGGTTGATGGATTCAAAGAGAAAATCTATGTATGTTCTTTTCTTTTTTTCAGTTTCTATTTGATGGGGTCTTGTTTTTTGTTTTTTATTTTTTATTTTCTCCCGTTATAAAAAGAAATGAAATCCTTAGAATTAAGAAATCTGAGCATTTTTTAAGCATCAATTTGTAGGAATGTTTCTGTTTTGCTGCAGTAGTAAACAACTATACAACTAAGTTCTGTAAGTGTGCTGCAATTATTGTAAATCAGAATGTGTTTCAGTACAATGATTGTTCTTTTTGGTCACTGATAATCAGAGTTAAAAACACTAACCACAAAATGGATCTTGCAGACCACGTGCTGTCACTGTAACTGTGAATCAGATTAATCACTGATGGATGACTTATTCTGAACTCAATTAAAGACAAATGATTGGGGAAGAAGGACACTGGGAAACTGAAAGGGTGATTGATTTGGTCGAGGTAGCAGGAGGGGAAAATGCACGTCTAAGCCGTCCCATCCCTTCAGGATAAACCGGGGGATTGAGACACTTCCGGTCTCCTCTCAACAGTACTGTGATTTCAGTTCAGCTTTTAGATACAAACTGAGAATCTCACTATGTGATTTTGTGCAAACCACTGGCTTTATTTAAGAAATAATATTTCTATTTAGAAATAATGTGCTAAGATATTCTTCAATAATAAATTTTACTCACTATTTGCTGCTAACAGCTGATATATCATAGAGCAGTGGTTCTTAAAGTGGGGTCCGTGAAGCATAAAACAGACAGTGGGTCTGTGATTTTAGTACATATTTTTATATTTAATATTCACAAAGAGAGTGAGCGTTCACAGGGTAAAGACAACATTCATTTATGAACAGTAGATGCACAATTCTTTTTTTTTTTTCTCTATCAACAGTTTTTTTTCCCAATAGCCTGACCTAAATATTATCATATTTCTGGACAAACTGTCCGAAATATATCCTACATGGACAATGCACTGTGTACAGGGCAGCATACGGTATCTCTGCTGGGTGTCCAATAAAATAATCATTTACATAATTTAAAAAATACTGTTTTGTACATTCATTGCTCATGTTTTCCTGCGATCTTTTGGGAATGTAACAAACTCAAAAACTAAAGTGAATCTATAAAAACATTATTAGGTGGCAGTTCGCTGATTTGAGAAAAACACTTTTTGAAAGACACTTCCCTAAGTTTCTCAGTCACATTAAATAGAAAGTTTGCCAGAAACATCTGATTGAGACCAATTATGAATTTTAAGTGATATAACTGAGGTTGAACTTGAAGTCCAGGGTTGAATAAAGGTTCTGATTTGGAAATTCCTATTCGCTGTTATAATTTTCAGTTTTTGCAGGGGCATAGCGGTAAGGTTCACATAAACAGACCTTCCTCTCTAGGTCACACCCACTTATACTATAAATCTGAATACAGATAAAGATACAAATACTTGGAGCACTAGCGCTGTACTGATACAGATACATATACTACAGTAGTGGAAATCACAATCCACCAAGTTATTATTAGTATAATTATTACTGAATCCTTATAGCTTTTTTTCCTGTTTGACTAGTCACTTGAATTGAAGGGATTTAACCCAAACCTCAAAAATGTGAAAAACAAGCAGGACTATAAATAATGTTTACTTGGATCTAAGGTGTTCTGTCAGTAGAAATTCATGAATAGAACACTCTATGGCTCTAATGAATATGTAAAATACTACACACTTAAATACGTGCACATTTAAATAACATTCATGAAAGAGATCTCTCCTGAGGGGGTCTGTGGAATTGAATTTACATTTAAAGGTGTCCCTTGATACAGAATGTTTGAAAATGCAAATAACGTATCCAGAGGAAACATGGAAATTGAGACTTCATCATAAGAGCTAACGTCTTGATTGAATGTATTAATATTCCATCTAGGTACAGATATATATATTGTGTGTGTGTGTGTGTGTGTGTGTGTGTGTGTGTGTGTGAGTGTCTGCAGATTTGGAAATATTTCCTGAATATATGTCAGCAGCATCTGTTCCATCCTCGAAAGCAGAACATGTGCAATATTGCTGCACAGTCAGAATATATGTGCATAAATATTGGCATTTGAGGAAAACTCATTCATATAACATGGCTCACTGAATTGGAATTATGCCTTGCAGGCCTGGAAGCTATTACAGGTTTAATGTGGGATCAGATCTGAGCGCAACACGGAAGAGAACGGGGTGACTGAATTGGAGGCATTTATCTTTTTTTTCTATTGGTCAGCAACTGAGGGGGGTGCTGATTAAGAGGAAAAGCTTTATTGAAAAAATCTATTTCAGTCAGCCGTCAAAACACCTGCTGCAGATTATCTGAGAGCGAAATGGAGAGAGAGAGAGAGAGAGAGAGAGAGAGAGAACCGAGCACTTGTGTTTACCGGATCTGTTGACTTGGGACGGGTTTTTGTAGTACAACCTCATACTGCCTCAGCTCACCTGCCTCTGTTGTTTAAATTCATTTAATACATATACGTGATTACTTATCACAGAGCACATGATAATAATTACACACCTGTTTATGTTTATGACGAACGATGTAATTGATTTGCACAGAATTTTAATGACATGGTGCAACACGGAACAGTATGCAGGACTATATAAAGTGCAAATACACAACAGTGTGAGACGAGTGCAAAACAATAAATAAATTCACAGAACCAAACAATAAATACACAGGACAGTAAATGCACAGGACAACAGATACACAGAAGATGGACTGTAACCTGTAAACATAGACTGTAAACTGTAAGCTGTTGTGTAATGTAGCAGCACAAGTATACTGTAGCAGCAAAAAACGAGTCCCATATTTCCATAGTGATCTGATTCCAACCAGATCATACATTCTTCATCAAGCAGTCATGTATATATGTTTATCCATCCATCCATCTTCTACCGCTTACTCCTTTTCAGGGTCGCGGGGAACCTGGAGCCTATCCGAGGGAGCATTGGGCACAAGGTGGGGTACACCCTGGACAGGGTGTCAGTCCATCGCAGGGCACAATCACATACACACTCACACACCCATTCATACACTATGGACACTTTTACTATGGACACACCAATCAGCCTACCATGCATGTCTTTGGACTGGGGGTGGAAACCGGAGTACCCAGAGGAAACCCCCGCAGCATGGGGAGAACGCAAAAGTAATATTTCTATATGATTATAAAACATGTTTTATATTTTTATAATTTAAAAAAGAATAATTTTACATACCGTATAATGTATATATGGTATATGTTAATATGTTAGTAATTATAATAGCAGTAATAATATTTTATGGAATAAAGTATGAAATTTCTAAGTATTTTTATATTACTTTTTATATTTGGTCATTTTTTATACGGTCAAAATGCGGAAAATACTGGCACTTATGCAATTCTGGTGGATTTTTGAGCAGACACACACACACCACCGTTGTTTCTTTTCAGCACAATTAATTTTGGTAGCTAATCTATATTTCGGTTTATTTTTTGTTAAAAATAGAAAATTTTTGGCATTTGTTGGTCATCGTTAGTTTTAATCTAGGATTAGTTAATTAACTTTTAGTCAGCTAAAACAGAATTGTACATTCATTGAGCTGCAAAAAAGATAATAAAAGTAAACAAATGTGCTTGACTTTGGTGAGGTATGCTAGTTCTAGCGAATTATTATATATTAGCTTTAACAGGTCACTACAAAAAGAATTACAACAGCAGGGTTAAAACAGTCCATCTAAAAAATTGACAGACAGTTTATCTTAATTTTTATAAGCAAAATGAGCCCCACTTTATAGCTATAAATTCTCTATCGTGAATGTAGGAACAGCACAGCAGCTTCCAAACCTGAGTTCTTAGAGGGGAAAGACTGACTCTGTCAGACATGTTTCAGAAGTAATGACTGTTAAAAATTATTTCAATGTTTAAAATATTTCAGATGTTTAGTAAATATTATAACATTATAATTAGCAAGTTGTATGCTAGCTAGTGGGCTGGATGCTAGTTAGTGGGCTGGAGGCTAGATAGCAAGTCACACTGCTATATTTAGCTCTCATAAAATGACCCAAATATTACAGCAAATTAACAACACTGGTGCAGTAGTGCTTTAGAAACCAATGAAATGGTATAATGGATTGAGTATTGTTTATAAAGGATACCTATAACTGAGCATTAGCATTTGTCCAACACATTTATAACTGAAATGACACTCCTGATCTTATGTTGCCCATACAAAGTGCTTTCTGTATTTCTAGGACTCAACGAGTTCTTTTTAAAGTTTTTCTGTTGCACCATTTTAAAATTTCAACTTTTGTACTATTTTGTGTTATATGTGTATTTATTTTTTTATTTATTAATAGGACATGGGACTCTATTCTCCTAATCCATATGATAAAAACACTCTGAAATTGTCAGTGTGGGTTCAGCACAGAGCCCTAGGCAAGATCAGCTCCGTTCCTCAGGTTCCTCAGCATTGTGGGTGGCTTTCACAGAGCCGTTGCTGTGTCTTTCTCCAGACGCTATTCCCGGCTGCATCGGCCTCTGTGTCTCACGGCTTCAGGCTCTTTCTGTAGAGCAACGGCTGAGCCAGGCTCTGTAATTGTCTTAAGAGTTTCTTTGTGGCTGCTGCGTGTGTGTGGTGAGCAGTATTTGGCAGCACGCGTCCACGTCATCGATCTCTGCTTGTTAGTGCCATGCATCAGATAAAATCCTGACAGATGAATTGTCTTTTCTGAAATGGAATCTATCCCTGATCAATATGTCAGTAGCGTCCCTCCTCAACTATCCATCATGGAGAAATGGAGAGAAAATCGACAGCACTTGATAGCATGGGATTTTGCTCATTTTATTTAAATAGCATTTGAACTTTTGAATTTTTAGACAACATACTATATGCTTTCCAGGAATGTTCCCAATGATTGGATGTGTGGCACACATGAATCATTTTATCAATATCAAAATGTAAATAAAGTGAAGGAAACAACAATGTTATTCGTTTTTCTAATAATTGTTTTTCCTTTATAAGTACCTGAAAATAGTTATGCACTAGATATAAATATACAGCAATGCCATTCTTTAGTAAACGTTCCTCTGTCTCCTGCTCTATTATGTCAGCTCATATGGACAGCTATATTTAGATTTCCTGCCATCAGATGCTGTGAGGAGAGCGGTAACACAACGGCCCAGATGGAGTTCCAATAGTCAGCATGTCTCAAATAACACGCAGGCAACTGCGGCGCCGAAGTCGGTCCTCATTCTTTGGCTTATAAGGGAAAAAACTCTGGGGGAGGAATTAAAAAGTGTTGATTTCTTCATTTATATTTGGGCTACGTAGGCTATATTAATTCTGATGTATAATTTCAGCATAGACTAGCCCTTAAAACCCCCAAGAGCAGCCTATGTTCACTGTAGTTACTGAATAATTCATAGTAGTTACTGAATAATATGCTTAAGTAGGAATAACAGAGGAGGCTTTGAGTTTAAGGGGTTAATGATTCATTAACTGGATTATATAGATTATCGAAAATGGTCTGATTATAATTATTATCTCATGCCATATTACATCACCATATACTAAATATAAATTCATGAAATTGGTATGTTTTTTTTTCTATACTACTTTTTCTGTACTCTACTTTCAAAATGTTATGACCAAATGAAACAGTGCTTGTTTTTTTTTCTTCTTCATTCTATCCCCTCTTACACACCCTGACCCACATTGTGACACTTATTGTTGAGCTAAACCTTTTACTAATGGTAATAGTGGGAATGGTTAGCCAGAGTAACTGGAGTTGAGCCCTGGAGCTGGCGGATTAGTCCACCTCTGTCTTTAATTAGAGCTTTAAAGCCGCAGCATCTGACTCCTCTTTCAGCTCAACAAGGAGCTCTGCCACTTCAATCAGCGGACATTCAATTCTGCCTGAAATACTTTGGGAGGGAATAATGCTAAGCTTGGCTTCACGTTTTCCATTAATGCTTTGGCAAGAGATCTCGATTTCAGTTTGATATTGTGATAAGAGCAGCAGCTTTATGCCCAGTGGTACAGTCACACTGAATGAATGTATTCACCAAAAAAGTGATAAACGGAACGTATTTATATTATATATATATATATATATATATATACATATATATAAAAATATGTATATATATATATGTATATATATATGTATATGTATATATATATAATATATATATATGTGTGTGTGTGTGTGTGTGTGTGTGTGTGTGTGTGTGTGTATTTTTTAATATAGTGCATGTACACAGTTGGAAAACTAAAAATCATAATTTTGTTGATATTTTATTACACTGAATTTACTTGATTCAGTATCAGCTTTTCCAGTATAGTAAAATTGGTTTCTATTTTATTTCCTCTGTTTTTGGTTTCTATGGGGTAAGGAATTTTAGGTCTATAAATGCAGACCTGCCAACTTTAACACATTTTGTGGAGGACCACTACATTGGTATGAGAAATACGCAGAGTAACACCCCCCTCCCCCACCACCCCACCCCCACCCTAAAATTGTCAGATTAGCCAATCAATATATGAGTTGGTAATGATTGACAATTTCATAGGAATTCTCAGATGTTAACTGACACACCCTTGAAGCCTTGACTTTGATTTCTGTAACGGTAAAGGACAATGTTTTGAGTTCATTAATGTGCAATAAAATCTATCAGTGTATGTTCGACTTAGTATGTAGATGTAGTTATAGGGGGCATGATGGTTTAGTGGTTAACATGTTTGCCTCACACCTCCAGGGTTGGGGGTTCAAATCTCACCCTGTGTTTGCAGAGTTTGCATGCTCTCCCTGTGCTTCGGGGGTTTTCTCCTGGTACTCCAATTTCCTGCCCCAGTCCAAAGACATGGTTGTAGGCTGATTGGAATTTCTGAATTGACCGTAGTGTGTGAAAATACGTGCGATTGTGCCCTGCCATTCGGGCGATTGTGCATGTAAACTTTTCTAATTTCTCCATTATAACTAAAACAGATGTAAACAAATGAAACTGTAGATGTCTATAGAAAGTGATTTATCAAAGGACTATCTTGAAATTGTACTACTAATAAAAAAAATTTTTAATCCTATAATTCTTTTCTACAATAGGATTAAATGTTTTTGTGGGCAATAATAATGGTATGGACAATTATATCTTGACACTGGAAGTCTCCATTATTTCCACAACTCATGGTCTTCGTACAGATTATTATCATCTGGTGCCTCAATGAATGTGAGTGGATTTAGTAAAGAGGATGCTAAGATTCCCTGTGGTCAGCATGAGAGCTGTGATAGAAACAGAGCGGGAATAAATGAGTAAGAAACTACATCAATGCTTGATCCTTTTATCCTTTATCACCCCTTAACCCACACTTCTGAACATAAGTAATTGCAAATCCACCTTGGCTCCAAGTTGCTGCATAATGGTTCAATTTTCAGCTGTTTGAGATGAAATTGGAATAATAAACAGCTGAAACACCTAGGAATAATCCGGCTGACCCTTCTCTCCTCTTGCCCTTCAGAACAGCCCCATTCGCCAGGGCAACTGGTGCCGGGTTTGGATTTCAGCCAGGGCTAATCTCCACCACGGCCCTGACGGTCGCTCGGCCCCACTAATGAAATCATATCACCACACTGGTGCTGCCTGCAAATGATTATCACCCCCCCCACACACACACACCCCAACCACACATGCTTACTTTCACACGTGCTTTGGATAAACACTGACAGATTACTTCTGTTTGTGCACATTTGCTGCTGGGAAAATGTGAAAAATACCCCAAACCCACAAAAAATCAATAAAAAGCCACTTCACAGCATGACTGCAGAGACAAATATGGTTACACCTCCAGGGTCCTGAGTTCATTCCTGCGTTCAGATTACTGTCTCTATACAGTTTTGCATGTTCTTCCATGTCCATGGGTTTCCTCCAGGTTCTCTGGTTTCCTTCCACCTCCCAAAAACATGCCATTAGGTGGATTGATAATTATAATTGGCCCTTAGATTTGAATGTCTGTGCATGGTGCCATGCGATGGACTGGCATCCCATTCTGAATGCATTTTTCTGCCCCATGCCTGGTGTTCCTGGGACACACTCTGAATCCACAGCAACCCTGACCAGGATAAAGTGGTTATTGAAGATATATGAATGACAGAATCTTTTTCACCGTTCAGCTCCATTTTGAACAAAGCAAGAACAAGAGCATGGTCACATGATCCTCTACTTCTACGCAGAAGACTTTTAGTCTTTTGGTTTGCTACTTTTGTAAATATTGCCCCTACACTCCTGGGTAAGAAAATTAATCTGCTAAGCCCAAAATGGCAAGAATATTAAGCTTTTAATTGGTCAGAAATGTAGCAAGAATTATTTAAATTAATTAGTTTACTAATTTACTTTTGCTGTAGGGGAAATCTAGAAACAGGGAAAGTCACTTATATTGTGTTTTTGTATGCAAAGGTAAAATCATTTATATTTGGGTCATGTCTGGGTGTAGAAAATAAATATAAAGTAAAATAAAAAAAATTATAAATAAAATGAATGTAAAAAGCTGTCCACAGGGGAAAAGCTATGCTATACTAAGTAACTTTATCTATTTGTTTAATTCTTACAAATTTTCTGACCAATGATTTGATATTAAGACCATTAAAAGCTTAATATTTAGCTTTTTTGGGCTTGGCCCTTTTTTTACCCAGGAGTGTACAGTCTTCCAGGTTGTGGCCTCTTTGTGTGACTAAGTGTGTTAGCCCTAATTTTGAACTCTCTACCTCGATTCAGATCAAGCTGTTTAGAGCTCGAGCATGTCTCAGTCACAGAGAGAGAGAGAGAGAGAGAGAGCACAAGAGAGCACGAGAGAGCGTGCACGTCTTCAGTAGGGACATTCTCTCCAGAATGGTCCTTCCTAATAATAGACTCCATATTTTTGGATCAAGCCAAGAAAAAAAAAGGTTGACATTATTTCCTAAACAAACCTAGCGAGCTGTGTGCAGCTGTCACCCTGGCTGCAGTCTAAAAGGAAACCTAGTCTCACATGTTCTCTTGGAATTTTAGACAGCAGAACCTATGCTGCTAAACCACAGAGAACATAAAATAGAAGGTACGTCAGCATGGCTGCGTCTTCATTGAGGGGGTTGCTTGAAAAGCTTGGTTCATCTGCCTAGCTAATGAGCAGCAGTGGACGTGATCACTGAGCACGGATGAGCTCACTCTGTCAAATGACTTATTAGCCTGATTCATAATGAGGCCATTATGAGAGCAGCCCAACCCAAGCACTGTACAGCAAGCAGCAAAGGAACCTAACAAATGTGGAGAGCAGAATGACCAAGGTCACGCTCAGATCATTGTCAGTCATGACCTACAAGCCACGCTGTGTTGCGGGTCAGTAGACCAGTTCCGTATTGAACCTTCACACTCTTGAGCTTCTAAATCTGGCCTGAATATAGTGTTCTACTCCTTCAGGAAACGCATTCAAAATATTTATTGAAACTTTTGTGCTAATTTGTTGGTTGGTGCTGTATTTTTGAATTTGAAATTTTAGCTATCTTGAACATAAGGGATAACGTTCAGATTTTGCTGTTAGCTCTGAAACGAGGAAGAGTTTATTTTCTCACCATTTTGCAGTGATGTTCAATGTCACATTAATGAGAAATCCAACATCGAAGTGGTGGAGACGGCAAAAGTTGGACTCAAAGTTCCAGAATGCAAAGTGTCATTAAGACAATAAGATAACTCATGCTGAGTTGCAGCAGAGATTTGACTGTGCTTGTTAGCAATCTACACGATGACGAGCACAATGGCATTGATGGAGATATTAAAATTATAAAGTGCTGCTGGATCACACTCTATATGGTAGAGATGAAGAAAAATCTCACCGGCAACACTATCGGCCGGCAGTCGATTGGCATTGTTGGTACTGTAGGAAACCGTTAACTAAAGTAAAAATAGATTATCCATCCATCTTCTACCGCTTACTCCTTCTTCAGGGTCGCGGGGGAACATGGAGCCTATCCCAGGAAGCATCGGGCACAAGGCGGGGTACACACTGGACAGGGTGCCAGTCCATCGCAGGGCACAATCACACACCCATTCATACACTACAGACAATTTATACTACTAGACAGCCTACCATGCATGTCTTTGGACTGGGGGAGGAAATCAGAGTACCCGGAGGAAACCCCCGCAGCACAGGGAGAACATGCCAACTCCGCACACACAGGGCCCCGGTGGGAATCAAACCCCAGACCCTGGAGGCACCGTGCGCCATAAAAATAGATTATATTCTTGCAAAAAAGTCGACTGAGAATTGAATAAGTAAGCCACTGATGGTGGATTTTTCCTTTAAGAGCTTCACTCCCCATGCTTTTGTGTTCGACTGCTGGATGATGTGGTGGAGTGACACCTGCCAGATTCACTCACACTAGCTGAAGCTTCTCTCTGTATCTTTCTCTGATCTCTCTTCACCCATAGTGCTGCTCTCAGCAAGTTTGCAGTTGTCAGACTGCTTGCCTCAGCACAAATGGCAGATTTTGTTTTTCTTTCCCGGGGCTGTGATAGACATCCTCATGCAACCCTGCTAACATGCCACTAAACACTCACAATCATCCCTGTATTACAGTCAGCCTGGGGAAACAAAGCTGCATGACTAATCACTAATGCAGAATAAAGCCTAGCTCTCGAACCACTGTGCTGATTATATTCATGTAAGGCAAATTGGATATTACCTGACTGAGCGTGTCTTCTGAGAGCTAAAAAAAAAGGCTATTTTATCCTAATGAATTGGACCTGAAATGTTGTTTCACACTTGTAAAAGGTTGAGTTGTTGGTTTTTAACTGAGAAAAAAAAATTTAAATAATTGTTAGCAGCTTACTTAAACCATACCTGCATCGTAGCTTAAAACACATTTATTTTAAGACATAATATTACTTTAGCTTTTCTCTGGTTTAGATTTGTTGTATCATTTAAATTTTTTACATTTTATTTACTGTATATTTAATGCACTTTTATATTTAATGCACTTGTTTTTTTGGGGTATGTATAATTCCCTCACACAATTCTTTATTCAGTCTGTACAAGATTTCTTGTACAGTTCTTTTGTGATTGTTGCGGCCAGAAATGCTTAATTTTTCTATGGCTTTTAAAAAAAGTTTGACTCAACTTTGGGAACTACTTGAATTGGCAAAATCGCAATTGTGCAAAATATATATTTTTTTTAATTCTGGTCTTTCACTGTGATGCTTGTTGGTAAATGTAGCTGTACTCATGTTTGACGCATGTGACTTGAAGAGGGCTTTGGCTGAAAGCATGTTGTGATGATGTCACATGACACATCTTGGCCCAACTCTGTAAAAAATCGCAAGCTCCTCTGAATATTGCTGCGTTTGCTTGATTTTGTGTTAAATTCTGCTATCACAAAATCGCAAAATCCTGGAGGGACTGATTATTATTTTATTATTTTCTATTTCTTTACTTACTTAATGTCCACAATTGCATTAAACTGGTTAATGGTGTGCCCCATACTGTATGCTATTTAAAAAAATAAAATATAATATATATATATATATATATATATATATATATATATATATATATATATATATATATATATATATATATATATTTATAATATGAGTTGTCAATAGTCACCAAGAAAACAAGCATGTAGGAAAACACTGAACCACAAAGCAGAGTTACAATGAAGAACATCACAACTTTTTTTTTATCTTAAGTGCTACCTCATGGTAACTGCTAATTAGTCATAAATAGCAGTTACCATGGGGTAGCACTCAAGATAAATCAATACTCTCAGCTGAAAGCTGACAGAGAAGCCATATAACTCACATTACACTTCATTTCATTACTCAATTTATGTGATTTTATCACTTGTAAAACAATTCTCTGGGTTAAAACTGACCTCCATTGCATTATGGGTAATGTACAGGTTCATTAGGTATCAAGATATTTTAGACATTCTAGCATTTAGGACATTTCTTAAAATGGTTGAGTTAAAACACTAACTAGACATGACAGTGTAGGTTTTTTTTTTTAGAACGAGAGCAGTGTGGAGAATAGTGTTGACTAAGTCTTTTTGTGCAGAACTTTCTTTTGAATTGGAGCAGTGCTGAATAGAGGCATCTGAATAAAAGGCCTGGGTTAGACAAAGGGATAGTTTTTATAGATGCTGATAGAGCAAGTTGCTGTGTGGAGTTGGCGTGGAAACTGGCCATGTGCTCACTCGGGACCTTGCTTGGGGGTAGAACACCAAACACCACACACTAAACATCAACCACCAAGCACCAAACAACAAATACTGTATATCAAATACCAAGCACCACACGATAAATAACAAACACTAATTATCAAACACCAAGCACCAGACAACAAACACTACACATCAAACACCAAGCACTACACACTAAACATCAAACACCAAGCACTACACACTAAACATCAAACATCAAACACAAAACACCAAACACTAAACATCAACCCCCAAGCACTACACACTAAACAAAACACCAAGCACCAAACAACAAACACTAAACATCAACCACCAAGCACCAAACAACAAACACTAAACAACAAACACCAAGCACCACACACTAAACATCAAACACCAAGCACCAAACAACAAACACTAAACAACAACCACCAAGCACCAAACAACAAACACTAAACAACAAACACCAAGCACCACACACTAAACATCAAACACCAAGCACCAAACACCAAACACTAAATATCAAAAGCTAAGCACCAAATAACAAACTCTACAACATCTAACACCAAGCACCAAACAACAAACACCGAACATCAAACACAAAGCAACAAACACTAAACATAAAACATCAAGCACCAAACGACAAACACCAAACACCACACACTAAATATCAAACACTAAGCACCAAATAACAGACATTACACATCAAACACCAAGTACCAAACACCACAACTCAAACACAGACACAAACACTAAACATAACTGCAAGGGCTTCTAGTAAAGGTGGGGTCCCACTTTCTTTCAACATATATCCATCAATCTATTTCTCTCTCTCTCTCTCGCTCTCTCGCTCCCACTCTCTCTCTCTGTGTATTGTAGCACCCAGGTCTGAAGTGTTCAGGCATGTGTGTAACAGGATCAGTAGAAGTAGTAAGATGTACAGCACAGTGTTCCAAAAACAGACTCTCAGCTGTGTTGCAGTGCCCCAAACCCCCCCACACACACACATTAAAAATGGCTAAAGGCTCCAAATATATCTCAGAGAACAGACCTCAGTCCATGTTGAAATATAACAAGAGGAAGTGTGTGTAAGCAGATCTTCTTAGCTCCTCCCCCAGTGAGTATCATGCAAACATAATTCTGTCACGTACACACACACACACACACACACACACACAGACACAAACACGTACCTATAGGTAGGTTCATGTTCTTGGACACATGGCAAGCCGCAACTGTGGTTTTATGCATTTGAACAGGAAAACCTCAAACCAGAGCAATAACCATGGAGTTATAAAACGGTTCCCATGACTGTTAGAGCTACTCACTGATGCTGTCCCATTTACCGTCAGCAGTAAGTACTGCAGATGAAATGATTTAGATTTACTTAGTCTGTTACTGTAGAGTTACATTTCTGTCACACACTAAATGTTTTGTGTCAGGAAGAATATACACTGCTGTGGTGTCAATGTAAATAACGGATGACATCCATCAGCTTAAAACTAAATCTCTGTTGTTGTTTTTTTTTTTAAAAGGATTGCAATAAAGTATATTGATACTGTGTATTAAACAAAATTTACCCTGAAAAAGAAAATACTGACCCAGAGTGAATTCCGGAGCCAACACACTCTGACTAAACAGTACATTCCTTGTCGATGGGGTGGTTTCCTCAAGGGAACATCTTTTCTATGTTTAATATGTATCTTTCACCGGGTAATGTGGAGATATATATATATATATATATATATATATATATATATATATATATATGTATATAATACATACTAAAGGTTAAAGGTGTATGCTTGATGGTACCAAAGATGTATGCTTGAGGTATGCAAAGATACAATTTAGTACCCTTTTCTCCGAGAGTGTTGCTGGAGTCTGCCAAAACTCCAACCTCTGGCTAGGAAAAACCAAAGAAAACATGCCTCAACTTGAAATACTTACTTGATGGTCTCCGCAACCCTCAGTTCAGCAAGTGGCATCAAAGCAACATGGCTGCTCACAGTGTCAGCAGTAAACAAAGTATGTACCAAATGTTCCCTCAGGAGGGACTTTTAAGGTGAAGTGTAATTCCGAGTTGAGCCGATGGCAAGTTGCGTCACGGTGATTTGTTTTGAGCCATACTTGAAAGTGTGCAAAATTCCTGTTTGTTTATGGCTGTTACTGACGAGGTACCGTCAAGGTGTTGGAACTGCCAGTCGGACACCTTGTCCTACAAGCACCGACCCATGGTGAATGAGACTCTCACCTTGAGGAACATATATAAAGTCCTATCTACTCAGTAGGACCCTCTGGGATGGTTTCAACCTTACACGACTCAAGTGAAGGTTATCATTAAGCAACTGTGGAACAAGCAGAGAGGGTGGGATGACCCTAACCCACCACCTAAGATCCTCCAGGCCTGGAGTGCATGGGAGGATGAACTCAAATACCTTCCTCATATCACCTTTCCCAGGTCTTAAGTCCTTCCTGAGGTTGGGTTGGATGGAGCTACCCATGAGGTACATATCATTTCAGATGCCTCCTAGCAGGCATATGGAGTGGACTTACCTTTCCTTCATTGTAGCACCCTCCTGCGTCATTTTGTCTAATTGAGCTCACTCCATTCCAAGACTGGAACTCTGTGGAAGTCTAGTCGCAGCACAGTTGGCTAAGTTACTTAAAACAGAGTTGACCCTACATATAGAGGCTACTTCTCTGTGGACGGACTCTACCACAGTCCTCCAGACTTCGGAGTAAATGGTAAATGGCGCACTTATATAGCGCTTTTATCCAAAGCGCTTTACACTGTGCTGTGTCTCATTCACCCATTCACACACACTCACACACACTCACACACCAATGGAAGCAGAGCTGCCATGCAAGGCACTAACTTGCCATTGGGAGCAACTTGGGGTTCAGTGTCTTGCCCACCTGGGGCGGGAATCGAACCGCCAACCCTATGATTAGTGGACCACCCGCTCTACCACATGCGCCACAGCCGCCCCAGTCGATACCAGGAGTCCTGTCGATACCAAGTCTTTGTGGGAAGCAGAGTTTCTGAGATACTGGAGCTGACTGAGAAGTGTTCTTGGCATCATTTTAGCTCAATGGATAACCCTGCCGATGAACACGAAAGGGAAACCTCTTCAGCACCTTGCTGCACCAATCCGATGGTCTCAAGGACTCTCCTTCCTACTCCAGGATCCCAAAGAATTACCAATAATCCCCAGGACTGAGACCACTGAGAACTGGGTCGAGCTGCGGAAGTCTGCCTTTTGTGGGATCACTACCTTACCTCCCTCCTCCAACAACTCTGATGGATGGAACTACAATATCTGGCAGGAACTCTTGGACATCACTGCTCAGGAACTTTGGACTAGCCTAGCTCAAGGAACTCCCCCAGAGGCTGAGGATTACCGCTAGGCTGAGGTCCTTATCCTTAAGTTAGTGCAGCAGGAATCCTTCCCAGAGGATTACAAACGGTTAGTACCTGGGATATCAGTCGGTTCTGGGAGTCGACTAGTCACCCTAGCCCCTAAAATGGAACTGTCCAGGGGTCTGATCAGGGTCAGAGAGTTTTTGAGGAGAGCCACAGGTTTTGAGGACTCCGCTTTACATCCTCTGGTCCTGGATCCTAATCATCTACGTTTACATTACATTTATTAATTTAGGAGATGCTTTTATCCAAAGCGACTTACAAATGAGAAAGCATAAGCAAAACGATATATCAAGCAGAGAACAAGTAGTATACAAGTACTGCTACCATACAAGATCCATTAATTGAGTTCCAGAAGAAGCAAAGTGTGCAGAGTAGAGGTGTAAGTGCCAGAGAAATTTAAAATTTGTTTTTACAGGTTGGTTAAGTGTTCACTAAAGAGGTGGGTCTTTAGCTGTATTTTTAAGATGGTGAGAGATTCTGCGGTCCGGATTGAGGTTGGAAGTTCATTCCACCACTGATGAACAGTTAGTTTGAATGTTCTTGAAAGGGATCTTGAGCCACGCTGAGTAGCTGACCATCGGTCCGTGATTGATCGCAGATTGCGTGAGGGAACTTAAGCCTTCAGGAGATAGTTGAGATAAGAGTGTGCTGTTCCAGACAAGGTCTTGTAGGTGAACATCAAGGCCTTGAATTTGATGTCGGCAGCTACAGGAAGCCCGTGGACGGAGATGAAGAAGGGTGTGACATGAGTTCTCTTGGGCTGGTTGAAGATGAGGCGTGTTGCTGCATTCTGAATCACTTGGAGGGGTTTGATGGAGCTGGCCGGGAGGCCTGAGAGTAGTGAGTTGCAGTAGTCCAGTTTTGACATAACAAGACCCTGGACTTGTAGTTGTGTAGTAGTTGTCTAGTCACCTGGCTTAGCATTCACCATTATCCATCAGTTACACGATTCTGGGATAGAACAATTGTTCTCGGAAATACAGAGATACTATTGGATCCTCAAAACTCTTAGGTTATGTGTTGTCGGTTGTGGCAGATGTTGGCCCGGTGATACCAAATAGTCTCCTCAGCCTGATGGGTCTTACCCGGAATCGGAGATGTGGAGTCGCCGGCACTGGTCACATTCGCAGGTCCTAGCGGACCGATTCAGGTCCAGGTTTATCAGACTACCTTCCTACCCTCAAAACCCGGCAGAAATGGCAGGCCTCATCTCCTGACTTAAAGGAGAAAACGTTTGTCATGATCATAGACCCCCAACTACCTCTGAGCTTATGGCCTGTGGGACAAGTCATCAATACCCACCTAAACCCGGATGGTCATGTCAGGTCAGCTGACGTGGAGATAAAAGGCCAAGTGTACACTAGACCGGTAGCACACCTAGTCATCCCGCCTGAATTACTATGGGCTGGTCCTAATACCACCAACCCAGATCAGTTGAGTCGCCGTTCATTGAAGCCAAATTGCTCTGCATCTTTGGATGCAGCTGTATCAAAGGCTCCTCAGGAGGGACTTTTAGGGTAATTCCTAGTTGAGCCGATGGCGAGCTGTGTTGCAAGTTGAGCTGTCGCTGGCTGTTGCATCACAGTGATTTGTTTTGAGCCGTAGCTGAAAGTGTTCAAAATTCCTGTTCATTTATGGTTGTTGCTGATTAAGTATTGTCTTAGTCATTGACCCAATAGTAAGCATCCATCCATTCATCCATCCATCTTCTACAACTTACTCCTTTTCAGGGTCACGGGGAACCTGGAGCCTATCCCAGGGAGCATCGAGCACAAGTCAGGTTACACCCTGGACAGGGTTAGTAAGCATTCATTTTGTTTATATTTGTGTTAACTGCAGTTATATGGGTTATATGGGAATGTCCGGACATGTTGCTATCAGTCGGTAGCATCCAGCTTAGTAATGTCATTTTCCATGTCGATATTCAGTCTTTATTTATATGAGGATGGACATTCTGTGTTCTTAGCGTTGTGTTAGTAATCTGTATGTGAGTATAATGCTGAACGAGTGACTGCCATTTTGCGGCATTGAATGCTGCACATTTGTATGTCTAGCCTATCCATATATGAGCACTGCATGTTATTAATGTAAAAATTTCCTTTATGGGGTGTATTTTCTGCTGAATGCATTGTTTCTGTGCATTTAAATATATGTCTATATACAGAAATTTCACTAAGGAACATTGGAGATACCTCTTGTATTATGTAACAGTGAAATCTCATTTTCTATATTTATTTATTTTATTCAAATTCTTTATTGTATTTGTTAATTCTCAGACTACCTACACCTTTGAATATACATTTGTGGTTACCTCCAATACAAGATGTTAAGCTGATCACCTGTCTCCTCATTATTGGTGCTCTGATCGGCACCCGTGGGGTTTACTCAAGCCTCTACAAAACAAAGCAGCACTTTTTAACTTTTAAATTAGTTGCTCAGTATATACAAGTATTTGCTTTAGGCTACATCCACAGTAATGCAGATAGATCTGAAAACTGCATCTTTGTTTTAAAACGCTCTCCGTCTACACTATCATTTTCAAATGTTTTCCAAAAATTGCTCATCCACACTGAAATGTCTGAAAACGCTTACATCCCTATAATGCGCATGCGTAAAAAAACCTAACAAGCATTGGCCTGCGTCATTTCCATCAGGCATTTATTTACTTTCAGTCTATTTACTTTGTACAAAGTGACATTAATTAAGTTTTCGCTGCACAGAAATGTCGTCTCAGTGTAGACAGGAGGCCAGAACATAGAGAAAAAGATGTGTTTTCAGATTTATCCGGATTAATGTGGACGTAGCCTTAGATATGCAGAAATCATCACAGTTCGCTGACTAGCTTGTTGCTAGCAAAAGACAAACATGGACCCACTTTGTAGGTCGAAAGTGATGCAATTCCAATGTCACACTTCCAAAGTAATTCAAATGCAGCATTCATCTCAGAGACGTTGAGCTGCTCCTTCTGCCGTCTCAGGAGTGTGAACGTGTATTGTACATGTTATGGATTATTTCTATTATTAAACAAGGGCCAAAAAGTCACACATGATTGATTTTACATATAATTATTGAAATCCACGTTTCTGTAGAAATTAAAAAATTCCTTTTGTATGTACACAAGAAAAACTGTATTGATATTGCGATATTAGTGTGATATTACCTGATATTGGATTGAAAAATAAAATCAATAATATCGTCCATTCCTACTCTGATGGCAAACTGAGCCTTGCTGCTCCCTCTTTCTGATTGGTTATCTCCCCCCACCCTACTGCCCACCTCTCATTTTCTCTCTCTCTCTCTCTCTCTCTCTCTCTCTCTCTCTCTCTCTCTCTCTGCTTAAATACTTTTAACAAAAAGGACTGAAGGAGGAGGGAGAGGGGGATGGGAATGATGGGGGAAGGGAATTGTGTGTGAGTGTATGTGTGTGTTGTCACTAGAGAGAGCGATAGAGAGAGGGAGAGAGTAGAGTGGTGTTTAGTCCGTACGTGGAAAAACATAGCCGTGCATGCACAGACTGGCGGGGATTATCTGTCTGTTCTAAATCTTATAGAGAAATGCAGGCATGAATAGGTAAGTCATGTTCTCTCTCTTTCTCTCTTACCTGACAGATTGATTCAGGATGCATTTGAAGAAAGCAGGCAGTATTGCTCTCAGTTATAAGTTGGATTGGAACTGTGCTGTGTGAGTTCTTTCCACACCTCCTCTCCACCGCAGCTTATCTGTCTGATTTCTACTGTTTTTCTCCTTTCCTGCACACAGGTGTCTCTTTATACACTCTCACGATCACTGTTTCAAGGTTTGAAGAAGTGTGCATTTGTGTTTCTGGAGTTTGGTAAACATTACAGTGTCTGCTCATTCTTCTGAGCTTTCTCACACGTCTGAGAAAATGTACCAACGTCAAAATTAAGTCTACATTTTGCAAAATGCATGGATCTTTTTAGTGGTATCTGCATTCTTCAAGGTTTTCATTTTACATTTTCAATGCAAATTAAGTTTAAAAATAAAATAAAATAAAATAATAATAATAATAATAATAATAAAAAAATATAGAAAAATGAAAGATCTTGGAACCAACAAATCACTAAGTAAAGATTATAAAATTTTTTCGAGTACATAGATTCTTTATGATAGAAACAGTATTGAATGTTTTCAATACTGTTGAATGTCAGAGGAAGTGTGTGTTGTCCTGCATGGTGTGTCAGAGTGGAGCGAGCGGCTTCCAGGAGCACCATGAGAAGCCACATTGTTTGACTGGCATGATTATGTAATATTTTTCATTCATGTGTTAGCTCCTTTGCGCTCTCACTTGAAAGGGAATGGCATTCCGCTCTAAGATCCTCAGCACCGAGCTGCTCAAGTGTAGTTTTTTAGAAAACTTGACCACAGTGCTTTAAACTATTAGGTGTGTAACAATTACTATGTAATTATTGTTAAATGATTGTTTAACTATTTGAGGTAGTTGTGGTTAATCATTAATATTTCCACATTCATATATTTCCAGATCAATAAAATGTTTCACTCCTGATTTTTTTCATTCTTGAATTATTATTCACTTATAAACTATATATATATATATATATATATATATATATATATATATATATATATATATATATATATATATATATATATATATATATATATATATATATATATATATATATATATGCATCAAATATGACACGTACGGTGCATGTTTTGTTTACTCAGATATTTAGCTACAGAACCTTGTTTATTGTAACACATTAGCATGTTTACTGTTTTGTAAAGAGTTCAACCTCAATTCATTAATCACAGCTATGTGAGTGATGATCATCCAAACAAATTTTAAAATCATGACAGGCCTAATTTCAGTGTTTTTGATGCCAGTGTTTCAGATCTCAGTGCTTTAGAGTGTTGTTTTGAGCTTTAGCATTAGAGTTCAGGGTTTTATATTTTAGTGTTTGAGGTGGATGTTGTAGATTTTAGAGTTTTATATTTTAGTCTTTGAGCTCAATGTTTTATATTTCTGTGTTTGAGGTCAGGGTTTATATTCGAGTGTTTAAACTTGGTGCTTAAAATGTTTGTGTTTCAGATCAGTGTTTTGTTTTTATTTTAATGTCTGAGCTCATGTTTTAAAATGTTAGTGTTTAAATTCAATGTTTTTATATTTTACTGTTTCAATTCAATGTTTTATAACTTAGTGTTTGAGGTGAGTGTTGTAGATTTAATGTTTTATTTTTAGGTCTCTGAGCTTAGTGTTTTCGATCTCAGCGTATATATTTTAGTGTTTGAGTTCAAAGTTATATATTTTAATCCTCAAGCTCAATATTTTAGTATTTAGGTTGAGTGATTTAGTGTTTGAGCTGAATGTTTTAGATTTTCTTGTTTAAGCTCAGTTTTTGTATTTTAGTTCATTATTTTCTATATTGTTTTTAATACAGTGTTTACATATTTTTTGAGCACTATCTTGTATATTTTAGCATTCATTGTTATATAGTATAGTGTTTGAGCTTTTTTTTTTTTTTTTAAAGAAAAGTGCGTTTAGCACTCTGTATTTAAGCCCATATATATATATTTGCTGTTTTATGTTTTAGTGTCTGTGTTAATTGTACTGGGGAAATCACAATTTTTTGTTCCCTTATTAATCAGATGGTATTAAAGTAAAATATTTGTAATTCAAATATATGAACATTTTCCCTTGTAAGTAATATTTATATACATTTCTCTGCTTTATACCTTCATCAATACATTGTTTTTTGTGTTTTGAATAAACTTCAATGTCATTTAAGAATAATTTTAAATAGAATAACTAGAATAACTTAAATATCAGAGAAATTCAGTTATCTCAGTATTATAATATTATACCCAGAATGTTTTATTTTTTTCAATACAGCAATTCAAGTCAATTGGATTCATGTGAACGGTTCATTTATTAATTAATTGCAGGTATTTATTTTTTTATTTATTCACTGTCTTTGTCTTTATTACACTTAAGTATTTTAGAGAATAAGAAATTTGAGTGCTGAGATCTGTGAGCGGACTGGTTTGAAATGTGCACAGTCTTGTGATAGTGCTCTCTTTATTGCGGTTGGCTGCTGCACTGTGGTATGCATGGGGCTTTTTGTGAGGCAGATTTAGAAAGGCCTCTTTAGAGGCTGGACACAGCCATACAATCAGCTTAATGCCTACGTGCAGGCCTTTAATGAATACCCCCTGTGTGTGTCCAGCCCACAGAGGGAGCGAGTCCGAGCGCAAGTCTCCATGAATATCAGATTCCATTTGGAGTCGGATTTGTTTATTAAACTTTCAGCATTTTGCATATTTGCGCAATATACATCGGTGTTTGAGTGCATTGGATTTGTTTTGTCGCTAAATTGTATCTCGTCCTGTCCCAGGAAGTGGATCTGGATGTGTAGTGTCCTAGTGCAAGCACATGCTGGTGATGGACTACAGACGCACAGACGCTAACCTGGCTTTCTCTGCAGAAGTGTCACCTTAATCCAGACCACGTCCGCAGAATGCTGAGTCCTATTGTTCCCTATAGTAAGTTCACGCATGCTTTATATTTAACATCATTTCCATATGTTCCCTGCCGTGAGAAGTATGTACTAAGGTACTGCTGCTACATTCCAGGTGGAAAATCACTAACACATAACAAATATTGTGAATAAGCTGTATAAGACTAATTGACTATTTTTGTATACCTTACATATAGATATAGAGCATTGCACAGAATGTGCACACTGGAGGGAAAAAGCAAAGGGTGTATAGTTTTGTGTGTGTGTTTGTGGGTGGCGTGGAGGGGAGGGGAGGGAGGTTAGTTGATGGCTTTAGCAGTAGAATCCCTGCAGTTCTGACATCTCACAAATCCTACTCACCTTCCCAGTTTTCCCTGCTTTCTCTGCTCGGCGACCTAATAACTGACATGTCCAGTTTTAGTCCCCGTTCCACATCTCCACACCCCCCTCCCTCTCCACCACTCTTCATTTGAGCTCCTCGCAGTCCCTGATCAAAACAGCATTGTTTGTTAGCCAGCATGGTGCTTTTTTTTTCTCAGCGAGCAGCCCGAGGAGTCACTTTAACCCGACTCTTCAGCTCGCCTCCTCTCCGCTTTATTGGTGTGACAGCTACATGAAAAGAGGGAGAGAAATCAAACCACCACGCCACACCGTCAATTGGAGATGTAATTACATAATAATGAACGGAGGCCTTTTTATGCTTGAATGGGATTGAGTGTGTGTGTGTGTGTGTGTTGCAGCAGGAAAATGGCTGTTCGTCCTGCTCACTTTATTTTGTTTAAATACTTTTACACTTATATTCACTTGCTGTTGATTGATACAGACGAGAATTGTGTTATGCATTAAAAGAAGCATGGTGTCGGGTGAGGTGTGTGTTGCAATTATCAGTCCTGATGATCTCACTTTTCTTCTTAAGGTTAGCGAGGCCGTAGTTGCTCAGAGCATCTCCTGTGCTGGAATTTACTTACCGGCTTAAGCCCAGACATGTCAATTCAGTCATTCTGATAGACCGATCCTTACTGAACAGTTCTTGACAGGCCACATTTTTGCCTTGCCCAGAATGACATAATTGCAATGGAAGCTTTCTTTTTTTTTTCCTCCTTTGGTTCTATAATGAGCTCAATAGAGCAAGCTCATTGCATCATTATAATGCAGTAAACACAGCATGATGCCATATATTTACTCAATAAACTCTCACTTTGTACTTCACAAGCCCTCTCAGTTTGGGTATTGATTTTCAAGAATGTCACGAAGACTTGGTGGAATATCTTACATTCCTCAGAGACGCATCATATTTGAGCCTTTGAGCCCGCTCTGAAGTGACCGGTGGATTTGGACAGAGCCTGCTCATTGTGTGTTACTGCTCTTTGTTGGCATTGGTTGATGAGAACAGGATGTTCATCTGAGTGTGTGCGTGTGTTTGTGTTCTTGAGCGTGTAGTGTGAATGTTAGGACTGCACATGTGGGTGTTAGATATCCCTCATGTTTACGCTCTAACCACTTAAACACACGCAGATTCCTTCCCTGAGACATTAGTCTAAGACTTAACAGCCATTTATCTTTTACTTGTCCTGATACGTTCTGCTTAGATTCTCTTTCTCAGATTTACTCAATGCTGTACAAGAACTGGGCAATGTGAGGATATGATATTAATATCCCGAAAGTTTGCATATAGTTTTATTGTAGGTGACTGCAGATTAAAAGCAGTTTTTGTGTTCTAGTTTTGTCTCCTCTACTGTGTTATGTTATTTTTTAATTACCACAGACAAGAATTTCTACACATTTAGATATCCTGAAAACCTGTTTCATCAGAAATCACTTATAATGCAGGTTTAAGGGCAGTTGTTGAGGCACTAAATAAACTTCTATGCAACTTTTGTCGAGCATGGTCATGAATTTTTCACTCCAAGATATTTGTAAATGAAGCAAATCTGTGTAATTTATCATTTTAAAGATTTAGAGATTTGTTTTATGTGTTACATACAGTTTTGTGGGTCAGATATGTGTATGGTGAAATCTTACTGAAAGTTAATTGGAATTTATTTGTATAAGTGATGTATTTGAAATGTTTTAATGATATGTAACAGCTAACTTTAGACTTTCATAATTAGTAACTTCCGAATAAACAGGTTTTTATTTATTTTCATTTTTTTATTCTTTGTACAAAGAATTCTTGCCTTTGCTATTCCTTTGGTGATGAAATCGAAAAATGCTGGTGTATTGCTTTAAATATCGCAAAGTGCCAAATTCACCTGTAAGCTGCACATGAGAAAGCCCACCCCATGTGGTATACATGTGAATAGTATAACATCCTTGCTGGAATTTTCTTTGTGAAACAGTTTGAACGTTCCCACCGTCAGGCACTGGTCCTGACCACACATCCCAGGCAGTAGTGGTTACCACATACACAATCTTGCATGCATGGACGCACATGCATACTCATAGACACACACGTTACACAAACATTCAGTTGCTTTTTCACTCGTTTCTACATATTGTCTCCTCACACCATTCCTGTGTGTTAACTCTTCTTATACTTTTAAACAGACAAACCTGAAGGAAATCTGAGAGAGATTCCTGGGGCCACGGATACTCCTGTAGGGATTTGGTGCAAAGAATCTGTAATCTACACTTCAAACACTCTCCTAAATCAGTCCCAGGCCAGCAGCCCACGAGTGCCCTAACTCTTGTTGCTCAGAGGCCCGCTGTCCAGCGGATCCTTTTTGTTTTTGAAGAGCGAAATGAATACAGCCGGCACCTCTTCTTCACAATGACCTCATTTCTTTTCTGCCTTGCAAAAAAAAAAAAAAAAAAGACAGGCCTACCGAAGCACTCTGATGCATCTGTTAAGTCATTAAAGCTCTGAAGCTCTGACAGAATGGGGTATGCTGGACTCTTCGGGATGAGTGGCGCATCTCACAATCCTAATGAGAGCGACCGAAGATGAATACGGCTCTGGAGGGGCCCTTGAGTAAACAGGCGGCACGCTGAAGTGTCTGTGTGAATAAGGATGGGGGTCATTAGCGGCGGGTGTGAATGGGGTTTAATTAGCCCTCACAGGGGGTGCGCGCTATGTGGGATGAGGAGCTAACGGGGTGACGGAGAAAGAAAAGCTTTCTGCTTTTTTCGCCTTTCTCTCATCAACTCACCGCCATGCAGGAGAGCTCATTAAGACCCAGGGCTGTTGCAATTACGCTCCTAATTATTGCTTAGACTCATTTGGGTGGCCTGCCTGCCTGATCTCCATAGCCGAACCCGCACAACCCCCACCCCCCTTATAGCTTATAGAGCTCCTAATTAAGGCAAAAATAGACACGATGCAGAATCTAGAGCCTCAAGGAATCTGGCTTTAGTGCCGCTCACATTTTGTTTTGTTGGCACGCAAGAAAATCCCCACTCAGTTGTAGAGTCAATAAATAAACAAAGAGAGAAAGAGAGGGCACAGGATTTAGCCGAGTGGGAATGAAACACGAGGGGTGGGACTGGAAGTTGGGGGGGGTGCCTGCAGAAGAACAGTGAGTAGAAGGATTCAGAGAAGGGGATGAAGGGAAAAAAGGGGGAGATGGAGGACAGTTTTGGTGGTAGGGGTGGGGAGACAGATGGAGGGGGGCGATTGGTCATCACTGAGCCTTAGGACAGCTGTTCTTTGATATATTAGTGGACACAATGACCTAAACCCAGCCTGCAGCCACACAGAATAGGGACCCTGTTTCTCTTAAAGGGGAGGGGTTGCCTGGCTTTTGGCCATTTGTGGACACAAATTAGCCGATGGAGGGGGTTGTTTCTAAAATTATGAGCATCTAGCAATGCAACTAGCTGTTGTCTCGTGCAGCTGACCACTAATGATGAGCTAAAAAATGGTACCTACGGTTTTCATCAACATTAAAGAATGTACATTCAGTCAATGCAACATTATGGTTATGGTATCAACTACTATCAAAATGACTCTGAAATAATAATAATTATTTTTTCAATCAATAACCAATAACAACTTAAAATTTATATAACTAGAAAAGTTATGTTAATATGATACAAAACACATATCTCTGCTTCTTTGGGTTCAGTAATAATAATAATAATAATAATAATAATAATAATAATAATAATAATAATAGTATTTATTTTTATTATTATTATTATTATTATTATTAAAACACCAATAACCAATCATTTTATTATATTATTGGCTAAATAACCTTTATATTATAAATGGTATTATAATGGTATTATAAATGGTATAATGGTCATAAAGTAAAGCTGTTCTGTGTTCATAAGGCACTTTCTTTCTTTTTAACTGTAACAAGTGCCACGCTGCAAAATGTTCCAGTAGTGCACTTATCATTCTGTATTCATATCAGTTCAATAGCTTACATCATGGTTTTGTGGTTCTAGTAGCTAATCAGAGCAGATCAGGAATGATCTAACACGCCTGCATGCACTTACAGTGTGACAAACAGAGGAGTGATAATGCCTTCAAACGCTCACAGATTACAGAGAGCTGGCAGAGAGAGAGAGGGATGGGAGGGGTGGGGCAAGAGTGAGGATGGAGAAGCTCCTTCACTGCCACTTCAGTAGATAGGCTCCCTCCTCTAGGGATCTTGCATGGGCTGTGTGAATAGATGTGTGCACGGTTGGGAGGGCGCTGGGCAGCAGGTGTGAAAACTCGTAAGAGCCCTCCAACTCTTCTGTTATTACATCTTTTTAGGGCCATGAAAAGAAAGAGCAGATGAGCTCCGGAGAGAAAGCGTGAACGCTGCCCAGGGATTGTGTTTCCTTTGATTGATCACATCGCTGTGACTAACACATAGATTTATAATAATTTTCTCAGCAATGCTCAATTAGACATGGCCTATAAGTAATGACAGGTCATTGTATGAGGTGCTTCATTTATTTATTATTTTCCAGCCTGCCTTAGACGCTGCAGTATTCAGCCAGGATATACATGCAAAATAATTCACACATTCTGAACGTTTCATGAACTGAAATACTGTGTGCTTCTCTTTTGAACATTTCAGTCACAAGTTCTAGCATTTTATTATCTGGACACCCCCCCGAAAGTGACAAATTACATTTATAATTTTAATAAGAAATAAGTTGGGTAGACCTTCAAGCAGGACAACGATTCCTTCCAGCAAAGAAAACTCTCAATTGCTTTCAGAGAAAAAAAAAAATCAAGGTGTTAGAATGGCCCAGTCAATCACCTGACTTGAATCCAATTGAACAAGATTTAAAGACAAAATGTTTAGAAGAACGGGCCAAAATCACACCTGAATACTGAGGCCCATTCATTTCTTCATACAGGAAGTGTCATGAAGCTGTCATTACAAACAAAGGCTTCTCCATTAAGTATTAAATACATTTCAGTTAGCATGTTCAATACTTTTTTCCTGAGTCATTACTTTTTATTACAAATAACTTCATTTATGGACTTTAATGTTTGGATTTCTTTATACGTATGGATTTCTTGAGTTAATACCAAAGTCTGGTGAAAATCTCATGTGAATAGTATTCTTGGAAATATATTTACTGAAAAAAATGTTGACATGTTCAACACTTATTTCTCCCCCACTGTAATTCTAGATTATTTTAGTGAAATATATTTAGCTTTTCTTATGTTTGAGGTGTCCGAGTATTTCTGCAGAAGTGTCCAGGTTTTTTTTAAACGTGAATATAAGCGAAAAAATTGTAAGTTATAAATTCTAACCTTGCTCCTTGCTCTAGTCTCATCATATGAGTTGTAGAAATAGTTCCGAATTTGCAGATGTTATATTTTGTTGGCTTGAATGTAGCTGTAGTCTACTCCTCCATTTTAAACCCCACAGACATTGTAATGGATTCTAGGTGTGGCGCCGTATTGTCTATCAACCATAAAAGAGTTAAACATGGTAGGCAAAATGATCTAATTGGATATAAGAACACAACCAGCACTAGCTTTATATTTTTATCTGATAAACAATATACGGGATTTTTAGATACATTTTAAATGTCTTTTAATTTTGATCAAAAGGAGATTTGATTTAAATCCTAAATAATATTTGTAATTTTTTTTCTTCCACACTTTCGCTTCATACTTAAAAGTCCTTTAGAGTCTTTTCTGCCTAAATCATTGATTCTTCAACATCTGACCTGAATACAAATCAGCTAATGATTGGAACTCAGGCTCTTGTCTTATCTTTCAAGCTCTGAGATGATTAATTCATGTAAACAGCACAGCCTCCCTCTGTTTACTTCTTTTTCTTTCTTAGTATTTGCAACTTTTTGCATATTGCTCCTAATCCCTCTTTTTTTTCTCCTTGTGTACTCTGTTGTAAATTACAGAAAAAGGCTTCCTGTATGGCACCTGTGAGCTCGTTGTATTCCACACCGAGCTCCAGAAAAATTTTGGAACATTTTCACTCGGATACCTTTCTCTTGGGGTCTGTTGAGGTTTAATATCGTTTTGTATTGTTTAAAAACTGACAGATGGATTTTAAATAAATAAATAAATAAATAAATAAATTGGTGAGTATTATAGGGTCTCCATCTTTAGAGTGGTTTATTAGGATATGAGGGGGCAGGAGTGTGTGAGCGATCCTGCTTGATTGGATTGATTCTTCCTGCTCGCACTCGTAGCAGCTCTCTCCACACTCTGCCAACTTTAATGGTCGCCTATCCCAGAAGGCATGTAGCATGAGAGTAGGTTTTGTTCCTCAAGACAGGAAAACAAAAGCAGAGAGAGAAAAAAACGAGGGAGAGAGAGAGAGAGAGATGGCTTGTGGTCCCCATGGGAGCTGTGAAACAGCTTCTGGCCTGCTCTTCTCACGTTACAGAAAAGTGGAGTAGCTTGCTTGTACACACACGCTCTCCAGCAAGAGTTTAACATTGTTATGGGTTCAAAAAAACAAGGGCTTAGTTGATCACAATGGAAATTCTTTACATTTATTTATAACATTTATGTTGTTCATTTGACTGAGGTGGGCTCCAATCCAGGCACTGAGCTGTTCGAAGATGCGACTGAGTTGTTTTCGCAGACAGCAAGGCAAGTCTGATTTATTCCTTAAATCGGATTTTTTAAAGACAATTACCGCATAACAAATTCCAAATGACCAAATCTGATCTGTAATCGCATTTGCATATCCACACTATGTATCCATGCGTATGCTGAATGGTGGTTTATTTTTGGTACTGTCAACAATTTCTGATACCAACCTTAGTCACATGTTTGGAGAATCAGATTCTGATTTGAATGCACATGTGACGAGAATTTGATTGAGAAAAAAATATAAATTTCTTGTCTTTATTCGCTGTTGAGTTTGCAGAAAACATTTGCCTTTTACCAGCTGCTGAAAAAACAAGGGCAAAATAAATTGTGGTAATTGTGGTTGTGGTAAGAACAGAGTGAGCAGCACCTAAAGCAAGCGATCATAGAAGAAACGATTTGTCAAGATACCTAATAGTACCCACTAATAAAAACTGAAACTGAAAGAATAACCGCAAAGTGCTCTGGTTTATTTCTTGAAAAAGGCAAGTATCACAGAATAGCCTTAAGAGTGAAGAGTCTTCAGTCATTTCTTGAAGGCACGTCTTCTGCTTTACTGAAAACAGTGGTATTGGCTTCTATCTAAAATCAGATAGCAGGTGGTTTGACTGTGGGGTTGTGGTTCACACCTCCCCAACATACTCCGTGCTGAACTCTAACGCTGTCAAACCCCAAAACAGTGCCTGCACACTATCTTCATCACACACTCCTTACAAAATAAAGAGATGCAATACGAAGTGCACACACACACACACATACACCCCAAACTCCCTCAATAAATCCCAGAGCACCACAAAAGCTGTCGGTGGACCTCGGCTGAATAGATTAATAAGATTTCCATAATTAGGCAGGCCTCTGACAATAGGATCCCTCTCCTTTGTCTCAGAACCAACAGAATTGTCAGGCTAAGGGGACGTCTGCTGGACTGGCCATTGCAACAATGGACACAGAGACAGTAAGGCGGTCAGCGGAAACATCTGTCTCTCTGCCAGGCCTGGAGTCTTGTGCAGAGTGGCTGCGTCAGGCCCTCTGAGTCTGCCTCTCACAAAGCAGCGGCTGCAAGGGTCCATGTGGACAATAGGGTCTGGTGGTGAGAGAACTCTTCTTTTCTTAACCCAACTGCTACGCCTCTGTTTACTCGCCAGCTTCCCATGTTGATTGCAGCTACAGAGGGTGACATGTAACCCAGAGCTGGTCATATGGATATCGCTGTGTTTGGAATGGAATATATGGAGTGAGCATAAGTGTTTTTAAGTCTTTGTTAGCAAATCTAACCACAAAGTGAGTCACTGAGGTTTGTTTGAACTGTATTAATGCAACTTTTTGCCACTCTGTAGGCTGCATTACAGGACATTCATAAAATGTTCTAATAACGCTTTTTCTCAAAACATTGTTGTTAGAAATGAAATCTACACAATGTTCCTGAAATGATATTAATCAGTCGGTTTGGTGCTCAAGATTTGTCACAATTGACTTTGCTAACAACATGATGGAAACCTTACCTTAAAGCCTTTTGACTTACATTTGCAGCTTAAGTAAAAAAAAGAGAGAAAAAAAGAAACAAATTCCAGAGACTACAGTTTGAGGGAAAGCGTCTATATTTCATTTACATTAATCGCATTAGTATTTAGCTGTTTGACAAGATGATTTCGTTTTCTAAAATCCACCATACTGTACTCACTTTTTGTTCTCCAGGGCTAGAATAAATGATCCGCAGCACAGCTATGATTGACTCACGAGTGTGTATGAAACCCCAGCCAGATTAGGGCAGCATCTGAGCGCACACCAAGGTGTAATTGCGAGCTGCAGCTTGTGTCCAGTTCATTTAATGCTGGATGGAATAATGTTCATCGAGGTTAGAGGACAAAAGGGAGCTGAGGAGGTACTGGGGATGAAGGTCAACGCCTGGTCTTTATCCTATGCTTCATGGGAGCAGGAATATATTCTTCCATCCCAAATGGTTCATCCGTGAGATTGTGTCTGGGAAAGGGAGGGGTTTTGGTGGATGACAGGCATAGTGGACAGCAGGCACTCTGGCCAGAGAGCGTGCCTGTATGTGATTGTGCATGCATATGGTAGCCTGTGTGCACAGCCTCGTGTATATTGATGGAGTGAACGGCAGTTTGGCTGAGTTCCTTAATGTCAAGCCTTGTCCTCACACATATGCGCACACACACACACACATATACACATGCACACAAACACACACTGGCCAGTGCGTCTGCTGTCCACTCTCTCCCCTCCCCTCCCTGCTGCAGGTTTTATGAGCTCCCCTGGGCTGCCATCCATCTCTGTCACACACTGGCCCCATTATTGGGCTCCGCACAGCTCTGCTCCTACCAGCCCGCAGATGGGAATGTCCTGCAGGACGTCTACTGTTTCTGCAGCCTGGACAATGACCTCCAACTCCAAGCCTCAAACCCTCTTCGTGCTCTCTTTCTCGTTTTCATATAGTAGGACGTATATTTAAACACAGGACTTCTTTGCAGTGTGGGAACGTTGAAGCCATTGGTGTTAAACGTGAAGCACAAGGTAATGCAGTGGCCATCTGGAGAGAGAGAGAGAGAGAGAGAGAGAGAGAGAGAGAGAGAGGGAGAGGGGAAAGGGGGAGGGCAAAGTTTAGGAGAAAGCCTAAAGGAGAAGGCAGCATATTAGCCTGAGGTTTGATTTTAAATGGCAATAAAGCAGGTGGTGCCCCTCACACAATTGCAGAATTATGAATAATGAATCATAACTTTTTTAAAAAATTTAAATAAAAAAATTCACCTGTAATAAAGCCGCACAGACTTTATTCTTTTACCTTTACACTTACCCGCTATAGGTCTCACCCCGGGCCGGTTTGTGACAGTTCAATAATGCCGAGCTATGCAAGGAATTTCAAGTTAATACCTCTGCACAGAGAAGCGAATCACTTTCCAATATGGGTTTCAGTGTGATTTCTTTCGACTTGATGAAAATGCATACACCACAGAATCTCACTGATTGTGCTGCGCCATCAACGGTTTATATTAATAAAAAAAAATGGGTTTCACTGAGATGGTGTTTTGGGGGAGGTTGGGGGGCACATTTGCAGAGAGAAATTTCTGTTTTGTTTTTCTCCCCAGTCATTACTCTATTGGTCTCTCTTTCATCCCTTCAACATTAAGGCAGTGTAATGAATCACAGGGTCCAGAGCCGCAGATAGCCAGAGGAAAAGACATTCCACCCTCCCAGTGTTTCATGGGAAGCAGCCGATGAATAGCACATCTATTCTGTGCCACTTGCCCCTCCCCTCCCCCCTTTTTTTCTTTACCCCACTGTCTCCCTCCCCATTCTCTTTCCCGTTCTGTCCTGGCTGGACAGGGCTTTTAGAGAATTGCTTTGTGGACAGGCCGATGTGGTGCAGGGGATGGACAGCAGGCGTTCAGTCAAACATACATTGGGTGATAACAATGGCTCCTCAGGGAGGGCTGCAGATGCTAGCACACGGCAACTATGTGCTCTAAGTGGGGAAAACACAAGTCCACCCCTTTTACACTCAGGGGAATACAAAGATGTTCTTTCTTTCTTTCTGTGTGTGTTTGTGCAAGTTTGGTGCTATCAACTAACAATCACAAAAACCAGCAACCAGTCTTCACTAGAGCTGGGCAAAATTTGACTACCTAATATATTATACCCCAGTATACAGAACATGTATAAATGTATAGTTCATAAGCGCTGACACATCAAAATGTAAAGGAATACTCAAATTTTCAGTATAATCTCTATCCACTGCATCTGTACTGCATGAGCTGTGACCACGGACCAAATATTTTCAAATACTGAAAAAAAGAATGGAAACTTCAAAACAAAAATCATGAAAATCTAAGGGCAATTGCCGAATTCTGAAATGTATTACAAAAACTGTAGTTTTGTACAACATTTGACCACTGGAGCAATACAGTAAAAAGTAATACAGTAATATACTGGTGCAACAAAGTAAAAATAATTTCTTACTCCTTTCATGAAGATTTGTGGTTTTCATAAAGTTATTTGCAAACACTTTATATTGTAAACCGAATATATCATATATGCATCTATAGCTTCGAAGGATTAAAATGTGTTTGACAATTGGCTTAAATTTAGTTAAATGTTGTTTTAGCATCTCATGCCCACCGAGCCCACAATCATCCAAAACGGGCAATGTGTTCAATATAATATTGTGTCCTCAGTGTTCTGTGTTGTGACTTGGGTTGTTTGTATCAAACAGGTCTGTTGAAGATGCACTGGAACCCGGAGCATGCCCAGCCCCTGAGCCAGTGGCCCGAGCAACATTTGGATGTGTCCTCCACCACTTCCTCACCCGCTCACAAACCAGAGCTGTATTCGGCACGTGGCCGCGGCTCCTACAGCTATGCGTGGGCCAATGACGACATCTCAGCTCTCACTGCCTCCAACCTGCTTAAGCGCTATGCCGAAAAGTACTCAGGCGTGCTGGATTCAGCCTATGAGCGCCCTGCTGTGGGTGCCTACCCGGAGCCTGGCGCCTTTGGGGCTCTCAATGGCAGCCAGAAGAATGAACTGGAGCCCTGGCCCCTCTCACACAGCACTGATTCAACTTACCCTTTGGTTCCCCCCTCTACCCACGATGGTCTGAAGGTGGCACCTGCACCCACAATGCCACCTGGCTCAGGCAGTGTCTCTGCAGGCAGCAGCAATCTGTCAGATTCAGGCTACAGTGGGAGCAGTTCATGCAGTGGTCCCCATTCCAGTGACTACCCGCCCAGCTACAATGGTACCTACCTCTCGTCAGGATACTGCCCCCAAGGCAGCTCAGCACTTCCGACAGCACCACTTCATGCCCTGCAGTCTGGGCCCACCCTCTTGCCCAGTTACACACCCTCTGCACCTGTTTATAACTACTCCCCTGCTACCTACCCCCACCAGACCAGCCTCGCGCCCACCTATAGCCACCCAACACCCCCTTACCTTCCCTCTGGTATAGCTGCTCCAACCCCCATCACTTCACGGCCTACAGTGGTAGGAGGTAGCTACAGTTACCAGAACAGTAGCCTGGGCAGCTCGGAGACAGCAGGTTCACTAAAGAGGAAGGCATTTGAAATGACCCCTGAAGAGGAAGAGGGGGATGGGAATTCACGCTATAGGAAATATAGCTATGAAGCCTTAAAGTCTGGTGGAGACTCACCATACAGTGTGGGCGACAAAGCAGAATGCAGGGGGAATGGGTTTGTTGCTGCAAATGCAGACCCACAGGCATTCAAGCCCACCAAACCTGGGTCTCAGCCAGGCATTGCAGGTGACGAGGTGGGCAAATACAGTGGCCTGAAGCCACTGCTTTCGCCAGCATATGGAACAGCTGGCGACTACAGCCCCCCAACAGCCATGACAGGAGAGAACGGAGGAACTGAGCATGGCTTTCTACAGCAACAGCGTTCACTCAAGCGTTCTGAGCCGCTGAAGAGTACAGAGCAGCGCCTGCTGGAGGTGGTAAACAATGAGCTACAGGACTGCACACTTCCTCCACTGTGGTCAGATCTAGTTGGTCATGCTCGTCTTAAAGCAGTTCTGGAAGAGGAGCTGCTGTGGCCAGCGCTGCGCTCTGACAGTTCCGTTCGGCCTCCCCGAACTGCACTACTGTTTGGACCACGAGGAGGTGGCAAAGCAACACTGGTGCACTCCATGGCCACTCAGCTTGGGGCCACTTTCTTCAGGCTGAGTGGTGCCACGTTGGTTTCGAAGTGGAAGGCTGAGGCTGACCAACTTCTGGGCATGCTTTTCTCAGTGGCTGCAGCGCGCCAGCCAGCGGTATTGCTGCTGAGTGAGTTAGAGGCCTTCGAGGATGATGAGGGTCTCAGACAGCAGCTGCAGGCTCAGTTGGAGAAGGTGCAGCGTGGCCTGGTGCTGGTGGTGTGTTCCACGCGCCACCCAGAGCTTTTGAAAGAGCCGCTGTTGCGCTGCATGGCCAAGCGCTACCATGTCAGCCTGCCGGATGGTAGTGGGCGCAGGCAGCTGCTGCTGCAAGCTCTTGGGCCTCATGGCTGCAGTCTGAGTGAACAGGAGCTGGCTGCTGTGCTACAGCGTTGCGATGGATTCACTGTACGTGAACTGCTGCAGCTCAGTCAGCAGGTCCTGGCTTCAGCATCAGCTTCAGGCACTGGTCAGATGCACGGCATTGGTGCTCCCCTCTCCTCGCCAGCCTTCAAAGACTTCGAGAGCGCTTTCTGTAAGGTGCGACCGCAAGGGGCACCCAAAGAACTGGACACTTGTATGGAATGGAGCAAGGTGTATAGCCACTAAGAGACAGTTCAGCCACTGGAATCAGGACTGCTTATCTTTGTGCTGAGGTAGAAAGCCTTGCGGATACTTTTTGCTTTTTTTCCTCTTTCTGTTTTCTTTTTGTAGCTACATAATTTGCAGCCAAAAAAAAGGGGAGGGGGGTATTTTTGGGAGATAAAATTTTACGGTGAAAAGGCATTTTAGAATGAACACTTTTTTCTCTTGGAAACATGCCATGGTGTGCTGTTTTTCTATAAATAAACATATACTTTATTTTTTCCCCAAAGAAATTAAATATTAGGCATTTATCAGAGGGGGAAATTGTTAGTTGTTCGCTGATAGAAAATCTGAAATATTTTCTGGAATTTCACAAGAATTCTGATCATCCTTGATCCTGGAATGGACCTGGATTATATTAATAATGCATCCATTGACTGCAATTCTCAGGATCTCTATTTATTGCCTGTCTGCTCCAATGGCATTATATTTTTTATTATTTTTTATTTACTCTAAATTGATCATTTGGTGTTAAACGGTTTGGGACATATTGGAGCTAATGAATGGTTTTTGACCAAAAAATGATAAAAGAGCACCATATCGCTTTTAAATGATACCTGCCCTATTGACAGCATTTTACCAAAAGGCAACCACCCGTTATGCAACCTGCTTGAAACCAACAATATTGTCCAAAACAAGTTCATTGTTAGACCGTGGTCATGTCGTGTGCACTTTGTCAACGCACGGTCTTTTCATGAAAATTGTATGCATTGCTACCCAAATAGTATTAAGACATAGGAGGTAAGAGAGAGACTGGCCCTTACTGTCTGTACAATCTGCTCTGTACACTGTACAAACCAAACACACACGGATGGAATATAGAGTCCACAGTTTTCAGGGGCGTTAAACCCATAACCCCTAACCACGAGTTCGAGCAGTCCATCTCACATTCCTCATCAAGATTTCGGATTTCCTGAGACAGTCTCTTTGGACACTGGAAATGCAAAAAAGTCTCATTTTCTCTTCTGCTTACTTTTTTTTTCTTAGTATATGTAGTCTTGTTTGAAATACTCAGGAAGAATTTCTTTACCTCAGAAATGATAACGAATGTATGTAACCTTAGGGTCTTAGTAGTGAATATTGAGGTGGTTCAGAGTTGTGAGAGAGACAGAGAGTTAGAGAGAGAGAGAGAGAGAGAGAGAGTGGTCACAGATGTGCACACACTGCAGCTGTGGTATTACCTCATAGGAGAAAACTTGAAAATGCTACAAAGACTAACGTTGAATGTAATTCAGGTATTTCAGGGGATATCTGATGCCATAAAAATCCACAATTTTTGTAATTCTATATACATACAAACTTCCTTCATCCTTTCCATTTATTTTGGATGTAGATTTTGATGGAGTGATGATTGTCTTCATGAAACGTTCTTGTAGATGGCAGGTTGGATGCTTAGTTTTGTTGGACAAACTGTTTAGAACTAGAAGCCACCATTTTAGAAAAATCATGACGGATTTGATTTTAATGAATACATATGTTTGATCAATTTCATAAACACGTGATACATGCGTAATGCATTATATAACTCTTCAGATCATAGAAACCAGCCCAAAGATTAATCAGAGCAGATGTGTATACAACTGGCAGCTAATCGTGTCTAATAATCGATTGTGTCATGCAGTTTCTTGTACACACTGCTGATACACTCTACATGTAGACAATCCAAAAGCTTCTACCAATGTTAATGATTTTGGCTTTTACTCTAAATGCTACTTATTGCGCCAATGCCATTGTTCTGCAAAAGTTACACAAATCATTTCTGAACCTTATAATCATACATCATATTTACAAGGGATTGTAATGTAAGGGATTGATGGAGTTTGTAGTTCAGTTATTCCTTCCCATCCTCATTTGTTGCATTTGGTCATCATTTTCCTTGAACCCTATAGTACCATTCAATCTTAGCTGGTGGCTTCTGACATGACATAGAATGTGGGTCAGTCGTGATGATCTTCTGCATACACATTGATCTGGACCGACGTTAAAGTACAAAAACCAGCAGTCTTGCACTCTGACTACACATGTTATAGTATAGACACAATACAGAGCATTGCCCACTTCTAGTTTCTAATTCTGAGAGACGATGTTTTATATAAGACTCAGGAGATTTGTATCCTTTTTCTACCAAATATGAGCATACCAACTCTTCAAATTTCGAAAGTTATACAAGAATGTTCACGAAGCAGTTTGTTCAACAAAATTGGCATTTATTAGCTGTTTTGAATCTGTTAGTACAGTAACTTTGGTCTAGGTTCTTGTTCTTGTACATTTTCTGTAACCATTTCTACCTCATTTTTTTTGCAACATATTGTACATGAAAGTATTTATTTCATGTCTTTTTGATGTCTGTTTTGAAAATGATAATGTTCTTGAACTGTAATGGTCTACCTCAAAAAAGGCTGTATTTTAAGAGAAAATATCACACATTATTAAAGAGAATATGTCAACCTTTGACCTGGGTTTATTTCTCACGCTGTGTGTGGTTGAGGAGCTTACATGACTGCAGTTGGCAGGTTACCAAGATAAGTGGCCTGACCTTGTTCGGGACTTCTGTCCTCAAATGACCTCGGTGTACGAGGCACACAAAAAAAAAGAGAGAGAAAAGGCTATCTATATTTAATAAAAGATTTACAAAAAATATAGATGTGTTTCAGGAGATTCAGATTAAGTTAGTAGTGAAGAAACATACCTTTAATAGCTGGAGATGCCAAATCTCTGTATATAAAGTACCACTGATATCACTATAGGGATGTGCCTAATAAATAACGGGTAAAGAAAATATAGCATTTATTATTTATCCAGCTCTTCTTTCTGCAAAACTAGGCAGTCCATGGAAAGTAACAACATTTATCTGTACTAAAGTACACTGCTATACCCAGAATATACTGTGCAGAAATGGCTTGCTATACACTATTGCAAATATATGTTTAAAACTTTGTTGATGGACATTATTGAGGTAGAATTATGAGTCATTCTTTGTTAAAAATAAATAAATCGTAAAGCACTATGAAGGCGCCAACCCTTTTCAGAATAGTAAATGTTCTCTATATGATTAAAAAAATAATAATAATAATAATAATAATAATAATAATAATAAAACACGAGTTGCATCTACCAATAGCAGTGTCTATACAATGTCGATATGTTGCACATGTAAATGAACATAAAAAAGGATTTGTCAGTTGTTGTCCAGATTTTGAGACTGCCTTTTATTCTTCATGTCCAGACAACACACTTGACATTTTCCAGAATGAATGTTAGTTGCTTAGGGCCAAATCTGTGTGTGAAGTGTTCGACAAGCACTGGTACACAATTCCATAGAAAACGTTTGCACTGAAGAATCTAGTTTGGTTTGAGCAGCTGCCAAAACACAGGTAGAACTGGTCATACTAGTACACATCATCTTTTCCTGTAGTGAAGTGCTAGTAGAAATGACGTTTCTGAATCACTGCTACTAATGCTATGTCACAGATAGGTGGTTATAAGAACATAACACAAAAGTAAGACAAATCTCAAACGTTTGTTGTATAAATAACGTACCAATTGGCAAAGACTGTGTATCCGGCTGTGGCAGTGTTTTGAAAGATTATTCAGCAGGATTGTTCACTGTTTTCAAAGCAAGGGAAGGTGTAACCAAGGGTTAAATTACTTGTTACTAATATTTTTTATATTACTCACCTTCTGGAGGCTGTGAAGAGAGAAAAGCAGCCAGTTTCTGCATAACAAGAATTTCTCAAGCAAGACTTCCTCAGCCTTTTCATTTCCTTCTTTCAGAAGAATTCAAGGTAAGACTCATGCTAGATCTAGGTATATCGTATCTTGTAGCAGTGAAGGATTTGGTGAAGGATTTAGACCTGTGGTTCTCAAAGTGGGGTCTCGGGACACCAGGTGGGCGTGCTATTTTTATTTTTATTTTTTAAACCTACAGTAGTTACAGCAGTGGAAATTACAACATACCATTATCAAAGGTGTTTTTTTTTTATTGAGTTTTTATAGTTTGTCTGCTCACTTAATTGAATGGATCCAGAACTCAGTCAGCCTATAAATAACTTGGAACTACTATGTTCTGCTGGAGGAAAGATCACGAATAGCATCCTAAATATAAAAAATATGATTGTACACATTTAAATAAGTGATCATGATATAAATTTGTACTTGGAATTTATTTTATAGTTTAAAATTGTCTCAGTTTGAGAGGCATAGCCTTTACTCGGATATTGCATAAAGCTTAATGAATCATTGGTGTGTATTTTAAATAGATAATGATGCTGACATTTTATTAGCAACATTTTCAAAATGAAATGAAAATATTTTACAGTAGCTGAGATTAAATCTGTACAGGTTTTAATGAGCATCATTGTTTAGGAAGGATCACTAAGATTGACTTTGTGTCATACAGAAATCTTAAAAAAAAAAAAAGAAAAGTAGGTAGCAAGGAGACAGTAAAATCAGGAAATTGAATTATTTGCATATATTTTAACAGATTGCTGCATATATCTAAAATTAACATAAAAATAATATTGGAGGATATATATATATTTTTTTAATCTACATGGGTTTAGGACATAAACTGGTTTCCTTCTTTTGTATTTCCAAAACTTGAAACAATACTATTACATTAATCTAAATGTAAATTTATTTAATAATACTGCTACACCGTAATCTGGTTCGCCATGGTAACCATTTTTGCTAGTGCATATCCGACTTGTACAGCGTGAACTCGACCTTTTGCAACTCTCAGCTGGTTTATATGACTACGCACTCAGCATTTTTCAGCTGAAATCACAATTGACTGAAGTTGAAGGAAGGAATTAAATCAGCATTCAAAAGCATATTACGAGAGCAGAAAAGGGAAAGAAAGACAACAGGAGTCATAAATGAATCAGGTTATTTTGTCTCTAACAAAAATGCACTGTAATTACTCTATTACACTGTGAATTCTTTTCACTGTAACTTCTTTTTATGATAGATGACCGAGAGCTTGGGCTTAACAGCTTCTCATATGCTCTTTATATATAACTGAAGTTGTACATATTCTCTAATAGTCTCCATGCAGAGTAAATTCAATATGCATTTTTGGATAATTAAGCAAATGAATTAGTGTCTTTTACCAAGAGTTCAACGGATCTTAACACATGACATATGCTTCTTGTTCTTTCTTTCTTTCTAAAAACCAATTCAAATGTTCCTAAAGAATGATCAGTAACAGGTCATACTTATAATGAACTATAAACACATTTATATCATGTCATAATGCATTCATAATGCATTATACACATTTTTTTATATATATATAATATCTATGTAATACACATAATTATTTATAATAAAAAAATTAGACTTTATGGCCATCTATAATATGTATGATGAAATGTTAACATGAAATATTATAATTACGGTTCATAACACATTATAAAACCACTTCCAGAGAAACCAAGCAGCTTTGTATAGTGCATTATGAGACCTGATTTTTCTTCAGAGATTATCAAAGAAAATCATACTACAAACATCTTGTCAATAACCATGAACTTGTCCATGTGTCTGTGACTAAACATAATGCACTTATAAACTGGGGCAGAATTGATTTGGTATTGGTGATATAACATGTTATAAACACTGCTTATAATGCATTCTGATAGCAATTTAAAAATTTAATGATCCTTTATAGCAAGACGTTCCCTACTGTTACATTGGAAGTCTGCTAAATACCCATCTATCTCCCAGTGGATAAAGGACGTGATGTTTTTTTCTGAATCTCGAGAAAATAAGATATACGATGAATGGTTGTACAGATAAGTTTTTTCATAAATGGCATCCCTTTATTGCATACTTTATGGAGTTATAGACACTACCTACTTAAAGGTTGGTGCCTGTTGTTGAATTTTATAATATCTTTATAACCAGCGACAGTTAATGGGTAGCCATGATGAGCCGGAGGGGTGGGTTTGGGTTCAATTTTGTTTTCCTTTGTATAAAAAGAAAAAAACCTGTGAATATTTACAGCAATTTAAAAATTAACATTACTATAAACTGTAAAGCTATTTCATATATAATGTTAAAGATGTCCATCCATCCATCTTCTATACCGCTTCTCCTTTTCAAGGTCACGGGGAAACTGGGGCCTATCCCAGGGAGCATCGGGCACAAGGCGGGGTACACCCTGGACAGGGTGCCAATAATGTTAAAGATGTACAGTATATAATAACTTATGGATGCATTATAGCAAGCTATAAATGTATTCATAGGTGATTATACATATGGACTTCATAGAAAACGTTAACGAATGACCTCCTCAAGTAGTATAAATCCAATCTAAAGAATTTTTTTACATACCATGTGATAAGAAACATTTTGGTGTATAAAAACTGTGATCGATTTTATTGAAAGAGAGACATTTAATGTATCTATGCTTATCACGTGTTGAACATGAGTACAGCTAAAAGTCTCATTTACCAACAAACATCACTGCGAAAGTCCATGCAAAACTAATTCCTGCATTTGCAATTTCAATCATTCAAGTGTTTGTTTGTTTTTTGCAAAACAAAAAGCACAAAAACTTGCAATTTTTTTTAAAAAGCCGAAGAAAATCCAAACATTTTTGGCCGTAACAATAAAACCAAAAAACTCCACCAAATCATGTACGAACTGTTATCAGCTTTGTTTCATTGTCTTCTGTAATATGTAATGACAGTGTTTGTATACATAGATTGTCATTCAGACTAGCTGTTTGGAAATTTAGCCTCTGAGAGTTATGCTATCATTTTCACCAAAGGCAGGGAACTGATATGGCGTCCATCCCTGCAGTTTTCCCTACAAATAATATAACGCAGCCAGAAAATGTATCTCTGTCCATATGCTTTGTTTCTGGCTCTACATTGTCCTGTCTAGCCTTGATACTGACAAGGTTGACATCAGAGGAGAGCTCTGACACCGGGTGAGTTAGAGCTGCCAGCTGGGAGCAATCAAGTCTATTTTGAAGTCAGGGACATACAGACCCCCAGGGCCAAAGCTGTAACTAGCCTAACCTGTAGACCCCCCCCCCCAAAAAAACCTCTAGTTACCCAGCCTATTGCTATTGATTCCAGATGTGCTAACCCCTCCATAAAGCGACTTTACCTAAGAGGACCCTGAAATAATCACAGCTTCACAAGCGCTGATGAAGGGGCCAAAGAATGTAGCAGAGCCAACTTTAACATAAATAAGCCTACTTCTGCCCACTTCATTAGTGTGGAAAAGGACCCCAAATGGTCAATTAACCCTACTGCTTGGTTTATGATTGACCAAAATATCTTTCTGCAAATTTTCCTGTGTGTGAAAACCATTATTCATATTACTGATTATTGATTTATGTGCACAATATAGTAAAGGATTTCTAAAGGATTTAGGATTTGTAGGGTTTTGTTTTTTGTTGCCCCATGTTGTCTATCCAACATATTTACAAATCGTAAAAATAAAATTGTGTCTTTACTTAGGTATTTAGTTACACATCTTGATAAAATCTAATGTTTACCAACTGTGTAACCTGACGTGGGATCCTGTCACAGCCCATCAGTGAGAGATTGATCAGGTTAACCACTGGTTTTGTTTAAGTTTGTATGGGACACGAAAAACAATCTCATGAAGGTTGCGTTTGGCTCTGCTGACCTATCACAACACGCAGGCCAAAGTCATCACGATGCTATCAGGAAATGAGCAGTGATATGAGGAATGCCCTCAAATAGACCTCTTCAACCTTACACCCCCACCAAAACACACACACACACACACACACACAGACACACACAGACACACAAAAAATTACTCACAAAACCTTATAAAAATTTCTAAAAATGTCTAAAAAAGAAGCACACTTTTGTACGATTTACATTATACTGTTAAAGTCATTTTCATTTCTGGTTCTTTAAAACATCTTAATGATCCATGAAACCTTTTTTTTTTTACAGTTGTAGAGGCTTATGGATTGTATTTCTTGGACTTTCCCACAGTTTTTACAGACGACCTGACTGAAAGCTCTGTGTACCAGATGTAGGCAGCGGATGGTTCATCCAATTTCTCATCATCCAATAAATCAGTCCCAAACATTAAAGATCAGTGAGTCCACTTTGAGGTAAATAGATACATTTAAGCCATTCAAGTGTTTTTTTTTATTCATTAAATGTTCACTTTTTCAGAACCCAAATCATGTACAATCATAACACTGTGTTAAAATATAGATTCGAAACAGTGTGTTGTTAACAGCATCCTTCTCAGGTTGATTACAATGAGTTAGTTGAAATTACACATACTTCCTTTTTATTGAGTTTTAAATGAGGAAATAAACTTTCTGTTTCTTTTCTTTTTTTTAAAGCAACAGGCATTTTTAATAATCAAGTTATTAGGCAAATAAGGTTTTAAATATCATTACAATATAACTGTATGTGACAGGTCCAAGCACCCTCTCAAACAGCGCCCTCAGTGGTCTATCTTGGCCAAGTTACATTGAGCACTCTAAATCAGGGATGTTAAACCCACTTTAGGAAATGAGCCACATTACACTTAATCCAATGACAGATGGGCTGGACCAAAAAAAAAAAACAGTTTAGTGACCAATAACATATACATTTTGCAAAGTGTACACTTACTTGAACATTCCACATTTTGTAGTGTAAGAATCTTAATAAACTTAACAACGTCACAAATCCACAAAAATAAAGCCCGTAATAGTGACGTGGGGCAAAATTAATATAGTTTTCAAAATTATTCATCCATTTTCTGTACTGCATATTCTACTCAGGGTTGTGGGGAGCCTGGAGCCTGTCACAGAGGACTTACAGTGGTGTGAAAAAGTGTTTGCCCCCTTCCTCATTTCCTGTTCCTTTGCATGTTTGTCACACTTAAGTGTTTCGGAACATCAAACCAATTTAAACAATAGTCAAGGACAACACAAGTTAACACAAACTGCAATTTGTAAATGAAGGTGTTTATTATTAAAGGTGAAAAAAAATCCAAACCATCATGGCCCTGTGTGAAAAAGTGATTGCCCCCCTTGTTAAAACATACTATAACTGTGGTTGTCCACACCTGAGTTCAATTTCTCTAGCCACACCCAGGCCTGATTATTGCCACACCTGTTCACAATCAAGGCATCACTTAAATAGGAGCTGCTTGACACAGTAAGGTCCACCAGAAGAGCGCCTTAAAAGCTACACATCATGCCGAGACCCAAAGAAAATTCAGGAACAATTGAGAAAGAAAGTAATTGAGATCTATCAGTCTGGAAAGGGTTATAAAGCCATTTCCAAAGCTTTGGGAATCCAGCGAACCACAGTGAGAGCCATTATCCACAAATGGCGAAGACAGGAACAGTGGTGAACCTTCCCAGGAGTGGCCGGCCGCCCAAAAATTACCCCAAGAGCGCGCGGCGACGACTCATCCAAGAGGTCACAAAAGACCCCACAACAACGTCCAAAGAACTGCAGGCCTCACTTGCCTCAGTTAAGGTCAGCGTTCATGCCTCCACCATCAGGAAAAGAACTGGGCAAAAATGTCCTGCATGGCAGAGTTCCAAGGAGAGAAACCACTGCTGAGCAAAAAGAACATCAAAGCTCGTCTCAATTTCTCCACAACACATCTTGATGATCCCCAAGACTTTTGGGACAACATTCTGTGGACCGATGAGACAAAAGTGGAACTCTTTGGAAGGTGTGTGTCCAAGTATATCTGGCGTAGAAGGAAGACTGCATTTCATAAAAGAACATTATACCAACAGTAAAATATGGTGGTGGTAGTGTGATGGTCTGGGGCCGTTTGCTGCTGCTTCAGGACCTGGAAGACTTGCCGTGATAAAAGGAACTATGAATTCTGCTGTCTACCAAGAGATCCTGAAGGAGAATGTCCGACCATCTGTTCGTTACTCAAGCTGAAACGAACTTGGGTTCTGCAGCAGGACAATGATCCTAAACACACCAGCAAGTCCACCACCGAATGGCTGAAGAAAAACAAAATGAAGACTTTGGAGTGGCCTAGCCAAAGTCCTGACCTGAATCCTATTGAGATGTTGTGGTATGACCCAAAAGGCCGTTCATGCTCGAAAACCCTCTAATATAACTGAATTAGGACAATTCTGCAAAGATGAGTGGGCCAAAATTCCTCCAGGACGCTGTAAAAGCCTCATTGCACGTTATCGCAAACGCTTGGTTGCAGTTGTTGCTGCTAAGGGTGGCCCAACCAGTTATTAGGTTTAGGGGGCAATCACTTTTTCACACAGGGCCATGATGGTTTGGATTTTTTTTCACCTTTAATAATAAACACCTTCATTTACAAATTGCATTTTGTGTTTACTTGTGTTGTCCTTGACTATTGTTTAAATTGGTTTGATGTTCCGAAACACTTAAGTGTGACAAACATGCAAAAGAACAGGAAATGAGGAAGGGGGCAAACACTTTTTCACACCACTGTAAGTGGGGGACACCCTGAATGTGGTGCCAACCCATCACAGGGCACAATCACACACGCACTCACTAGCTACTGACAATTTGGAAATTCCAATGAACCTACAACACATGTTTTTGGACTAGGGGAGGAAACTGGAGTACCTGGAGGAATCCTGCAGCATGGGGAGAACATGCAGGCCCCACGCACTCAGAGTGGAGACAGGAATCGAACCCCCAACCCTGGAGGAGTGAGTCAAGGATGCTAAGCTCCAAGCCACTGTAGCCCCCAGTTTCCAAAATTATTTAGCTATAAAAACATAAAAAGTGTGATTGCATAGGTATTCACCCCATTTAAATGAAACCTCTAAATTCATTTGGAAAGAAATTTTGGTCAGTAGCTGATTTCATGGCCCAGAGTTTATTGCTCTATTTCCCCCTGATATATACATATATATCAGAGAACAACTCTTTTTTTTCTTTTCTTTTCAAACCTTTGGCTTACAGTTCACAATTTAGAATGAGGATCCTGAATTTATTTTATGGGCTGGATTATTGGAAAAGTCATACCCAGCAGGCTGTATATTTTGACACTTCTTGTATAACTATCATGATATATAGTTTTACACAAAAATAGAGATTGGGGCAGCACTGTGGTGCAGTGAGTCACTTCACAGCACCTCACAGTTCCAGGATTCTGGGTTTGATTCTCATCTTGGCTTACTGTTTGTGTGGTGTTTTGTATGTTCTCCCTGTGTTCGTATGGGTTTCCTCCAGGTTCTCCGGTTTCCTCCCCCTGTTGACCAACATGCATGTAGGTGAATTGGTTACACTAAAATTGCCAATAGGTGTGAACGGGTGTGTGGGTCCACCACAACCCTGACCATGAAAAAGCAGTTAGTGAAAATGAATAAGTATTATTATATAGATTGTAGTAGATAGATAGTAGACAGCGTGATTGAAAAATAGCAATTACATGGCAGACCCCACTTGAGAGAGAGAGAGAGAGAGAGAGAGAGAGAGAGAGAGAGAGAGAGAGAGAGAGAGAGAGAGAGCTATTTAACACATGGTTAGCTGCTGCCCTCTTTTGGAAATGACAGGATATTGCACCTGGATTACATCCTGATCCAATTTTATTCTCGTTCAATTTATTTTTAGGATCATAAATACTGCAAAATCTTGCAAATCTCACACACAAATGCTTATGTTGAAGGGGCAAGGACAACTGTGACACAACAGCAAGGAATTCTTACAAAGTATACACCGACATGTTTTATTTCTGAACTGTATGTTTTTCTGTGAATAAAACAAAAACAAACAAACAAAAACCCGACTAAACTATATGTCTTCTCAGTCTCTCACTTGAGTCGGAACTAAAAAAAATAGTTTAAAAAAAAATAGAGAGTTTGAAAAAAACCCGGAAATGTTTCGAAAGAAACCTCTTACTGGAAACGGTTCAGTCTTCGAGCTGAAATGACGGTGTCTCGCCCCGCCCACTCCATGACGTCAGAGTCTTCGTTTACATTCAAATAATACACACATTACGGTAATTGGACTGCAATTAGTTTAACAACAAGTGTTAAAACTGGTTCTAATGTAAACACGGCCTTAAAAAACCCCACAACAATGGTTTTTTTTTTAATCTGTCTAAACACATTAAACACATTACTGTCTCATTTAAAACAAACAAATTATTCAGTTTTGTCTGGTCTAAAGGATGTGTGCGTGTGTGTGCGTGCGTGCGCGCGCGTGTATGTGTGTGTGTGTGTGTGTGTGTGTGTGTGTGTCCTCCAGGTGGCAGGACAAGCTCTTGTATGTGCTACTGACGGGAAAGTGAAAGTAGAGCCTAGTTGGGAAGGGACAACAACACACACACACACACACACACAACGCATACACGGAAGGAGCACACACACTTCTTATTTCTCTTACATGCTTATAAGAGCTGGCGACAGCGAAAGGTAAGTTGAACAAGGACACCATTTTCTCTTCCTTTTCTCTTCGTATCAGACATTTCCGCTGTCAGTCTGTAAAGTAAATACACACTCGAATAAGCAGAGAGAGAGAGAGAGAGAGAGAGAGAACGGCTGATGATGATGATAAAACACGGACTAAACCGAGGTATTAACTCGTATTCAGCGCGGTTTGTTTAATATAAGCGATGCCGCCAGGGACCAGATCGCAACCCAGATACACGCGTGTTTTCTCCAAGTCTCGGTTCACCTGGTTTACAGTGAAGCCGCTTCACACGCGATGGATTTGACGCTGCGAGAAAGTCAGGCCTAGAAGAGCAGGCCTTTTGAGGAATCAGGATATCTTTTGGTGGAGTTGAAACCTGTGGATTTTCACACATGTTTAGACAGAATGTCTACGTTTAGAAGTAGTCACAGCCCTAGGTAGGTTATGTAGTAATTAGTGGCTACTTTTCATCATGAAACAAATATTTTTTTTTCTTTTTTTTTTTTTTTTTAGAGAGAAACTGAAAGCCTGCTACTTTCTGTTCCTTCTCCACTGCATGTGCTATAGTTTTTTTTTATTTCCTCTGTGTGGCCCACCCAGCTTTTATACAGGACCTGGTTTATCCAACACTTAAGACTATCTATACACCTCCAGGATGTTTGTTGTAGTACTGTTTTGACTATTGAACACTGCATTAGTACATGACTGACTACTGAACACTGTATTAGTACATGACTGACTATTGAACACTGCATTAGTACATGACTGACTACTGAACACTGTATTAGTACATGACCGACTGTTGAACACTGCGTTAGTACATGACTGACTATTGAACACGGCGTTAGTACATGACTGACTACTGATCACTGTATTGATCACTGACCGACCGTTGAACACTGCGTTAGTACATGACCGACTGTTCAACACTGCGTTAGTACGTGACTGACTGTTGAACACTGCGTTAGTACATGACTGACTACTGAACACTGTATTAGTACATGACTGATTATTGAACACTGTATTAGTACATGACCGACTGTCGAACACTGCGTTAGTACATGACGGACTATTGAACACTGCGTTAGTACATGACCGATTATTGAACACCGTTAGTACATGACCGACCGTTGAACACTGCGTTAGTACATGACCGACTGTCGAACACTGCATTAGTACATGACCGACCGTTGAACACTGCGTTAGTACATGACCGACCGTCGAACACTGCGTTAGTACATGGCCCACTGTCGAACACTGCGTTAGTACATGGCCCACTGTCGAACACTGCGTTAGTACATGGCCCACTGTCGAACACTGCGTTAGTACATGACCGACCGTCGAACACTGCGTTAGTACATGACCGATCGTCGAACACTGCGTTAGAACATGACCGACCGTCGAACACTGCGTTAGTACATGACCGACTGTTGAACACTGCGTTAGTACATGACTGATTATTGAACACTGCGTTAGTACATGACCGACCGTCGAACACTGCGTTAGTACATGGCCCACTGTCGAACACTGCGTTAGTACATGACCGACCGTCGAACACTGCGTTAGTACATGACCGACCGTCGAACACTGCGTTAGAACATGACCGACCGTCGAACACTGCGTTAGTACATGACCGACTGTTGAACACTGCGTTAGTACATGACTGATTATTGAACACTGCGTTAGTACATGACCGACCGTCGAACACTGCGTTAGTACATGGCCCACTGTTGAACACTGCGTTAGTACATGGCCCACTGTCGAACACTGCGTTAGTACATGGCCCACTGTCGAACACTGCGTTAGTACATGACTGACTGTTGAACACTGCGTTAGTACATGACCGACTGTCGAACACTGCGTTAGTACATGACCGACCGTTCAACACTGCGTTAGTACATGACCGACCGTCGAACACTGCGTTAGTACATGGCCCACTGTCGAACACTGCGTTAGTACATGACCGACTGTCGAACACTGCGTTAGTACATGACCGACCGTCGAACACTGCGTTAGTACATGGCCCACTGTCGAACACTGCGTTAGTACATGGCCCACTGCGTTAGTACATGGCCCACTGTCGAACACTGCGTTAGTACATGACCGACTGTTGAACACTGCGTTAGTACATGACCGACTGTCGAACACTGCGTTAGTACATGACCGACCGTCGAACACTGCGTTAGTACATGACCGACCGTCGAACACTGCGTTAGTACATGGCCCACTGTCGAACACTGCGTTAGTACATGACCCACTGTCGAACACTGCGTTAGTACATGACCGACTGTCGAACACTGCGTTAGTACATGGCCCACTGTCGAACACTGCGTTAGTACATGACCGACCGTCGAACACTGCGTTAGTACATGACCGACCGTCGAACACTGCGTTAGTACATGACCGACCGTCGAACACTGCGTTAGTACATGACCGACTGTTGAACACTGCGTTAGTACATGACTGACTGTTGAACACTGCGTTAGTACATGACCGACCCGCGAACACTCGGCGTTAGTACATGGCCCACTGTCGAAACACTGCGTTAGTACATGACCGACTCAACACTGCGTTAGTATATGACCGACTGTCGAACACTGCGTTAGTACATGGCCGACTGTCGAACACTGCGTTAGTACATGGCCCACTGATTTACACTGCGTTAGTACATAACCGACTGTCGAACACTGCGTTAGTACATGGCCCACTGTCGAACACTGCGTTAGTACATGACTGATTATTGAACACTGCGTTAGTACATGACCGACCGTCGAACACTGCGTTAGTACATGGCCCACTGTCGAACACTGCGTTAGTACATGGCCCACTGTCGAACACTGCGTTAGTACATGACTGACTATTGAACACTGCGTTAGTACATGACCGACCGTCGAACACTGCGTTAGTACATGGCCCACTGTCGAACACTGCGTTAGTACATGGCCCACTGTCGAACACTGCGTTAGTACATGACCGACTGTCGAACACTGCGTTAGTACATGACCGACCGTCGAACACTGCGTTAGTACATGACCGACCGTCGAACACTGCGTTAGTACATGACTGATTATTGAACACTGCGTTAGTACATGACCGACTGTCGAACACTGCTTTAGTACATGACTGATTATTGAACACTGCGTTAGTACATGACTGATTATTGAACACTGCATTAGTACATAATCGACTGTCGAACACTGCTTTAGTACATGACTGATTATTGAACACTGCGTTAGTACATGACTGATTATTGAACACTGCATTAGTACATAATCGACTGTCGAACACTGCGTTAGTACATGACTGATTATTGAACACTGCGTTAGTACATGATCGATTATTGAACACTGCGTTAGTACATGACCGACTGTTGAACACTGCGTTAGTACATGACCGACTGTTGAACACTGCGTTAGTACATGACCGACTGTTGAACACTGCGTTAGTACATGACCGACTGTTGAACACTGCGTTAGTACATGACCAACTGTTGAACACTGCGTTAGTACATGACCGACTGTTGAACACTGCGTTAGTACATGACCGACCGTCTGAACACTGCGTTAGTACATGACCGACTGTTGAACACTGCGTTAGTACATGACCGACCGACTGTTGAACACTGCGTTAGTACATGACCGACCGTTGAACACTGCGTTAGTACATGACCAACTGTTGAACACTGCGTTAGTACATGACCGACCGTTGAACACTGCGTTAGTACATGACCGACCGTTGAACACTGCGTTAGTACAGGACCGACTGTTGAACACTGCGTTAGTACATGACCGACCGACTGTTGAACACTGCGTTAGTACATGACCGACCGACTGTTCAACACTGCGTTAGTACATGACCGACCGACTGTCGAACACTGCGTTAGTACATGACCGACCGTTGAACACTGCGTTAGTACATGACTGACTGTTGAACACTGCGTTAGTACATGACCAACTGTCGAACACTGCGTTAGTACATGGCCCACTGTCGAACACTGCGTTAGTACATGGCCGACCGTCGAACACTGCGTTAGTACATGGCTGACTGTCGAACACTGCGTTAGTACATGACCGATTATTGAACACTGCGTTAGTACATGACCGATTATTGAACACTGCGTTAGTACATGACCGACCGTCGAACACTGCGTTAGTACATGACCGACTGTTCAACACTGCGTTAGTACATGACCGACTGTTCAACACTGCGTTAGTACATGACTCGACTGTTGAACACTGCGTTAGTACATGACCGACTGTTCAACACTGCGTTAGTACATGACCGACTGTTGAACACTGCGTTAGTACATGACCGACTGTTGAACACTGCGTTAGTACATGACTGACTGTTGAACACTGCGTTAGTACATGACCGACTGTCGAACACTGCGTTAGTACATGACCGACTGTTGAACACTGCGTTAGTACATGACCGACTGTTGAACACTGCGTTAGTACATGACTGACTGTTGAACACTGCGTTAGTACATGACCGACTGTCGAACACTGCGTTAGTACATGACCGACTGTTGAACACTGCGTTAGTACATGACCGATTATTGAACACTGCGTTAGTACATGACCGATTATTGAACACTGCGTTAGTACATGACCCACCGTCGAACACTGCGTTAGTACATGACCGACTGTTCAACACTGCGTATATGTACATGACCGACTGTTCAACACTGCGTTAGTACATGACCCACCGTTCAACACTGCGTTAGTACATGACTGACTGTTGAACACTGCGTTAGTACATGACCGATCGTTGAACACCTGCTAGTTACATGACCGACTGTCGAACACTGCGTTAGTACATGACCGACCGTTGAACACTGCGTTAGTACATGACCGACTGTTCAACACTGCGTTAGTACAGGTGACGACGACTGTCGAACACTGCGTTAGTACATGGCCCACTGTCGAACACTGCGTTAGTACATGGCCGACCGTCGAACACTGCGTTAGTACATGGCTGACTGTCGAACACTGCGTTAGTACATGACCGATTATTGAACACTGCGTTAGTACATGACCGATTATTGAACACTGCGTTAGTACATGACCGATTATTGAACACTGCGTTAGTACATGACCGACCGTCGAACACTGCGTTAGTACATGACCGACTGTTCAACACTGCGTTAGTACATGACCGACTGTTCAACACTGCGTTAGTACATGACTGACTGTTGAACACTGCGTTAGTACATGACCGACTGTTCAACACTGCGTTAGTACATGACCGACTGTTCAACACTGCGTTAGTACATGACCGACTGTTCAACACTGCGTTAGTACATGACTGACTGTTGAACACTGCGTTAGTACATGACTGACTGTTGAACACTGCGTTAGTACATGACCGACTGTCGAACACTGCGTTAGTACATGACCGACTGTTGAACACTGCGTTAGTACATGACCGACTGTTGAACACTGCGTTAGTACATGACTGACTGTTGAACACTGCGTTAGTACATGACCGACTGTCGAACACTGCGTTAGTACATGACCGACTGTTCAACACTGCGTTAGTACATGACCGACCGACCGTTGAACACTGCGTTAGTACAGGACCGACCGTTGAACACTGCGTTAGTACAGGACCGACTGTTGAACACTGCGTTAGTACAGGACTGACTGTTGAACACTGCGTTAGTACAGGACCGACCGTCGAACACTGCGTTAGTACATGACCGACTGTCGAACACTGCGTTAGTACATGACCGACTGTCGAACACTGCGTTAGTACATGACCGACTGTTGAACACTGCGTTAGTACATGACTGATTATTGAACACTGCATTAGTACAGGACTGACTGTTGAACACTGCGTTAGTACAGGACCGACCGTCGAACACTGCGTTAGTACATGACCGACTGTCGAACACTGCGTTAGTACATGACCGACCGTCGAACACTGCGTTAGTACATGACCGACTGTTCAACACTGCGTTAGTACATGACCGACTGTTCAACACTGCGTTAGTACATGACTGACTGTTGAACACTGCGTTAGTACATGACCGACTGTTCAACACTGCGTTAGTACATGACTGACTGTTGAACACTGCGTTAGTACATGACTGACTGTTGAACACTGCGTTAGTACATGACCGACTGTCGAACACTGCGTTAGTACATGACCGACTGTTGAACACTGCGTTAGTACATGACCGACTGTTTAACACTGCGTTAGTACATGACCGACTGTCGAACACTGCGTTAGTACATGACCGACTGTTGAACACTGCGTTAGTACATGACTGACTGTTGAACACTGCGTTAGTACATGACCGACTGTTCAACACTGCGTTAGTACATGACCGACCGACCGTTGAACACTGCGTTAGTACAGGACCGACCGTTGAACACTGCGTTAGTACATGACCGACCGTTGAACACTGCGTTAGTACAGGACCGACTGTTGAACACTGCGTTAGTACAGGACTGACTGTTGAACACTGCGTTAGTACAGGACCGACCGTCGAACACTGCGTTAGTACATGACCGACTGTCGAACACTGCGTTAGTACATGACCGACTGTCGACCACTGCGTTAGTACAGGACCGACTGTTGAACACTGCGTTAGTACATGACCGACTGTCGACCACTGCGTTAGTACAGGACCGACTGTTGAACACTGCGTTAGTACATGACTGACTGTTGAACACTGCGTTAGTACATGACCGACTGTTCAACACTGCGTTAGTACATGACCGACCGACCGTTGAACACTGCGTTAGTACATGACCGACCGACCGTCGAACACTGCGTTAGTACATGACCGACTGTCGAACACTGCGTTAGTACATGACCGACTGTCGAACACTGCGTTAGTACATGACCGACTGTTGAACACTGCGTTAGTACAGGACCGACTGTTGAACACTGCGTTAGTACAGGACCGACTGTTGAACACTGCGTTAGTACAGGACCGACTGTTGAACACTGCGTTAGTACAGGACCGACCGTCGAACACTGCGTTAGTACATGACCGACTGTCGAACACTGCGTTAGTACATGACCGACTGTTGAACACTGCGTTAGTACATGACTGACTGTTGAACACTGCGTTAGTACATGACTGACTGTTGAACACTGCGTTAGTACATGACTGACTGTTGAACACTGCGTTAGTACATGACCGACTGTCGAACACTGCGTTAGTACATGACCGACTGTTCAACACTGCGTTAGTACATGACTGACTGTTGAACACTGCGTTAGTACATGACCGACTGTCGAACACTGCGTTAGTACATGACTGACTGTTGAACACTGCGTTAGTACATGACTGACTGTTCAACACTGCGTTAGTACATGACTGACTGTTCAACACTGCGTTAGTACATGACCGACTGTTGAACACTGCGTTAGTACATATAAAGGCACAGGGCTTAATTGACTTCAGGTCCGTTTGTTAAGTGTATTTTAGAGTTTGAAGTTCAATGGAAGCACCTTTATCATCAATGACTGACCAAGAGCTGTGAAGTCTGATAAAGGTCACAAAACTTATGCACGAATGTACTGGGTTGGTATCAGGAACTGTATATTCATCTCACAGCTTTAACTAACTATATCACTGTGTGTGTGTGTGTGTGTGTGTGTGTGTGTGTGTGTGTATAAAAGATATACTCAAATGTTTACAAATATGTGAGGGGTGAACTCACTTTTGCGAGATACTGTGTGTGTGTGTGTGTGTATTTCTGTGTATATGTATAAACACACAGTATGTGTACATGAAATCACTGAGATCAGGTTAAACATTTCAATAACTGGTTTGAGAAAGTATTGGTGTATTTACAATCGGATTTGCTCTTGACCATTGTTTGTAATAATAATATGTCGGATGTAATATAATATCTGTACGTTAAATGTTGTAGGACATTGTGATCGCAGTTCAGACATTTAACACGCTGGTTTGCACTTAGTAAGTGCCAAGAAAGTAAGTAAATAAGTGAGTTCGTTTTATTTATATAGCACGTTTAAACACAGCATTGCTGACCAAAGTGCTGACCAGAGGAAGAAAAAGCCTTTTAGTCGTTTAGAAAAACAATACATTTTCTTCCTTCTGCTTTCTTCTTTCTGGTTTTTATTCCTCGAAACCCTGAGCATGTTTTGATTTTGAGTGGTTTAGGTTGATTAAGAACAAACTGATTTTTGTGACCTCGTCATTATCTGTATAGCCTCACACTGTCCCTTCACACTGTCGCATCCCTAAATATAGAATATTATACTGTACATTGTGTATTTCCTCAACATGTATCATGCAGAAATGTGGATGCTTTTCCCATACTGTGCATTCCTTTCAACGAGCATTCATTTCATTCGCCGTTGTTTGTACTGAGATTCAGCAACCCGTTTTATACAAGTGACGTTAATACTCTAAAGCGGATGCTTACACCGAAACAAAACTTGTGTATATATATTTTAAGTCTGCAAAGCTGAGTGTGTGTAAGGCGGTTATGTGCATCCATTGGTTATCATTTCTGCTTTTCATGGGATACTGTACGACGTAGAACAACATTATGCAATTTTATGACATGTGTTTTGCATTGTAACTAGGAGTGGGTGATATGACACAAATATCGTGGCATGATACTTGAAGATATTTCTATGATTGATAAAAATAAGTAGAATATATGAAAATCCAGTACAAAACACTTCGGATAAGCTACTTTAAACCTGAGTTGGTGATTTAAAAAAAAAAATGCATTAAAAGGTATTGTGATGCAAAATCTCAGAAAATTTCATTGCGACAATTTATAGCAGTATTGTTATGTTATTTCGTCATTTCGACCCGCCTATAATTGTACCTAATGACAAAGCAAAGCTATAAATCGTGATTCATGTACAGTCAGAGGCATGCAACCAAATGCAAATGCTGCACCTTTCACAACTCTGTGGGACTCCCCTGACCAAAAGCCTCTCTTCATGACTCATTCTTAGTATATTATTGTGTGTTTTGGTTTTGCGTTGCTATTGGCACTACTGCCATGTCATAGGAATGATGGAAATCAAAGCAGTCATGTGATATAGTTGAGATTTCTTATAATTAAAGCTAGAAATCACCACTGAATTTTGCCACTTTATATAAAAAAAGCATTGTGGGCATGTCATTTCTACAGATTTTCAGTTTAGCTGCAATGTAATCAACCGATCAACTAATCAACTCCCTCATCATTCCTCCTCAATTTGGTCACCTACCAATTGCCATCCACTAGCCTGCTATTCCCTATCATATGACGCCTACCAACTGAGGAGGGTGAAGGTTAACATCTGCTTCCTCCATGAAACATGTAGTCAGGCAGTGTATGTTTCCTAACCGCTGCTCATGCTGCATCACTGGGCGTAACACACTCGAAGGAAAGTGCTATCAGCACTCTTCCACATACAGCGGATATAAAAAGTCTACACGGTCCAGTTCAAATGCCAGGTTTTTGTGATGTGAAAAAGGAAACTGAGATAAATCATGTCAGATGATTTGGAAGACATAATGGAAACAAAAAATCACAATGTTTTTGGGAAAGAAAAAGCTTACAACAACCTAGTTGCATAAGTGGGCACACCCATCTTGGTATGGCAATTTCTTTTTTATTCTACACTTCCTTGAAAAAATGCTCCAGATGCATCAAACTGTGAGGGGGTGTCCTGTGCACAGCCCTCTTCAAGTCATCCCACAGATTTTCAATGGAACTTGGACACTGGCTCGGCCAGTCCAACATGTTAATCTTGTTGACTTGGATTTGTACTTTGGGTTATTAAGCGGGAAGGTGAAATCTTCAACTGTCTAAGAGAGTCCTGCTGGTTTTGTGCCACAATAGACAGACGGTATCTGTGTGTCCCTCTGTCTTGAATCGAGTCTCAGTCCCAGCTGAAGAGAAGCAAATCCATAGCATGATGCTGATACGACCATGTTTCACCATGGGTATGGTGTTCTTTGGGTGATTAGTGGTCTCATCAGACCAGAATGCGTAACACGATCGAGATATTTAGGCAGGTGTGGAAGGCTTTGTTGTTTTGTGAGAAATGGCTAGCCACTGTACTCCATAGCCCAGACGTGTGAAAAATAAGAGATTGTTGTCATGTGCAGGAAGTGATCAGTACTTGCTAGGTTGTCCTGCACATTTAATTTTGCCGTAGGTCTCTTTTCAGTCTCCCTGGTAAGTTTTTGTCCTATTTTCATTTCGTCTGCACTTATAGAGTGCTTTTTTTAACCTTAGAATTTCTACAAAACACTTTACACTGTGTCTCATTCACACACTCACACACTAATGGCTGCAGAGCTGCCGTACAAGGTGCTAGCTTGCTATTTGGAGCAACTTGGGTTCAGTGTCTTGCCTGAGGACACTTTGGCACGTGGAGACATGTGTGCATGTGGGCCGGGAATCGAACTGCCAATCCTACAATTAGTGGACAACCTGCTCTACCACCTGAGCCACAGTCACTTTGTTTATTTTGGAGGGATTTCCTGTTCTTAGTAAAAGTAGTTCTTGAAAAACGTTTAACATGATTTATCTTGGTTTCATATTTCACTTAAAAAAATAAAAAAATAAATAAAAATATATATATACATATATGATATATTATGTATACGATAAGCTTCTATTACTTTTTAATGACTGTAAAAAGTTTTTTGTTTGACTTTTTAAACAAACAAAAAAACCTGATCAAGAACATTTGAGGTTTTTTTTTTCTTTTTCTTTTAATTTTAAATAGACCAGCCGGTGTAATCTGTCTCAGTGAAGCCTGGCATTGGCCATGTGTACCAAAGATGAGTCTGCCTAGTTTCTTAATATCAAACGGTTGCCTATTCTTAATCTTCATAACCAATATTCCTGCTTGATGTTTTTGTTAGTGTGCAACGCAATACAAAAACAAGAGAGCACATTCTTTCTTAAGATTGAGGATTATCCTTTCTGTTTGATATACAGACACTCCCATAAATAGTTAGCTTTGATTTGTTGAGGAAGGTGGTAAAGGCAACATGTAAAGCAGATTTGCTTGAGTTTTTTCGAGCTCATGCTGTCACAGGGCAGTGTATCATGCTCAGAGGAAAGTGCTCTCTGCCCTCTTCCTCATACATGAGCGCAAAGACAACCATGACCGACAATGTTAAAGTTGTTTAAAATATATGATATCCGATGGTGGTTATTAATAATATTTTAATTTCAGTAGCCTCAAAGCTCCACTGTGAAACTAAAGAAACGAAATTTGCGATGTCTTGGTTAATCAGGTTTTGAGTGTAGAGTGTCGATTCTTACTTATTGTAAAAAAAATGTAAATAGACCAGTCAGTGTAATCTGTCTAAGTGTCACGGATTTCCCCTTGCGTTCAGCACACAGACAGCGCGCTTCCGTGTTTCCATTGACTGTTTACTGTTACACGTGTGTTTTGTTTTTGTTTCTGTCCTGTCTCCGCCCCGTTATGTCATTGGTTATTTACTGATGTCTCAGCTGTTTCATTCTGTCCCCTTAGATTATGTTGTATATTTAAACCCCCAGACCCGTACCGAGCCTTTGTTCCTTGTTCTGCGTTTCCTGGTTTTGATCCTGTTTTGTCCTCGCATTTCTCAAATCTTGCCTAGTTCATGTTGTTTGCCGATCGCCTGACCCCTCGCCTGTTTTGTGACCGTGATATTGCCCTACATTTTGGATTTGTCTCTTCGCATAAAAACTTTAACTGCACTGACACTAAGCAAAGCCTGGCTTTAGTTCCTGTGTACCTAACTCCAGTCTGGCGCATTTCTTACTGACGTGTGGCGGCTGTTTACTCTGTAAAATAAAAACGTATAATCATTTATTACACCACGCGCTAAATTATTGTCAGTAATGACACTGTCGTTGATTACGCACAGTAACTGGAGCCTTAATGATAGGTAATTTTGTGCCAGATGAGAAGAACTCATTTATATCTGAAAATTGAAAATATCTCTAAGCCGTATATTACATACGCAACAACTGCAGTAGATGGTGCAAATGATGTTAAGAAATAAACCACTTTGGGGCGTGCTGTTTTGGTAAAATAATCAGTGATGGGTTGGTGTGATGCAAACCAACTTGAAGAAGTTTTCTGAAGTTGATTATTTTCCTTATAACTGCATCTTCCGAAGTGTTTTATTCCTTTTATACCACATCAGTTTGCTAGCACTGATGGCTGAGGTTGATGTATTTATGGTTAGATTTAATGGAGTGGAACAGCCACAAGTTAGTTCCTGTTATTACGTACCAGAAAACTTAGTTACAGCTTTAACTCTGACTGTTACAAAGCACTGATAGCGGAGACTCCTTCCATAAATGCTATACAAGGATAAATTTCACCATATCGGCGATTGATTTGAAAAACTACAAGCTCCTCCGAATATTGCGGAGTTTGCTTGCTTTTGTGTTCATTTGTGCGATCACAAAATCCTGAAGGGACTGTTTATAGGAAGCTTATAGGAAGCTTGGTGTATAAATAAAACCAAACGCTGCATTTTAACCAGAAACGTGAATTTATTTTGACCATTTTCAGAGCACCCTTCAACTTTGTAGTGTGATTTGCTGCTTGGGGAAGTGTAGGTTAAACACTTTCTATATGGATTTTCTTTGAAAACATTGCTATAGCGGCTATTTAATTAACATCATGTTATCTGCATGTAGTAAGGTGTACAGGAAGTGACAGACTCTGGTCAGGACTTCTGGCCTATTGGGAAAATGTTTAAGTTTAGGCTACACTTTCTTGAAATCACTCTGGAATGGAAAACTAACTTTATCACCGGTTTCCAAACTAGCGTTTTCACTCTGGAACATTTTTAGAGATGTTTTGGTTTTCGAATATAGCGAGTAAAAGTCATTTTTCGGTTTTCATTTTCATTTTCCTTGTAACCATTCCTAATTCCTGCTCTTATGTCAGGTCTTATAACAGGCTATGTGACCGATAAAAGGGAGTTTTGTGAAAGTTTTCAGAAGACAAAAGGGGTTTTCTTATTCTGTTTTATTATGACACAAACATGTAGCATCTTACAGCAACGAGGAGCCAAAAATAACCGTTGAACACCATGTCGAACCTGCATTAACCACAAGCAGTTCAGTCTAATGTTTTTAGATACTGTACTTTTACATCTTCGAGCTTTCACATAACACTTACACAACCAGCTAAAGCAAAATGACATGGAATTATACTCTATTGTCATGTTGTGGGGTCAGTCTGCTCATGTTAACTGGAGATAAAGCTGACAGGATGTACTCCTTTGCACAATAAAAGTCAGGACGAGCCTTCTTCCTGTTCGTAAAATATAAAATGCCGACAACCCTCTGTTAACTAAGCCTGACACAATGATCTTTTTTTAAACCTGTGATTCACAATAGTACAGAAACTTATTTGCTGTGGCAGTGTTATTAAGCCTGTGGGGTTTTTTTTGTTTTTGTGGGGGTTTTTTTTTTTTTTTTTTTGAAGCTTTAAAACATATTCCCATCCTTATAATTATTCAAAATAACACGTCTCAGGATAAGATAAGATAATACTTTATTAATCCTCAGACGGAGAGTGTACATAACATAACAGGATAACATTCATCAAACAAACACCTTCAAACCTGTAGGGACAAGATGGAAAATGGTAAACATACTGCCTAAAGAATGTTGTTGTTGAGAGAATGTTCCTGTAAGTACATTTTGTGATGTATACACGCGCATAACTTGTTAGCTTTGAGTCAAAGCAAAAGCCGTTAAAGGCGGCATAAAAAGAATTAAATATACAGCACATAGAAGAGACGTTAGATGAACGCTGAGTGCTGATCTGTAAGATGTTACACAAAAAGTCCTCAATTTCCTCAATTTTATGCTATACGAATAAGATTCCCCTGTAAAACCAGCTACCAGGAAAATAATAGCCGTACTATTTTTCCTTTACCATACAATTTTCACACTATTTACCAATGTACATGAGGCAACAGGTCCTGAACTTTACGCAGATTTGCACATCACATGATCAGACTTTCCCATGACTGTTAATTAACCTTTGACCACTAAGAATATGAACCAGTGTGTGCCAATTTACGTACCTCCTTTGAGACCGAGAGAAAAATGTCTTGGTGCGTGGGAAAACAGCTAGTATCCATAACGTCAATAACCAACAGTGTAGCACAAAACAAATCATCTCACCAGTAATCATTATATTATCTAAGGAAATGTCTAATATGTCTATAATGGCTTAGTGGTTAGCACGTATGGTTTAGGGGTTCGGTTCTCGCCTCCACCCTGTGTGTATGGAGTTTGAATGTTCTCCCTGTGTTTCAGGGGTTTCCTCCGGGTACTCCAGTTTCCTCCCCAGTTCAATGACATTCATTGTAGACTGATTGGTATTTCCAAATTGTTCAAATTGTTTATTGTGTGAATGGATGGATGGATGGATGGGTGTGTGTGTGTGTGTGTGTGTGTGTGTGAATGTGCCTTGCACTGGACTGGCACTCGTCCATGGTGTCCCCCGCCTCACGCCCTGAGTCCTCTGGGATATGCTCCAGGCTTTCCCATGACCCTGTGTAGGGTAAGCGGTGCAGAAAATGAATGGATGGATGTTTATTATAGCAGTAATTGATGATTGTTGCTTTAACATATTGAATAAGAACTCTAGAGATGGAAATTGGAAACAAAAATCTAAAAATGGCAGATTTTATGACGTTTTTGTTGGCAGTGGAAGTTTTCAGGTGACTTTTCTTGTTTCATTTCCTCAGAAAAAACACTTAATACAGTGAGGCGTGACTTGCTGGTGTTGTGTTTTTCTGTTCAGATATACAGCATGAGCTGTTCATGAAGTGTTGACAGCAGCTGCATAGAATAACAGAACAATGAGCTAGCGTAACTGATCCGTTGCAGGTGTACATCAGGTTCATTCAGTTTTCTTTTCAAAATGGAAATAGGAAAACAAGGAAACGACCTTTTTAAAAAAAAAATCATTTTTGTTCATCTTGGCAATTTTAAATTAAATAATTTGTCACGAATTTATTTGTAAGTGATCTTATAAAAATTATTTGGAGTAAAAAGACAGTATTGATAATTGATGTTTTTATTCTCTGGTTAAACTGTGTAACTAGATCCATATTCTGTTTTCATAAATGATATAATAACAATGAGGTCAACATCTGTTTTGTTGATTGCAATACTGTATTATTAAATTGCATCACCTAGAAAATCCTTGAGATTCTTTCAGCCGCCATGTCGTCCTGCCTTACTGACACCCTCTTGCTGTTTTTGAAAAGTGCATAGTAGACCGTATTATCTGTAATATTCCCAGTACTTGCTGATACATTATTCAAATTCACTCATTAACTTTACCCCAAAAAAGGATCTGAAAAACATGCAAAGGAGAGATACAGTGCCCTCCACTAATATTGGCACCCTCGGTAAATATGAGCAAAGAAGGCTGTGAAAAAATTGTCTTTATTGTCAAACCTTTTGATCTTTTGTTTAAAAAATTCACAAACGTTCTCTGCTCTCAAGGATATCAAACAATTGCAAACACAACACAGATTTATATATATTAAAAAATCTTTGTTAAATATAGGTGTGTAACAGTTATTCGCACTCTTATGAATTCATGTGAGAAAAATCTATTTTACGTATATCCCCATTGATATTTTACATATTTTTAGTACTCCTGGGTGACAAGGAACAGGAAATTGTTCAACCAAGGAAACCGTTCAACCTTGGCATCTGGGAATTGTTCAATTTTGGCATAAATATGAGGGAAGACATAGGCCAAATTCCCTTAGTCCTTCATAACAATGGGTAAGACCCAGGAATATAGCTTTGATCTGCAGCAAATTAGTCAAAATAGACTTCCTGTCTGGCCATTCTCCTGTGATCTCTCTCATGAACAGAGTGTTTCAGCCTGCAGACCCTCTGCTCACAGGATGTTTGTTTCACACCTTTCAGTGTAAACTCCCAAAAAACCTCCACAGAACATCAGTGATATGAACATTAACTGAAGCTCTTGAACTGTATGTGCATGATTTTATGAATTGTGCTGCTGCCATGTGATTGGCTGATTGGATAACTGCATAAATGAGCAGGTGTAATAAAGTGAACAATGAGTGTATGTACTGTATGTATGTACGTATACAGTAATTTTATTTTAACTAAAACATTTATTAACGCAACATGAACTTAATGACTCATCATAATGGATGGTTACTTGTGTAAACACACTTCTATAACTGAGTGGAGGACCACCAGGATGGTTACCTGTGAAACTTGTGGAATCTTCCAGTGTGTTAAAAAATGTATTGTATACATACATACATACATACATACACTCAGCATTCACTTTATTACACCTGTACACCTGCTCATTTATGCAGAGTACATAGCACAGTTCACAATTCTACCTGGTGTGGTGCGCTATCAGCACACCATTAACAGGTAGCATCTTAACAATTAGGGGATCAGTTGGATCAGGTGTGTTAACATATTGAAAGCTTTCGATTCTTCCTGGAAGTAAGTCCCCTGGAAGAAGACATTTATGAGCTTCAAAGGAACAGGAACAGGGGGGATAACTGTCCTCCCAATACAGCTCTATGAGGCCTTTCAGGTGTAACATGGTGGTGTTTTTCTGTGACAGCTGCAGCTTCGCCTCACTATGGCGCTGTGGATGCAGATTTCCCAGAAGCTCCCTTATTTTACCAATGAGACCCTGGTGGAGCTCTACCCCACAGAGACTTTCCCCATAGACGTCAGGCACTACCTGGCTAGCTGGATCGAGGAGCAGAGATGGTAAAGCTCTATTCTCTCACTCATGATATTCATGGATATTGTGCTAATTACACAATGATAATCCAGCATGTGGTGTGTGTGTGTGTGTGTGTGTTTGGTCTCAGGGAGGACTTTGACGTGAACAACCTGGAGCAAGAACCGCAGGCTCTCCAGATGCTGGAGCGAATGTTGGAGCTTCTGCAGGAAGTGGTGTTCCAAAATCCCAATGTGGTGGAGAAGGTCAAGCTCCAGCACATCTGCAGGAACATGGTACTTGCCATATTGATCATTCAGATGACTTTTTATAAAATAGGTCAAAGGTGATTTTCCTAAAATATAAAAGCAATATTTATTTGGGGAATTAGTAACTACAGGGGCAAATACATTTTCACACAGGCCCAGTTGGTATTGGATAATCTTTTTTGCTTCAATAAATAACATTCTAATTTGAAAACTAGACGTTTTGTCTTTACTCGGGTTGCCTTTATTTTACCTTTTGATTTTGTTTTAATTTCTGAAACAATTGTTTATTATAAACCCAAACAAAGCACATCACGATTCTCTACACAGTTTCAGTTTAATATGTTTTAATTGTCTTTTTCCTTCAGAGTGTGTGAAGTTTGAAAATGTCTTGCATTTATACGTATTATATTTAAAATATCATTGCGGTTAGTATGAGAACGTATAGCCTAACCTGCTGAAACGCTTTTCAGGGCATGTTTCAGACACAGCCTTTGGAACTGGTGAGGACAGTGAGAGATATTCTGAGGAAAGAGAGACAGCTGCTCCGACAGGTAGGCCAATCCTCTTTTTCCCGGCCAAGACTGAAAAGAAGACGTACTAGTTCACACTAAGGCCTAGATCAGATGTGCGTTGATCTATACGTCAGACATTTCACAGCAGATATCTGCTACTTCTCAGCCCATGCAGATGTTTCCACAAATGCCTGCACCATCGAATGGTACCCCACAGCGCACCAGAGAAACCAGCAGCCATGATGTGGACAACCTGGTGCTGAAAGTATTGGAGATTCAGGGCTGCCGTCAGCAAATTCACCAGCTCCAAGAAGAGCTCAACTGGGAGAAGCAAGAAGCAGAGCCCATGCAGGGTATGTGATGCGATTTGCAGCTGTGCATGATTCTGTCATGATTCACTGACTGGTTTGTCTTCATGTCTTATGGACTTTTTAATTTGCTTTTACTTAGTGACGGTGCATGAACAACATCATAAGCTAAATATATTGACCGGGGTTGTTTTTCCAAGCAGTGAGGCAAGGCACAGAGATGCCAACAACTTGAGTTTACAGTTTTTCATCCCTTGCCATATGGTGATACAGGGGGAAACTATGTTCTTTTGTTTATTTAGCTAAAGCAAGGCGGCACGGTGGCTTACTGTTTAGCATGTTTGCCTCGCACCTCCAGGGTTGGTGGTTCGAGTTTCACCTCTACTCTGTATGCGCCAGTGCTCAAACCGAATGTGAATAAAAATAAGCCTGGCAGAAAATCCAATCCATGAAGGACACACAATGTGAAAGAGGCATAATCGAGAACATTAACTAGGTTAACATATTTAACTTAGTTATGAATCCTTAAACTTTTGGTCTTGTGAGTCAATTGAAAACCAAAGAGCTATTTTTTATTTATTTCTTTTTCTTTTTCAAATTCTGTGCAGGATAAAATGAGCTGTGTCGCCAGCAGAGTTTGGTGTAACACGTTACAAAATAACTCGAATTGCTTTTTCTGATATTGCAGTAATGTAACGCGTTACATTTGAAATGTATTACAATTTCATTACAGTTACTGATGTCAGCAAAATTGTTACTTGAGTTACAAATTTATTGTTAAGAAAACAACATTAAGTAAAATGCATTTTAAAAATTAGATCACGTTTTTTCTTTATCCCCGTATAATTCTCCACTTGGAGCGGTTCTTACTGAACGTCAGTAAAAGAAGACCGCCTGTAATTTCATATCTTCAGTGAACGAAGTGGAGACCAATCAGACAGGGTGTAGAGGAAAATACGTGGAAACACTCGTGTCTTATTGGCCGACAAGTCTCTCAATTCTGCCAAATGCTAGCTCACAGTCAGTGTGAGGAAAAATGGATATACGCTGATTTTTTACATTTATTTTTTAACTAGTAAAGGAAACGGAAACGGTAACATCCTCTCATGCTGAGCAGGAACACAAGGTGTGTAAATGTCTATATCAGTTCCAGTTTACGACACCAAAGAAGCCTCGTTATAAAAAAGATAACTTTTTTTTTAACTAGCTTAGTTATAACTTTTATAACTAGGCTAGTTTGGGGTCTTAAACTGGAACTCATATAGACATTTACACACCTACATATTCTGTATATACTGTATACATCTAGTTTTCCTCTGTGCCTGCTAGGAATTTCTTGTTAGCAATGTTGGTGCAGCTAGACCACACAGCCAACATGGTACAATGGGCTCTTAGCCAAACATCGTGGCCCTGCATGTTAAGACACATCATTTGGAGAGGCGCAGTCTGAGAGAGGTGTTAGGACTGAAATTTCACAGTTGCACTTTCAAGCAGATTTTCTTGCACAGGCATGCTCTACTGGAGTAATTTGCAACATGGTGCTTCACAATCTGCTGCTTTATAACAACATACACATGGTTAACAGCAATGCTAAGCCCTGGAAATAATAGAAGCGCTGTATTATTATTATTTTTTAAGTACTTATGTTTTTATAGCTTATTTTTCAGTGTTGTGTGTGTGTGTGTTGTATTGTAGCATGCTAAAAATATAGAATAGAAATAGAAAGTTGTAATAGCTGCAACGATATCAGCAGTACACTTGGATTACACCATTTCCAAAAAAGCAAAGCCATGTTATTACTGCTGACAGAGAACGTGCTACTTCCTTAATAAGACACGTAGTACCACATTTTATAAATAACAAAATTACTGAACAAGATTTGTATTGCAAGTAAGAAAATCATCATCATCATCTATTCATCTTCAATATCTTGTTCTCATCTGGTAGGAATTCATCAGCTGCTTGTCTTGAATTCTGTCCGTCCGCATCCACCAAATCTCTCGCCTTAGCTCAAGCTTCTTAGCCTCTGTTCGCTATCTGAGTTTCTTTATCTCCTCGTTCTCGGTCTGTTTGGTTTTTTGGTTGTTTTTCTCGCTACAAAACTGCAAACCCACATGAAATAACATATTACATGATTAAAAAGCCATGCCCTGCGATGTCCTCTGCCTTGTGTCCCGAGTCCCCTGGAATATGCTCCAGGCTTCCCGTGCCCCTGCGTTAGATAAGTGGTAAAGAAATGGATGGATAATTAAAAAGACATCCACACAATACATTTAGAAATACAATAAATGCACAGAATTATTTTCAGATTATTTTTAATCCTCCCCCTGTGCTAAAAGTAATTTTTAACATTATGAAACAAAATAAAAATAATATACATGGAAATTGTTGGCTATTATTATTATTATTATTATTATTACTATGTATATATATATATATAAAATATTTTTTACATATTTGGACAAGCAATCATTTGATCATCTTTGAAACAGTACCTGTTAATAAAGTTAATATACCACCCACCAAACCACAAGGAGAATTAGCTTTTTCAATCATTTATTCAACAGAAATATCAATTGATGTGATATTCTTCTGTGGAAAAAGTAAGTACACCCTTGGCCTCAGAAGCTAGTACTGCCCCCTTTAGCAGAAATAACTTCTTGTAGGTGTTTTGCATAATTGTCAACCGGTCTCTAACATCGGCTTGCTGGAATTTGTGACCGCTCTTCCACGATATATTCTTTCACTTGTAAGGTGTTTGAGGGTTTTCTTGCACATACTTCCCGTTTCAAGTCCCCCCACAACATTTCAGTAGGATTTGAATCTAGGTTTTGACTAGGCCATTGCGAAATCCTTCAGTTCTTCTTTTTGAGCCATTCCTTGGTGGATTTGCTAGTGTGCTTAGGATCATTATCCTGTTGAAAGGTCCACTTTCAGTTCAACTTCAGCTTTCAGACAGATGGCCTCACATTATCTTCAAGCACTCTTTTATATGAGGCAGAATTCTTAATTGAATCAATGAATGCAAGCTGTCCAGTCCCTGAAGCAGCGAAGCAACCCCAAACCATAACATTTTCACCACTGTGCTTCACAGTTGGTATGAGGTGCTTCTCCTGAAAAACTGTCTTTGGTCAGCACCAAACATGTCTGCTGTTACTGTGGCCAAACAACTCTATCTTTGATTCATCTGTCCAGATCACATTATTCCAAAAGGCCTGGTCTTTGCCTGTATACTCATTGGCAAATTGTATTCTTGCTCTAATGCTCTTTGAGACAGCAAATGTTCCATGCAGGACAAATTTGTGCACTCTATTTCTAATTGTAGATACATGCAATTTGACCCCAACAGACTTACTAGCAGAAGCTATGGGGAAATGTTGAGGTTTTTGGAGATTTCTTTTTGCATCAGACGGTCTGCTCTTGGGCTGAAACGTTCAGTCCTGGGTAAATTGGCAGTCGTTTGAAATCTTAACCACTTGTAGATGATTTTCTGTACAGTAGAATAATGATGTTCATATAATTTGGAGATCTTTTTAAATCCTTTGCCAGGCTCATAGGCATCCACAACCTTTTTTCTGAAGGCCTTACAGAACTCTTTAGATCTTGGTATGATGACATCACACACCTCAATAACAAAGGGAACACCAGACACCAGATGTGAGAGAAGTATAAATAAGACCGGTTCCACCTGCACTCCCTAAGCAGGTTCTAATCACTGGCACCCGATCTTGAACACCTGATTCTAATTTTATGGATTTGAAGGTGTGATAAAAGCAGCAGACTTGAGTGGAATTAATGACAATGACAAACGTTGCACACTTTGTTTGCTTTGTAAACTTTGTTTAACAGTGTAAACATTGTGAAACAGACAAAAGAATGGAAGTAAAACGGCCGTGCATATGGACATGAATAGTGGATCGTGAACTATTCAAGTTCAATTATTGTCCAATGAGCTTATCCTAAGACTGGCTCAGTGCAAAATAGTGTCCCAGCACAGTGATGAGCTCATGTACAGTGTGATCGATAGGTACAAATGACCTTTGTACAGCAGAGCTGAATGGGTCTTCTGCTAAAGGGTTAGGGTTTAACCACCAGGTCATGGAGGGGATTCTGTTTGTTGCCCTGAATGGTTGTGAGTTCATTGAGTTTCCTGTTTTCCACCACCACCTCAAAACTCTCCAGAGAGCATAAGACCGATCCGGCCTTCTTGATCAGTTTGTTGAGGTTTTTTTTTTGTTTTGTTTTTTTCATCTCCAGCTTTGATGCCAACTCTCCAGCATAGTATTGCAAAGATGACTGCATTGGCTTCTACAGACTTGTTGAAGATCTCTAATATCTTGTTGCAAACATTAAAAGACCCGAGCTTCCTTAAAAAGTAGTCTGCTCATCCCTTTCCTATGCGCAGCCTCTAAGTTGACCTTCCAGTCCAGCTTGTTGTCGAGATGGACACTAAGGTATCTGTAGGTTTCAACCTGCTCAGAATCCTGACCCATGATGGTAATGGGGCTGGTTGTGGTCCTCTTCCTCCTGTAGTCCACCACCATCTCGTTGTTTACTTTTGTCTCTTAATTTAAAATTTTGGCCACTGTTTTCCTCCAGATCCACCTCAAAGCTGATCACATTATGCTTTCCTGTTTTAAGTCAGACCACCAGAGTTTTCAGGAGATAACAAGAAACCAAGCTTGTAATGGCTGGATATGTAATGGATCTTGCGTATATATTTGTCGGAATCGGTTATTGTTTAAAACACATAGGTTTGAATAATGACAGATCCTACATAATCCCCCGTAGAAGTTCGCTTTTGTAAAACGCACTGCAGAGCGAGTTATAAAAAAAAAAGGGTCTTTGACAGTGAACATTGTATGCCCGTTTACATGGTTTACAAAGACTGTGTCGTCAGATTCACTCTTTACTAGATGCAGAAGTGGAAATATGTATCCACTTGAATGTGGCTCTTCAGTAAAAACAATATATGCTGTATAACAGCTCTGACTGACCTTTTTGTAGAGCACATTTCTTACATTTAGGGAAGAAAAACTCAACGGTGAATAAATGAATAGGAATTATAAATAGAAACGTGCAAAGGGAAAGTGAATTGAAAGTATAGGGAAGTAAGTAAAAGTAAATACAGAAGAATGTGAAATGAGATGGCAGTTAAAATACTTAACTAGTGTCCACATAAATATAAAAGGCAGAACTTTAACCTTGAGTACACAAACCCTTAGTGTTGAGAGTTTAAAAAAACGCAACTTGTAATATGATTCATATTTAAGCATTGGAAATAAAGAATCCAAGGAGTAACTGCAGCGTACTTCAATACAGATAGTGTATTTAGTACGTTTACATACGATTTTATCCCTAGCGACTTACAAATGAGTAAACACATGCAAAGTAAAGGTAAATCAAGTAAAACTTAGTAAACATTTAGTAAGAGTAAAACTTTCACTTAGTAAAAGTGAAGCCAAAACTTTTCCACAAATATAGGATGCTTTGGACAAATGTGCTTCATCTTGCTTGTATGTAAACTGATGTAAATTTGTTCGAAACTGTTTCTCTGGAAGCCATTTGTGTACTAGGCTATACACACACCCTCAGCATTATAATGAACACCTGTATACCTGCACGTTCATGTGGTTATGCGGTCAGCCAATCATGTAGCAGCAGCGCAGTGCATACCTTCATGCAGATACAGGTCAAGAGCTTCAGTTCACAACGGATATGAGAGTGGAATAAAATGGTGCATAAATCAGAAAACATCCAGTGAGTAGCAGTTCTGTGGGTAGAAGCGCCTTGCTGATGAGAGAGGTCAGAGGGGAACTTCCACACTGGTTTGAGCTGGCAGGAAGGCTAGGGTCATTCACATAACCCCTCTTTATGTTGGATTTTTGGGAAGGAAATGTAGTTTTTTGTTTTGGGAAAAGTAGTAGAATTCAATCTTTGGCATAACTTCCTGCAAATACTGACATTTTGTGAGTTCTGTGTGTTTTAGAGTAATGCATTTACCTTTAATGGTTTGTTAACTATTACCTGACTAACCATTTTAAGGGCCATAGATTTTATTATGAGTAGCATGCCATTTTGCAGTTTCTTCTCTTTGTTTTTTTAGTGTGTATAGCTCTCCAGGAATGTCAGACTCTTCAGGAGAGGAGTTTTGCGCTGGTTTTGATATTGTCCATGTACAGTGGTGCTTGAAAGTTTGTGAACCCTTTAGAAGTTTCTATATTTCTGCATAAATATGACCTAAAACATCATCAGTTTTTCAAACATGTCCAGAAAGCAAGATAAAGCGAGCCCAATTAAACAAATGAGACAAAAATATAATACTTGGTCATTTATTTATTGAGGGAAATTATCCAATATTACATATCTGTGATGGCAAGCTTATGGGAATTAGAGTCAGGTTTTTTCAGTCAGTGGGATGAGAATCAGATGTTGAAAGACTTTTAAGCACCACTGTAAATCACATTACTGAATTATAAGAAAAGTGTAAACATACAGTTGTAAATTCTCTGACACGAAGAGTAGCAACACTGCAGCCATAATAGGGAAGAATAGAGTAAGACTTGCACTGAACTACGATGTCTACCACGTGTAATAATTTTATGGACATACCTATAAAGAATACATATAGTTCAAAACATAGTAGAAATTTTAAAGTGTAACATCCGAATGTATTTATATGGGATTTGTCTGTAGTGTAATTGATTCTCCGGGCTTTTGTTGAAGTATGAAGCACAAACAGATTATTTGATTGGATTTAATTCGGATAAAGGCATAAGAAATGGGTACAGACTATGAACCGTGCCATTCACAACCTTACGCTTAATTTTTGTAACTTATTAAGTTTGTTTATTTGTGCCTCATTATCCTGTTTGCACTCTCGCCATATCCAAATATGTTTCATTATACAGTAGTGCTTTTGTTTCAATGTGCTTCCCAATCTGAATGTATCATTCTCTATTTATTGCTCCACAGGCCAGAATGAGATGGAGGTCAAACAGCCAGATCAGATCACCAAACAGAATCGCATAGCGCAGCTGGAGTGGAAATATCAAGGCTTTACGAAGGTAAACACTCAACACAAAGAACCTTTCAGTGAGCATTTTAGCCTAAGGTGTACCTTGGAGACAAACCTGGCATAAACAGCAGCACCTAGTTCTGGTATGTGAATGGAGTGGTTTGTTTGTGTGTGTGTGTGTGTGTGTTTGTGTGTGTGTACGTACAGACGCGCTTGCAACTTCTGCAGGAGGCAGTGTGTAATCTGGAACAGTGCCAAACTCGTCTCATCCACCGTATTAAGTCTTGGCGCTGGGAGCAGCTTCGCTCCACCATTGGCCGTGGCTTCGATGAAAATCTCCTCCCTTTGCAGACATGGTGAGCTTCCTAAAACTTGCTAATCTGTATCAAGATTGCGCCTACCACAAGGAATGTGTGATACCCATTCATGGTATATAGACATTGACACAGGACTCTTTTCAAAAGTGTTAATGTTTACTAAAGCATAATCAATAATGTACCTTTTTTTTTTGTTAAATAACAGCACGTTTTAAAATCAGTTTATTATTAGTCTTAGATTGTGTAGTGCATCCACCATACAAGTGCCTACGAATTAGCGATAATATATTAAACCGTATTGCTACGAGAGCATTAATATAAACCTATGATTTGTCTTGCAGCCAGTCAGAATTGCTTAGAAAATGAATCAACACCTTCTGTCCAATCAAATTGTGTAGGAAGCTTGAGGAAGTCATATAAATAAATAAATAAATAGTCACTTTACTATAAGGTGCACAAATAAATAACGTGTTAGTAGTTTTTTTTAATGCTTTTTATAATACATATGCTAATCATTCACGAATCAGGAATTAATTACATAATAATAATAATAATAATAATAATAATAATGCAAAGTACAAGATTTACCTATTTGTTGACCTTATAGGAAAGTGATACTAGAAAAGCTTTTGAATTCGACTTACTCATGCAAATAAAATCTGCTTTAGCAAGAACAGCAAAGAAACATTCGAGTCTTTCTCAGAAACGAAATATTTATTCTCTATTCAGTTAGTGGACAAAAAGTATCTTAGAAAGACGCCACATTTACTGTGTATGGTTGATTTTCCTATTTTTAAAAAAATGAAGCAGGATGAAGGACTGAACCATCACAGATTTACACTGATGATAAACCCAGTGAACAACTTTGTTGTTGGTGAATGTGCTTTCAGTCATGTTGCAATGCAAATGAGAACTGTAGTATAACACGTGTGTTACACCATGACACTGACAGAAAAGGATAGACTGCCACGGTGTTACTTACAGGTGTAAAATTGTCTCTTCATTGCTTTATAATGTGCCGTAATGTGCAGTTACCTTATAGCTAATCTAAAAGCACATTTATCTTCAGTAAATTTCAATTAAATTTTAACAATTAAATGGTAAATGGCGCACTTATATAGCGCTTTTATCCAAAGCGCTTTACACGGTGTCTCGTTCACCCATTCATACACCAATGGTAGCAGAGCTGCCATGCAAGGCACTAACCTGCCATCGGGAGCAACTTGGGGTTCAGTGTCTTGCCCAAGGACACTTCGGCATGTGGAGTCATGCAGGCCGGGAATCGAACCCTTCGATTAGTGGACAAGCCGGTCTACCACCTGAGACACAGCCGCCCCCCAATTAGTGCGCTTTTAACAGTCGATGTCAGAAAGCAGCGAAATAAATGCATAAAAATTCAGGAAATAAATTTTACATTTATGAAATTATCCCTAATGAGCAACTCAGAGGTGACTGTTGCAAGGAAATACTCCCTGGAATGATTTGAAGAAGAAAGCTTGAGAGGAGCCAGACTCAAAAGGGAGCCCATCCTCATCTGGGTGACATTGCATAGTGCAATTATAAATAATTCTCTTCTATAACTGTGTACTACATGGTCAAAAAGTGCAATTGTGTTACCAGGAAATTCATTATAGTATGAACTTGAAGTCAGTTTTGTTGAAGTTATCAACTGCTCACTGATGGAGACTTAAGTGCAAAACTGTTCATGGCAATTGCAGTCTTAACGCTATCATAGTAATTGCAGTCCAAAGTCATCTTCATGGCTTTTAAGTGGTGCCATCCACAGTAATCTCATTGATCTTTAGGCTGTCCATGTGGGGCCAACCTCAGCAAAAGCAAGTAATGAGAACTAGGGCATCAGGATGGATCCAGGCAGGTCCAGAGAGCAGAAGGGGTCAGGATCACATGATCTCCGGAGTAGCATGTGTAGCTTGAGAGAGCGAGATTATTAGGTGTGCTAATTGTCACATAATGGTTGAGGACAAGGTACATTGTGTGCAGAGTACAAGCAAGAACTCTAGCAAGACTAATAATTAAAAGGGCGAGCCAAATGGTAACACAGACACGAAGACGCCCTGGGACATAAAGCGACCAGCCACACCACTGTCAATGCTGTGAAAGTGGGAGTGCTCCTTTACCTAAAAAAAAAAAATATTCATAAAAGGCTTGACTAAACAAATATGGTTTCAGCCTAGATTGAGTCCAAAGCACTAAGTAGAAGTGGTTTTTTTTTGTTTTGTTTTGTTTTTTTATAGCTTTGGGGCTTTGTACGAAAAAGCCCTGCCCCCTTGTTGTAACCTTAACTATTTGAGGTACCAACAAATAGCCTGCACCTTTCAATTAAAGTAGACATGGTGGAACATAAAAGACCATACTGTGGCGCGAGACCATTCAGTGCTTTATAGGTAAATAATAGTATTTTATAATCAATGTGAAATTTAATTGGCAGCCAATACAGGGTTTATTAGATAGGGGTTACGTGGCCATATATTATGGTTATAATAAGGATTCTTGCTGATTCATCCTGGACTAACTGGAGCTTGTTTAGGCTCCATCTGGAAGAGCCAAACAGTAAGGCATTACATTAATCCAACTTAGAGGTAACAGAAACATGAACTAGGTTTTCTGCATCGTGTAGTGACATTATATTTCTTATGTTAGCAATATTTCTGAGATGAAAGAAAACTATGCTAGTAATATTATCTATATCAACTTCAAATGAAATACTGGAGTCATTAATCACACTAAAGTCTTTTACTGGTGCACATGATGAACCAGAAAGGCCATCCATGGATAGTACAAGTACTTCTGTCTTATGTCCTTTACACATTCCTCAACTTTATTAAGCTAGTGTCTGTCATCTGGCTTTGCTGAAACATACAACGGTGTGTTATCAGCATAACAGTGGAAGCTAATACCATGTTCACGAATAATTTTACCCAGACATAGCATATATAAGTAAAAAAGCAGCAGGCCTAAAACAGAACCTTGTGGAACACCAAACTTTACCTTAGTATGTGTAGAGAAGTCACCATTTACATCTATAAACTTATAAATAAGACCTGAGATCAGTCAAATAAGACCTGAGCCTGGAGAGGGCCATTCCCTTAGTGCCAACAACATTTTCTAGTCCATCAAGGAGAATATTATGAACAGTGGTATCAAAAGGTGCACTAAGGACAAGCAACCCAAGCAAGGAGACACACCACTGATCAGAGGCCAATAGTAGGTCATCTACCACAATAACCAGCACTGTCTCTGTGCTAAATCCTGACTGAATTGTCTAAATGAATGATCAGGCCTATAAGACTTTGCAGGTTTTACAACCATGCAAAAATCTCTATATATATATATATATATATATATATATATATATATATATATATATATATATATATATATATATATATATACAGTTTTATACAGTCAGCTCTAGAATTATTGGCACTCTAAGAGAATAGGCAAAAACCATTTGTGTAAAAATCATATAAAATATATAAGCAAGTAAAAACACCATTAGGAACAATCATTCAAGGCTGTAACAAAAATAAATCAAATTTCTGAAAAACAGTTTAAATAATGTGTAAAGAACTGGATGCTCTGAGTGTCCTGAGAGTAATGTTATGTCAGAGAGAGCACTGAGTCTGTTCTTGTTCTCAAGTTGATTTGCTGGTTTAAGCACATATTGCCATTTAACAGTGAGATAGGTAAGGCGACATTGCTTACATAACTGTCATACTTTGTTTTGCTTTTGTTTTGTTTAATCATGTGCAGTGTGAATCCAAACCAAATAACAATGAACTAAAGGCATCAGCTATTAAACTCCTTTTCTCTTCCATTTCATTGTTTGTTTGTTTTTTCATTGCTTTTTTCTGTTTTTACTGCAATTTCTTGTTCTTAAATTCTTTCTTTAGGTGTGAACAGTTGCTGGGTGTGAATGGCAATTTGAGACAGGAGCTGATGTTGGTCAAAAGTCAGCAGGGAAGTGGTGAACACATCCACAAGCTGGAAGAAAGCCTGAACCGCCTCCTGCAGACTCTCATCCAAAGGTTCATCCACACTTGTATACACTCAGTTTAGACTTATTCTGTTCTTTAGCCTTTGGGCTGGGTTTTATTTCCCCAACAGGGTTTTTTTTTTCCCCAACAGGGTTTTTTTTTTTTAGACTGATCGTACTCTTAGACCCTGACCTAGTGAACTAGTATCAGAATGTATTTATTGATAGAGACCGGATGTCTCTACCAAATGCCATAAATGTAAATGTTTTTGAGAAAGAGACTTGGTGCAGTTATTTGCCTCAGTGGTGCCACAGATGGAGTGTTGATAAATAAAAATATGTTGGGACAAGTTTTAGTAGAATCAGTATATATTCCTATGTAAAAGAAAAATGCCAGGAAAGCATATGTATCTGTTTCTCATACTATTCTATGGTTCCTCAGCTCCTTGGTGGTGGAGAAGCAGCCCCCTCAAGTGATTAAGACCCAATCCAAGTTCTCCAGCACTGTGCGCTATCTTCTGGGGGAGAAGGTGGCTCCTGGGAAGCCGGTGCTTCTGAAGGCACAGATCATTACCGAGTCGCAGGCCAGAAACATAGGACAAGGGATTATACCAAAGTAGGCAAACTTTTTTTCAATTCAATTCAATATTATTTGTATAGCGCCTTTTACAATAGACATTGTCTCAAAGCAGCTTTACAGAAATATCAACATGGTATACAGATATTAAAGGTGCAAATTTATCCCAACTGAGCAAGCCAGTGGCGATGGTGGCAAGGAAAAACTCTCTAAGATGTTAAGAGGAAGAAAGAACCAGGTTCAGAAGGGAACCCATCCTCATCTGTGTAACAGATAGTGTGAAAAAGTTCATTATGGATTCATATGAAGTCTGTTTGGCCTTAGAAGCAGCTGTAGTCCCAGCAATCTGGAATTGGAGTAGATGAGATCTCCATCCAGAGGTAGATCATCTAAAATAGATCAGGCAGGTCTAATACCTCCATAAAATCTTGTGTGGCTCGGCAGAAGGAGAGAGGGAGAGGAGAGATTATTAGGACTGTGCTTAGTGTAACAGAAAGTCTAGTCAGGGCTTGAGTAAACAAATACGTTTTTAAACCTAGACTTAAACACTGAGACTGTGTCTGAGTCCAACACTAATTGGAAGACTGTTCCATAACTGTGGGGCTCTGATAGAGAACGCTCTTCCCCCTGCTGTAGCCTTCACTATTCGAGGCACCGTCAGATAGCCATCTAAGTAGGCGTGGCGGATCATAGAAAACCAAAATTTCGCTTACATACTGTGGCGCGAAACCATAGGTTAATAATGGTATTTTATAATCAATGCGAGATTTCACTGGGAGCCAATGCAGTGTTGATAAGATCGGGGTGATGTGGTCATATCTGTAAACACACTTATGGCCATGCAGTAAACAGTACACTTTTTTTTTTGGCGATATACATTTATTTGTTTTAGAATGCTACAGTTTACTTAATATGTGTAAGTTCCTGTAATAAGATTAAGGGGGAAGTTACTACTGTTTTGCACTTCTGCCTCGAGATATATTCATTTATGTTAATTCCCTCTCAGAGAGCAAAGTACTGAATGAAGATTATTGTATGAATGTGCTTCCATTTATGAAGGCTGATGGTAGTTCTCTTGCACTCTCGTAAACCTGGGTAATGTGTTTTGATTCTGTCCTTGTACTCTAAACGTGTGATTGTTTTTTTGGGTTTGTTTGGTTTTTTTCTGCAGATTTTACAACATTTACGCTTTTAAATAAGTCATTTTAAACCTTTTAAACCTAACCAGCCACTGGTCTTTATTAGTGAGTAAGCAAATATACTTCACGTTCAATATTTCAGCAAAACCATTGTTTATGATTCAGTAAGTAAGAGGGAATCGGGGGTTGTATAATTCACTTTATTGTTATGGATTCCAGCAATTTGAGTAACTGACAAAGCTTTATACCATGTACAATCATGGAAGCGTCTAGAAAATGGACTTGGGAACGGGTAAGAGATGCGGAACACTAGACTCATTAACTTTCTGACTACAAGCGTTATTACATGCCTTACTGATATTGTTTTTGGTGCAAATATGGAAAACAACTTGAAATGTGAGACTTATCAAGCGCTAATTTATATTATAAATGAAACTCGTTTCCAAAAGTTACACTATTCCAAAATTACAGGGAGAACTCAAAACACCTAATGAACTTAAACGTGGATTTTTCAGCATTGCCAAATGTACTCTGTTCAATCGGAGCAACTCGTATCAGACCACCAGCCAGACAGAAAGCACACACTTTCCTTAAATGTTCAAGTAGTGTGATATTTAAAAGCATTTAGACATTTAGTAAAACATTGGAAACAGTGAAACAAAGCACAAAGACAAGAGTGTTCGAGTGTGTCTATACAATGCAAAAACAATCAGCCACCAGAGAGACCATTTTAACCCAAGTTTATAAGTAATACTAAAAATTATTGAGCAGAAAAAAAGGGGGTCGATGTAATCAGTTTAAAGATTTTCCGACATGTGCAGTTATACAACCAATTTGTTATGAGTGGAAACAATATTTTTTTTCCAGTTTCATATTTATTGAACATTTCTGCTGAACGTTTCTGCTGAACATTTCTGCTGAACTGAACATTTCTGCTGAACATTTCTGCTGAACTGAACATTTCTGCTGAACATTTCTGCTGAACTGAACATTTCTGCTGAACTAAACATTTCTACTGAACATTTCTGCTGAACTGAACATTTCTGCTGAACTGAACATTTCTACTGAACATTTCTGCTGAACTGAACATTTCTGCTGAACATTTCTGCTGAACTGAACATTTCTGCTGAACTAAAAATTTCTGCTGAACTGAACATTTCTGCTGAACATTTCTGCTGAACTGAACATTTCTGCTGAACATTTCTGCTGAACTGAACATTTCTGCTGAACATTTCTGCTGAACTGAACATTTCTACTGAACATTTCTGCTGAACTGAACATTTCTACTGAACATTTCTGCTGAACTGAACATTTATGCTGAACATTTCTGCTGAACTAAACATTTCTACTGAACATTTCTGCTGAACTGAACATTTATGCTGAACATTTCTGCTGAACTGAACATTTCTGCTGAACATTTCTGCTGAACTAAACATTTCTACTGAACATTTCTGCTGAACTGAACATTTCTGCTGAACATTTCTGCTGAACTAAACATTTCTACTGAACATTTCTGCTGAACTGAACATTTATGCTGAACATTTCTGCTGAACTGAACATTTCTACTGAACATTTCTGCTGAACTAAACATTTCTACTGAACATTTCTGCTGAACTAAACATTTCTACTGAACATTTCTGCTGAACTAAACATTTCTACTGAACATTTCTGCTGAACTAAACATTTCTACTGAACATTTCTGCTGAACTGAACATTTCTACTGAACATTTCTGCTGAACTGAACATTTCTACTGAACATTTCTGCTGAACTAAACATTTCTGCTGAACTGAACATTTCTACTGAACATTTCTGCTGAACTGAACATTTCTACTGAACATTTCTGCTGAACTGAACATTTCTACTGAACATTTCTGCTGAACTGAACATTTCTGCTGAACATTTCTGCTGAACTGAACATTTCTGCTGAACATTTCTGCTGAACTAAACATTTCTACTGAACATTTCTGCTGAACTAAACATTTCTACTGAACATTTCTGCTGAACTGAACATTTATGCTGAACATTTCTGCTGAACTGAACATTTATGCTGAACATTTCTGCTGAACTAAACATTTCTACTGAACATTTCTGCTGAACTAAACATTTCTACTGAACATTTCTGCTGAACTGAACATTTCTGCTGAACTGAACATTTCTGCTGAACATTTCTGCTGAACGTTTCTCCTGAACGTTTCTGCTGAACTGAACATTTCTACTGAACATTTCTACTGAAGATTTCTGCTGAACTAAACATTTCTGCTGAACATTTCTACTGAACATTTCTGCTGAACTGAACATTTCTACTGAACATTTCTGCTAAACATTTCTACTGAACATTTCTACTGAACTAAACATTTCTGCTGAACGTTTCTGCTGAACATTTCTGCTGAACATTTCTGCTAAACATTTCTACTGAACATTTCTACTGAACTAAACATTTCTGCTGAACGTTTCTGCTGAACGTTTCTGTTGAACATTTCTGCTGAACATTTCTGCTGAATTAAACATTTCTGCTGAACTGAACATTTCAGCTGAACGTTTCTGCTGAACATTTCTAATGACCATTTCTGCTGAACGTTTCTAATGACCATTTCTGCTGAATATTTCTGCTAAACATTTCTACTGCACCTTTCTGCTAAACCTTTCTACATTGCCTTTTCTGTTCTGTCCTCCCCTCATTTTCCGAAAAATTCCTTTGAGAAGAAAACAAAAAAAGAAAAACATTTCTGCTGAACATTTCCATGAGTGGAAACAATTGTTATGGGCATTCTCAGAACAGACATGTAGCTTGTCCTGTTTTTTTATCTTTGACATACTGTATATCAGAATCAGTACTGGCTGAAAAGAAGAACTTATTAAACATAATATTGGTAGCAGGCAGAAATGCTATTACTCAAACGTTTGCAGCAGAGACATCCAACAATGAGCTGTGGAGCTATGAGACCGCATAGTTGCTGGAAAAGTTCCTTCCATCATCACACCTAGTTTCTTAGCTGTGTGTGCCAGATGGACTACATTTTGTTTTGACGTGGCTTAGATTTTAGATGATGGGCAGGGACGGCCGGGGGGGAGGGGGGTTAGGATGATTCTAAGAACCCTGGTCAGACAGGGGCCCAGCAGGACCCTATATTACCTGTATGTTTTTGATCTCTTTGAACAATAATCTATTAATAAGCACGCTATAATGAATGCCCTCAGACTGTGCCAAGCGCATGTATGTGTGTCCTTCAGAAACATGGCAGTTCAGAAACATGGCACTTCACAGTTGTGAGTCGTTACGTGCATAAGGTAGATGGCAGACAAAATCGGGACACCAAAAGAGGAAAGAAAAACATGAAAAAGAGGATAGAGCAAGACGAGGAAGACTGCTAATCACCCAGTTTTTCATAAATAAGATGATTTATGTTCCCTGTTTTGTGCTATGATTCTGAAGCTAGCCCGTATGAAGTTGTTATAATTAACATAAAATAGAAATTCTATCAGTTACTCACCTCGATGTTTATCCTTGGAAATTGGAACACAATATTTCCAAGTATGAACTGTATGTTTTTCCACGCAATCAAGTAATAGTAATGGAGCATTGAGCTTAAAAAAGAACAGAAAAGCACCAAGCGACAATAAAACTAGTCCATTGTTGTATATATTCAAGATTTCTGAATCCTTGCAACAGCTTTCTGTGAGGAATCGATTGAAATTTAATGAAATCATATGAATCTGCTTTAATTGTCCCGAGTGAGTTTATCAGAGTTGTAATGATTCTTGAGTGAATCGTTTGTTTGAGTCGAGTCATTTCAATGAATTTGGAGACTCCTGTTGATAAAACCAGTCCGAATGATTCATTCATGAATAGAGCCGATTTGATTCTCAAGTTCAACTCACTTATTCAATGATTCTGTCACTGATTTTACATTTATTCATTTAGCAGACGCTTTTATCCAAAGCGCTGCCTCTGATGATGAGTAAACATGCAGGATGACCAACAGATCTGAAAGACAGTGTTTTGGAGATAGGAATGAGAGCAGACTAGAAGAGCATGAAGTTACTTACGAAAGCAACAGTACAAGCAGTGGGAGCTCAAGGGTTGAAGATTAGTGGATGAGAGAATGACACAAAATAATTGTCTCATATGTGAATAAATATTACGCTGAGATTCAATACAATAGAGCTCTTGGTGAAGACAGCATCGAAGATGTTGCCTGCTTTTTGGGTTGGTGGTGGCTCTAAGTGGTTCAATCAAGATGACCGTGGTCATGGTGCCACTGGAATATACATTGTCTCCAAGCAAGATTGGACAGGTGTCATCCTCTGGAAATACAGAAAGATGGCAAGAAGACCTGGAGGACAATAGACAACAATGATATGAAGGGTTTTATTTTTGGATTTTTAACACATTTTCCCCCAGTTTGGTCATTTGCTAATTCCCACCACAAATCAATGGAGGAGGGCGATAGCTAGTAAGTGCTTCCTCCAAAACACATGAAGCCAGCCACTGCATGTTTTTGAACTACATCACAGGGCAGCTTTGCTTCAGAGGAAATTGCTATGTGCCCTCTAGAAGCCTAGGGTTTATCTAGTGTCACTCTGATTGACATGGTAGAGAGTAACACCATCCCTCCCACCCAGGACAGCTTCTGGACTCCTGGCCATCCATGGCATCGTCAAGATTTGAACTCAAGATCTCCCAATGATGGGGTAAACAGTTTTCTGTTGTGACACTTGGGAGCATAATATGACATTTTACAAGGTTTCCATGTCGTAACCAGTAATGAAATTCCAATGAAGAGATTTGAAGTTCAGGAAGAGAAGAAGCACAGTATTTCCAGGAACAGGTAGTAAGCAACAAGAGAAAGCGGAAGCTGTAGAAAGTGCAATATGACGTGTTGTCGGTGAGTAACAGTGTAGGCGATGATGAAGTCAGTAGCTCCTTAGCAGCAGATCTGGTCAGATAAGATGGAATGAGGCAGTTGTGTAACTAGGAAGCGATTTCATGGGGATGAGGAAATGATGTAAATAAAGCCACTGAATTAAACTTTGACTGGATACCAGACAGTGGCAGGTGAAGTGATGACATGAATTTGTAATTTAAGGCATGATCTACCATGTTCTACCAATCTTGCCCTATTAATAGTCTGCCATTGTATTTTATGATCGAAATCCAGACGCACCCTTCTTCTTTTACACCTGTCTAAATCTCCAGTACTTTGCCAACTGTCAACTCAATATCCCTATTTTCAGAGTGGACGACTGGCTGCGTGATTCTGGTTAATCCTGTTTTGCACCATGGCTCATAGTTTGCTGTGGGTTCACCTTTATTCTAACACCCCCCAATTTTTATTTACTTAAAAAAACATTTTTTTTTAACTCCACTTGCCATGGGATTTGTTTTACTTCCACCTTTTTTACCACTTCCATCTTGCTTAGTGTTTGGTGTGATTCGTGTCATTTATGACTCTTAAGTACAAGTGTTTGCTGTTTACAGGTAAGAGAAATTACCCAGAGCAAACAACAAATTACAAGCAAAGTAACAAAATGAAAAAGATTTTACTTCACATGCATTTTATCGACTTCTTGTTACCCTACCGTGAAACTAAAATCATAATACACTTAGCTATAAATTGTCCCAAAATGCAATTTTCAGACATTTCACAGTTCACACGAGTGCTTGCAATGAAGAAACTGGAGCACACGTGCTGTACTGTATCCAGTGTGGTACATGTATGCACTTAACAGTTACATCTTTTCAGCTCATCCTCCCCCACACATTCACACACACACACACACATGCCTCAGTGCACATTCATACATTGTGATCTTAACAACTTGCATACACAAACGGCTTACGCATCGCTTTGTTTAAGATGAGATGAAGATAAAATATCATATGTGGCAATGGCCAGGCATCCAGTTTGTGTATCCGCCCACAGCACACATGTTGTAATACCTCATTACAACATCTGATACCACACAGAAGTGACGAAAAGTCTCGCCAGCCTGTATGCAAACCCATGTTGGAGTTTGAACATTTGCATTATGCACTTCCAATGTATTGCACTTGACCTTTTACTGCCACACATCACTGCAGCAACAAACGCACTCAGGAAAGCTGACCGAATTGAAGCAGTTTATTTCGAATGAAACACTTTTGAAGACACCTCCAGCATGTTTCATTTACGCTCTAGAAATGAAGCACTGTTACTAGTGTTGTGTTGTGTCTTCTGTACCAGTCTTTACAAGTTCACATGCCCTTCTTTGTCATCACCTTCTTTCCTGTTGCTGCCCACAAAAGCTGACACCGCTTACAAATTGATACCACACGATTCAGCATGGGCCATTTGGGGGAAGTGAGCTGCAGTGAATGCTCTCAGATTTGAGAAAAATACAAATGCGGGCAATATTTCTGCAGCTGATTGTACCTGCAGCATCTGTGGAACTACAGTAACACATGCATCCTACTGAAAAATGCGAATTCAAACCATGATGTGGTTTATTGCAGTGAACTGCAGACACATGTTGGCGTTTAAAGCGCCTTTTTCAATGCGAGACCCGTCATACACATCTCAAATATTCCCTTTCGCAGAAATTAATCAGATAAACATTGTAGTTTTGCAAAAAATGTTATGGTTCCTGGAGCTTTTCAGGCATGTTGACCTAAATTTCCCCTATTGGGAATTAATAAAGTTATATCTTATCTTATGCTGTCAGTGTGTTCTGAGAAAGTTTGTACATCATGTAGCAGTTGAAGTTAAAAGTTTACGTACATCTTGCAGAATCTGCAAAAGTTTACTTATTTTTTTTTAAATAATAGGGATCATGACAATTGCATTTTGTTTTTTATTTAGTACCACCCTGAGTTAGCGATTTCAAATAACAGGTGTTTACATATAGTCAGACACAATAATAACTGAATTTACACACATGAACCAGTTCAAAAGTTTACATACGCTTGATTATTAATACTGTGTTTTGTTACCTGGATGATCAAGGGCTGTTTTTATGTTTTGTGAGAGTTGTTCACGAGTCCCTTGTTTGTCCTGAGGTGGTGATCTGTGTGAATTGTTAATATTTTGTCTTCTGGGAACCATGTAAATATCTTATGTAGCTTCTGAAGGGCAGTAATAAATAATAATTAAAAAAAGATCTTTAAACAGAATGAGAACAGTTTATGTGATTATCTGCAACATGTTTAGTTGAACCAACCTAAACGTTTACATGCACTTTCGTCCTATTCTAGGAAGCTGTACATACAGCTTTGAATAAGAAAGTGTGCCTACAGTGTGTCTACATCTTTACTAAAACAGACAAGCAAGCAGCTTTTTTCCTCGCCAGACACCTGTACGCCGGTTAAAGGCTTCATAACATTTCCATTTCCATTTCCATAACACTGTTCAATGCATCTGTGCTGAGTGACGCAGGAGAGCGAAGAGCTTTTGAATCTCTTTCATTATCATTAAAATGAAATGTGTTAGATTTGACACTGCAGACCTGTTGAATCTTTTTTTATTTTATTTCTACCTTTATTTTGAATCAACTGAAAAATTGCCTCTTTTCAAGGTGCATATTTTTACATTTTGCGATTCAATTTGCTGAGCTTTGTGGTTTGTTTTGTGGAAAAGTACTAGAATTGGCGAAATTGCACTAAATAGTTTTACGCAGTCTTTCACACTGATGTTTGTTGGTAACTGATGTTAACTACAATATATACCTGTTTATTTCACATTAATGAACTCAAAAATATTATCCATATACCTTGACCCAAAGCGATTGTGCCATATTTTTCCGTGATGGAAAATTTGAGATATAATCACCAGGAAAAAAACGTATTAATGCGAGCTAGGGGAAGAGGGCGGGGCTTCCAGAGGTGTCAGTTAAAATACCTATTTTTGTCAATCATTCCAGATTTATATCTCTTGGCTCATCTGGTATTTTTTTGTGTTTTGTGACCAGTTAGATAAAATATAGATAAAATCTATACTCTATCGTAAAGTTATGTTGCTGTTTGATCATTGTGATCAATGATAGGAGCTAATTTCCTCTCCCAATGTTTTTTTTTTTTATTATTATTATTTTTCAGTGAGAATGTAGGAGACCTGATTAACAGCACTGCCATCTTAGAACACAACACAACCAGCAAGAGCACATGTGCAACGTTCAGGAATATGGTTTGTACAACATAAGCTCTTTTTTTTTTTTTTTACAACAGAAAGAGGTAACCAGACGTTAGCCCTCTGCTCTCAGTGTTGTATAAGATTTAGTGAGCAGTGATGTCATCACCTGATTTTGGTGGAAAGAACACTTCATTGCTCAGAATTCTGGTAGTTGTTGTTGTAAGCAGTCATTGTTTCTCTTTCACAGTCCATCAGGAAGATCAAGCGTGCAGATAGGAAGGGCTCGGAGTCTGTAACGGAGGAGAAGTTTGCTTTGCTTTTCACTACAGAGATAACCATCACAGGCTGTGACAGTCCTTACAGTGTCCAGGTACCTTTGCTTTTTTGCATTGTTTCATTTATATATAGATATTACTTTGTAATAGTTTGCACTGAAAAATTCAATCAGCGAATAGACAAACAACACAGGGAGTGTGTTTACATGCTAAACAATCTTCTTACTGAGAAAAATGAATACAGAGCAATGACAAGATGGAAGACTAAGGACATGTGTGTTTTTAGCAGAGATACTTTGTAAATGTTCAATTTCAAAAAAAAAGATACACAGTCTGAAATGTTTTTCCTAGAAACGTTCTGTTCACTGGTGGTAATCAATAGACTAGATAATATCTTTAAAAAATGAACAGCCTTAGATAATGGCTCTTCAAGGCAAGATATGAGTTTGACAAAGCTGGTACATGAATCAGTGAAAATTTTTAAATATGACATACGAATCTCTACAGCTGCATTTCATCCTACCAGGATACACACAGAAAAAGAAATATGGAAGTCCTGTTACTGTATAATTTTCTGTCACAGTGTTGCGTGTTTAGTATTCACCTGTTGTGCTATATTCAAATCTGTTCAAATTGTATCGCTTGTGTGGTTGTGTCATGGTCAGTGGGCAACACCCGTCAGAATACGCTGATTTCCTCAGTGATATCAGCAATGCTGTTTCGAACAGTGCTTACCTGAAATATTATACTAGCAGCAAAAATAAAACTGGTTCCTGTCTAGCACCTTCTACCAGACACAGAAACCAAATCTGGGCTATTTATTTTTCACCCATGTGATACAAAGGTCTCAAATTACAAAGAAGCAATATGTTGAACAGTAAGCAGTATTGCTTGAGGAAATAATAGTAATGGTATGTTATTACACAATGATAACATGACAAGCATTCACAGCAGATTCACAAGATAGATCTGGTTGATGGTACACAACCCGATGGACCTGTTTGTAGTAGCATGAGGATTTTTGGGTTTTAGATAGAGACCACAAAATACTCCTGTAAGTCGCTCTGGATAAGTCTGTCTGCCAACTGCTGAGCATGTGACTATATTGGAGGCGGTGCTTGAGCTTTATCAGGCTGGTGATAAAGGGAACATGTTGCTTGTCAACAGTTTAGTCAAGAACCTGAAGAACTGGTAATGCCCAAGAAAGAAACATACTACTTAGTGCCACCTGCAGGGATGTTCAGCAGAGTGTGGAGAACTAGTTGGAACACATATCAAAACTCGCCTGTGATTTATTTTTATTGTACTTTTTCCAACAGAAGGAAGCCATAGGGCCTTCAGAGACAGCCTAAGGATTTCTGACAACTAAAACTTTAAAATGTACATTGAGGTTTATAAACATATACAGCATACAAAATGTGCTTCCAACTTTGTAGCAATAGTTTAAAGAAGGCCCAAATATGGGTGTGATGGTCACCCATAGTCTATCCCATCCCCCTTTAAGGGACTGGAAGTAAATGAATGCTCAGCTGTTCCAGGTGTGTGTTATTCACTCATTATTTCACTTACAGTTAAGCAGATCAAGCGTTTAGTGTTGATTGCAAGTGTGCCATTTGCATTTGGAATCTGTTGCGATTAATTCTCAATATGAAGTCCAAAGAGCTGCCTTTGCCACTACAACCAGGGAAGACAGCTATGGTAGATGACAGAAGAATTCTTATCCATGCGAGGACATGCCCCTTCACAACAGCTGGCCAGATGAAGAACACCCATCAGGATGTACGCAGAAACATCTACAAAAGCCTATACAGTCCTAGAACAACATCCTATAGATAGATAAGACAAAGATGAACTTGTACCAGAAAAATGGGAAAAGAATGTGTATGAAGGAACTGCTTTGGGGGGCAAAGTATAAGTATAAGTATACATTAACAACCCCACCTACATGCAAATACCCCCAAATTAAAACTGAAATTCTGCACTTTGAGGTCATTTACAGTATATAATGCTGTAGCCCAGCCATGTCACCCTATGAGCTTCCCGGGTGGCATCTCTGTGTGGACATCCAAACTTTTTGTATCCACTGTCCGCACACCCAAATCATCTTAGGCATTCTGTGGTAGCAAACACAGTGTAATTATTTGTGAGTTTTTACACATTCAGCATCTTATGACTATTAAGAAGCAAAAAATAGTTTGTGAAAAGTCAAGACATGCTTCAGTGCCGAGTGGATTCATTTTCATGTGTCTGGCGAACTTTCCGAAGTGGGCCAGCTTCTTCAATTTGAATAAAATGCGGACATGTTTGATATGACAACTCGCCTTGCAGGGGCATACAGAGGGGAGTATCCGTAGATTTTCTCACAGCCGACCTGCTCTCCCACCACTAACTATTCAATTCAATTTAGTTTTATTTATATAGCAATTTTAACAACGGACATTGTCCCAATGCAGCTTTACAGAAATATATAAATTCAGGATATACAGTATCTCACAAAAGTGAGTACACCCCTCATATTTTTGTAAATATTTGATGATATCTTTTCATGTGCCAACCCTAAAGAAATTATACTTTGCTACAATGTAAAGTAGTGAGTGTACAACTCACAAGTGTAAAGTGTAACGGTGTAAATTTGCTGTCCTCTCAAAATAACTCAACAGACAGCCATTAATGTCTAAACCGCTGGCAACAACAGTGAGTACACCCCTAAGTGAAAATGTCCAAATTGGGCCCAATTAGCCATTTTCCCTCCCTGGTGTCATGTGACTTGTTAGTGTTACAAGGTCTCAGGTGTGAATGGGGAGCAGGTGTGTTAAATTTGGTGTCATCGCTCTCACACTCCGGTCACTCGTAGTTCAACATGGCATGTTCAGCCTGTCAGTGCTCAGACCATACGCCGCACACTGCATCAAATTGGTCTGCATGGCTGTCGTCCCAGAAGGAAACTTCTTCTAAAGATGATGCACATGAAAGCCGACAAGCAGACTACGGACATGGGTTACTGGAACCATGTCATGTTGTCTGATGAGACCAAGATAAACTTATTTGGTTCAGATGGTGTCAAGCGTGTGTGGCGGCAACCAGGTGAGGAGTACAAAGACAAATGTGTCTTGCCTACATTCAAGCATGGTGGTGGGAGTGTCATGGTCTGGGGCTGCATGAATGCTGCCAGCACTGGGGAGCTACAGTTCATTGAGGGAACCATGAATGCCAACATGTACTGTGACATACTGAAGTAGAGCATGATCCTCTCCCTTCGGAGACTGGGCCTCAGGGCAGTATTCCAGCATTATAACGACCCCAAAAACACCTCCAAGATGACCACTGCCTTGCTAAAGAAGCTGAGGGTGAAAGTGATGGACTGTCCAAGCATGTCTCCAGACCTAAACTCTATTGAGCAACTGTGGGGCATCCTCAAACAGAAGGTGGAATCGACATCTGTGATGTCGTCATGGAGGAGTGGCTAAGGACTCCAGTGGCAACCTGTAATGCTCTGGTGAACTCCATGCCCAAGAGGGTTAAATCAGTGCTGGAAAATAATGGTGGCCACACAAAATATTGACACTTTGGGTCCAATTTGGACATTTTCACTTAGGGGTGTACTCACTTTTGTTGCCAGCGGTTTAGACATTAATGGGTATATGTTGAGTTATTTTGAGGGGACAGCAAATTTACACTGTTACACAAGTTGTACACTCACTACATTGTAGCAAAGTGTCATTTCTTCAGTGTTGTCACATGAAAAGATATCATCAAATATTTACAAAAATGTGAGGGGTGTACTCACTTTTGTGAGATACTGTACATTTTAAATGTATGAATTTATCCCTAATGAGCAAGCCAGAGGTGGCAAGGGAAAACTATATGATTGTATTTGAAGAAGAAACCTTGAGGGACTCAAAAGGGAACCCATCCTCATCTGGGTAACACCGGATGCAATTATAAAGAAAGCCCTTCTATAACTGTGTACTACATGGTCAAATATCAAATAGAGTTCAACAGCATTGTGGTCCACACTCTATCATATCATCCGAAAAAGGAAGATTCATGCCCCTAGTAGTCACCCATTGATTAGATTGTCAGGCACTGCACTGAACACCTTACATCTCTGAATAATCACCAAGATATTCTGGAAGTACAGTGGAATTATTTTGGACCATTTTCTGGGAACTAGTTTCACTCCAGGACTTTGGGAAGATCAAGATATGTCACAGACTGAGTATAAAAGTGTAGTCGGTCTTGATTTACTCAGTCACACGTTACATACAGACAGTATCCGTGTGTTGACATAGTTCAGTGTAATTCAGTCTCATTTGGAATATTATTAGATTACAGTGTGTCTATTAGAACAATAACTGAATGTAAAAAAGTGCTATAACGACTGAGGGAGTTGATATGGATTTGTCTGTTTGCTGACAATGGAGGAAAAAAATGAGGATAAGTACTATTTACACATCTGTTTCACATTGATACTGATTTATTGGGCTTTAACTACCCTGATTTATCCAGAGTCAACTCTCTGGCTTGGCTGTTCGATGTTTTCCGGTTGGACTACCAGCTGTGTAGAACATCCTAAAAGCCAAGCTGAATTGTTTAATTCAACATGCCTTGTTACTTTAAGGATTTTTTAAAAAACGAATGTGTTTTTTTGCGGCATAAAAAGCACTAAAGGATACAGTGTCCATTCAATTACACAAATCAAAACTGAAATTTTAGAAAAGGATTTTATAAAAAAAAATCCTGTGCCCTTGTTGTTGTTTATTGAGTGTGATGTCTGACGTGTTTATTTTCCTCTTGTAGGTGATCTCGCTTCCCGTTGTTGTAATCGTACACGGCAGTCAGGAGAACAATGCTATGGCCACCATCATTTGGGACTGTGCTTTCTCTGAACCTGTGAGTAGCACAGACAAGGTTTCTTGTTTTAATAATTAAGGAGTCAATCACAGTGCATGCAGTGATAGGAAAATAATCAACGACGGGGTGGCATGATGTGGCCCGACGTGAAGCAGAGTTACTGTTAGCACACCGAAGTTGATTATTTTCTCATAACATCATGTCACAAAGTGTTGTTTTTTTTTCTTTGATACTACAGCAGTTTGCCAATGCTAACTAGTTCTATTTCAAAATGACACATCACACTTTTTATCCATTTATAGTTTACATTTAATCCAGGAAACAAATTCCTATTATGACTTCCATTCTAACAGCTGTAAGCAGTGACTCCCTCACCAGTTTCTCATTTTTTCCCCCTTACTTGATGTTAATAAGATTTTCTTTTGTAAAAACAAAAACAAAACATACTTTAATAGTCCTGAAGAACTTTCTGTGTTGGAAAACATTTTCCACCTAACCTCTGTTATAACGCGCTGAGACTGGAGACTCATTCCAAAAGTGTTATATTATATAAACACCTCCTCACAGACAACTTTATATCAATAATACACATTTCTAATCTACTTATTTGGAGTGTCCACCATACAAGTCCCTGTATAAGTTGTTACTATAGAAACAACAAAATATTACAAATGCGTTAAAATAAACTTGTAAGTACAGTTCTGTTGTTAAGCTGTTACTGAAAATGAATCAACAACTTCTGCTTCAAGATGCAGACTCAAGAATCAAAACGGTGTTGCGCTGTATGACGTGTAAATGAATAGTGTTTTTGTGTCATCATATACACAGAACAGGATCCCGTTTGTGGTGCCTGATCGAGTGCCTTGGAGTCAAATGTCTGAGGCTCTGAACTGTAAGTTCATGTCCGAGGTGCAGACCACACACGCGTTAGACATATGTAACTTACACTGCCTCGCTCAGAAGATCTTTGACAAGCCCGATATTTCAGAGGACTTCAGCAACACGCCCGTATCCTGGGCTCAGTTCAATAAGGTATTATTTCTCTTATTACTGAAGTGACAGTGCACATGTACATGTGCCGTAGTGTGCAAAAGTGTACTATAAAATTTTTATCTGTTATTAAACAGTAAATCAGTAATTCATCATTTTAGTCAGCTCATACATTTTTTTCCCAAGGCTGGGACAATTTTTTTGTCTAATAGCATATGTTTAATTAAAATCATAATATATATTCTCCTATTGATGTTTTAAGTGTGGAGCTTAAGTCCGGTCTTTAGACATTTTCTGTATTGACTTGGACTTATCTCAGATTTATTGGCATTTTTCCTTGGATTTGCCTTGGGCAGTGGTCTCGGTCTCAACTGAGAGTAATGTTCATGTTATCTTTTCTTTCTGCATGCACAAATAATTAGTAATTAAGTAAAAAAAAAAAAGTAATTAAATCTTCTAGAAAACAGACTGTGGGGGCTATGTAGCTTAGCGGTTAGCACATTTATCTCTTAACTCCCTCCAGGGTTGGGGGTTCAAATCTCACTGTGTGTGCAGAGTTTCCATGTTCTCCCTGTGCATTGTGGGTTTTCGCTGGGTCCTCCGGTTCCCTCCCACAGCCCAAAGACATGCGTTTGAGCTTTATTGGCATTTCGAAATGTTCTGTAAAGGAAAAAAAAAAGGGGGGGGGGAGGGGGGCGCGGGGGAGGGGGGGAAAAAAAAATTTTGGGAAAAAAAAAAAAAAAAAAAAAAAAAAAAAAATAAAAAAAAAAAGAGAAAAAAAAAGGATTCGCTCCTGACTCAACCTCAGCTCGTACTCATCTTGGACTTGACAATGTTGGTTTCGATTTAACTCTTATATCTTGGACTGACTAACACTTCATATTGATTCGATTAGAACAGTCCTCTAAGTGTTATGATTATCCCTCCTCATAGTCACATGATTAAAGTTTCCCCATATCATTGGACGCAGTGTGTCAAGTGCAATGCCAGGCTTTTCAGTTCTCTTCAAATAAAATTACATTGACTTGAACAGCCTTTGTCAAGAGTATGATATAGGAAATAATCTGGTAACTGCTGAAATCAGTTTAATCAGTGTTCATGTACACACATCCAGTGAGATCATATGCAGACAAATTTCATTTAATATTTCATTATTTCTGATACAGGAAGTTCTGCCTGGGCGAAACTTCACCTTCTGGCAGTGGTTTGAGGGAGTGATTGATCTGACCAAAAAATGCCTAAAGGCCTACTGGAGTGATGGGTATGGGAAGTGTTCTCAGATTGACCAGTAAACTTAACATAACAACATCATTTCTCAATCATCTGTGCTGTTGTCAACTGCAGACTCATCCTTGGCTTTATTGGGAAGCAGCACCTTCACATCATATTGCAGGACCAACCCAGTGGCACGTTTCTGCTGCGCTTCAGTGACTCTGAAATCGGCGGAATCACCATCGCCTATGTCGGCCTCAGTGATTGTATGTATGCTGAACAGGACAGATTCGTATTTGCATGAGTCAAAACATTTCAAAGGTCTATTTTGTTTCACTTTTCTGCTGTATGTACTTAATTTTGGCACCCTTATTTTTAGGCATTGATTTACACATATAAGTTTTAACCCCTCTCTGTCTCTCGCTCTCTCCAGCGGGATGTAGGAAAATCCAGAATATCCAACCATTCACCAAAAAAGATCTGGACTCTGTCGGCCTTGGCGATCGTATTCGGGACATCAGCCTGATCTCACATGTATATTCACATGGATCTGGACGATCTGCACGACTAACGCAAAAGAACGAAGCATTTAAGAAATTCTATACAGGCAAGTACACCGGGAACAGTATAACGCCTTTATGTTTGTGAGTTTGTGAGTTGTATGATCCTAGAATAGATGTTTTTTTTCTGAAACGTTTTGTGCTTCTCAATATTTTATCCGCAATCCGATGTCTGAAAGGTACATTTTAAAGTAGACTGATATTCAGTTTGATGCCATCTAGTCTGATTCAGAACGCAACCAGTTCAGCTTCAATTATAAAGAGGAGACGAGCATAGGGGCCATTTATATCATTCACTGGAACTGAAAGGCATAGGGGTCATGTCTCCTATTTTTGGGATTTTACTGAAGCACATACAGAAGCATGCAGAAGGAGAGAACGTGAAAAGAAACGTATTTACCGTAATTCTCAGACTATTGAGCGCACCTCAATATAAGCCGCACCCGTTAATTTTAAGAAGAAAAACAATTTTGGACATATATAGGCCGCACTTCTCTACAAGCCGCAGGAGTCCACGTTGTAACTGTCACGATTCGTGACGTAAACGAAGCAGGACGGATGCAAATGCAGTTAGGACGAGACCTTTTATTGAAGCAAAGGAGAGCAGACTCAAGAGAAACAAGAACCATGACTAAACTCAATGAATTAAGCTAACTAAACCAACTAACCTAAACATTAACTATGACATGAAACAAAGACTCTATATCTATACTCTATAAACCACTTCTACATCTATATTCTAAACTAAGTCTATACAACTCTAAGCTATACTATCCACTACTAGGCTATAAGCTATGTTACAAGCTACTAGGCTATAAGCTATGCTATAAGCTACTAGGCTACAGGCTATAAGTTATGCTATAAGCTAACTAGCCTTGACATGAACTCAGACATGAACAAAGACTCTAACTATATTCGCTATCTAATTCTAACTTTATATCTAATTACCCGCGTTGTGTGTGTCATGGCTCCCGGTATATATACACACCAGCCAAACTGCTAACAGCTACAGGCAATACCAATACACACGTGACTCGACAACACATGACAAGACGGGGCGGACACATGACGTCACCAATATGCATTTCTCCGTGTGATGAGGGGGTGTGCATGAAGCGCAAAACGACTGATCTGAAGAATGTAGTGTGAGGGCGTTAGATTTAATCCGAACAGTTTCGTTGTTCGGGGGTTTTTTTTGGTGTGGGGGGGGGAAATTTTTGGGGGGGAAAAACCCCCCCCTAAAAAGAAAAAAGGTCCATAAATTAGCGTATCGTTGTTGTAGTCTGTGTGTAAATATTATGATTGGTGCAACAGTTTCCATCCATACCGTTGCTAAGAACAAGTCAAATGAGGAACACTGTACTGGTGCATGACAGGAAGTTTCATACCAAGCATACTTCAGTATTTGTGTTGACATTTAGTTAGTACATGAAAAAATTATTTGTGCACTTTGTCTCAACCACTTGTCTTGTCAAATTTTTCACAGGATGCAAATCTTAATTTGTGTTTCGTACTGTTCCTGCTCTCACATCCCTGATTGCCTTTTTGTACTGAGGCAGAGTTTATTCACTATAGCAATTTGCTTTGTTTATTTCCTCTTCCTGAAATATGGAACAGCTGCACATAGGAGTCTCATGGGACAAGTTATCTTTGTTAGTATGTCTCCAGTTGAGCTGGATTTTATTTGGACCGAATACTTGGCCTAATTAAATGCAGTTGTTCTGACATTGACATAAAAACTGCAAAAAATGATCAACATGCCCTTTTATGTGATTCTTTTCTCTCAAAACATAGAGCCTGTACCACTATGCTGTTTAGATTTGACCGTCATCTTTCTAATTTATTATAAAGCAAATGATGCGAGTGATCTAACCAGAACCCCGGAGTCAGATGTTTTCACTGTGTGCATTGAATGTGCACTTAATCAAACTTAATTTGTTGTAGAGCAATCTCCCTTTTTTAAATACTCGCCTGTTGATTTTCTAAGGAGATTTAAATTGTGTAATTGACCCAAACTTGGATCGGTCAGATCCCCGTACTCTGAATCAATCTGCAATGATGGAGTTACTGACACTTCCCACTTAAATTTTTGTGCCTGATCTTGGGTTTTATAATTTTTATATAACCAGCGACAGTTATTGAGTAGCCGTGATGATTCGGGGGAGTGCGGGGGGTAGGTACTTTTAATTTTGTTTTCCTTTGTTGTTGTTTTGTTTTTTTTGTTTTTTTCTCAATGAAATATTTGGGAAAGGGTAGGGAGGAGAGAAAAGGTAAATGAATCACAGGTAAATGAATCATATGAAAATGAATAAATAAATTAAAACATAAAATATATTTTAAAAAAAATTTTTAAACAATTAATTTGTTGTAAATGTAGTAGAGGTATTAAAATAAGTATTCCGAATACTTAAGCCTAAAACTGCAAGCATAGTTTTCCTATTCGTTGTAGGACGCATGGCTGGAAAGGCTTAAAAATGAACATTGTGATAATCTTACATGACTCCCAGCATCACAGCTTTCAGAACCTCACAGTAGCTGCTTACAGCTACACATTTTCAAAAAAGGACACCGATAAATGCTGTCAAACGCCACATTACATTGAAAGAGGGATGAAATAATGTAAGCAAGAGAGATGAGAACTGTGAAAGATAACCAGACAGAACAAAGGCATAAAAAGAAAGAAAGTCCAAAAAAGGAAGTTGGTGAAAGTCATACAGAGATGCACCTAGTAAAGGGGATCTGCTGATTGGTCCAAAACATCATCAGTAGATGGAAGATGAAAATCAAACTGACAGAAATTCTGTCCGTGTATTTCAGTGGAATTATTTCAGTTTCAAATTTTGAACTTCATCTGATTATATCAATGTTGTTGTTCTATTCCAAGATTTCCATATCATGTTGTGCAATGACCCTGCTTTGACATAAACAAAGCTCTTGCTTTTCCCACAGTTCCGTCTGCACCACACCCAGATGGATACTTGCCATTCAAGCTCACCACTGTGGTGGATCAGTAAGTAATACAACATGAATAGTCTGTTTTATTAAAAACAAAACTTCAATTACTACAAAACTACAGTATACTTTCAAATTGACATACTGCAAATGCAGAGGCAAAATGTCTGGTTAAAATGATGACACATTGTTTTAAATTTCACATTCAAACAATTGCAGAACCCTACATTTCCTGTAGAAAAATCATTTTCGTTAAAAAAAAAAACAAAAAAAAAACTTTGTTTGCCTTGCACCTCCGGGGTTGGGTGTTTGATTCCCGCCTCCTCCCTTTGCATGTTCTCCTGGTGTTTCAGCGTTTCCTCTGGGTACTCCAGTCTCCTCCCCCAGTCCAAAGACATGCGTTGTAGGCTGATTTCCAAATTGCCCGTAGTGTGTGAATGTGTGTGGGATTGTGCCCTGTGATGGGTTGGCACCTCGTCCAGGGTGTCCCCTGTTTTGTGCCCCGAGTTCCCTGGGATAGGCTTCAGGCTCTCCCGTAACCTTGTGTAGGATAATGGGTGGATGGAAAATGGATGGATGGATTTTCCCCCATTTTCTCCTCAATTTGGTCACCTTCCAGTTCCCATCCACCCACCAGCCAGCCACACCTCCATCAAATGACAGCTACCAGCCAGGGAGGGTGAAGGCTTGCTCTGAGACACATGAATCCAGCCACAGTATCTCTTCAATATTCTGTTCATGCTCCATCACAGGGCAGTTTAGCACACTTAAAGGAAAGTGCTATTTTCCCTCCTCCACCTACGATTGGCTAGTGTTGTTGTTTTTGACAGGCAAGGAAATAATGCCATCCCTCCCACCTAGAAAGCACAATGAATTATGCTCTCTAGATTTCTGTATGGCTGTAAACTCGTGACCTCTTAGGTTCAGTGCTCAGAGCTCCCAAAGAGAACTAAAATATATAAATAAATGAATAAAATTCTCTCAAAAATATATGAGGCAAAATTATTGCGTTATTGATACCAAGAAAACTGGCATCTCAAAAAAAATTCAAGCTCAAAATTTGACTTAATTATTCAAGCTTCCTCAGGTTGGTTTTAGACATCCTGAGCATTGTTAATAAGTCCCTCCAGGAAGGAATTTTTCCACATACCTTTTAAGAACGCTATTGTTAGACCTCTGCTGAAGAGAAACATCTTGATTCTTGAAAAAGTCGTGTCCATACAAATCATATCTACATTTTGAAATCACTAAATAACACCTTCTCTTGGTCCGAGCCCCGCCTATGACACAGAGAACAGACAAGATTTCAGAGGCAGTGTGATCGGCTAAAATGTTGATGACATTCATTTTTATATAAATACAATGGGCAATACAGTGACGGAAAATGTATTTGATCCCCTGCTGATTTTGTACGTTTGCTCACTGACAAAGAAATGATCAGTCTATAATTTTAATGGTAGATTTATTTGAACAGTGAGAGACAGAATAACAACAAAAAAATCCAGAAAAACGCATTTCAAAAATGTTATAAATTGATTTGCATTTTAATGAGGGAAATATGTATTTGACCCCTCTGCAAAACATGACTTAGTACTTTTAGTACTTTTAGTACTCTTAGTAATTTTCAATGCCCTGGCAGAGGGAAGGAGGTTCTCACCCAAGATTTGACGGTACATGGCCCCGTCCATCGTCCCTTTGATGCGGTGAAGTTGTCCTGTCCCCTAGGCAGAAAAACACCCCCAAAGCATAATGTTTCCACCTCCATGTTTGACGGTGGGGATGGTGTTCGTGGGGTCATAGGCAGATCCATTTCCAGTAGTCTCTAGTAATGTGTTCCAGTACATCAAGGACAGTTAAACAATTATTTCAAAACATTCATGAATGGATTCATGTTCTTTTTTTAATTATTATTATATTTGAAGTCTAGATGCTCTGAGGCAGGAATTAGGCAGGTATTAAATTAGAGTATTTGTCATATTTATGCTGGATTTGTGTGTGTTTCGTGTCTAGTGAGCATGGAGCTGCCATGATACCTCAGCCTGAATCAATGCAGGAACAATTCCACATGTAAATATTTAAACACACATTTTCTCACACACTCATTCTGTTGGTTTGGTATTAGAGACCTGGCCTGGAGAATGTAAATCAGGCTAAAGGATGTTTGTCAGTGTTTAAATACAAACTAATCTTACTCATACTGCTATGCAAGCATTAGTCACTGAACACAGTTATTTTAATACAGTAAAAACTGTAAATGGCAGTTTATTATTAAAACCGTCCACTTTAACATAAACATTGACATATTTACTTGTGTTTTAATCACTATTTCTGTTTCTTTAGGCCCCAGGATTCAATGTTTAATATGCAAACGTAAGTATAACTGTTCATACAACTGTTACACCTTAATAACGCTGCTGCTTGGCGGTAGAAATAGTGACACAAAGCATAGGCTGTTGGTTTTTTACTGAAACATGATGTAATATGTTAGAAACCAAGCATGTGCTGATAATCATCCGTATGATATACAGTGAGATTTAAAGCATACTATATTATTACCACTGCAAAATATTGATTTTCACTCAGCTTTAGCGGTTTTTGGACCTTACATTTATTCATTTAGCAGACGCTTTTAACCAAAGCGACTTACAATCGAGGAAATGCAAGCAAAGCGATATATCAAGCAGAGAACAATACAAAGTACAGAATAAAGTAGTGATACTGTACAAGATTTTTACTTGAGTTCTAGAAGAACAAAGAGTAGTGTAGAGGTGTAATCTCTAATCTCTAATCTCAAATAATCTCTGCAAGTTGCATCACAAATTTTGGAGAAAAAAAAACAAAAACAGCAAAATCAAGCATTTTTAGCTGCAACAATCACCAAAAAAAACCTCATGTATGGACTCGATGGAGGTTGGAAGTTCATTCCACCACTGAGGGACAGTCAGTTTGAAGGTTCTGGAAAGGGACCTTATGCCTCACTGAGTAGGCACTACCAGGTGGAGGGAAACATAAACCCAAAGGAGGGTGTTGAGGTAGGGAGGTGCTGTTCCAGACAAGTTGTTGTATGTAGCATCAAGGCTTTGGTTTCTATAACTTAGTGATATTTTTTATGGGGTGAGGTAGTTGGCCTCATACCCAACCCCTAAACTGGAGGACTGGGTGTTGTCCTTCGTCTGGCCCCTCTCCTGGGACCTGTTCGACATGGTTAGACCAATCAGGGACCAAGTCCCCTCCGACATAGTTACTCAGGGTCATAAAGGCACGTAAACCACCCCACCACGTTAAGGTGACAACACAAGGGGGAGGCCTTATGTCTCACACGGGACAAAGAGGATTAAGTAAGTATCAAGGCCTTGAATTTGATGCGGGCAGCTACAGGAGGCCAGTGGAGGGAGACAAAGAGGGGTGTTACATGGGACCGGTTGAAAATAAGGCGTGCTGCTTCATTCTCAATCATCTGAAGGGGTTTGATGGAGCTTATTTTAAGAGCCATGGATAACATTCTCAATTCTTCTTAAGAATTCTCTTTATTTTACTTAATTAGTTTATTTAAAATAGTAGATTCAGTAAAAATGTGATTTAGGGTTAAGAAATAATTGTGACCTAAAAACGTAGACATCTGTATGTGCCTGGTAAAGGACTTGTTTGGTGAAAAATCAAACCCATTCCCTCAAATGTTGTCAATTAGCCAAAAGATGTTGAATCTTCTGTTTCGTGTTTTATTTATCAGTTTTGTAATGAAGCTATAAAGCTTTTGTAGCAAAATGCTTTCAGTAATCATGTTGACACATCCGTAAAAAGTAATGTCGTCAGTGACCACACTTTACCACGTAGCTAAAAGAGGTAACGTTGTGGAGGTGGACAGCTTGGATATCCTCTGGTATCATTTAACTCCCTTGACGCAATGTACCAAAGTTCGAAAGCAGAAGTGTACCAGAAAGATGGAAGTTATGCAGATAATATAATATAGTCCCAAATAGTTGGATGTTTAACAAGCTATTTTACAAAACAAATCTTTATTTTCTTTACAAATAAGAAATTATATTTTATTTTGGTGTGTTCGAGGCAAGGATGCAACTTGTAATTCCCCGTCCACAGCCAGTGAAGGCCACCGAATAAAACCCTCCTCAACTTGTCAAATTGGGTTAGTCTTTCCCCATTTATGGAGTGACGTCAAATCAACACGGCTGCTCACACTGTGAACAGTGTAAAGTGCCCCATCTCTACTTATCAGTTGGTTTATAGCAGAATTGGCTTTAGATCAGTTAATATACAGACAGTACTTGGGTAAATTTATAACACTGACCATACTAATCGTTGTTTTGAGAAGGTATACATCAAAATTAACGGCACTCGCTGTTGTTGCCGTGCTGCAATTTCAGCCCAAAGGTTCCGATCAAAAAATAAGAAAACTATGTAAAATATACCTATACCAAACTATACCTTTAAAACTTTGTCTAACGATCCAACATTATAGCTGAAGTGTTTAAAACGGGTGACTCACTATTTTTGCGCAGTCCTGTCTCTCTCCCTGCTACACCGTTTGCTTCCCCGTATCCGGAAACCCCCATGTCCAACCAAGGAGAAATGTACCCTCTCATCTACAGCAATAGAATGTGAGTCATACACACAGCAAATGTTCACACACGATTCCAGCCCTAATCATAAGCTTGCTTTTCTTTTTCACACTGCATGTCATCTTATTATCTTGTCTCATTTCATTCAGGGCTTTTAATTACCAACAATAAAACAAACAAACAAACAAACAAACAGCTGCAAATATCAGATTTGGTAAGTTGGAACCCCTTTTTGTTATCAGGACACCAGAACCACCAAGTAACATGGAGCTGGAGGAAATTCTCTCCAATTTGAACACTCCGTTATGATACAAAAGACTGCAGGAGAAGCCCGGAACCGGAAGCAGAGCATTATGTGCAAAAAAAAACAACCACACAGACATGCTTTGGGGCATTAAATGAATTTAAGCTCCCTGGGGATGGAACTTGGCTCATCTTCGTTGTATCAAGGATATCCAGTGGCCTGCTACACTAAGGATGTACAGAACAGTGCGCACGCTTTTGCCTGAACTTTATTTATCACATCTGTGATATTTAAGTTTGGGTTGTATATGCAGGCTTAAAGGCATGTTTAAGAGGAAATTTCCATTTAAATAATATAAATATATATATATATTTCCATTTAAATAATATAAATATATAAATATAAATAGTAAATGAAAAACTGAATTTGTCTTAACAATAGCCTGTGGTAAATGTGGATGTGAATAATCAGGCCAAATGGTGGCTTTCTGTTGTCCACACTGGGCGTGGTGTGACATAAATAAAAACTCCAAAAAATCACTTATAGTACCTTTAAGCCTGTAAATGGTGTGATGGTAAAAACCAAAGACAGTCTTTCTATGCTTCTTATTTCTTTCGCCTAATAGGAAGGAAGTTATACATACTCAGCTCAGCTTGCACAGTTCCTGTCATATGCCAGACTTCCTTAAGGCCACAGTGAGGAATTTGTAATGTCATCTTTCATAGTGTTTACAAAAAAAAAAAGGGCTAAATCAGAATTTGTATTTCACTGACTGTTGGTTTTTAAATTCATTTACACGCAGTCATTTGGCAGACGCTCCTACAAAATGTGCAATACGAACGACTTGAAGAATCTGCACGATTTCGCAATCAGAGACTAATGCCAGTTTATACATGTCCTAGACTGATTAAGAAATCCTACTACTTCTACTAAAGGTTTGCGTGTGGTCAAACTTGATGCGCTCTGGAAAAAAATTGCGATTACTTGCACGACCTACTGGGGATTGTGCTGTTCATGTGAGTAAAATACCATGTGTTTTCAGTTTTTCAAGTTTACCATAATGAATATGCGACTTGGGGCATCGTCTCTCAAAGTGAATTAATTTATCAGCCTTAATGTGATTACCTGCAGACTGAAACTATACCACAGGTGTTAAATTTGCTTGCACTATGCCTTAGTATGTTCGCATATACACACACACACGTTTGTGTGTGTATGTGTGTGTGTGTGTGTGTGTATATATATATATATATATATATATATATATATATGTGTGTGTGTGTGTGTGTGTGTGTGTGTTTGTGTGTGTGTGTGTATATATAATTTCACATTATATTATACACAGACAACTGTTGTTTTTTTTACACTTGCATGTACTCATACATGCAATTACTCATACATTTACCAAGATTCAGTTTTACTTTTATTTTTGCTTCTGGTAGTGTCTATCAAGACAAATACACACGCAAAAATGTGTCACAGGTTGACATCATCTAGGCAAGAATTCTTTGAAAATCACCTGTAATAAGCTTATTAACTACACATGCAGTTGATTCTGTTCTAAGTAAATGAGGGCATACAAAACAGTTCTCTCTATGATCTTAGAACAATCAGTGTTGGTCTTCCACTTGTCTGATATAAAATTCCTGACTGTGGCTTTAAGCAAGCATTCATTCCTTTCATTTCTCTTCATCCCTTTTCCTCTTTCGCATGGATGTGCCATATCATAGTATAAGGGCTTTAATGATTGTCATATAAAAGGTATTCAGAGGCACTAAACTTTGTAGAGTTGGTAGTCAATAACTCTGATCTTGGTGCTCCTGGAATGGCCCCTATGCCAAGGAGGTGGATGTTTTTCTGGTGGTCTGGGAAAACCCTTCGGCTGTCTGGAAAACAGACAGAAATGATGAAAAATTGTTTTTTCTGCGAATAATATGTTTTGACATATCTTCTTTAAAGGAGTAAATATATGTTTACCAAAATGATGTGGAAATGGTTTTATTTAGAGTATTTTCCTTGTACATCCTTGCCTTGGTGTCTACCTGAAGAGAGCATTCTGGGTAAGAAGTCAGTTTAACAAACATAGCAGTGTACGGAGTCAGTCTCCTGAAGATGTTTAAAACCCTGCTAGCTGTGTCATTTCCTAACACAACAAATGACACGCTTTGTTACATAGCTACGTGCTGAAATGAATCAAAATAAATATCATAAGGAATAAATTCACTCTGTATTCCGATTCCAGCTGCCAAAATGTCTGACGCTCCTGCGCAATCATGTCATCACCAAAACAGAGCACTTACACACTGTACAACACATGACAGCGGATAAAGTAGAAACGTTTAAATAGACTACAGGACATTAATACCGAAACAGAACTGAGAATTAATCAGCGATATTTTCACCACTGATGTTGGCGTGAACAGAGATCAGTGGAGAGATGACAACGAGGCTTGTTTTCAATCAAATTGAGATAGCTAATGCCCCATTATAAACCTTATTGTTCTTTACAATTTGTCAGTGATGGTTTGTCCATGGAGCAGAATATTTAAATGCAGTTTTCTAAAAAGAGAAGTGAGAAGAGATGTATTTCAGTTCATGAAATCTGTTTACAGAACTACGTAAAGTAGAATATGTGAAGGGTTTTTCCCAGGCCGCCACACATATAAATTCTAATTCTCCAGGTCAAGACTTGGCAGGCAGTTGTGTAAATTTTAATTTATCACCTCCATTTAGTCAAATAAAACCTTCTTTAATTCCTGGCAACAGTGTCAAATTTGATGCATTTCCTGCATCCTCTGTCCTCTAGCACACATTCAGTTGTGGTTTTCTTTCCTTACTTTCATTCCTGTTCGGGACATTTGTAATATTCAGTATTTACAAACACAAAGTTCTACTCTGCGAATATAATAGAATTCACTCATAATAAAAGTGACGCTATATGAGCAGATATAATCTATGCAGTAGCTCTATACAGCCTATCTGTACTTTTATCATTTCTGTCTTTATAAAGGGATTTATGTAAGAAATGTTAATAAGCTTGGACTTGTGCATCCATAGGCTAGACTCTTAATAACCAAAATCTTCAAGGTGCATGTTCTGTCTTACACACATTACACGTGTTTCATATTAAGGGGACCTTTAATCGTAATGCAGTGTTTTATGTGTAGCCTTAGGTGTAGTTTTTTTTTTTCTTTTCTTGTTTTATTATTATTACTAAATCTGAAAAAAAATAATCATGTCCTTTCTGCTAAGAAATATGGTATTACAATGTAATAATACTGTTCTGTTTTTGTTTTGTTTTTTTTGTAAAATATTCATTTGTGCCATAAGTGATTTGTAAAGCGGAAGCGTGGAGTCAAAATGAAATGCAAATAAATATATACGACGACAGTAGCCTTCTGTAAGGACACACACTGCAGTCGTCTTAAATTGCTCAAAATTTCTTCCCATGGATACATTTTGTGTTTTTATGGAACAGAAGTCGTGTATTAAAAAAACAAAAAAGTTTAAATAAAATGTTCCTTGGTCAAATGTAACTAGTTAAACTAATGCAAGTGTAAAACAATGCTTTCTTCTTCTCTTTTTTTTTTTCAAACAAAAAGTTATAAAGGCTGTAAAGAATAAAGTTAAAATGAAATACGCCGTAACTTTGTAATATAAATGTTCAGATATTTCTCTGTCTAGTTCAGGAAAAGACACAAGTATACCATTTTGTAACAAAATTACAGAACAGTGTAGATGAAAATAAGATGGTAAAAGGTCGTGGAGGACACGGTCATGATCATTCATGTATATTTGTCTAGTTTGAACACTTGGAATTACAAAATAAGGAAATCTTTACACTGTACATCTCGAGAACAAAGTGATTTCTATTGATGTAAACATGGAAGAATCTGACTGGAACATTTAGGTTAGAGAGATAAAAAGCAGCACATCAAACACTCAAACAGAGCATGCATTTGTCTGTCTATTCACTGCTCCTGAAACCGCAGGACACGTGCAGCAACATGAAGACAAATGAAGAAATAAGCCAAGGATTTACTTTTAACATTAGTAGAGGTGAAGCTGTGGAGAAACCTCGAGATCTCACCAGCATCACCTCTTTGGGTAGGAAAAGCTGGCACTGATTACACAAAAGCAAACGGACATTAAAAATTGTTAAACATTTAAACCCCTCCCCCCAACAGAGAGAGAGAGAAAAATGGATATAAACCACTGCACCTTCATGCACTCAGTTTGCATTCAAAACAACATTTGCCGAACCTGAAATAGAGTCATGCATTTTCACCAAAAGAACAAAAATAAGCTGAGGTCCATGACAAATCCGATGTTATCTATTAAACTTCTACTCAACACACAGGATTTAACCAAACTAGTTGTAAGAAACAATAAACCTACGCATGCCAAGTCTTATAGCAACGGATGTTTGAGAATCACTAGGAAATGCATGCCAAAAAAGAGCAAGCTGAATACAAGCCACAATCCAAAAACGCCGTCAGTTAACGTGAGTTTGAAATAATACACAAACTTACAAGTGTATTAAGATGGGACATTTCCTTTTCTGTGCTTGTGTTGGGGGGGGGGTAAAAGTGTAAATTATATAACGGATCGTTTCAGCTCTCTAAATTCGGATTGACCGAGACATGTTCTACGCCTCGATAAAATCAGAAATCCTCGATATAGGTGCACCTGTGACCACATTACAATTAATATCTGAATAAGTTACGTCCATCGATGCCCTAATCTTTGTCTGTTCTGTTGCTTTGCACCAAAGCTTACTGTTAAAAGACTACACCGCATGGAGGACTGTTTACAGTGAACATTATTAATAAGGAGTTCAAATTCATCTGGAGGTCACAAATTTGAATCCTAATGAAACCACAGCCACCACAAATGAATGCAGATTAAGCATTAAAGCATTAAGCATTTGCATTAATATTTCCCTTGTCAATCAGAGCAGCACTAAGCAATCGTAGGCAACTGTGAGCTCATGTATGTGGAAGAGGGCAGATAGCACTTTCCTCTGAGTGCGTTATGCTGCCCTCTGCAGATTCAGTATTTGGTTTAAATGGATTTTATCATATTGTTTTTGTCACCATTTTATTAAAGCAATAAGCCATTCGAGGGCATGTGTTAGTGAGTTTATCACGGGGAAGGTGGGTTTTCGGCACTCTGCTATGTGTCATGTCTACGAATCCCCTTATCCATGACAAAATCACTGCAATGCATGCCCTCTCTTGACCTATTGCTTTATTAAGACACCAAAATGTGCCGATGGATAAAGTGGAGGTGTCTATCACTTAGAAATTTAAAACCTTATCCAAACACAGTATAATGGGAATAAAAAGCCAAAATAAAAACTCAATAAAGCACACACACAACTGGAAGTATGTCTCAGTTGCCTTGAAATTACTTTCAATTGATATAATGTAATAAAAGATAAAAACAAGAACAAAGGCAAAAACTTGCTAAAACAATAGCGAACACTCAAGAACACTGTGAAAGCGGAAAAGCATGCAGAATGAAGTCCACCACTGTAGCGCACTCCTAGTCAACTACAACTCCGAGAGACGCTCCTGTCCTGAGCAGATTTAGCCACAGAGCGCCGCCCTACGTGCCAAAGTCTTCTACTAAGCCTCATTCTAGGTCATGCAGTCTGAAGGGGTGAGGTCAAAGTGATGTGGGAGATATTTCAACACGCCCAGACTCTGGATGCAGAGTGAGGTTGAAAAAGGGATAAATGTGGGCATGGCGGGTCGTGAAGCGTGTAGGCACTTGGTGAGGTGATACGGGTAAGAATGCCAACCTTTCCTGACTGTTTGTTTATAGAGCTTGTGTTTTGAGCTCGATGGGTTCGCCCCGTGTGTCCCGTTGGCCTTCAGCTTCTGCAGGTCCACTGCCTTTGAGAATGGCGATTCTTTCAGAGAAGCCACGCATGCGTGGGAACAGCAGGAAGTCGTAGAGCAGAGCACCCAGAGCACCGCCAATAAAAGGGCCAACCCAGTACACCTGTTAGAGATGTTTAAAAAATAAATAAAAATAGAGATTTAGGATTTGAAATTCAGTTAAAGATGCCGTGTTTTGAGTAATATTTCAAATGTATGTTAGAGCAGATGTATATATGCAATAGATCATTTTTGGCTTCTGTGTAGTTTTTCTGGCCCAGAAATTATCTCCACCACTGAACCAGAACAGACTTGCTCAGCGCTTAACCTTTGGGAATGGGATCTTAAATCCTGTTCACATTTGGTATTAACATTCGTCTCGATTAATGTCAGTCTTCCTCTACATTTGTTTTCAGGCAAGAATATCCTGCGAGTCTTATTCCATTAGTTGGTCCTTGCTCTCTGTGGCACATCGGGGTGCTATTGCGTTCACACTACAAATGTGGTATATGTGCTTATATGTCTCCCAAACTTCCTCCAAAGGTGCTTTGGGTGATCGGATCTCCGAGCCACTTTGGATCACTATTTAAAATCGGATCACCCAGGATGCATGTTAATACCAGGTATGAACAGGGCCTTAGGAGGAAGAGGAAACAGAAAATTGCCAATGTTTTCATTGCAAGTGCAACTCACTTTGTAGGCACCAGGGGGCTCGAGAAATTATAAACTGCCCCTTTAAGTTCTCACTGAGCAGATTTTGGGCTATTATGTTCGGTTCTATGCTCAGATCCTCTTTACTTATATCCTTTTGTACTTGTAAGTTGTTTTGGATAAAATCATCTGCCAAATCCATACTCACCCAGTGGTTGATAAAGTTCCTGAAAAGCACAGCAGGAGCAAAGGACCTGGCAGGGTTCATTCCAGCACCGGTATAGTACATCTAAAAGATTTCAACAGATATCTTCACACAAATATCTTCTTATGGTCAAAAAAATTATTAGATTAAAGTTATTAAATTATTAGAGTTTGTGACTAATGTGATAATATGAGTCTCTAACAGAAGGACAACAACGTTAATAGTAGGAGAGTCTCTCCAGGCTGCAGTCTTACCCCAAACAGATGGCCGATGAGCACGGAGAAGCCAATGGCTAGAGCAGCAGAGCCCAGACGGCCATTACGCCGATCATCGGTTACAGCAAAGACACACACCACCAGCTGCAGAGTCAGGAATACCTCCACTGTTGTGGCCATGCCAAGGCTAACGCCAGGCTGCAGCTAGTCACAGGAAGTCATACGGACAGAGCAGTCAGCATCACCATTTCTGTTGTGGTAATTAGCACTCTGAGTTTAGATCGTTGGCTAGATCGTCATTTTGTAATCCATGTCACAATCATTCGTTTTACTGTACATGTAAATATAAATGCATGGTTCAGTTGATTAGCTTACTAACCATGCAAATATTGACTGGATTCAATCACACATTGGACAGTCTATTTCAGACGTAGCGATAGCTCAAAATGTCCAAAATAGACTTTGTACGCAATTTGTACCATCATTTTTGTTTAGGAAAACCCAACTGTCCAATGTATGAACACACATCTCACTTTCTCCAAGACGCTCAGAGTACTTACTGTATTGAGAGCCAGGTTGCCCTTCATGTTCTTGGGCGTCACCCCATACAGTACAGCAGCACCAGCCAACGCCCCCAAACACTGAGCACAGATGTAGAAGAAAGCACGGAACAGGGACATCTGGGAGCTGACCAAATAGGCGAAGGTGACGGCCGGGTTGATATGGCCACCGCTGATGTGACCGATGGACTGGATGAACGTGGCAGCTGCCAGCCCAAAGCAGAAGGACACGTGGAGCACGTTGTAAACACCGCTGGTCCAGCGCAATGCAGCACCAAGCCCAAAGAAGACGAAGAACATTGTGCCGTAGAATTCGGCAAAAACAGCCCGCCAGAAAGACATGGACCGGAACTCCCACATGGCTGCAGTAGATTCGAGCTCAAAACACTTGAGGGGTGTAAACTGAGAACGATATGTCTCTCTGAGTTAAAGAAGAAATATCACCTCTAAATTTACCTGCAGTATACAAGAAACAACAGTTGGTAAAGTCTGGAACACCTCACTTTAGAGTGAAATCATCTATTTTTGTCATAAAGATTTATGTCTGGGACTGGCGGCTGTTGGTGTCTGCATGTGTGTGAATGCAGGGTAGTGTTAATAAAGATAGATAAACAAAGATAGAGTATGTCCTACAGACATTCAGCTCCGGTGTTGGGGCCAGTGGTGCAGGGGGTATTTATAATCCCCTTGGCCCAAAATGACATCATCAACCCCCTGTAGGCCCATGGGAGGTGTGTATGAACAATACGAGTCAAAACAGAAATACTTAACCCTTTTCCCACACATGCCTTCGAACATCTAGTTCATGGTCGGGCGTAATGGTACCAATATACTTTCACATCACATTTACAGTTGTGTCCACTTTCTTACACTTCCACAATCGCTGTCCTCAGTTCAACCCTCCTAAGGTCAGGTAGTATGAAAACAGAAACATCATTGTTCATCCTTTATACCATTTATAGAGGACCATGATTACTTTTAAAAAATTTTGACCATTGGTTAAACCATGCATGAACAAAAACGGTGGAAAATCTCTGTTGACTTTGTTATTCTATTCAGAGCGAGGCCTAGCCTGGAGAAGAGGCCCCAAATGATCCGGGACATTGTGAAGAGAAAACTAAAGAAGAAAAGGAAATGGTTTACAGGTCACTTTCTCTAGACTACACTGTAAACCCTCAGCCTTTAAAAGCTCCAGTGCCTCATATTGAGGATTAAGTGCTGCAAAATTGTCTTGTTCAGCTGGAGGACCCAGACATACATAGCTGCGCGTGTGGTTAAGGGAATTCGGAAATACTACTAACATTAATAATGCTTTTTTAATAGAACTTTCACATAGAACCTTTAAATATTCTTCATCCAGAACTTCACATTTTAGTAAATCTGTGCAAAACAATTAATAACCCACTTTCATAATAGCAATAATATACAAATTATAGATGAATGAAGAAATGATTGAACCGAACTCAATTGTTGTATTTCTGATCAGTAAACTTATGTTATATTAAACTTACTAATCTAATGATAAACGTATTAAAATGTGTAGTGTGAATGAAATGTTAAGAGATTTAAAAGCTCTAAGGTGCCAATAAAGCTAAAGCATTATTCTACAAATTTAAATAATAAGGCAAAGGATTTTTTTTTAAACAGTTATTTGACAACCTCTGGTGTGAAGATCATTTGCCACACAGCCTGCTTGGTCAAGACTGTGCTAGTTTGTTTGGAACAGAATTGATTAGACAGAGTTTACTTTGTGTGTGCTGACCGCTGCTATGCAATAAAGCTCTGGAAAATCCATGTTTGGAGCAGGACAGGAGGGGGAGGATGGGCTGGAGCTGAGCCTGTATCATCCAGAGCCGGACAGCACTGAAAGAATACTGCTGCACTCATCCATTTTCCTTTTAATCACAGGGCTAACAAAGTTCTGGCAGGTTCCTGCTCTGATTTGTGTTACTCTTAGAGAACATATTTATCAGAGAAATAACTGCTCTCATAGGGTAAAACCATCAGAACATTTAGCTTGACCTGCTTCAGAACAGTAAGCTCGTACTAAATATTTGAAGGGTATATGATGATATACAGTATTAAATAAGCTTAAGCTTAAGCTGCTACCCAAGAGATAAAGGAAGGTGTGAATAGTTTTGGACAGCTACAGTTTCCTTAGACTTTTCCCAGAGTTTCAGACATTAAAGATCTGTCTCACTTACGATGTGCAATTTCACTACACAAGTCCTTCAAAAATGATTAATAGAGTGGTGGATCATTGGTTAAGTTCTGCTCTAATGGCCGGGAAAGATACCAAATCCCAACACAATCAATTACCCATTATCCTCAACTATTCAACCAAAATCTGGGATTAAAACCTGACTGACTCGTTTACAAGTGATTTGCTTCATAGGATCGGGAGAACAGATCCCTGGAACACTGGGAGCAAAGTGGGAGAAGTCTTTTTAACAGTAGACAATGTCACAAAGCAGTTTTACTGATTTAGATCTCTTTAGAGCAAGCCAGATGCGACAATAACAAGCAAAACTCCCTGAGGAAGTTCTGGTTCTTCTTAAGGAACCAGACCGGAATGGAATTTTAAATCATTACTGTATACAAACTGTAGAAGAGAAAAGTCAAATAATGCTGAACATGTTGAAAGGATGATGGACATGGAAAATGTATGAGCGAATTGGATCGTTTTAAGTCATCCAGAACAGTAATGTATAACAACTTACAAGTAGTACACACTCACCATCCACTTTATTAGGAACACCTGTACACCTCCGCATTCATGCATATATCTAATCAGCCAATCATTTGACTGCAGAGCAATGCAAGAAATCACGCAATACGGTTAAATCGTTATCACATCGAAGGGATATGTCTGTGACTTGATGATGGTTGTTGATGTGATGGGCTGGTTTGAGTTTTGAGAACCCGAGCTCCTGAATTTATACACGCCGGTACACAGTGTGTAAAAGAGTGACTGGTGGTGTACTCTGCGGGCACACCCAAGAGCTGTACTACAGCCTTAGGTCCCTGTACAATCGGAGCAAGAGTCTGGTCTGTATTACCAACGTCAGGTCAGACTTGTTAAAGTGCGTTGGGGTCAGCCAGGGCTGCCCTTTGTCAACAATTCTGTTCAAGACTTTCATGGACAGAATTTCTTGGGGCAGCAAAGGGGCAGAGGGGGTCTGAGTTTGTGACCTCAGAATAATATTTTTGCTATTTGCAGATGATGTGGTCCTGTTTGCTTCATCGAGCAGTGACCTTCAGCATGCTCTGGGGCAGTTTATAGCCGAGTGTCAGTTTGAAGAGTCGTTGGTCCTCTGCATCGAAAGCAACCATTTGAGGTGGTGCGGGCATCTGGTTAGGATGCCTTCTGGATGCCTACCTGGGGAGGTGTTTCAGGCAGGGAGAACCACCCAGACAGGACCAAGGACTAGATGGAGAGATTATATCTCTTGTCTGGATTGGGAGTGCGTTGGTATCCCCATGGAGGAACTGGAGGAGGTGGCTAGGGAGAGGGAGGTCGGGGCATCTCTGCTTAGACTGTTGTCCCCGCAACCCTGACCCAGATAAGCAAAAGAAAATGGATGGCTGGATGGATGGTTCGAACTGCCACGACAGATATAGTAACTCAAATAACCACTCTTTACAACTGTAGAGAGCAGAAAAGCATCTCAGCATGAACAAAACATTGAACCTTAAGGTGGATGGGTTACAAAAGCAGAAGACCACATTGGGTTTCATTCCAGTCAGCCAAGTACAGGAATCTGAAGCTATCATGGTAAGCAGATGTACAGGTGTTATAGTGTTATAGCAACTTACAGCAACTGGAAGTTACTGGAACCTCACACACAGTTTATCTGGTGTACAAAATGAGAAAAGCAATTTTATCAGGATGCTCCCCCACTGACATTTGTTAGAGATGACAAACCACAATCCAGTGATTGATTAAAATAAATTATTAAGTAAATTGTGCAGCCAGTTGCAGATGTGCAGGAGTGTAAACGACTGGTTCACACAACATGAAAAACTAGTCATCATCTGCATCATTAGCAGATATCTAGTGCTTATAAGAGAATATACTGTTATTATCAAAGAAGAGATTTTAAGAGAGTTTAGTAAAAACAACTAGCATGAATTATCGATGAATCCTCATTTGTCTACACATTCACCTCAGGCCTTCACTCTGGACTGAACAGAGATGGTGAAAGTACCGAAATTCTTCACTCAAGTATAAGTGCAATTACTCACGTAAATAAATCCTCTGGTAAAAGTACAGCTACAAATTATTCACTCAAGTTAAAGTAGCAAAGTATAAACGTCTACATTTCCTTAAGTACAGGAAAGATTGACAAAAGAAAAAGAGGTGTGCCTCAAATCACACACTGATATTAGCTAAGGCTAACATTGTAACAACAACTTTATTCATCATCTCTGAAATGTTAGCTAGTATGGTAATATATCCATCCATCCATCCATCCATCCATTTGTGGTACCGCTTATCCAACACATGGTCACTGGGAGCCTGGAGACTATCCCAGGAAGCTTGGAGCACAAGGCAGGGGACACCTTGGATGGGATGCCAACCAAGCGCAAGGCACAATCACACACACCTTCACACACTACGGGCAATTTGGAGATGCCAATCACCCTACAATGCATGTCTTTGGACTAGGGGAGGAAACCCCCGAAACACAGGGAGAACATGCAAACTCTGCACACGCAGGGTGGAGGCGGGAATCAAACCCCCTAAAGTGTACGAGCAGCAGATAAATTACAGTACTAGGCCTCATTCTCAGTCACATCTGCTAAAGTGTAGATTTGTTAGGAATTGAATCTGTTACTAAAAAGTCGCAATATGTCTTTACACATATTATAAAGAAATGTAGTGTTTGTAAATGAAGTGATGTTGAAAGTATAAATGCTGTAAAAAAAACAAAAAAAAAAACAAATGCAAAAAAGTAATTGTACTGTGTTAGTTTCCAACACTGGGACTGAGACAGTACTGAGTTGGGAGTCTTGTACATGAAAACAGGCATTTTGTAAGACAAAGTTGTGTTGGATTTGCAGCGACAACCAGTTTGTGCATTTCTATTGTGTTGTGGATTTACATCGCTCATTTGTTAGTAAGCCACCTTTTGTCGCCAGAGCATCCAGAGCATGGAACAGGCTCATATAAACCTGCTTGCGTGGGGACTTTGTTATTAACTCTTCCACAGAATGCTGACACTAACCCAGCATGTTATGCTCTCAACATGACATCAAACCCCCAAACTCCACATTGCCATTGGGAAATCTTCAGCTAACTAATAACTCTACAATCTCAATGCTAAGCAAGAGACTTCACTTATAATGGGTAAAATGTGAAAATGTTGCACTGTGCAAATGCCAAAAAAACAACAACAACAGGTTTTATATTTCACAATTCCTCAATTATTAGTTTTGTTAAATATTTTTGCTTGACCTAATGGTTAAAACGTTACAACAATTCTAAAACAACTTCTGAACCTTACAGAATTTGTTGACCGTTCCAGATGTCCTCAAAGGAAATGAGTAATGGATGATAGAACATGCTGACCATGTCATCTGGTCCACATATCGCTGTGAACCACATGTCAGCAGTGAACTCATCTAAATCTAGCTCCACCAGGTTTACATTAGAGTATTTAAAAATAGAAATGCTCGCACAAAAATGTTCACAAATGCAGTTGAAAACTTTATACTGTATGTCGCCGCTTACTACTGAGTCACCTTTGGCCAACTTTTGCATGGATTTCTTTGCTATCTGATTGCATAAGCATAGCTAAGGGGTGGCCAAAGCCTCCCTCTTGTGAACCATTAAGACATTTAGATCAATATCATATGATGTGAAACAATGTTTTTGTTAAACCTCACATGCAGAAGTTCACATACCTTTGCCACTCACAGATATGCAATATTGGGTGTGTGTGTGTGTGTGTGTGTGTATATATATATATATATATATATATATATATATATATATATATATATATATGCAGAAAATTCTAAAGGGTTCACAAACTTTCAAGCACCAACGTAGTGAGCCACAATATGTCATTTTCTATAGATGCAGATTAGTACTTGGCCGTGCCATACTTTGATAAACCAGTGAAGTGATTGTGTCTATCATGGAAACCCCATTATAAAATGTTTGGCCACGCCCCTGCCTGAGTGCACTCTATAGTTTCACTGTAGTTACATAATAATATGCTTAAGCTGAATAGCTGAATAATAAGCCAAATAATAAGCGGAATAAGGGGGTTTAATGGGTTAAACTTTTCCATGTTTCTGCCTTCATCACAGAAGGCTTCTGTCTAGTAGATGGCTCATACAGGAAATGTTTCATCTTCATCTGGTGGGTGAGAACCTCGGAGCATTCTGTGAGAAAATAACGTTTCGACTCCCTCTGGTGGTTGTTCTGTTCTGTCAGCGCCTAGAAAAGGCCTTCCCTGCTGAAAAAACATTAGAAACCATCACAGAATTTCGAATGGTTTTCACTACAAATACCATTACAAAGCCTTTTAAAACCATTAACACTACCATTATTGGATCTTAATGGTATCCACTAGAGATAACATGCCACCAGTAGAAGGCAACAAATTACCAGTAGAGACCCACAGGAACCATTACAATCTCCGTTAAATCCAATACAATTCCCATTATAACCATTACAAATTCTGTGAGGGTTTCTATATATTAAATAATAATAATAATTCCGCAGGGGCTTTGCTGCTGTTTCTACAGTTTATGGCAATACCCTCAGAACAGCTTGAAAAGACTATATTTGATATTCTTCATTATCACAAGCAACACAATGTAAGTTATAAATGTTCAAAAGTTTCTAAATGTGATATAAATATTCTGTAATAACTTGTCAGCTTTTGGATTTCCCCAGTTTTTCCTCTGAATGATGTGTCAGATAACACTCAGTTAAAACACTGCAAAATGTGAATGAAATCCAAAAGAGCTCTAGTTCATCTTGATGGATTCACAAAGAGGAAATATTCATGCCTCATTTTTCCACTAATATGGCTCATCGTGTGTGTTCAGGCACGCAGTAAGGTTATTGCTTCCCCATACTATTATGACTTGCTTTTTCATCTTAAGTGGAATTTGTGCATGGTGAAACTATGTTTTTGTAGTTGAATGCATGACTCAAGTGAAAAATCAAGTTTACTCAACTTCCTATTGAACCCAAATGGTGTCTTATCCACCATATAAAACAATACCTAAGAGTCCTAGGCTAGGACATCAAATGACTTTCTGTAATCTATGCAAAGAGACAAAAATTCACTGTCACTGAACATGCGAATTTAGTGTTATAACGCAATCAAAGTGCTCAAAATGTCTACGTCTGAGTTTTAAACCTGATTTGTGCCTTGACCAGAAGGTGTGTTTTTTTTTTTTTATGAAATATGAACCGAACCGCAGAAACACTGGAGGGGAACCAACACTGTCAGCATGGTGTGTGAATTCTGGCTCGGACAGTTTCTCAACCTCAACATCAAGTTCTTAATTGCTCTCAAATAGTGACTGGTGAGGGACTATAATAATAATTTTTATTTATACACACCTGTTGTACTTTCTAATGAATTTCATTGTTTCGATTTTCCTAAATATAAACAAACTAGCCTAATTTAAACCATTGCAACCCTGACCAGGTGTTTTCTAAGCGTGCTATAAATGCATCGTTATGTTGTTTTTTTTTGTCTAACATTTCTGACCACTCTCTTGCACCTGCATGAAAGTAAAAGCAGTTACATTTTGTTGTGTCTAGCAGTATCCCCATCTCAATGCATACCTCTCGTCTAAAAAAAAGAAGCCATGCAAAAAATTAAAAAAAACTATTTTTTTAAAAGGTGAAGAAAAAGACAACCTCTTACTCTGCCACTATCTGTATTCGCGTTCGTTTAGAACATTACCTGGACATTATGATTATGAAAGCACTCATATTTGATTACCTTCAAAATTAAAAATTAAGTAAAATTCTAAACATGATTCATTCATACTGAGAAAGTTCGCAAGACACTGCACAGCAAGGCTTGCATGTCTGGCTTTTTGGCAAGACATTTCATTTTGGGCATGTGTATACTGGTAAACCGTACATATGCAGCTTTTCTGTTAACAGTGAGGGTTATAGTTTAAATTCAACACTGTTACCATGACCTAATCAGAGTCCTATATAATCACATGCTGATAAAATGTGCACCATGTTTCAGCATTTCAGAGTCACCTTTGGCCCTTTGAACAAGGCCTTTCCGCCTCAAGTGCTTACTTATACATTTAAATTGAATTCCGTGTCACCAATTTACTGGAATTTTGCTTAAAGCTAGATAGTCAAAAGAGGTGGAGCTTTTTGAGTTGGACGTTGATGGACCACCATATTCATTTTTGTCTCCAATTTACAGAGCACACGGTACACAAACTGGAGTTTTTCCTTCAACATCTGCCAAGAAGGAAAAGTCCATTTGTGATATGATTCTGTTGCTAAGGTGTTGTATTTTCATTATTCATGTGAGAAGTTTGCAGTTGTGAGCCACTCTGACGTCACAGGGCCGTTGCTAGCAGTTACAATGGGGGAGGAAGAAACCTAATTTTACCACTATCAAAAATAACTAACATTCAAGTTTTACTGTTAATGTTTAAAAACCTCAAGGGCAAAAACTTCTTACTTACCATTTTCCAGTGACACCCAAGATCACATTTATGAGAAACAATCAACAAGATGACGAGCATGATGGTGTTGACTGCAGGATTAGCATGAAAGTTGAACTTTTGGAACCTGTGTTTTGGCAGAGGGTACAGATGAGGATGTGACACAGCTGGACAGACTAAACCGCTGCTGCATTGCTGCTGGAAACAATCTGACCTCCGTCTGGGAAAAAAAACAAAGAACACTCCCCCTCACCAACTCGAAATTCCTACTTGGAAATTCAATTGGAGTTCAGCAAATGATCTCAAATCAACATGGCTGCTCACAGCATCAACAGTAAACAAGCTATAGCGTATATACAATGTTTGCTTGTTATATTTATAACACTGACTACACAGTTTTATTGAAGTAAATATACATCACTCCTCAAAGCAATCACAGTTAACTGACTACCTTATTGCTAACAAAATGTGAACATCAAGGTTCCATGTTTGATTTATTTCAGTATTTAAAAATAAACGAGCTTTGTTAACAGAATTCTGACCTGGAGCACAAGAAAAATTAAAAGATGGGGTTGAAGACAATTTCCCCCCCACAATAAAAAACAACAACTTCTTTATGCACATTTCATGTACATTGCATTATATTACATTAGGGACATCTCAGTATTTATTAACCGAGAAAAATAAGCCAAATATATGCTTTAAGCGCGAGTTTTCACAATTCCTTGACAACAATTTTCATTTTCCAAAGTTAAATATCGAGATAGTAATGAACTTTTTTGTACTTCATGTAGATCATAAACCATTGAAACCTTTTGAGAAATGTAAACATTATTGTGGTTTTTATCAAGAAAATCCACAGGTCCCCCGTTTTTTTCAGGGCAGTCTTGCCCGGCTCAATATGGCGGACACATTAGCATATCGCAGCAATGGGCCAAAGTGGCATCTATATACAAGTCTATGTACTGGGCTACTTGCACAAATACTTCTACTTCTGGCTCATCCTCTATAACGACAATGGTGCTATTGATACCTGGTGTCTACAGGATCTTCTGAAACCGAATAATGTTCATCATATACGTAAAAAAGCCTCTTTTAGTAAGCTGGAGAAAGGTTTTGGACTGCATGCTTAGTCATAATGTACTTTGAAGGTAAGAAAATAACAATTAGCCCAACATTGGCTAAATTTATTGTAAAGCTTTTTTTATATATAAACTTTTTTTGGTCAGAGAACATTATGGGTAACGTAAGAAACCACTAAAGTAGAAAAAGAAAAAAGACCAACATGTCTGACTCGATAATTTCATTACAAAGTTCATCTTTGCCAACACTGAAGTCACATGTTCATTATAAAGATTAACATGCAAGTCGTTGAGGGTGGATTTTTCCTTTAATTGACAGCTGCCAGAATGTGAGAATTATCCTCACCTTTTAAGCTGCACTGGATAAAAGTGCCAATAAACGTGAACAGGAAAATTTGACTTACATGGGTTACTCAACACGTGTGAAATAATTGTTTAGAGACAGTTTATTAAAAATATGTAGACAAAACCCCACTGCGTTTAACAAACTTAAGTTCCTCAACCTGTGGTGGCAGGTTAGCACAACAAACATTTTTAGTCACACTTGCATTGATATTAGGAGTGCAATCACAATTTGGTCAGCTATTGATAAATTACCCTTTTGTTCTGTACAGCGGTGAAGCTTACATTAGATCACTTCACATAAATGGAAGATATCAGTGCTCAAATGCCTGCTACACATTCAAGTGTGACAATAAAGGATTACTAACTTGAAATTATTTGGGAAAACTATGTGTACAGACAGGACTATGCACTTTGAACACATTTGATTTACACATCAACCTGTTTCATGGAAAAAAAAATTAAAAAAATTTATCTAGAGTGCCAACAAAACATGTCTCCCAGTGAAATGCGACAGGCAACTTCCCCTTTGAATGTAGATGTATTTAAATCCAGTAAATGTTTTAGCTAGTATTTGCAGTTGGGGAAAAAAAAAAGAAGCCAACGTCTGAGAAGAATGCTTCACACCCACAAACTGAGACTTGAATTAACATAAAAATTGAAATAAGATATCCTGACAACCAGGAATTGGGTAATTCGGATAGAGAAAACTGTAATTTTCCAATCACTGGGAATTACAATGTGCATATGCTATATAATGGTTCCTCACTGACACCGGGGAAAGGCGATCTCTCTCTCTGTGTGTGTGTGTGTGTGTGTGTGTGTGCACATCCTCTCCCACAGCCACTGTTAAGTAAATGGACGATAACTAGAATCCACAAAGCATAATGGTGAACTTTAATTGTCCATGCAGAATAAAAAGGTAAAGAAAGCAGTGTTGATGACTTGACAGCCATTAACAAAATGGTATGTATACTCTGGTGGGACACTCAGAGCCTGGAAAACAGCTTCAATTTAGGTATTTTGTTGTTTGTGTTGATCTGTGTTTTTTAATTGAATCTTCACCCCCCACAACTACCCTTTTTTTTGTCAAATATCAGTTAAAGAACGATCCTTGTTTTCTGCCACAGCATGTCCTTTGCAGCTTCACTCGAGATCTGGCATTTCTGTAAATAATTTAGGGACATTATGGTTAATCATATCATATTACACACACACACCAACACATACATTATCCACACAGTGTGAGACTTACGCGCAAATGTTTTTATGGCATTAGATTATTGCTGACGTGGGGAAAAACAAAAACAAAAAAAACAACTTACTTTCGTCGTCGCTATCTGCAGATTCTTCCTGCAATTTCAAACAAAAAGTCACATTTGTCAAAGAATGTATCTGAATTGTCATTTCTTTTTTGGGCTGCTCGTAAAAATTAAAACAGAAATACCGCATAAAAGTAGCTAATGGAAACTTCTGTAGCGAGTTTACAACAACAAAGAAGAATAAATCCCATTTAAAGTGTATTAGATCAAGCAGAGATGCATAAAAATTCAACCAAAAATATTGTTAACCAAGACTTATTGATTCATTCTTTATTGTTCGTTTCTTTTGGATTTCTGTTATTACTACTACTACTAAATATTTTATTCACTTCATTATTTCTGACACTGCAATTTATACAATTTGGACAAATAAATAAGGAAATAAATGAATTGAATAAAAACCACAATGCAATTAAACTTCTATGAGAATGGTTAAGGCAATCCCCACTTCATTACACTTCTAAAACAGGATTACCATGAGCACTGTATTAATGAATGGAATAATCATATTTCCCGGCACTACTCGAGCTGTCTTGCAAATGCACGTTTATGACTTGTGCAACGAAAACAACTTGACCATCCTTTTAGTCTTACCAAAGTATAGAAAAAAAAACAATAATTAATGCAAGGCCAATTTTTTTTTTTTTTTTTTAAAGAAATCAACATTTGACTTTCTGTCCAGCGTGGAGTGAATTTGACAGGATTTCTATTTTTATTTTAGTGCATCAGTGTTAACATGACTACACAGTGAAGTGTTTGGTCACGTGATGAGAAAATGGTCTTACATCATCTGCACCATCCATTTCAGGCAGATCATCTTCCCCTCCCATGTTGTTCATCATCTGTAGAAACAAAGTAAAACATTCAGTACCGTTTTATTTTGGTAAAACATTTCTTAGCATAGCAATAGCAGTTACACTTACCTCTGAGAATCGGTCATAGCTGGACAACTCTTCATCTGAATCATCTTCCCAGTCTTTCCAGTTATTGAAGTCAACGCTGAGCCAATTGAACTACATTTATATATAAAAAAATTAATAAAATAAAAAAAATTAAAAGAAGGATTCAGCATCTCTTGACCACCAAATCGTTTGTATACTTTCTTCAAGCAATAAAGAAACAAAATCCCACCTTTGCTTTGTCTTTCGTTAACCTTGGCCACGACTTGCCAGGTTCTGCTTTCCGTAGACAGCAGTACACAGACCTGTCTGTACGTTTGTGTTTTGAATCCTGCAAAACACACACAACGGACTCAAGGAAAAAAAAAAAAAAAAAAAAGAAGAAGAATCCCCTAATAGAAACCCTCATAGAATTTGTAATGGATTTAATGAGAATTGTATTGGGTTTAATGGAAACTAATAGTCCCTGTGAGTCTCTGCTGGTAATTTGTTATTTGTGGCATGTTATGTCTAGTGGATAACATTAAGGATCAATGATGGTTTGTGTAGTGAAGACCATTAGAAATTCTGTGATGGTTTCTATTGTTTTCTTCAGCAGGGATATAGCAGAGCTGTGCCAGTGTTCTCAGGGTTAGTCACCAGCTCCAGCCGCCACGGCCAAAAAAAACAACAAAAAAACTGCTAATATACTTACATTTGGGTCGATGGCCTCAAATAGTTCTACTTCATTATGATATTTGATGCTATCGATTCCCCCTACACAACTGAACAGGGAAAAATGACAAATATATAAAAGTTGGAATGAGAAAGGATACTGGCATCTACGCAAGCAAACAGACAAGCAGTCCATCTCATTTACATGCCGGCATTTCACTACATACCTGAAGTTAAGCTTTGATTTGTTGAATTTCACCTCAACATCTTTGCTGTCTTCTACACAGAACTCAATAAAGACAGAGTCTCGTCTGTCGTACCACTTAGCAGTTGATGGCTGCCTGTTGAATAAAGAAATAAGTAGTTAGGGCACATCCATGAAACAGAACATACAAACATGCATCAAAGTGTAACTTGGGACCAAACTGCACATGCAGATAGAGCGATCTAGATCTAAACTAAGCACGCCACACCACCACATGTATGCCGTGGACAACGAAGCATATCCACATATTAAAACTTGCAAACAAAAACTGGATGTGATGTACTATTATATTGGCTAATCCTTTGGTCAATGCTCTTCAAGCTTGGGTAATTGCAGTCTCCACGTGCCGTTGGCAAAGATTAGTTTACTCTTAGCTTACCACCACTGCATTTCCGCCCAACAGACAAAAGCTTTACTAGTACTCTCTTTTCCCTGTGCTATATAATCCTCGGCCAAATTTATGCTGTCGTTTTGGTTAATTCAATAACGCGTCATATGAAACCAAACGAACCAACAGCATAAATTTGCTCCGATTCAGTCACCAGCTTTAAAGTACTACTTGAGTATCCAAGTATAGGAGCCACTGTGGCCACGTGCGAGGCAACATCACATTCGCTTTAATACATCCAGAGTTTCCAGCGAGTACCGATAATCAGATTTAAATGACTAATTCTGCCGTTTGTTAGGTTCAGTGGAACGCGCGTGCGTCCAGGACTAGTGCTTAAATGCTTTCCCTGCTCCAACACACCCACTTTACCTGAACAGAAGCTGATTAGTTCAATTAGGTGCATCGGAGCAGAGAAAACACTCAAAATGTTCAGGACACAGTGTACTCCTGTGTCCCGAGGAACCTCTGACCGAGAATAACCCGGAGACAAGACTTCATCCAGTCCTGGTGCGAGTTTCATCCTGATAACGTCGGGATCTCCCCCAGACACTGCTTATACTTAGATGTCCCTGATGGCCAGGGGTCAGCGGATGTTACCGTGGCAACCCTAGACACATTCAGGCACCTGTCCAGAGCAATGCTAGCACCCAAACATGTGCAGGGGAAAAAAAGACAACCCCTCACAATGAAAGTTAACCTAGATACACGAATCATCATTCGTCGTTTCTGACGCCGCACGTTCCCTCAAGGTCGCCTGTTTAAATCAATGGAGCTCGCATTAAGCCGATTTGAGACCAGCGAGCGCCACCTAGCGCTGCTCCGATACTGCAACATCACGCTTTCAGGGCAAAAACCTGCCTCGCTAACAATAGAGCTAATGCACGGCACACGATCGATTACAAACCGCAGGAGTCTGTGGAAAGCTTTCTGAAAGCACAGACAGACACGTGAAGCAGCCATGCAGAAAGAGGATTATTAAGAGGAGGGGGGAAACCCAAAGCTTGATCAATCTAATTCAGCATCGTGCAGTGGGCGTTAGCTCGCGCGTTTTCTCCTATTTTCCATGTGGCCCAGAGAGCACCACTGCAGTACGAAGAGGAGCTAGTATTATAAAATAAATAAATAAATAAAAGTAGTACATGCCACGTGAGTTTGTACACGTTCGCTAGCGGACTAGCTCAGGCGCGAAACAGAGGCCAGAAATGTCTACCAATGTTCAGCCATCTGAATTCGCTAGCACGCGTTAGCAAGCTAGCATTACTCGAAGCAAAATGGTCTCCCTGGCCTTACAATTCCGCTTTAAAACCTATTATTATTATTTTATTATTGTTGTTGTTGTTGTGCGTGTAAATGAACGCTGGTGTTCGGAACCGAAAGCTCGGCTGACATTCTTTGCTAGCTGGCTAGTTATGCGCGAGCTACCTAGCTAACAAGTTAGCACGTCTCGTTCCGCTTGGAGAAAACTTACATGTCGGGATCAGCTTTCAGCAAAATGACACTTTTCTTATTTTTTATTTGTATATTAATGTATGTTTAAAAAATAAAGATAAACGACAGTCTTTGGGTCGGATCTGATACACTCGCAAAAACACCCCCCACACACACGAAAACAAACGGCTAGCAGCGGTAATCGGACGCTCGTGCAAATCTCCTGCGGAGTCCTCGCGTGGCTCTCGGTGTGTGCGTGCGCGCGCGTTGTGACGCAACTCGCACTTTCTGGCGTCTTCTACGGCGCGTTCAGGAGGCGTGCGTGCGCGCGCACACCGAGCTTGCTACGTCGCCATAGTAACACCACCCGCTGCTCCTCCACGGTGATGGCGGAAGCGTCTCCCAGCAGGTTAATACGACCGATAACGACAATATTGTCACATAATCACAAGCGATACCAAAACAATACTATGATCAAATAAATACATATCTAAACGTTTTTATTTGTCTGTTATCTAACGTTTTATTTTGAATTGTTTTTGGAACATGGCGGTATGGTGTCACAACAGGTAGTGGTTTTCTGAATAAGGTGTTTACATGCAACAAATTTCCAATTAAAACCGGTGTATTCCAGGGTTTGGGAATCAGAAATTCTTAATCTGAAAAGTCTTAATCTGAACTGGACAATCAGACTCAATACTAATTAGAATATTGGCTGATTAATATTGAACTACTGATGCGCATGTCAACTTAGTCACTGGTAATTTGCAAACTGTAACAATGTTATTTATGATATAAAGTAACATATATGGATGATTATATATATATATATATATATATATATATATATATATATATATATATATATATATATATATATATATACACACACACACACACACACACACACACACACACACACATATTAGGTCTTTAAAGGCCATATAAAAATGTCAGCTTTCATGTAACGACTCATGTAAGTTTTTGAAAAGGAAATCTTTGCTAATTTAGAAAAAGTTACGGCCAGAACATTTATATTGTTAGTAATATTTCAGTATGAATATTTACTCGATTGAAGCAACTTATAATTACTTAACATTTCATACCTTATTTTATAGTAAAATCATGTTGAAAGTGTGTGTATAAAATATGATACAGAAGGTATATAAGGTAATAAATCCCTCAATCGTCAATGTATTGTATTTCATGATGCAATCTGTCTTATGTGTACCACAATGCCAAATACACAGTTTTGTCTATTAGTCATTAGGGTTTTTTTTGTGTGTGTGTGTATTTACGATGGCAAAGAAGTACAGTATTCAAAAAGAAATACAACCCCAATTACAAAAATGTTGGGACGCTGTGTAAAATGTCAATAAGAACAGAATGCAGTTATTTGCAAATCTCACAGAACCATATGTTATTCACAATAGCACATAGAAAGCATATCAAATGTTTAAACGGAGTAAATGTACCATTTTAAGTAAAAAAAAAAAGGAATTTTGAATTTGATGGCCGCAACATGTCTCAAACATATTGGGATGAGGACAACAAAAAGCTGGAAAAGTAAGTGTTACTAAAAAGAAACAGCTGGAGGTTAATTGGCAACAAGTCAGTAACATGATTGGCTATAAAAAAAAAAAAGTATCTTAGAAAGGCAGAGTCTTTCAGAAGCAAAGATGGGCAAAGGTTCACCAATCTACAATTTGTGGACAATTTCAGAATAATGTTCCTCAACGTATAATTGCGAAGACTATGAATATCTCAACATCAACAGTACATAATATCATCAAAAGATTCAGAGAATCTGGAGAAATCTCTGTGCACGTAAACTAGTGGTAAACTAGTGGACAAAAAATGGTGGACAAGGGTAAAAATCAGTATTGCATGCCCGTGATCTTCGGGCCCTCGGGCAGCACTGCATTAAAACCAGGCATGATTCTGTAATGGAAATCACTGCATGGGCTCAGAAACACCTCCAGAACTCTGTCTGTGAACACAGGTCGCCGTGCCATCCACAAATGCTGGTTAAAGCTCTATCATGCAAAGAAGAAGCCATATGTGAACATAATCCAGAAACGCCAGACTTCTTTGGGCCAAAGCTCATTTAAAATGGACTGAGGCAAAGTAGAAAACTGTTCTGTGGTCAGATGAATTGAAATGTGAAATGCTTATTGGAAACCATAGACGCTGCGTCCTCTAAACTAAAGAGGACTAAAGGGACTTATGGGACTTTTTCCTCTTTGGACTTTGGGCTTTTTATCAGCACTCAGTTCAAAAGCCTGCATCTCTGCTTGTATGGGGGTTCATTTGTGCTAGAGATCAACCGATAGTAATTATTATTTTTTAAATAACCAATACTGATATTTGCATGTTTACGTGCCTGATAACAGATATGCAGAAGCAATATTTATTCATTGTTTTACTTCTCTTTTTGACACAATGATAACAACACCACTGAACTGAACAAATCATTTCTCCTCCTTGCATACAAAACAAAACAAAAAACCTGTTATTTATACACCAATAAATAGAGGTGTCTGAAAGAGTGCAAATAAATAAATATAAATAAAGTGCACGGTTACTAAAGTGTCTTTTTTTTTATAAAAGCTTCGATGAGGTAAACAGATTATGTGACTTTGTCTCTATTTCTTTGCACCAAGCTGCTTAAACTACATATCAAGCATTTATGCATTTCTCATTTGTACATTAATGGCTGTTATGATAAATAAAATGTATTAACTACAGCAAAGCAAGAATACTTTATCTGTGCACACCGTTGTTAACGCGTCTTTCCTATTTGTAATAGCGCTCCTGCGCACAATTTTCAAAACGCCCAATTTTCAAGATGGCGCCATTTATCGGGCTTCCGATATTAGAAAATGGAAAAATTCTTAAATATTTGGAAAAATATCTAATAATCAGTCGATCACTAATTAATGCCTATGGAATGGGCAGCTTACACATCTGGAAAGGTACCATCAATGCTGAAAGGTATATACAGGTTTTAGAGCAACATATGCTTCCATCCAGACTCCATCACATCTTTACTTCTAAGAGACTCTGTCTCTCTAAGATACTCTTTTTATACCCAATCATGTTACTGACCTGTTGCCAGTTAACCTAGTTAGCTGCAAAATGTTCCTCCAGCTGTTTCTTTTTAGTAACATGTACTTTTTCAGCCCTTTGTTGCCCCCTCTCCCCGTCCCAACTTTTTTGAGACATGCAATCAAATTAAAAATGACCGTATTTTTCCTTAAAATTCCTTAAACATTTGATATGTTTTCTATTTTTTATTGTGAATAACAGCTGGGCAATGGCAAATCATTGCGTTCTGTTTTTATTGACATTTTACACAATGTCCCTTTTGTTTTTTGTTTTTTAAATTGGGGTTGTAAAAAGGTTCCTGGGGTTCTTTTGTTTTTGTTTTGTTTTTGAAAGACACAAACCAACTGACATGTTTCAAATGCAATGAACAATATCTGTTTGTGTTTCTAAAATAAACATTGCTGTGATCAATACATTGACATAGATGCCTGATATATGAAATATGATACAAAAAAAGTCATATAAGTCCATCCATGCATCTTCTATAGGGATAGGCTCCAGGTTCCCCGTGACCCTGAAAAGGAGTCAGGGTCTCCTTTTCAGGGTCGCGGGGAACCTGGAGCCTATCCCACGGAGCATCGGGCACGAGGAAGGGTACACCCTGGACAGGGTGCCAGTCCATCGCAGGCACAATCATATACACACTCACACCCATTCATACACTACGGACACTTTAGACACACCAATCAGCCTACCATGCATGTCTGGGAGAGGAAACCGGAGTACCCGGAGGAAACCCCCGCAGCACGGGGAGAACATGCAAACTCCACACACAGACGAACGTGCTAAACCACTAAGCCACTGTATGCCCTCCAAAATCACATAAGTAAATAACATTATTAATATTATAATATTTTTTTGTATTTTGTCCAAGGGTCCAATAAACACTTCAATTACATAAAATGAGAATTTTCTGACTATTACTGGATGTGTTAGGCTTCACCGAGTTAATTTAGTGAATACAGTTAGATGGCTCGTGCCTATATCCAACCCAAAATCCGACACTCTTATTGAAAAGCTGCCATTCAAAATGGCGCCGTGCAGCGGCCAGAGCCTCCTGCTGGACTTTAATCCGCGACGATCCGAGTGACGAACTTCCTGCTTCCCTTCTCACGGGGTCCTGGAAACTAGATTAAGATGACACCCTCTTCATGTTACCGGTTACTTATGGCAAACGGAAAATAGATCAATACTAGGCTAATAATAATAATAATAATAATAATAATAATAATAATAATAATAATAATAAGGACGGTTGTCCTGATCAACTCGGACATGGTTTCCTCGGTGTGCACGGATGGGACTCGGAAGAAACCCGAGAGAGAACTGAACACCAAAACACAGCGCGTGAACGTGGACTGTGGACGTTGCACGGCTTGACGTGTGCTTTAACCGAACAAATGCATCGGTGATACGGTCATGATCCGGTGCAATTCCCGTGTTCTAAAGGTAACCCCAATGCAACGCTTGTCTTTATGCTTCCATCGGACCGTAACCGTTTTCCGGGTGCTGTAGATTACCAACATACCGAGCTCTTCCGGCAGCACAGGAGGTGAGATTAAAGACAATGCACGCCTTCTTTTTACATTTTTTATTTTTATTATTATTATTATTCTTTTGTTCAAAATTGTGACATGAAAAGCGGAACACGTCTCTTTTGTCCTTTGTTTGTCTCTTATCCTACATAGCCTAGCTGATGTGTCAATAAAAAAGTAATCTTGTTTTTTTTTTTTTTTTTTTTTTATCTTTCCTGTAATAGGGTGATATCCAAACCTGCCGTTAAGGGCGAATTTATGGGATCACAAGGTAAAAGAGTCTTCACATGTCACTCATTGATTGTTGTAATAATAATAATAAATAATAATAATAATAATAATAATAGTAAACACTGTTGTTTGAAGCCGGCTGCTTGCAGTTGATTGAGCGGAGGAGGAGGCGGGGAAAGGAGCGCGAGCTCTTTGTTTATCCGGTGTTTTTGTGCTGTTCACAAACAGCTGATTCGGTTCTGCGCCGCGAGCGCCTGTTGATATTTGACGTCTGCTGATGAACTCCCCTCGCAGCACACACACACACACACACACACAACACACAGAGCAGAGTTGAGAAGTCTAGAATATTCCGTGAAGAGATTAGGTGTGTTTATAGCCTACAACATCGGAAAGAAGGACTCGTGAAGTGTCTCGTGTTAACTCGAGAAGAAAGGTAACGTCGCGCGCTACTTTTGTGATTTATTCCCCCCCCCCGAGCGCAGTTCAAGAGTATGCATGTGTGTGTTTTGGTGTAGCGACAGCCCGAATTGTTCAAAACTAAGCTACCAAGTTGTAGAAATGTGAATATGTCTGAGTTCAGATTAGTTTGCATTTAGGCCCGACTTCTCTTTTTTTCTTTCTTTTTTTTTTTCTTCCCTGATGCAATTCGTGCATGTAGTTCCGAGAAATGTCTCGCGCTCTGATTTCAAAGCTGAATCTAATGTCAGCTTGATCGAATAAACATCCTTGTTTTCGTGTTCAGTTCAGGGGGATCTGCTCTGTGGGTTCCAGTTTCTCGGTAACATGACCAGCTGTGTTTTCTCGACTGCAGTTAGGAGTAGATTACACATGCTTTAGTCGATCTACTCCTTGGAGGGTTTAAAAATAGCCTACCGAGTTGTGTGGATATGAATCTAGATTCACGTTAGTTTACATTTAGGCTGAATTTTTGCTGATGCAATTTGTACATGTAGTGCTGAAGAATGTCTGCCAAAAAAAAAAAAAAAAATCAATCAATCTGGAAATAATGGCACCTTGATAGAATAAGCATGGGCTACCTTGTTTCCTTAGTAGAAGTACATTTAATGTGAAGAGATCTGATGTTGCCATGCTGCATTTGTTTTGTTAATATAAACACATTAGGTACGGTTACATGCAACCAAATAATCCGTTAGTAATCGGATCGAAAAGCCTTCGTGTAAACATCTCAATCGATCCGATTGAGCTCGATCCGAATGAAATATCGATCGGATTGAAATGGGTGGCGTAGATTTGAAATGATCAGGTAAATATGGGGGAAAAATAGCCATGTAAACGTTTGAGTCTGACTATTTTCTCAATCAGATTTAATATAAATATATATATATATATCTTGCGCAGTAGTATGAGTTTTGTTCTAAATATATGTAATGCACATGTAAATGCATATTTGAATCGGATTTCATTGTTTTAAGGTACATATAAACTGTACTTTCAGAATCTAATTTGCATTTGAATTCATTCGGATCAGTGAAAATGGGTGCATGTAAACACACCTAGTGAGGATTGTTTTGGGTGTGTCCTCTCACCTTGATTTCTGTGCCTAGTTTCATCTGATGAGATGAGTGTGCGCACAGGCCAGGGCAGTGATGAGGTACTGGTGTCTCAGGCTGTGTGGGATTACCTGGCAGCAGCCGGGAGGCCGTGGCTGCTTGACTTTGAGGATAAACAGGGTCTGAGCGCTGGCATCGTGCGCCGTGGAGAGCGCGGAGGCTGCTGTGCTGTACGACTTTCCCCGGTGGAGGGCAGGACCAACTTGATGGAAGGCCCAGTCTCACCTGCCACACGCAAAGCCTTTATAGACCTGTGCCGCTGTGCCCGCAAGGAGATGACCAAACAGGAAGCTGCTCCAAAGAGGAAGCGCTCTCTGTTACCCTGTATTGGGGTGGGGGAAACGGACGCTGAGGGCAGTTTGCTCCCTCCTCCTCCTCCACAGCCACGCCGATCCCAGAGGCAGCAGCAAAGGTGCAGGAAAAGCACTGAGATGGACTCCTGCACCGTTCTGCCCATGTTGCACGAAGCCACAGCAAAGACGGATTGCGATTCAGGAGCAGGCCGTTCAAGCGAAGACGACAGTGCCATCTGCTCCATCTGCATGGGAGAGATGGTGGAGAAGACTACTTTGGAGAAGTGCAGCCATTCGTTCTGCCGTTCTTGCCTGGAACAGGCATTCCAGGTGAAGAAGGCTTGTCCTGTGTGCAGGCTCGTTTATGGCCAGCTCATTGGGAATCAGCCAGGAAATGGTAGCATGATGGTGGAAAGAGACCCAGATCTGGAGTTGCCTGGGCATGAAGGCTATGGCTGCATTTGCATTATCTATAGTTTCCCACCAGGGTTCCAATCAGTAAGTATTTCGACTTTACTGTGATTTGCTGTCTTATTCTGCCGTTTGATTGAACTGAATAGCTATCATCACAATGCAGTCTTCCTTTTAGTTTGTGTATTTAAAATTGTTTTTTTTATTGTGTTCTATTTTTCCAGCAAGAGCACCCGAACCCTGGGGTGCGGTATCCAGGCACAGATCGTGTGGCCTACCTACCGGACAGCCCCGAGGGTAACCGTGTGTTGCGACTGTTGCGGCGGGCTTTTGAACAGCGGCTCATTTTCACTATAGGAACCTCCATGACCACAGGCATGCATAATGTCATCACATGGAACGATATTCACCACAAGACCTCTATATGGGGTGGACCACGATGGTATGCCATCTTATATGAATGTATTGTTGATAAAACCAACCAACCAGGTTTTTGTCTATATTATTTTGCCCATACAAACGTATGCTATATATGGGCAGCTAATCACTATCTTAAGGCTGTAGGACTATGGTGTAGTTGCTAATCTTATGGAAGATGTGGCAGAGAAATCGGACACAATTCAGTTTCACGATTACAGCCTAAGAGAGTTTTCGAGAGATTTGAACCCAGTAAGAACCAACTTTGGACATCACCAAAGATGTCCATTACTGACCTGACCAATAAAAGCCATCGTCAGTGGTCAGCTTTTGGGGTCGGTCTTGCTCTGTCTTGATTTGGTCCTTAAACATGCATTTTTTTTTGGTTTATATTATGTTTGTCTTCCACATATCTCCCAAAAGATGTTATAAAGACTTTCCCTTTGACCAAAATCCAGATGACCAAATAAAGGTTGGCCTTTTAAATATCTTTGTACTCTGTGGGAATGACTTAATAACTGATGACTGCTTGATTCAGGGTGCCAAGATCTTCGGTTTAGCCATAACACCTTATGATTCTTGACCTCTTGCAACACCAAAATGGGAGCCACCTGAAAGCTAATGCTTTCCTGACTGAATGTGAATGATGTGGCGCATGAAAGTTGTACATTTGCTATGGTAAAAAATGGAGTAACCATCACACTAGACTTTTGCCTTGCTGTTTTCTTATGGATGCATGTTAGACGGCTGAAAAAAGCCATCTCGCTAGGGTTTTTGTGATAAAACTCTGTTTTTCTTTCTGCCTGCTAGGATTGTCTTGCTAGCAATGATGGTACCTCTATTGATTTGATTCTGTTTAACCAGTAATGACTTTGCTTGGTCGTTTCTGGTGTAGTTTATTATACTCCCAAACTGTATCATTGGTTAACCTGCCAAAAAAAGTAACACTTAATTCCATTCAACTTTATTGTCATCATACATATACATTGGTGTACAATATAACAAAATGTTATACTACTAAATGTGATCAGCTGCTATTTAGTAGTAAGTGTCATTTATTGGCTATTAAAAAAAAAAAAAACAAGCAACACCCAGACCTTCAAATCCTACAATTTGCTCAGGTTATAATGCAGTGTGTAATTACTTATGTGGAGGAAAAGCTTACATCCACACAAACTATGGATATGATGCTATAGGATACAGGATATGATGATATATTACGATACAGTTATGTGCACATGTCGTTGAAAGAAGGGGGTTTATATACTAGCGGTATAGAGTGCAAAGCTCTCAAGATTAGCAAACATCATTTACAGCAGCCTTAAATCAAAATTCTATATCTGTTCTTTCTTTTACAGCTTTGGTTACCCAGATCCTACATACCTCGTGCGGGTGACGGAGGAGTTGCGGGAAAAAGGAATAACAGCTGATTGATCTTTTGGTACTCAGCACTTTGGGACATTTAGCGACCTGGCAGGTGGACCACATTGACCCCAGACTATCCAGTGATTCACTGTGTTAATGTAAATCACAGCCATTCTGCAGTACCGGTTTGGTCAGGCGGCTGAGATTGTGTTGATTTTGTTTCTTTTTGTTTGAACAAAAAGTGATTGCAATAAGTGACACTTTATAATTGAGTGCAGTGCATTCCACACTTTTATTAGCTTCAGAGATGGCACTTTGGAAAAGTTAAGAGTGAAATCAAAAGCTCTGTGGTTTGCTGAACTTTGAGATGGAGCGGTGACTAAATTCTTTCTGCTGTAGTAGGGAAGGAAACTGTTCATGTTCTAGGCAAATGGCTTTCTCTTGTTCGCTCTCGGTTTCTTCTGTCCAGAAGGTTTTCTGTGACTTGCTCATGTTTTGCCATTGTCTGGACCAAGAAAGCAAACCCTAGCTATACACATACTGGGTCATTTTTTCATAAGCAGCACTACAAGGCACTTTGCAGTTATGTATGTATGTATGTTAATTGTTACAGATTGGAGCTGATTTCTGAGCTGTTTCCAGATATGCAGCATTTTGCAGATGTAGAGACCAGTTTAGTTGCTACAAACTGATGTCAGTCCCTATATTTTTTTTTTGCTTCCTCTTATCTCATCCAAAAAGATCTTATGTTTCAAGATATAGAAAAAAACCCCTCTGTTTTGTTTTTATTATTATTAATTTATGTCATTTGGGTTCTGGTTAATGTTTGGAAAACCCCAGTCAAGAATCGCTACTGTGATTAGATAAGCTTTAAAAAAAAAACCCACAAAAACAAATGAAAAGTGGAAGGTTTCTATTGCATGTCTGTTATTGACTTGAATGTGCAAACTTCTATATGATGTGATGGGGGAAACGAGACCTGTAGACTAATCCCAAATCAAATGAAAGGCACAATCGGATTCTTCCACCATGGGAGAATCACACTTCAGCCTCAAATCCAGCAAACAGCAAGCGCTGGATGTATTTCATGTCAGTAGGCTTTCTTCATTTATAGTGACGCACTACCGGTGTGATTCTAAGTCCATGTGATTTAGTTAAAGTTTATCCCAACAGTATAATGGAAAAATATGCAGTAGCATTTATTTTCTCATCCAGAACTGTTCTTGTACTGTTAACTAAAGAACTCAGCATGTTCTGATGAGTGATAAAGACTTCTCTGTACTAGGTGGTCACTGGTTATAGCCAGAAGCCTGAAGCACGTTCTCTCAGTAAGTCGAGAACATTATAGTACCTGTCTGATTTGGTTCGTCATTACAGACTTGAAGTCTTTTCTGCTATATAAAGAAATGTGAGGATTATGGCTCTGAAAGGGTTTATTAACTATAACATCATGAAATGCAAAGAAGAGCCACTGAATATGTGTAAAGCTGTTTCTTTTTGTTTGATCTCCCTCCTCGTTTTCTGTTAAGGGACCAACACAGAGATCCTTTTGGATGACATATTGACACCGATCATGCAAAATTCTATGCAGTTCATGTTAGACGAGGAAGAAATAAACCTCTTAAAGATAATCGATTGTTATTCAAAGTTTATGATTTGCCTTTATGACTGTGTTGATTTGTACGCGACAGACCTGTCTGCTACAATATGTGCTTTTATGTTTTCATACTTGAATAAAGAGTTCTGTTCAGTTGCTATGCAGCCTGAGAGTTTTTATTGCTTGCTTATGGAGTCTTTGCACAAACACTGCTTCGTAAATTTTTGACAGGAAGTGAAAGCTATCGCTGCATAATTGGTTGATCGGTGGATCTGCTCTCTCTTGTGAAGTCACTAAGACATCAGTAGTCAAACCAGGCAGTTAAAGAATATTAAAGAAAAGAGCATAATTTAGGGATATTTGATTATAAATACGGATGAAGTTCAGGACAGGAAGAGATCCATACGCAATCATTTAGACTGCACTGATGAAATGAAGAGCAGGTTTTCCAGAAGACTGAATTCTATCTATGCGACATTTGTACTATGATGTACAGTTGTACCACACTGGCCTTCAGGCCTAGGCTAACATTTGTCAGCCATTTATGTATTAACAATGTGTAGAATAGTGACTCTCTTCCTTGACATGAATTTGCTATGACGTTTGTGTGAGAAATTTCAGTAGAAGCCTCAAGACACTCTTTATAGTGTTTATGTTCTCTCTATAGTGGTTATGTTATTAATGATCAACAGGATGTGGCTTCAGATTCCAGACATGCCCTGGAAGCAAGTCAGAGAGCCACTGTTGGACCTGTAATCAATCCCTCTGAACCCACAGCTGATGAGCTTTGTTCTTGAATTGCTTTTGTATTCAGGGGTCTGATAGGGCATCCAGTAGAATATGATGTGTAAGGCAACAAATAAATGACTCAATTACAAGATTTATTTTAACCCAGGGGTTCCCAAAATTGAGGTCGCAACCACATAAGGATTTTAAAATGGGGTTGTGAGAGGAACTCACAGTTTCCTCTGTGGTCTTATTTATTAGGTTTCGAAATGAACGTTAAAAAAATATATCAATCTATCAGGACAGACTTTGTGTGCTACTATTTTAAAATGTTATGGGGAGTCATTACCTCCACTAGTTCGTCTATAACATCAATTCACTGAAACCACAGAAGTCAATAAAACAAAAACAAACATATTACCTTAATGTTCTTAGCACATGATTTTAGAAACAAATAAAACAATAAATTTTAGAAACAATAAAACAAACAAACAAATAAAATAATGTTCTTGTATTAACTGAAGAAATAGGGTGGTGATTTATTTATTTATTTTTTTATAACTACTGGTTCTGAATCATTTAATGTGTACTACAGTGTGTGTGTGTGTATATATATATATTATATTGCATTTTTTTTATTATATTTTTTTTATTTATATTGCATTCAGTTTATTCAGTTATATTCACCATTGGACTGGTGTTCTATCTTGGGATTTTCCCAGCTCAGGCCCAGTGTTCCCGGGATAGGCTCCAGGATATACCGCAACCCTGACCTGAATAAAGTGGTTACAGAATGTCAAATTCTTGCTAATGGAAAATATTGCAAATTGCCGAATGATGTTTTCTGGCAAAACATTGTAGTTTTCAAACGAAAACATGGCATTCATTTGATTTCCTCATTTAAAAACATCTATTGTTTAGTATTTAATACTTGAGTAGGTTTAAAAGTAGCAACTTTTTTTTTTACTTTCACTTGAATACATGTTTTGGCTGGATTCTTCAACTTTTACTCGAGTTAGACTTTGTATACTTTCACATAAGTATAATTTCTCAGTCCTTTGTCCACCCCTGTACAGAAAAACAAAAGAGTAACAGTTGGCCGTCAGGGTAGGATGATGATCAGACTGTCAGCATGAACAATCAACCATGTGTTGGTTTTTACTTTTAACGCCCATTTTTTTTATTTTTATAATTCAAATCATTTCAATTCAACTACAGGGTTTGCAAACCTTTCCTCTCAGTTGTACCTCCACCATATATTATGTGCACTTTATATGTATACTATGACTGACTGCACAATTTGTCATCCACTTCTACCCCATTTATCAACTGAAAAGACCCCCCATAGAATGGACCATCGCTGACAAGATATATTCTTTTGGTGGCTGATACTTCAGCCAGACCCTAATATCGATGAAGGGCTAGACTAGGATACATGGGGGAAAAAAAACCCTCCTGTGCTGAAAATAGAACATCATCTAAATAATGTCAGTGGTGCTCAGTTTCTACTTATGGATGAACTATACATGGTGCAAAGCAAGAGATGTGCTATATGCTATACTCGAATACAATAGTTTGTCAGCCATTAGGACATAATGAAGAAGACCAATTAAATTTGTAGACATGAGACATTTAGGTTCTATGTTCGATGTATTTCACATTTAAAGAAAATAAACCATATCCATCCAATGTCTACATTTCCTTTTCTGACTGTAATAAGCACAATAAAGTGCTGTTAAAGAAAAATAATCATCGACAGGGTGGTGTAATGTGGCTCGACGTGATGAAGTGCATGAGTTACTGTTGCTGCATTGAAGATGATTATTTTCCTATAACAGCACATCCCAAATTATTCCTCCATACAATGGAAATTTGCCAATGTTTACAAATTTTAATTTATTAATTTATTAATTTATGAATGGATTTTTTAATTGATCAATTTATAGTTGCATTGAATGCTGTAGGATGTCTACAAAACAAGTTATTATATGTTACAGTTACGTTACAACAGCTATAAATACTCATCCCCTAGTCATTTTTCTCTTGTAGTTAATAAGACAAAAAAAATCCATCTTGTCACCAATCCTGTTATCAAGAAACTGCAAATATCAAAGTGAGGACTTTCCCAAGGCAGAAAACATACTGACACTGGAGACACTTTCAAATAAATGTTCGTAAATGTTTATATACAGAAACTATGATACATTTCTTCTTTGTTAAATAACAAATCTGGTTCTTATTAATGCTAGATGATGTGTCTTAAGTGAATGGTTATACAAGCCCCTATGTAAGTGCAGAAGTTATAACTTCTATGTTATGAATCAGCAGAATTTGAATGAAAGCCAGCACTATTATCAGAGACACTTTTGTACAAAATAAATCAACCCCCTTTGACCAATCTGATTTGAAATCCACATCATTGTGGCATAATCTCTAGGAACTTGTACAGTATGTCCACCTTTTGCATATAAAACTACCTGTAATGTCTTTTAAATTCTCTGATCAGCTTTTAAATCCTTCCAACTGTAAGACATATCTCTGACATATCCTGACAACACTTGAAATGGCATACCCTGCCTTTGGTAAATCATCTGCTCTGCAATACAAGATGGTAGTGGAAAAACAGTATTTTAGTTTTTTCACCATACGTGACTGAAAAACACTGTTTATTTGAAAAATGCATAACAAAGCAGAGTAGTTTCTGCTCAGTGTATTTGTTATTCTAACAACATCTCACTTTAAAATGGGATTGTAATGTGATCACACAATTGATATTAAGGCTCACACAATTGATATATGCAGCTACATTGATGTCTGCATTATGTCTTGCATTTTTAGTTGCTTCATAAATACCAAGAATTTTTTTTAATACCTTGAAAAAAAATATATTCACCCGTAACATACCACAGTCTCTATGAATGCTTGTCATTGAGCATTTGCCAGTGCTACATTATTCAGCTTAGAAGTGAAATTACTCTATATCAGACTTCAATGGTGAGTTCAAAAGGGCTAGAATCAACACTATTGCCTATCTAAGCCCAGACATTAAACAGCCAGGATAAAGGAAACACTAGTTTTTGAAACGAAGGCCTTGAAATCAAGATACCCTTTTGCTGCATTTAAATTGCATTGCTGATGAACACATTGCTGCATTTGGTATGGCCACTAGAGTGTGGAAGAGAGTGGTTGGAGCTGTGTGCATGATGAAAAAGTGTGATGCTGTTGCCAACAGCGCCGCTCCTCTACCCATATGTTTGGAGCATTTGAAACTATTAGACTATTAGAAATGCCAGCATTAGTCTTGGAAATGAATCACGGGGGTGTTTGGAGTAATGGCTGCTATTTACCATCTGCATCTTGAGCATTTTATCCCACTTTTCGCATGCATTTATTGAAATTAGTACCACGTCCTGATCCCATGTACCCAACTGCTGACCAGATGAATGCAGCAGTATTCCACGATACTGAGATGTGTGTGTGCGTGTGTGTGTGTGTGTGTGTAGTGTAAGAGTGGTTGTCCAGACCAAGTCCAGATGTTAAAGGTCTCAGGATGGACTATGCTGGATATCTGCAAAGATGAGCTGGACTCAAGGGCAATATCAGAGTGTGAAAGCTTCCCTGGACATCTGCTGTTTTATCATTGCGCATCGTGGCCCATCTGGGCATCTCTCCTGATTGTACTCGTCTCTCTCTCTCTCTCCAGTGTGGAAAAGGAACTGTTGTTTGTGAAGGAAGAAAATATGCTCCAGTAATCAGCTGTGCTAGATGGATCTTTAATATCATTATACGAACATTAATTTTGCCACAAGAACAAATACAATATTCCACAAATTCAGTCTTGTCTTACATATTTAGATGTCATCCCATGTCTAAAAACCTGGACATGCCAGTGCTCACAAGTACATAATACTAAACAATGGGACTGAATGTTTCAAGAAATCCATATATAATACAAATGCAATGGACTATCTACCATCGTCACCAAATGCATAAAAAAAGGGAAACTCCAAAACGCTGATGCTACGTGTGTGCATAATAAAATTGCACAGCTTTTGATTCAGTCGTTGCTTGGCATGCATGTTTCCCCAGGAAACCGCCCTCATGTCATTATCCAGCTGGCTGTATGAGAGGACTCGAGCAGGGAGCTGTTGAAATGCAGCCAGAATGCAAATACGGGTTTGATTGTTCTAAGCATCTCCATGCATGTGTTTGGAATTAAACAGCAGATTTTGTTTCAATCTAAACGAGCAGCTAGATCATGCATATCAGAAAAGAAAAGAAAGTATTGATCTCTATCTATAAGGTGAATTTACTTGCACCTTCTTACATTAAGCTTGTTATATATAAAAGCATTCTTATGAGTCCTTTGATGGAAATTGAAAATATTTTTAGGCCAAACTAGATTTAAGTCCTCTAGTACAGACCTGCTGGCTCGCTCCATGTCTTCCTTGGCATCTCCATGCAGCTGTCTGTCTCTGTCACACTCCGAGCCAGTTGTGCAGAAGATTTCAACAGTGTTTTATGAGTGTGACATTGACATTTGTGGGCTATTGCACTGAGATGCTGGTTTCTGCAGGGCTACCTTGTGCACCCTCCCCATTGTGCTATTTAATTACATGATCTGAGCTCCAGCAGCCCTGGAATAGTGTCTCCTGCCACCAGCTCTTTATCTCTTACGTTGTAGATCCTCTCCAGGCTATGTCACCCCTTGCTAAATCTGAAAACCCATTCTGGATTTGAAATGAACTTTGTAGCTCATCAATACTAACTTAAGGTTTACATACACTTAAGAGAAAATAAAGAGAACAAAGCAATTTAATTTATATCAACCATATATTTATGTGCTATATTTATGTGTTTCAGATGTTACTTCAGCATCCCAAGTAAAAAAAAAGGTCAAACAGTGTGTAAGATATTCATAGTAAAAATGATATATTTTCCAAAGTTTGCATTTCCTTTACTGATTGTGGTATAAATGTTTTTTAATAACTTTGATGCACATCCTTTGCCTTTATTATTGCCTCCAACCTCTTTTGTGTTCTCTGAGAAGCCTTTCCTCTTAGTTGTAATATCCGGCCCCCGTAGCACACTCACCCCTCACACATTCTTCCTGACATTTCTGTTCCAACTCTGCCAGATATCGTACAATTCCTTTCTCAAATTAGGTTAGAAGACTAGGAGAATCATGGCCCAGTTTCCCCCTAAAATATAGGTGAATTGTGATCTTTTCCATGGGGCTATACATTCAGATAAATCTTTCAGATACAGGTCAAGAGCTTTAGTCAATGTTCACATCAAAGACCAGAATTGGGTGGGTGGAGTTCACACAGAATGGTTTGAAAAACAGGGGTCAGAAGATAATTGCCAGACTTTAACTAAAATAACCACTCTTTACAGCAAAAGCAACGAAAATTGGCTCATTACACTGTTGTCACAGCAGAGATTCCAAAACCAGGCACTCATGTAGACTGTTTGCAGTGAAAAAAGCCTTTTTTTTAGGGATGAAAACATGGAAAATGTCACCTGATACACCAACATGCTTTCCTCAAGGTGCCAAACTATGGTAAAAGCAGGAAATGACTAAATAGCCTCACCTGTGTCAAAAATCATTACAAGTGATCTAGTGGCCACTAGGGGCTCTCAAAAAATTTCCATCTTAGAAAAGGTGGAACCCCAATATATACAAGAAGTCTATGATCCAATATCATTAGGTCTGTTATTATTTACAGACTGACAATTTAGGTTCAGGCTAGACAAAAAAAAGTGAAGAGGCAACATGGAACCATGTATAAATACTGTATATGTACATGTACAAGCTAAATGCACTACATAATGTATAAATTATATACATAAACTCATGCATATAAACCCAAATGGAATCCACAAAGGAGGCTACAAGAAAGCAGAATCAGTGTCCTCATAGATAAGGGCCTTGAGCGTGTGGATCCAATAAGTCTCTCCCTGCTTAAAGCACTTAGGTTTGTCTACACCCCTGGCACTGCCACATGAAACCTGCTCGATTCCTGACACCGCTAAAGTACAGTATATTCCTGTGTGTATTGCATATCTATGTTCTACCACTCTGTCCCTCAATCTCCTTATGGTGATGCCAAAATAGAAATGTTCACAGGAGCACTGCAGTCTATAAACACAGGCAAAAGCCTAAGCACAGGCAAACGCCTAAGCCTTAGACCTGGGAGATGGCTCTTGTCAAGCATGTCCTTTTATGGTTTTTAAGGCCTGTCTAAAACTGACCCCGGGGGGCTTGGAATACAGTACAGTATCTGTCTCGTAAGTTTTCATCTGCTTGAACAATACCGCAGTTGTTTTTGATCATCTGTTTCATTTATCAATAACTTGCTGTATTGTGTCACAAACCACTCTTTACAACCACGGTAAGCAGAAAAGCATTTCAGAACTCACAACACATAAAGCCTTGAGTGAGATGCCTTGTGTAAAGCAGTACCCAAGTTTGCTAGCAGGTCATGAGTTAATTGTATGTCTTCAAAATTATGGTAAAATAGAGTTAATAAAATCACGATTTTTCTTTATCCCTACTGGGACAAAACAATCAGACTGAGTGAAGAAACTGAGCAACACCATAAGGTTATCTGCCGAAATGACTGGTAAATTATACAAACAACCAGTTGCCAAATTTCACCCGTATTTGGTGGGTGGGTGGGTGGGTGGTTAATTTCAAAGCCTGCACACACTGATTTTGCAAACTGCTTATTACCAGCCAGTTCCAGCCAACTGTGATTCTTTTATCTGATCTATTTTGAAGCACATGCTAAATTATAACGTATTATAAACCTGCACATAGACAGAGAAAAGCTAATAAAGGATCCAACATCCCAACACTGATGAGATATTCTCTTCCCACTCTCCTCCACACACACACACACACACACACACACACACACACACACACACACACACATGCACTGAGCCAACTCAGGCAGTTTACTTAACACCACTGAAGGTGTGTTTCTTTCTGCACATGTCCTTTTGCTAGCATGTTGGAGGCGTTTGTGTGTATTTATTCAAGCGTCTGTCTCCCTCTGTGTTTGCTTCAATTCTTTGCACTGTATTTCTGTGCACGTGTGCATACTCGCACGTGTATGCTCGTGTGTTTCTCTTCATTCTATTACACTCTGGCCTCTGATTCATAGCTGTCTACTGCTTTTCTCTAGACATCCGGAAGATTTAAATGCGCGCACACACACACACACACACACCACACACACACACACACACAGTTCAGTGTTAAGGCAGTGGTAACACAAAATGGGGTTTGTCTCCAGGTTCTACCAGGCAGAATAAATATGCTTGGGAGAGTTGCACTGGTACCTTCGTTATGCTGAGTTTATGCATGAGAAAGTATGCAGAGGGTAAAATGGTAACCTGTAATTACAGCTTAAAATGACTCTTACATAAATAATTGTAGGAGGCTATGGTTGGCAAGGAGTGTTTGTTATAATGTGCGAAGGACTTGCTTAAGATGGACACAAGTGGACACACATTTCACTAGCCAGTGTGTGCTGAGATTCTGATACTGAACCATTAATAAGGTATTAATGAGATTATTAAATGTAACACCTGATATTTAAGCATTAAACTGTTTAAGGATAAAATATAAGCTATTTTGAGTAATAAAATGTTTGATGTTTTTTTTAATGCCTGCAGTGATGCATTTTAATGGCCTGTGAGCCTCTCTACACCTGTACCCTCATAAATAATGCAAGGATCTATGAATATTCATGAACATATATGTCCTCCCAATAATCCAGGTCATACTGTGCAATTACCTATGCTATACAAACCTATTACAGAATGGACGTAAGACTCTTTGGAGAAATGGGAATCTAGGTATGTGTGAAAATCAGACTGACCGAAAAGACTGTCCCAGAGTCCAAATGTTCACAAAAATGCATAGGACAAGTACATTCTGTTATAAGTGTGCATTTACTGACCTTGATCATTGTTATATTTCATACTAAATTGTTTCAGAAATTAAAACAAAATCTAAGATGAAATAAAGGCAACCTGAGTAAACACAAAATGCAGTTTTTAAATGATAATGTTATTTATTGAAGCAAAAAAGGTTATCCAATACCAACTGGGCCTGTGAGAAAATGTATTTGCCCCCATAGTTACTAATTCCAGAAATGGTGAGGAAGAAGGTGATTGAAATATATCAGTCTGAGAAGGGTTACAAAGCTATTTCAAAATCTCTGGGATCCCAAAGAACCACAGTGAGAGCCATTATCTCCAAATGGAAAAACCTTGTATAGTAGTGAACCTTCCCAGAAGTGGCCGACCTTCGAAAATTCCTCCATGAGCACAGAAACTACTCATCCAGTCACAAAAGAGCTATCAGAAAGACACTGGGGAAAAATGCCACCATGGAAGAAAACCACTGCTAACCCAGAGAACATTAATATTCATTTGAATTTTGGCAAAACACACCTTGATGATCCTCAAACCTTTTGGGAGAATATTTTGTGGATTGATGAATTGAAAATGGAACTGTTTGGAAGACAGGAGTCCCGTTATATCTGGCATAAACCAAACACCGAATTCCACAAAAAGAACATCACATCTACGATCAAGCACGGTGGTGGAAGGGTGATGGTGTGGGGATGTTTTGCTCCGTCAGGCCCTGGGCAACTTCAATAATTGAGGGAAATGTGAATTCTGCTGTCTACCTGAAAAACCTAAAGGAGAATGTCCGGTCTTCAGTCTGTAAGTTAAAACTCAAGTGCAACTGGATTATGCAGCAAGACAATGATCCAAAGCATAGGAGAAAATCCTAGTCCTAGAAGTAAGTGAAAGACTGATCTCCAGTTATCAGGAGCGATAACTAAAAAATAAATAAAAACTATATTGTGTGTTGACTCAGGTTGCCTTTGTTTTATGTTGTATTTTGTTTGAAAATCTAAAACTATTCATTATGTACATAAAACCAGAAGAAATCAGATACAAATACAAATAATTTTTCACAGCACAGTAAGTGATATTTAAGAGTCTGAGCCATGGCTTACACCAGTGGCCACCAACCCTTTTTCTGGATATCTACCTTCCTGAAGACTATAGCTCCAAACATAATCATACCCACCTGACCATCTAATCATTAGAAGCCTTAAGAAGTTCTGGATCTGCTAAAACAGGTGTGTTAGATTTTGGCTGGAGATGAAACCTGCAGGAGGGTAGATCTCAAGGAAGAGGTTTGGTGACCACTGTCATATTCTCTCTTATTTACTGGTCACCATGACAGACTAAAATCATGGAAATATCCAAATAATATACTCTGATATCTTTGCTTTAAGAAAATCTAAATGCATTTGATTAAAGCATGTTAATGTTTTTATTTAGGCTACTTTCTAACCTTGCCTTGGTGTCTGTTTGCTAAGATCACATTGGATAAAAGGCAGTTTAACAAACACAACAGTAAATGCAGTCAGTCTTCCTAAAGATGTCTAAAACCTTGCTAGCTAAAAGCTCAGTTACACTTTCTTTTAACTATGCGTATGTAAGATGGCTGCCCGGTGTATCCTGGAAGTTGTTTTTTTGTGCTTTTCAAACAAACTTGATTTTGTAATACTACTTGAATGAGTGAAATTGCAATTGTGCAAAATTGTTTTGTACAGCCTTTTGCAGTGATGTTTGTTGGTAAATCAAACCTTTTATCTGTATTCATGTTTGACGCACATGAATCGGACAGGGATTTGGCTGAATTTGCATTGTGATCATGTCTCATGCTGTGTCTTGGCCCAAATTTGCGAAACATTTGCGGTAATTGTGAAAAATTGCAATCTCCTCTTAAATTGCTGTGTTTTCTTGATTTTGCATTCAATTCTGCAATCTCAAAATCATAAAATCCTGGAGGGACTATAAAGGGACGTGACGGCATGGTGCAATACCAAAGTAAATAGTGGAGGCAGTATAGCACCATGTAACACTGCATCCACAACTGAATATCTCAACAATGAAACAACTAGCGTAATGTCTCAAATTCTTCGGGAATATTTCGTATTCCAGACCATTGCTGAGTACTAATACTAAGCAGCATTCTTATTACAGTTTGAATTTTAAAGTAGATGAAGCTCATGACAACAATCCAGATGACTGCACAAAGTTTGAAAAAGATACAGAACTCATTACTGTTCTAGGAATCCAGATGGAATGTGAAGTTTTGGCTTTGAAATTGCTTTTAATTCTCGAGATGCACATAAGGTACGAAAGCCAGTATGTGAACAATGTTGCTTGCATTGCTGCTGTTTCTACACGTGCACGTAGAGTTAATGGTCAAGTATGAACCAGCTATAGCTACAGTGGTGATTGAAAGCTTGCGAATCCTTTAAATTGTTATTCATTTCTGCATAAATATGACCTAAAACATCATCTATTTATCCTAAAAGTAGATAAATAGGACCCAGTTAAACAAATGAAACAAAAATATTATACTTGGTAATTTATTTATTGAGGAAAATAATCCAGTATTACATATCTGTAAGCGGCAAAAGTATATTTCTTATTTCTTACACAATCGCATGTGTAAGAAATATGAACAAGGTGTATTACTTTCGAGGTAATTAAGTCCTCTAAATACATTTGTAGGAGAAACTAGGAATAAATAGACTAAGCATACACCATCCAATTATTGTACAAATTACAGAAGTGTAATGTTTTGTCCATCCATCCATCCATCCATCCTCAACTGCTTATTCCTTTTCAGGGTCACGGGGAACCTGGAGCCTATCCCAGGAGACATCGGGCACAAGGCAGGTTACACCCTGGACAGGGTGCCAGTCCATCTCAGGGCACAATCTGTAATGTTTTGTGTTTCTTGGAAATTCACTTTCTATGTACGTACATGACACAAAGCCATCATTTCAGTGACGCTATGACAAGCAGCATTTGAATCTTTATTTTCTCAGTTGTATGCAAATTGTTTATGATGAAGCAAAGCGACAATGTTCCTACTTCCCACTAATTTACATCTTATCTGCAATTGGTTCCCCCTTTACTGCGTTATCACACCGATTAGTGCATTATTTCATTTGTGTTCAAGTAGTACACTACATTATATAGCTGCTACCGTTTCAAATTGGGGGGAAAAAACCAATGTACAGTGCACACCTACAAGTGACAACAATAGCACTCACTACACACCCAAAAGAGAGAAACTACAAGTGACACAAGGGTAGGGTAATTATTTCATAATAGTATGGATGACTTACTGATATTTGTTTAGCCCAGCCTTCACTGTATCTTGTATAATTCAATTTAAATTAAATGGTAGAATTACTTTTCATAGTTTAATTGGAAACGACTCTGGTTAATACTTTAATAGAGTGATGTTAATAAATTGCATCATCAACAAGAGATTCCAATTTGCCCCCAAAGATACTGTTAATGTTTTAAAATTAAGAGAGAAAAATGCCAAAAACGAATAAATCTTATTGTCAAGGGGGCTAATTAGCTGCAAGTGGTTATACAAGTGTTAATAATAACATTGTTTCATAAGCAAACAAGGGAGGAGGATGAGTAATCCTTTTTTTCTTTCTTCATTTTAAAGCCACGTTTTTAACGCCTCTCGTAAAAGATGACAAGTTAAATGTAGGATTTGTGCTTCCACCTCCTTTCTTCTATTTGCATATCAGCATGTGGTGGCATTCTGGAGAATTTTTTTTTAACATTTACATGTACATGTATTTTATCTGGCAGATGCTTTATTCAAGGTGAGGAAGAATATAGTTCATCCATCAAGCTGACAGTGATACAAGCTCTGCCTGACTGAGTCTGAAAAGGAAGTGCGAGATAGATACAGGCGATAGATATAGGAGGAAAGAAGAGAAAGAAATAGACAGAAATAAACCGTGCATGAGGGTTAAGGTAGTGATACAATTCTGATACACATCAATACACATTAAGAACAATAGTAGAGTAACATGAATAATATAAGTGTGGAAAATGAGAGAGGGCTTATATTTGTAGCTTGTACCAAACTGGTCAATCCAAGCCACTGTTGTAGAACCAACGTTAAAAAGTCTTTTAGTCTTAGTACCTCAATGGTCTCCAAATCTCCAGTCACACTGAGTTACAGACTGGAGCAATCAGAATTCTTAAAGAGAATATCACCTCCAAATACCACCAGATTTCACACTGTCTGAGCTCTGCATTTCACCATGGTCAGGTGATCTACTTTCTACCATTTAAAGGTTCCTGGTCCCTTGTAGAGCACCAATCTGGCATGTTTTCTCTCCTGACACGTGTCTGGGATTAGCCTCTAAAGGCTCAACATGTCCTAGGGATATTAAATGTAGACACTTTTATTCAGACTAAAAAAAAAGAAAAGAAATCAGCAAATGAGTCAAAATGAACGATTAGGCAGTAGCATTTATGAAATGAGATGGCTGAAAACTGATCTTCTTATGCTCTTCTTTTTTTCAGATTTATTTGCAGTCAGACCAAATATGAGTTAAATGATCCTGGCAGAAACAGTAATTGACTGAAGGACACAAGACTTAAAAATCACATTTAACCATTCTAAAATGTGTTTGAAAATGTTTGACATTGATTCATCAGTCAATATCAATGAAAATATTGAAAAACAGGAATGAGAAAACTTTTTTTCCTACCATGATCTTCAGGAAATTTGGATGATGCAACTTCCTGCTGCATGAATGACTAAAATGTACGTTTTTCATAAACAGCAATGAAAAGGATGTTTGAAGCATGAGATATTCAATGGATTCACACATTAATGCAAAAAACAATAGGAAAAAAATATATAATATAATATATAAAAATATTTGATATTCTATATGCTTTTATTAAAGTGTTTAAAATGACTTTTGTCTTTACATATTTGTAAATGTAATATCAGTGGGACACAAATGTCTTTTTTGTGCTAGGATTGTCCTGCTAGGATTGTCTTGTAAGCATGTTTGTATCTCCAGGTCTACAATATAGTTCCCACACAAACTCCCACATACATACTTTAGAGTCAAATACATACCTAAAGTCAATCATGCTGATAACGAATCATTAATCATATGGATATCCTAATTAATTATAAGAGCTAAATAGAGAAAACCATGAGTCAGGCCCCCATTTCTTATGCCATTGGGATTCAGTGAGCTAGGTGATAAATCTTTGCTCAGCACACGCTGTGCCAGGCATGACTGTCTCCCAGTCTTGGTGTTGCATAGTAACAGGGGTTTTATCATCCCGGCCGACTGTGCCGTTGATTAAACACGTCTCTTTTATCGGTCAGTGGCATTCCTTTTGTGCCGTGGTGATAGAGGCTTGTCGGAGGCCGCCTTATTTATGGCTCCAATTACTGTGTTGCCATTAGAAAGGCCTTCAGACTAACGAGCGATGCAGTGGAAGGGAGATGTGACCCTTGGAGCTGGATAGATAACTGTGAAAGCACTGTATACTGGACCACAGGGAACGATCAGCTCTCTTGTTAATGCATTGTAATGCAGAAAATATGATAAAATGCAACATAACGAGGCTGTTTTTTTACACAGGGATTAAGGCTGAAGTAAGCAGGGAGTATTCTGCTGCAATGTAGTGCTGAGGGTAATCTGTGTTTAGAAAACAAGCACATTTAGTTCTTGACTGTTTAACATCTGAAATGTCCTCCATTGTTCTCTGATTCAGCCTGATTCAGCACGTGTGAGTCTTTCTGGCTTTAACACAGATATTCGACACCTGCTGTGTCTGATCCTATTGGTGCACTAGAGTCAGGTCAAGATGTGGGACACGACTACCATGAGCTATTCAAATGCCGTGACCCATACAGTGTGTCCCGAGTAGAGGCCACAGAAATGTCACCTAATTGTAGTGCTGTTAAATGTCACAATGAGATCAGAGCTCAGTCTGGTCAACACTCAGTGAGTTTAGGCTGCAGAAGCAAGGAAATGGGGGAAAAAAATGATTACAGTTCTCCATGATTAGAAACAATACCAAATGTGGCCCATCTTAGCACAATGAACATTAGCTGCATTTACATGGACAACAATAATGAACTCTTAACCCGATTAAGACCATACATTGATTAAGAAACTACCATGTAAACAGCTATTTTTACTTACCTTAATCTAATTAAGGTCATAATCACATTAAGCTCTAATCAAATTAAGACATGTGGAGTACTCCTGTTTTAGTCGCATTATGGACGAGTATTACAGACATGTAAACACCTTAATCACATTATGAACATCGTGTGGGAGTTTTCACCGCATTTCGCGACAGGAAACGATCACACACTGCAGTTTTACATTTTATGGCGAACAAGAGAGTTCAGCTGCATCCCAAACCACATACTTTCCTACTATAGGCCTGTAGTGAGGAAAAACACATGTATCTCAGATACTATATAAACGGTAAGTACACGTTTTAGGACGCAGCCCACGGCTTCAAGCAGTCGTCTATTAGCACGTACAGCATGACAAATAATTAATTGCACTTAAAGCATTTGTAAAAAAAAATTAAATAAAAATACCCAAAACTGTACACTGTACCATAACGAAGACGAATTGTATGTTGATGAATTCTGGAGGAACGTCGGATGGTGTGGCGCGGTGACGTAATGACACAGGCTGTTAATCTAATTATGTTCTATAACATGTAAAACGGGAACATGACAGGAGTATTCTAAAAGCGGCTCATGTAAACACATTAATCAGAATATTATCTTAATCAGAGTAAGGTCAATAATTAGATTACTGCTGTCTATGTAAAAATAGTCACTGTAAGAGTGAGTTCAGGATGCAGGTATTAATTGGGTTAATTCAGCACAAAGTGTTTTTTTCTTCACAAAATGGCTGAAAAACGTACATACATATTTGCAGAAGTGCATGGGTGTACCGGAGTATGGATCACAGTGAGTTAATGTCTAAATGATCTTACCAGGATCTATGCTGATTTATAAGTCACTTGTTATATCTCACACTCATGAGTATGCCTAGCCTTTTGACTAGATTAAGGTTGCTTCACACTGTGCAGTGTTCTTATAGGTTGTCACACTTTGCCAGATGATGGCAATAGTCAGATTCTGTGGCATACAGTGCCCTCCACTAATATTGACACCCTTGGTAAATATAACAACAACAAAAACAACAACAACAACAATAATAAACAACTTTATTATATATACTGCCTTTAAAGCAGGTTCTCAATGCAATTTACACAATAAGAAAATACAAAGAAAATAAAAAGTACACAGATATAAACACAAATTGTACAAAAAAAAATAACAGACTTGAGTAAAGAAGGCTGTGAAAATTTGTATTTATTGTTTAACCTTTTGATCTTTTGTTTAAAAAAATCACAAAAATACTCTGCTCTCATGGATATCAAACAATTGCAAACACAACACAACAAACAAATCTTTGTTAAATGTAGGTGTGCAGCAATTATTGGCACTGTTTTACTTAGTGATACCTCTCTTTGCCAAGATACCAGCTTTGAGTCTTCTCCAATAATGCCTGGAGAGGTTGGGGAATACATGGCAAGGGATCTGAGACCATTCCTCCATACAGAATCTCTCCAGATCCTTCAAATTTCAAGGTCCATGCTAGTGAATTCTCCTCTTCAGTTCACCCCAATTATGCTTGCCCACCCCTGGTTTTCTATGGGTTTCAAGTCAAGGGCCATGGCAGGACCTTGATTCTGTGGTCAGTAAACTATTTTTGTGTTGATTTGGATGTTTTGGATCATTGTCCTCCTGGAAGATACAACCATGGAACATTTTAAGCTTTCTGGCAGAGGCAGTCAGGTTTTCATTTAATATCTGTAGATATGATGCCATGTATCCTAACAAAATGTCCAGGTCCTCTGGTAGAAAAACAGCTCCAAAACATTAAAGAGCCACCACAATATTTAACCGTGGGCATGAGGTACTTTTCCATATAGCTACCTCTCTGTGTGCACAAAACCACCTCTGGTGTTTATTGCCAAAACGCTCTGTTTTGGTTTCATCTGACCATAGAACCCAATCCGATCTGAAGTTCCAGTGGTGTCTGGCAAACTGAAGACGCTTGAGTTTATTTTTGGATGAGAGTAGAGGCTTTTTTCTTGAAACCCTTCAACTCGTGGTGATGTAGGTGACTTCGGATTGTAGTTTTGGAGACTTTCTTACCCCAAGATGCAACTAACTTCTGCAATTCTCCAGCTGTGATTCTTGGAAATTTTTTGACCACATGAACCATCCTCTTCACAGTGCGTTGAGACAATACAGACACACGTCCGATTCCAGGTTGATTCATAACATTTCCAGTTGACTAGGACTTTTTAATTATTGCCCTAATGGTGGAAATGGGCATTTTCAATGCTTTTGCTATTTCCTTATAGCCACTTTCCATTTTGTGAAGCTCAACAAAATAACCTATAATTTGGTTAGAACGAGTATTTGATATGGAAATTTATATGGAGTTTGACCTGTTCTCCCCGTGTTCGTGTGGCACTGTCTGAAAACATGCTAGTAGGTGAATCATCATTATTATTATTGATTAATTTTCCATACTGCTCATCCTACACAGGGTCACGGGGGACCATGGGCCTGTCTCAGGGAACTCGTTGCACAAGGCAGGAGACACCCTGAATGGGGTGACAACCCATCCTAATGTACAATCTAACACCCATTCACACACTACGGCCAATTTGGAAATGCCAGTCAATCTACAACACATGTCTTTGGAATGGGGGAGGAAACCAGAGGACCCGGAGGAAACCACTGAAGCACGGGGAGAAAATGCAAACTCTGCTCACACAGAGCAGAGGCGGCATTCAAATCCCAACCCCTGGAGATTCGTTGCAAATGTGCTAACCACTAAGCCACAGTGTCCCCCTATTATTACTATTATTATTATTATTATTATTATTATTATTATTAGTAGTAGTAGTAGTAGTAGTAGTAGAAATATTAGCAGTAGTAGTAGTAGTAGTTTTATTTTTATTTACCTGGATTGTATTTGAGGTTATGAGGTGAAAAAGAAAGAAAGATAGAGGGATTTTTGACAATCTGACTTGGTATGAGGTATGTTAAGTGCTAAGGTGTATAGTGCTGCTTCGTATTGCTGTTTCAAGTCAAAAGATTTGCACCAGTAATCTACCATATGCTCATAAACAGCATGGGCACGAGCAGTCAGAACAGTAATACATTTCTCATCCTTTAAGTTTTTAGAGCATAGCAACAGAGAGTTTAGTAAAATGACACAACCTCAAGACATTTCCTAACAGGCAGCAGAACATTTTTGGTACATTAGGCTGCCTTGACTAAATTACCTGATTTACCTATATGGATGTGATATTCTTACAGTGGTCTGTACTGTAAGCAGTCTACCAAAAACCAGGCTTGACTAAGTGCATTTACCATCAGTTGAATTATATTATCACCATTCATCACTTCCGTTAAATACAAAAATGGATAAGTGTTTGCACTTTGAACTAATGCGATATTCAGTATTATATTCAATGAAGACATTTGAAGGAAAAAAAAAAAACAGGGGGAAAAAAATCATTCCTTCACTCATGTTCCCATGACAACAGGCATACAGAAGGGAAGATGGAGAGTGGATTTGTTCCTAGGCAAAAGAATCCAGCTCTGCTTTTTTGGTCCACGTAGGAATAACATTCAAAGAAAATGTAGTGCTTACATATAGAAAAGAAAAAAAGTGATTGCTTCAATGCGTAGAGTAATGGCAAAAAACATTTCCTTTCGACGCATTTTCTGCACATCTAGCCAACTCTGACTCACAGGTGCATCAGGAAGCTATGAACTGTAAGCAACCATTGTTGAAATCTGTCATGTTTCCTCTGTACACTAAGTGTCTAGTCTACTAGAGATTTTCTGTCTCTAGTGCATTTCTTACATAACCCACATTAACATCATGCCATGCTTCACATATTGTGCCTCCTCTGAGACATAGAAGATAAGATGAAGATTTCTCCAAGATCTTGGCATCAGAACTCAGATGGATGCTCCCTTGATCCTACTGAAGGACAATATACATACACAGCCTAAAGTGTTGCTAGTGTTGCTATTTATTAATTAATTAAATAAATAAATAGACAGACTACATGAAGAAGTTTAATAGTGTGAAATTACTAGAATGTTTACTAGCTCTGTAGTAATATTAAATGAATGCCAACCCATTGCAGGGCACAATCGTATATACACATTCATACACTACAGACAATTTGGAAATGCCAATCAGCCTACAATGTATGTCTTTGGACTGGGGAGGACCAGAGCAGGATCAAGCCCCCAGGCCTAGAGGTGTGAGGCAAGCTTGCTGAACACTAAGCCTCTATGTAATCAATTTGCACCAAAAAAATACATGTATAAAAAGAGATGCATAAATCTGTGTACTGATATATAAATTACAGAGATAGGTGTGTCTACACTGCATGCACAAATAGCAATTAAATCCGTCCATCCATCCATTTTCTGTACCGCTTATCCCACACAGGGTCGCAGGGAGTCTGGAGCCTATTCCAGGGAACTCGGGGCACAAGGTGGGGGACATCCTGGACAGGGTCCAAACCCATTGCAGGGCACAATCGCACACATATTCATACACCCATTCTTACATTACGGATAATTTAGGAATTCCAGTCAGCCTACAACGCATGTCTTTGGACTGGGAGAGGAAACTGGACTACCCGGAGGAAACCCCTGACCACAGGGCAGCTGAACACACCCGGAGGAAAGCACTAACTGTCCTCTTCTGCATACATAACCTCACAGATGGCTACATGCTTTGCTTCCTGTCGAGTTGCCAGTTCACTATGAATATTAACCCTGACAAATTTGCCAATCTTGGAACTATGGGCCAACAGAAAACAGGCATAATGCTAGGGTCATGTCTTTCTGAAAGACTCTACAATGCACAGTGGTCTATTTTGCCCTATCGAAAAGGTAAGAATAAGACATTCCTCCATGTAGAGTCTACATGGAGGAATGTCTTATTCTTACCTTTTCTATAGGGCAAGAAACTTTTCTGCTCCTCATTATCATTATCTCATCACTCATAAGCAACAAACTAGCTAGCTGGCTAAGGTTAGCTGTTCACTGAAGCACTACTTTCCCTCCAAAAATACGTTACACCAGAACAACAGATAATCACCTGATTTTTCTCCACTACAGCGAAGAAATACGCACAGCATAAATCTGTTGCTAAATACAAATACACAATGTTTTGTTTGATTGTTTTCTTCAAAATTAGCATAACCCTATATTCCCAGACTAGATGTTCTGAGCATGCAACTGAAAAATTGTGACATTTTTCAGACAAGCATGCTACCACAGAAATTTAAATAAGGATTTTCCTTAGAAATATTATCTTCAGACAGAGCAATGTTCTACTGTTAACTTTTTGCTGTTCATGGATACACAGCAGTTCAAAAATAGCAGGCCGTGAGCCCATTTCACGCTTCCCCACACCACTAAGGCATGCTTTTTTTTCTGGATACGTTGTGTTACAATTTAGTGAGGGAAAAAAATGACACCAGGTCAACAGTGGTCTATTTTGCCCTTTTTGACACCTGTCCCCCCTCCCAGGCTGATGATGGGCATAGCCTGAGGGCCTTTCGCGCATCAGGTCAATAAACAGCTGCAACATCCAGTGTGTTGTGTCTGCGTGTGGCACTTAGAGCAAACACACTGCAGTGCTGCTTACATCAGCCTTAGGGGGGGAGATTATTGACTTATCAGTCACCTTTTAAATGGAAATAGAAAGTGTAGGGCTGTACCTCCTGTCTTATCACAGTCAGATCTACACAGGCCATAAACAAGAAACACTGATCTAGTCAGTCCATCACTTGAATCAAAATGGTTTTTAAACGAGTTGATTCTGTGTGATTTATATGTTTTTGTGAGCAACCTACAGTACAGCAGGACAGAATAATAACTCCCTGATCCATCATTTTGTCTTTATTTCCCTTTTTAAGTGACTAGTGTACTACCTTCCATAAGTAAGCACTCATTATGAATTGCAATTGGTCTAATGGTTTCCATTTACACCTTACTTATTTGTTTCTAATGATTTAAATGGTTGATGGAAACCATTCAGCCAATTCCCATGATGGAGTGCTTTTTTCCCCCAGCATAATAGTCAAGTGCAGTCATTACAGAATCATTGCATGAGTCGTCACTCAAGTCAGACAAAAACACTGGGTCTGTAATTGCATGCGAAACTGAATTAATGATGTAACCAAGAGGTAAAGTGAGATTTGGAAGGTGGTGAAAATCACATGTTTGATTTCTGGTGTCCATCACACTGCAGGTACAAGCAGAAAACCTCCATTTTTACCCATTAAAAGTTACTGAGGGAGCGACGTTCCGGATCGTTTCACCTCATTCTGCTTCACTTTAACCCCAGTAACAGTGGAGTTGTCATGAATTTCCCCTCTCTGATTTATTCTTAGCTATCAGTTTGCATTTGTTGCTGTTTTAGTCCTACGGTATATCCACTCCATACTGTCATGCGTCTGTTAATGATCGTGTTCACGTAATGTAGAATAATAATATGTAAATAGTAATTGCAGCCAATTTATCCAAAGCGCTTTACACTGTGTCTCATTCACCCATTCACACACCAATGGTAGCAGAGCTGCCATGCAAGGCGCTAACTTGCTATCGGGAACAACTTGGGGTTCAGTGTCTTACACAAGGACACTTCAACATGTGGAGTTACGTGGGCGGGGAATCGAACCGCCAACTGTACGATTGTACGAACTGGACAACCCGCTCTACCACTTGAACCACAGCCACCCCTGTGGTTTGTGGCTTATCATAGGTAGCTGAAATGGTTTCTCCTGTCATCTGTGCTATGGCGCTTTACATAAATTCAAACTAAATTCGCACAGCAAAAGTTCAATTCAATTCCATTTATTTAGCGCTTTTAACAATAGTCATTAGCCATGTTTTCGTCCAAGTTGCGAAGTTTACTTCTGCGAAAAATTGGAACATCACATAAAATATTTGCAAATAAAGTACTGTTTTTATTCCATGTGTTCAAAAGAACTAAATTCGTTTTATGCGCATTTTTGAGATTTTATTCACGTCTGGTGTTTAGTTTTTTGTGTTTATCTCAAAATTCGCATAAAATACGTGGCATAAGCTGTTTTTGGGAGGTGCACATCTTTAGGGTATCCATGTTGGACCATCCAGAGCAGCAGAAAGTGAATCCAAAGTTCAAAGAAAATTAAACCATTGTTAAATCAAGTCAAGTGAATTGCATTACAAGTGGGAAACTGACACAGGTACTGAACTGAGGTATGAATAGTTCTGGATTGAGATGAGTAACTGTACCATGTCATACTAAAAAACAGGAAGCACGTGATGCCTGTGTTCTACATGTTTGTTCCTCTGGTAAACAGCTCAGGACAAGTTGGCCATGTTTTTCGTAACCCCTTTCAGCTCACACTAGCTCGCTTCTCAGCATGCTGTTTGGCCGATGCTGCAGTTGGCGGTGGCAGGAGGCCAGGAGTGTGGAGCTGAGTGAGTGTGTGTGTGTGTTGAATGTGCAGTTCTTCTGGTCTCTGCCCTGCTCACAAACACTCTCATTTTGAGCCACACCAGAATCACGCTGCTGCCTTTGTGTGTGCCCTGTTGCTTGGTGATGGTGAGAGTGCAGGCAGAATGTATGTGTGTGTGTGTGTGTGTGTGTGTGTGTATGTGTGTGTGCGCGTTTGTCTACCTACATGTACATGTTTTTGCATGCTTACTCCGTTGTACGCACAATATTTTCAGAAAAGCGGAATATCGTCATCATTGTCAGTAATATTTAATTAGAGTGAGGATTACATGCATAATTACAAAGACGAATACACTCAGATGTAAAGCACTTGTCTAGACCTTATGATTGCTCACCCAAGTGTGGATGCATCATTGAAACCCAAGTGATTTTAAGGCCTTGTTGTGTTCCAGGAAACATTAAATAATAAGTAATACTTTACATGTAGGTTCACTTAACTAACATTGTTTACATCATTAGCGAATATTAACAAACCGAGAAGTTCAACATGAATGAAAAAAAAAGTCTTTAACACTTGTATTAATTGGTGTTTGAATGTTAACAAAATAAAATGACCAACATGAAGCAATAGCTTTATTCTTACACCTCAGTACTGAACTCTTAATTCTGATTGGTCAGATGTTGAACAGCAGCTCGGATAGTAGCTCCAGCTACAAGACAGATCACAGGTTTATATCAACGCACTCAGTCTAATGTCAGTCCCTCCAGGGTGTGCACAATTTTGCAATCGCAGAAATGAACGCAAAATCATGCACAGTCAATATTATGAGGAGCTTGTAATTTTTCAAAATTACCAGATATTTTTCACAGATTTGGCCTGAGACGCATCATGTGACATCGTCACAACTCGCATTCATCTAAAGCTCTTTTTGATTCACGTGCGCCAACATGAGTACAGCTAGAAAGGTCCAACAAACCAACAAACATTGCTGCAAAAGACAATTTCATGCAATTGCTATTTCCCCAACTCAAGTAGTTTACTGCAAAAAAAGCACAGAAAACTTTGCATCACAAATTCTGAAAAAAGCCACAACATCAGGCATTTTTTGCCGCAACAACCACAAAAAAGCTCCACGGAATCCTGTACGGACTGATATGTTACCAACTTATACAGAACTTGTATGGTGGACTCTCCACATTAAAAAATATCTGAAATTGTTAATATGATGAAGATTAATGAGTTTATTGGACATTTTTGGAAGGAATCTCCAGTGTTAGTGCAACAGTTGTAACAGTTAGAGGTTTTATATAGACCGGATGCGCAAGCATTTCGCTGCATTTCGAAGATCAAGTTTGGTGAACTCTGACCTGCGAATTCATATCCCGTGAAGACGTGTGACCAATAGAAGATTGAAAAGCTAGAAAATCCAAGATTTAGGAAGCACCGATTATATATACCGGGTGCCGCCCAATTTGCATGCTGAAAGTCTAGTGTGAGTGCCGCTTTACTCTGAATTGGACAATTGGATTACGGTGTTTACATGACTCATGACTAATTCGACTGTCGCAATTCCTACAGGAATATTGATGTGCATGTAAATGTCTGTGACTATAAACAAATTCCTGTTTTTAAGAAGAAAAAAATACATTCAGTTATTGGATAATAATCATTCATAAAAATCATGCATCACATCATCCCTATTTGATTATTTTCATATATTGACATGCCTCATCATGCTTGATTCCTTAATTGTAGGCTGAATTGTGAAATTTGTGAAAGTGAGGCTGAATGAAATTTCTTACAGTCATCGTTACATACAGGTGCTCATTATATTGTTAACATTTACATATCAGTTACTGCGGTATTAATTACTTACTTCACATTATTTATGGTGTATTTATGCTGAAATTCATGGTTTGTTAACGTTACCAAATGCACTAAATAATGGTCACGCTCGTGTGGGTCAAGGCCGCTGGTCAGAACGCCCATGAGAGAAAGCAGGGTCAGCAGGCTTGAGGCTAAATTAAATACCAACACTCAGAGCTGAACAGACACGCCGAAGCTCTGTAGCATGATAATTATATAACGTGAATTATCACTCGGCATCACGGTGTTGTGATGGCAACTGGGTGTAGTAAATACACCAGCAACGTGATTTGGAACACAATGAGGATTCAGGCCCAAAGAAAACAAGAAAATTAAGTTTTTATGATAATAACTTGCTTGAATAATAATATGCGAGCCACCTCACCGCTATCACCTCTACACTGAATACATTTAGGTGGAGCATCTTCATTGTTGTGCAGTCTTCCTTTCTTTCTTTTTTTAAAAAATTAAAAAAAAATTTTTTTATTAGAAATGATTCATTGCTGCTCTGTGAATTTGATTAATATTCATATTTATCAGGGTAAAATGAGGGCACATGTTAGGCAGAAGTGCTACATGCCTCATTAGTCTGCCTGCAGCTCATACACACTCATACACACCGCTGCGAATGGGAGTGCCATAACAAATATGTCATATTACTATTTGGGTTGAAACAAAATGGAAAAATAGAATATTTGTGCAGACCACTTTCACACAAACTCAAATCTACTGTTTAAACAGAGCATGTAAGAGTGTGTGTGTGCGTGTGTGTCTCTGTGTGTGATTTTATTCAGTTCAAGGTAAATTGCTCTGCCATCACATGCCAAACCAGGAGAGAGAGAGAGAGAGAGAGAGAGGGGCCTGGAGGGAAATGGATGGCTGTGGATGTGCTGGCTGGGCGCTGCACTGCGGCATACCGTGCATGTGTCTGTGGATATGTGTGTGAGACAAAGAGTGTGTGTGTTTGTCTGTGGGCATGCTGCAGAGGCAGACAGCTCATCAGTAATCACATCGACGCTCTCTTCATCATCACAGACGGTACGCATACACACATGTACACATGTTCACACACACAAAGTGACAGAAGTAGAACTCTGAGCAGAACAGAGATCTGCTCATGTGGGTGCTACCTGCTGCTTTGATCCTGGACACACTGAGGAGCACTGCTCTTCGGGTCATGCAGATCAACAAGGCTACACTTGCTACCCTTTTCTAACTGATAATGCCCTTGTGTCAGCACAATAGAATCCTTATAGCAAAGAAAGTTCAAACTGTGATCGTTTTGGTGCATATCTGTTAAAGTAAATGTGTCATTTTGAGCCTTTAAAATAATGTGTGTGGAATAATTCAATCATCCAGCTCTTACAAGCGCTTTTCCCTGGTCAGGATTGAGGTGGATCTGGAGACTATTCTGGGAATGCTGGATGTGAAGCGGGAATACACTCTGGATGTGGGAGTCTATCACAGAACACCATTCATAACTGCATGCAATTTAGCACAGCTAATTCACCAATCGGCATGTTTTAGGAAGGAACCTGGAGGAATCCTTCAGGAAGAGCATGCAAAATTCCACCCAGACACTAACCCAAGCTCAGGAGCTGTGTGGCAGTAGTACTATCGTGCTGCCCCAATGTAGAATAATACATTTTTTGATATCTCAATACCCAGAAAATTACTAAAACAAACCAACCATCATCTTAACACCAGGATCTACATATATGCAGCTAGCAAACAGATGATAAACTTGTTTACATTGATTATTTTCAGAGTTGATTATAACGTGTTACTGTAATCTAATAGCTTTTTCTGATAACACAGTAATGTAACACATCACATTTTAAATGTATGTAATTTGATTACAGTTACTGATGTCAGTGAAATTACATTGATTGCGCTACAAATTTATTGTTAAGAAAACAATATTAAGTCTAATAAAATTTTAAAATAAATCACATTTTGTGCAGCTGCCAGGTTGCGTAACCTGGCCTGGGTACTGGGGGCTGTAGCCATCAAAAAAAAATTCTTTAGCCCTGAATAATTCTCCACTCGGACCGGTTTGTCACTATGTAACTGATGTCAGTAAAGAAGACGGCAGTGTCGTAATTTAGTATGTTCAGTGAATGGGGGTGAGACAGGGTTTACAGGAAAATACATGGAAATGCTTGTGTCTTATTGGCTGACAGTCTCTCAATTCTGCCAAATGCTAGCTCACAAAAAGGGATATATGCCGATTTTTATTAAACCAGTTAAGGGGTTGAAACTGAAACACTAACCTCCTCTGAAGCTGAGCAGGAAAACAAGGTGTGTAAATGTCCATATGAGTTCCAGTTTAAGTGAACATGATATGAGCAGAGCATTGTACTCTGCATGACACTGTAGCAGCTAAACCCATACACTGGCAGCTTACTAGTGCTTCCACTTGGCTAGGGATACCAAACTAGCCTAGTTATAAAAGTTCTATATTTTATCGGTCTGGTATTCCTAAATACAGTGACAAAAGTTTTATGATAAATCCAACCTTTTCTCATCATATCATACATTGACGTGCGCTAAAATTACTGAAAGAACTACGAGTTTCACTTTGTAGTGCATTTTTGTAAGTTTGACAGGTTTTGAAAGTAACATGAAAGTAAAGTAATTGGTAATCTGAGTACTTTTTACATGCAGTAATCAGTAAAGTAATCAGATTACAATTATAAAGCAGTAATTACAAATCTGTAGTAGATTACTTTTTTTGAGCAACTTAGCCAAAACTGATTATTTTACACTGTCATATCCTCAGTAAGTTTACTGCTAAAATAGTAGACACAACAATGAAACTCTACGGTCAATTATTAACATTAGCTAAGTTAGCTAGCAAGCTGACTAGTTAAAAGTTTCTCTAATAATTGTCATATCAGTTGTGATAGGTTCAAGCTGCATGCTTATTGCATGGAAAGAGAAAACTCATTTCAAATAGATTTTCTGAGCTTTAGCTAACAGAGAGTTTGTGTAGTGCTAACACATTTGACCCAGCCACCACCTTGCTGAAAAGAACAACAGAAACCCTCATAGAGTTTGTAACAGTTTTAATGGTTATAATGAGAATTGTATTGGTTTTAATAGAAACTGTAATGGTTCCTGTGCGTCTCTGCTGGAAATCTGTTGCATGTGGCATGCTATGTGTGGTGGATACCATTAATCACCAATAATGGTAATGGTAATGTTAACAATAGTTATGTTTTAATAGTTTAATGGTAATGTTTTAATAGTTAACTGATGGTTTGTATTGGTATTTGTAGGGGAAACCATTAGAATTTATGCGATGGTATCTTTTGTATTTGTTTTTCTCAACAGGGCAATTTGATTCAGCTCCGCTTACAAGTTTAACCCAAGCACCATAAATGTATAATTTGATCCAAAAGGAGTAAATCTTTAAAAACGCATTTTTAATGAACATAGAGGGTAAAACATAGTAAATGGCATTAAAGTGTATGAACATAGGAATGCAAAATACAGCTTTAACTATAGTAAACTGAAACTAAAACATTAACGTATCCTGGCATAAAACTAGTACCCCTTAATCCCACCCTGAAGGTGTCACTCATGCCTGAGTGAGCAATTTCTTTCCCTGTGCCCGTCCAGATGTTGCCCTAATTTGCTGCGACTACTGGCGTATGTGCTCCATTGACTCTTCTTCATGCTTTGTGTGAGTAATAGGCGAGCTTTATCATGTTTACTATTAAGCTAGGCCTGACCCAGGTTGCACCTGTGTGTGTGTGTGTGTGTGTGTGTGTGTGTGCATGCATGACCATAGTTGTGTGGATCCGGGCCACTAGAGGTGTCCCCTGTGACTTACATGTCTGCGGGAAGTTCGCTGTTTCTGATCTACTTCTGCTGAACATGCACGCCAAGCTCTCAGCTAATGTAGGGTATTTGTTGGCATCTGTTTGGTTGCCTTGGGAAATTCCTAGCTCAGTTTTTGTGCAGAATGCAGGTTTAAAACATTCCTAACAATGCAAGGGGAAGTTATTTCAAAGCCAATCAATGTTTTGGCATCTCCAAAGACCTGTAAGCAATCTTTCCTTATGAACTACTCTGGCAAGTGTAGATTAGGTGACAGCAGAGAGGATTTGTTTAGACTAGCTCATGGTGTGATAGCTTAACCTTGTCAGCTGCATATCCATTGCAACGCCTGTTACATGGTGTTAACACTTTTGAATTTGAATATTATTGAGGCTCATTTGCTGAACATTATTAAGTATTGTGAAACTTGATGCACCAAGCCAGTAGTAAAGAATGAATATCAGTGGAGTCCAACTGAAGAGCACTTCATATTTTCAGCCAAAAGTTGCAGCTGAACTGTTTTACACATTACTACAGCATCTATAGTTTCACAGCAGCTTGATATTTATGGATCCTTCTCTGGTTTTTTTTTTAGGGCATTTTTATTTTTTATTTTAGCTAACGTAGTGGTCAAAACACATGCAAATAAAAGTCTCATGGTATAAATGTCAACTCACTGACTAGGAAAAGACACAGAATGTGAAAGACATTCATTTCTGGTATTGTGGCATTGTCTAGGAGAACCTCCACATAAACAAGTGGGTGGGACTGTGGTTACTGGAATGGAGGACCTGCTTAATAATAAGGATTTTTGCCTTGCTGTTTTTCTTACTTTTCCTAGACACATATGTCCCGAAAAAAAAAAGATATCTTTGCAAGTGAAAACACTTACATTTCCTGCTCTCTCTCTCTCTCTCTCTCTTTGTATATATATATATATATATATATATATATTTATATTATAATTATATAATATAAATATATATAAAATATATATATATATATATAATTATTATTATAATATATATATATATATATATATATATATATATATATTATATATATATATATATATATATATATAACCCCGACCCTGGAGGTCTGGAGGTGTGTGACTAGAAACAATCTGCTAGAAAAATCTGATATATATATATATATATATATATATATATATATATATATATATATATATATATATTTATCAGATTATTTCTAGCAGATATATATATATCAGATTATTTCTAGCAGATTGTTTCTAGTCACACACCTCCAGGGTCCGGGGCTCGATTCCCGCCGGGGCCTTGTGTGTGCGGAGTTTGCATGTTCTCCCCGTGCTGCGGGGGTTTCCTCCGGGTACTCCGGTTTCCTCCCCCAGTCCAAGGACATGCATGGTAGGCTGATTGGCGTGTCTAAAGTGTCCGTTGTGTATGAATGGGTGTGTGCGTGTGTATGTGATTGTGCCCTGCGATGGACTGGCACCCTGTCCAGAGTGAAGAAGATGGATGGATGGATGGATGTTTCTAGTCAGATTATTTCTAATCAAATTATTTCTAGCAGATTAAATATCAGATTATTCCAAATATCTTTTATTTCTTTACTAATTTCAAGCTGTAAATTGTCTTGTTTTTTCTTGCTTTATTATTGCTAGATAATTTAACTTCTTTGTAGATATACAGTAAATGGTTTAAAATGAGCAAAATCTGCCAGTAGAACAAAGCTATTTCAATATTACCCAATTTCAAGTGAATATTCAATATTACTATGTCAAATGAGTAAATTCAACTATATTCAAGATATTTCCACTTGCTAAGATACACCAGAGTTTTTGTGGTGAAATAGTTTTTTTCCTCTGCCTGCAAGGATTTTATGGTTAGAAATGCTAGCCATTTCATTGGGAATACGGAGCACGCTGCATCGAATATGCATGAAATAGGTGAGCAAATGAACCAAAGTTTTCAGATGTGAGTGCCCTCATTTTCATGTCTTGCCCATTTCTGTTTCTTTTCTCCTGTACTATTACACTAGCCTGAAAATCTATTTCGGGAATGCTCTCTCTACTTCGGTTTAATTTAGCATGCACAATTGGCCAAATGGATTTTGACAAGGGCCAACTAGTGCCAATGGTGTAGGACGGGCAGTCACATTTGGCTTGGTGTGTAATGGATTAAGCAAAGTAAAAGTGAGGCAAACAAACAGTTCTCTTAATACAGCAAAGATGATGAGTTGACAGCTTAATCAAGCATATTAAATTACTGTACTGGATATGCCCTGGTGTAGAGATCAGGATAACGTGCGATACTTGCTTAAAAGTCTGCATTAGATCTGAGACTGTCATGGCTGACATGGCAATTTTCACTGCAAGTTTCTTTCTCAGATTTAATTGTGAATATCACGCACAGTGTTTGATCTGTGCAATTCCTGTGTGGGTTAAAAGCATGACACTTCTGGCTGGCAGCGATGAGGTCTTCACTTTAGCCACATGTTTGCTGGCAGCGCTCCTGCCTTGGCCGCTTCCAACAGCCTACACCCCTCCAGATGCCACATCTTGAGACAGATGTGTTTCTTGTCCCACCGTCTATGAAAGGAATGAGAGAAATTGAGACTCCTACTGGCTGATAGGACGGATCAATGTGCCAAAACAACACACTGCTTTGCCCTCAAGGACCTGGCCACCTGTGTCATGTTTCTGTAGTGTCACCCTGAAAACTTTATAAATGCAGGAATATGTGAAGTGATGGCTGTATCATGAATTATTTCTGTGATTTGAATGTCTTGTAATAGAAAATGATTTGGTTGCAGCTGCAGGCATACTCTAGGTAGTGCCCTTATGGACAAATCACATGTAATTTCACATTTCATGTGAGAAACATAATGGTGCATTGTACGTAACCTCAAGTAAACGCCTGTGACATCATGTGAATAATATGTGATACATGTGAAAAAAAAAGAATCATATATATATTTTTTTTAAATCACGTGGAAAAATTAAAACATGTACATGCACAACATGTGAAAAAAAAGAAACATGATGGTTGGATAGGCACATTTTGTTCTACACAGGCATTCTGGAATCTGCGCAGTGTCTCTGTGAGCTCACTATCCTGCAGCAACACTACTTATTATCTGTCGGCTGTCACCCTACCCTGCTCTCACCCCGCCCCCACTCCCCCAACACATCTGTGCTGATGATACATAGTGCAGGAGTGCAACATTGTGTCTGAAATGACTCCGTCACTCACTATTTCAGTATTTACTATGTAGACCAGGGGATGTCAGATTGTAGACCAATTTGAGTGTTTGCAAAAATACTGTACCAGAGCAGATCAATTAATTGTAATATTTTATAAAAAAAAAAAGACCATGGTTTGACCCATTATGTGTTTTGTAAGGGTTTATCCAATCATATCCATCATGCATGTTATTATTTATCTGAAAGCAGCTCATCAGTCCAAAGACTAGCACCTTTGCTAGAGACAGTAGCTCAAAAAAAGGAGAGTTTTCACAGATTTTTAATTTTATTTACCCTCTCTGGCCTGATTAACGAACTGATAAAAAAAAAAATTTAAGACGAAAACAGTACGTCTAAAGACTAATAGACGGAGAAGTATGTGTTTATTCTCGGCACGTTGAATTCAACACATATGTGTTGCATTTGTTCAGAGTGCATGGGACTAGTTAGAAGGGGTAGCATGAAGTGCCACTACAAAAAGAAAACATAACCACTTACTGTATTTAGCAGCCATAAATGAATCACTAATAGTTAAGCATTAAAAATGAACTCATCACCATTCAGTCTTGTTCGTTGCTTATCAGGACCTTTGTAAGCAAGGAGTTTTATCCGTCCATCCATCCATTTTCTGTACCGCTTATCCAACACAGGGTCATGAGAGTGCCTGGGGCATATCACAAGGGACTCAGGGCACAAGGCAGGGGACACCCTAGATAGGGTGCTAACCAACCACAAGGCACAACTGCACACACATGCATGCACTATGGACAAGGTTGATATGCCAATCACCCTACAGTGTATGTCTTTGGACTGGGAGAACAAACCGGAGTACCTGGGTGAAACCTCTGAAGCAGGGTGGAAGTGGGAATTAAACCCCCAACCACAGAGGTACAGGGCAAACCTGCTAACCTCTAAACCACTGTGCAATGAGTTTTATGTCATTACATGTGTTCATGAGGGGAAAATCATAACCTGCTGTTAAATAAATAAAAAAAAATAGATAGAGTCATAAATAAATAAATATTTGAACCTTGCAAATTACCTGTCAAACTAAGCCCACAAAAAACACAGAAATATTAAAAGTGATTATATTAAATACACCTCTAATAAGTACCTGCTGTGTTTAGAAGTTGTTAAACACTTTATTTGCATTTACATATAAAGTAGCCATCCTGATAAGTACATTTTATGCCCCAAAAAATCCCCTTAAATATTAGTGCACGAAGTATTTCGTGCAGAAGTAGCATACAGTATAGCAGTTGTACACTGGATTTGCAGTGCACTATGGGTAATTATCTAGGGAACAAGCCAGGGAATACAATTTATTCACTGATCATCATATGCAACTCTAGAAAACGACTGCACCCCAAATGCTTTAATTCAGTTTCTGTGTAGTGCCTGGTCCAAAAGTGACATTAGAAAAATCTGATCGAGATTACTAGATTTGACCGCATCAAAGTAAATGGACAGTCTTAATGATTACTGCAGCAGGCATTACTCTACAGTATCCCAGTGAGATTATAAACTGGAGCAAGGATAAGACTTGACTAGTCTGCTTTTGGGAAGTGCAGTTTTTACAGTGTCCATGTGCGACTAGCAAAAAGTGCAAATACTGCACTATGTGGTGAACTAGGAAATGTATTTGGCCATGACACAAGTCTTCATTAAAACACAGCATTGGCTTTAGCAATCATGCCATTACTCCCCATCTCTTTTTTGTTCCAAGTGAACTCACACCAATGATAAAAAAAAAAAAGGTAAGAGCAATTGGCTGAGGAGTTAATTAAAACCATGACTCGCAAATTATAGTCACATTGGGAGGTTCAAATTTTTCTAAAGCATTAAAATTAATTTGGTCTAAAATAGAATACAGCAATGTAATGTATTTGGGGTTGATTGATTTTGGGACAGAACCTCGGCTCCTCTCCTCTCCCCTTTTCTCCCTCTCTTATTTCTTCTTTTTTTTTTTTTTGATGAAAAGATGAAAAGCACGTTGTATTTGAGTCTCTCTCTGCGGTAAATGCGTCTGGTCGGTGATTGCAGCTGCTTCATATGCACTGCACCACACAAACATGTTGTTTGAAGTCATTAAGAATGCCAGCTGCAATAAATGTTCACATCAGGATTCTCAGGAAAAACATGATGCTCTGATTACAAAATAGTAGGTGAGCACACACAATCAGATCAGTACAGATCAAAACAGAGCCGAGTTTCATGAATGCCATACAAGGCAAAGCTTTATTACTGGAAAGACAAGTAATCAAATCAATGATAAGGAACTGATGTCAAAAATAACTCTCTGGCCAAAAAAAATAGAAAAAAAAGTTACATGTAAAGCAAAAAATATCATCGTATTCAAATAAATAGGACTGAATTATTTTACATCAAATCACAACATCGGTCAAACAACAACAAGAACAAATATTTATATTATGGTATTGTTTTCGATGTCTTACAAAGAATATAAAAGATGATATGTACATCTGGTCATTGTTAGACATGCTTTAAATATATTTGCACCCAGTAGTACATAATGGCAGGGTCGTGGTGAAACATCAGCAAACTATATGGTTTGGACGAGTGCATCTCTTAACAACCCAAAGCTGAAAAAGAGACTTTATTATCAGAATTTTTTGACTGTCCTGTCTGGAAATCAATAAAAAAAAAATTGTGTATGCGTGGCTACAGTTCCTGTCAAGTCAAGTAAAGAAAGCATTTGCGCTTTCTTTACTTGAACTGTTGCTAGGCAACGCAGAGTAATTCATTGTGTGACCGAAGAACAATAGCTTGCACAATCACCTCCTGAAACCACACATGACTGCGGATGGACCATGTAGGAAATACTGATCTTGGGTAACCAAAAAGGGGCATAAAAACAAAAATAAATTTCACAATGGTTCAAACCCAACAATCTCTTGTTAAACAGGGCCAGCCTGTTTGGTTTTATCCAAACCCACCCCCATTTTCAGCCCCTTAAGTAATCGTCAGTAGTCAATACTTTCTATTGAAAGTGTTTAGAACTCTGCTTATCATTATTTTATAAGCTGGTAATCATTCCTTTTAAGCATTTTATACACCCCAATGCCTCAAAGCTCTAATGTGCAAATACATTGTACTTTAAGTATTTCCATATTACATTACAAAAATAGAGGTGCACTAGGAAGGATATGTCTTTAAACACTTGGTGGGTTCAACATTTGAGTGATTCCTGCCAATTTTCACAAAGCTCTGCCCTCAGGATCTACAGTGGCCTGTAGAATAGTGTCTTTAAAAAACAAAACAAAAAAACAAAAAAACAAAAAAAAAACCTGATTGACAGGAGGCACATCCAAACATTCTGGACCAGAATTCAGTTTCTTTTAACCACATAATACACTTGCACTGAGGCCACGGCTTAAAGCTTCATATTTGATCATGGTTTACATATGTTCCAGGTTACCTGTACAAGTAAGACAATTAAATTGACGATTGCACCTTTAATTCTAGAGGAATTACCAAAAAGACAAGAACATACATACGCAGCACCTGTAGTAAATAGGGATGCCTCACTTCCATTGTTTTCAGACAGAGTATAAACGTGTTCATGCACCTGTGCTTGCTCTTTAGAACATCAGCTAGGTGATTTCAAATGAAGTACATTAGCTAGCTACATTAGTTATCTTGGGTGAAGCAGGGTTGCAGTGGAGAAGAGTAAGTTTTGTTTTTATTTCAGAAAAGTGCTTCTATACAGCTGTAAGGAAAGAACGGTTTAATGTAGCTAGGTGTTGGGTATGTGTGCGCGTGCGGGCAGCCTGGTCATTTCTGGGATTAACCTGGAAGTGTTTCCATATTACTAAAGGTTGTGTATTACATTGTTACAATTGATTTTTTTTTTATTACAGTATTGACAGTGCAGCATTACAGCACATTTTTTATTACAATAGTTGCACTTTCATGGTACATTATGCTTTATGAGGCATTATTAGGAGTTGTAAGCAAAAATGCTTACAAGGAATCATTACAAATGATAATTAACAGTTATAATGATTTACGAAAATTGGCTACCAAGATAGCGCTACCGAGTGTTCCACACGTTAAAACGGTCCAAATTCAGAGACCACTGAAGGACCCTGCGTGCTCCACTCGTCTGCCCGTCAACATGCCTAGAGCGGTCACCTCTCCCAAGCCCATACGCCTTCCTGACCAGAAATGTTACATTAATTGTGTTGCACTTAAATGGTTGGGTTGTTCTTAAATCCAATATTACTTTGACACAGGTTTACGCTACACAAAAAACAAAAAACCTCGATACAACAAAATTACGATAAGACTGGCTTGTTTTTACAGCGGGAATGGAGGCAGGGCCACGCACGACCACAAAGCTGTCGCAGGACGTTATAATCACAAAGCAACTTTTATTTTTATTATTGCCACTCTATATACTTTGCTTCACAAGCACGTCAATCATTATTGCTTTGTGGTTAAAAGCAGATTTTTCGAGAGCAGCACTGCACACAAAAAATGTCCAAGCTTTAGAATTTATTTAGAAGGAGCCATATTTAGATATGTACCGAACTGCCCGCAAAAGTCTGCCTCGAGACTTCTGTAGATCAGATCGGGCAACAAGGCAAGAAAAACCTGTACACAGGAGAGAGAAGATGGAGTGCTACATCAAGATTCTTAGGAAATGTGTAAAAAACCCATTATAAATGGCATGTGAAGATGGTTTGAGTTCAGTCCGATGTAGATTGAATAAAAGTTGATCGAAAGACAATCTTTTCTGCATACGTTTAGATTTATTTGAAATCCTTGTTGATTGAGCAAATATCAACATGGGTGCTACAACAGGTTTCGGAAAGACATCCTCGAGAACCTAAATTATTTCTGAAGTCCAATTCAGCTTTACGTTGGATGATTTGGAGTTCCCACCGAGGCTCACAGATACATGGCTCTCCATCATCACTACGTAGGAGACTCATGTACCAGTGGGCCAGCAGTTACACCTTCCTCTTTCTCTCTTGTTCACAAGGGCAATTATTTATTGTCTTTAAATGCAGAAGCACTTACATCAGGTGGTATTTAATCAGAGGGGACAGTAAGCTTGTCTTTGGTTGCCTTTTGAAAAATAGCTGGCTGCAAATTTGTTTTAGCACCCCACTCTGTCCTTACTTAATCAATTACAACGTTCACCCATCTTAATGTTTGGCTGTTCAAGAAAGCCCAACATTACAGGCAGATTCCAACAGAATTACAGTATCCAGTCTGCACAGCAGCCAATTCAGTCAGCATTATAATGCCAGATAAGCCTTCATGGCCAACAACCTCTTTCTCCAACACCTCTATAATAACCTGGGTCTTACACAGCTTCCTTATGCTCCACCAATTGAAGCCTTACGTTCACGGACACACTTTTGTACATATTCTATATTTTTGAACTTTTTTATTATTATTATTATTATTATTATTATTATTATCATCATCATCATCAACATTTTTTAAGAATATCAAATATAGTTGACACTCAAGAGCCAATAACGCGTTTTTTGTCACATTTATGTCATGTTACCGAACCTCATATGCTGAAAACTGGTTCCTTATTTATTACGTCGGACCACAAATTCTCTTAACAGTAAAGGATGAAGAAATGACAGTTGATGATCAAACCTCGATCGAGAAAAGCAAGATACTGTACTGTGTAAGACAGGTATGCACTGGTGTAGAGATCAGGACAAAGCGGACAGCAAAGTGTCCACTTGTTCTGAAATGCATTTTGTCGGGGGGGTGAGGAAGGATTCCCAGACGAAGCCTTCGCGATGAGGACATCAGAAAACCCACCCCCCTTCCCCGGACTAAAGCACGGGGGGAGGGAAAAGCTTGCGGGGTGAGGAGAGCAACCCCGCTGCTCACATGACTGAGCAGCTCTTGGCCTTCTCCTTCTTGAAGGTGGAAGAGAGCAGCTCAGAGCGGCTGGGCAGGTGGAGGAGGCGTTTTGAGAGGCGCCGATTGGGGCTAGACTTGGCCAGTGGCTGAAGCTTGTTGATGCAGGCCAGAGCTGCAGTGCGGAAAATGCTGTGGATGCTCTTCTCTGACGTGAAGGCTGAGCACTCTAGGTACGCCTCAGCACCCAGTTGCTTGGCCATGGCTGAACCCTGGGACAAAGGCGAGGAGAAATGTCAGTATGTATTTTCCACCTTGAATTTTATCCAAAATAATTGTGGATGGTTGCAGTGTTGCATTTAAACCAAGCACCAATCCACTTTAATTAGCTCTTGATCTTAAAATGTTTATTAGGTGTTGCTCTTAATTGGCTGAAACAAAGACCTGCCGCCACCCGACACCTGTTTTGATCTGTATTCAAACTTCTCATAACGTTGTCATTTACTAGTTACCACATTGACTTAAATATAGCATACCTGCTCTTGGGTAACGGGTGTTTGTTTCTGATTGGAGAGTTCCATTAGTGTACACACATCCGTACGCAGGTCCGTTTTGCAGCCGACAAGTAGAATACGGGTGTTGGGGCAGAAGTCCATGATCTCCGTCTTCCACTACACAAACAGACACAGAATTGTAAAAGTTTACTCAAGATTCAGTTAAAAAACCCATTATACTTGCTATTTCATGATAGCAAGTCTTGCAAATGGGTTTCCTCTGGGTTCCCTCCCACCTCCAAAAAACATGGTAGGTGGAAAGGCTACGCTAGATATTCCTTGTGTGCATGCATGTGTGTACGATGCCCTGTGATTGTGTACTCCCACCCCACCTGAGGATGAATGAATGACTCAAGTGTAATTAAGACTTTTTTCCGAGTACCAACATCTTTCAAAGGAACCACTTTGCTATCTCAAATTATAAAGAACCGGACACCAAAGCTAGAACCGAGTCGTACAAGGAAGGGAATTTCAGAGTGCTAAATTGGTACCTTCTTGAGTCCACTGTCGACAGTGTCTGGACGGCTGATGTCGAAGCACAGGAGCACAGCATCAGAGTCACTGTAACAAAGTGGCCTCACATTGTCATAGTAAGGAGAACCTGCAATGAGAGACATGAAAAATCCATATCAAAAACCATTGAAACAAACACTATGGCCAACTTTAGACCTGGAGCCAAGGATGAAGCTCGAGGTTATCCCTGCTAGACTTCACTGCTCACACAGTTCATCTCATCTCACTAAAGCACACAGGCATTTTAAAGAACATGAAAATGACAATCCTGAAGCTTTATTGATCCATCTCGATATTTCTTGGTTCTAGGGATTATGCAATGGGAACAGCGAGTTTGGGGCCAGGCAGAGCTCCCACTCTTTCTCAGAATCCTTAAGTAAGCCACCCACCACCATTTGTGTGTGTGTGTGTCGCATATGTGTGTGTGTTCCACACGCACAATACCTCTGCTCCCCCTGTTTCCACAGCAACAGCCTCGGAATCTACCATCTGCAAAGCGTCTTCCACCCACTCCTCCATAAAGGCTTCCCTCAACTGCCAATCATTAGACAGAGAGCCGTGCCCACCCACCAGTTAGTGCTGAATAAAATGCCTGGGTCGAACAGTGTTAATGTACCTCACTGCACACAAGCCCTTTGTCCAAGGAAATTCAACTTCAGCTCTTTGAACTGGGTATAAAATAAAAAAAAAGACAAAAGCGGAGTCCTCTAGGAATTACTTTGACTTTGATAAAATGACGACACGCTGCGAGATGTAATCTTTGAGTACCCTCATCCAATCATACAAATTAACATATTGATTAGACTGACTTGGCAAAGAGATACTGGTACAAATAACTACTTATGGATTCTACAAAATCCACACATTTGTTCCTTCATGTTGGCGACTAGAACGACAGTGTTGGTTCAATGATGCACCCTATTACAGCTTCAAAATGTACAGCTCACCAATCATGCAAGCATCTGTGCATTGTCTTGCTATGCAGCTAATCTGGCATACAACATTGTTGTCTTTTGTTTTTTTCTTATATCTATGGACTGCGGCTGGGTAATCTGATGAAATAATATTGATTGTGAAATATTTTACAATAGGTTTTCTTAGATATCTTTGAGATCATGATGCATTTTATAAATCGACATTTAAGCAGCTGATCTGCTGTTTTTATTTTTTCCCCTAATTATGTTAGTTACCGTACAGGTGCATCCAAAAAAAATTTGAATATCGAGGAAAAGTTCACCTCCCCCCCCCCCATAATTTAATACAAAAGTGGAATTTTCTTATATTCTAGATTCATTACACAGCGAAATATTTCAAGCCTTTTTTTTTTTGTTTTAATCTTGATTTTTACGGCTTACAGCTCACGTAAATCAAAAAGCAATTATTAGAAAAATTATTAGAATAAAGAATTTATAATACAGAAGTGTCGACCTTCTGAAAATTATGTCAATTTACTCGGTCAGGGCTTTAATCCTTTTGCACGAACCACTGCATCAATGTGGCATGGCATGGAGGAAATCAGCCTGTGGCACTGCTGAGGTGTTCTGGAAGCCCAGGTTGCTTTGATAGCAGCCTTCAGCTCATCTGTATTGTTGGGTCTGGTGTCTCTCAGATTCTTTATGCGGTTCAGGTTGGTCAAGCACGGTAACACCACGCTCTGCAAAACAGTCACTAGAAGTTTTAGCACTGTGGGCAGGTGTCAAGTCCTGCTAGAAAAGGAAATCAGCATCTCCACAAAGCTTGTCAGCAGATGGAAGCATGAAGTTCTCCAACATCTCCTAGTAGACACTGCATTGACTATCGACTTGAGAGAAACAAAACAGTGGACCAACACCAGCAGATGACAAGATACCTCAAATCATCACTGACTGTGGAAACATCACACTGGTCTTCAAGCAACTTGGATTCTGTTCCTCTCCACTCTCCCACCAGAATCAGACCTTGATTTCCAAATGAAATGTAACATTTACTTTCATCTTCCCCTTGATTGTGGTTGTGTGTACTGAACCAGACAGATTAAAGCCTCAGGAAACTTTAAGGTATTTTTTGATCAATTAGCTGAATAGAGCTCTTAGGTCGACATTTCTGTATTATAAATTCTTTACTCTAATATTTCGAGGTATTGGATTTATACTTCCATGAGCCGTAATCATCAAGATTAAAACAAAAAAGGCTTGAAATCTCATTTTTTTGTGTAATGAATCAAGAATATGAAAGTTCCACTTTTTTAATTAAAATTACACACAAAAAATTAACTGTTCCACGATATTCTAATTTTGAGATGCACCTATACCTAAAAATTTAAAAAATAAATAAATAGTAAATGTAGAATCTTATATTCTAAATAAATGCAACACTACTGAATTGCTGGCAGTTTGTGAGCAAACTTATGTATTGTTTCTGCAATAACAATTTTGCATATCAATGAGAATCTGCTTAAAGAAATTTTTTTATTAATAATAATAGTAATAATAATAATAAAGTAGTCAGAAACTGCTGGCATTTCAGATTCAGACAGTCTGCAGGGATGATGCATCTCTGAAAACCATGCTACTGACAGTCTCTCCACCTCTTTCTTTCTGATAAGTCACGGACATTCACTGCCAGAGTGTGAGCATGCATTCAATTGCCTCTGATCTTAATGCAGCAATCTATAGGCATGCACACCGGGGATATGAAGGAGCCATTTTTCAATTAAAGTTGACAAATTACACATTCAAAAAGCTGGACAGTCTGAGAATGCGGCTGACCTGCTCACCCAGCGAGAATAATTATACGAACGTTCCAAAGCCAACGTTAATGAAGTATAGGCTCTATAATTGCTACAGAAATATGAGAGAAGTACAGGAAAGGAAGGTTATACTCGAGTGAGACAGCAAGTGCTTTACTTGTTAATTGCCCGCTCCTGCAGTTTTGGGGATTATAAGGAGGTGCTATCCAACACCCTTAAGCATTAAAACATGGTGGGCAAATGCAACCTGCTGCTGTGTTCCTCAGCTAAACAAGACACTACTTTTATGGTGTCCATAAAAAGTTTGTGAGCCATCAGAAACCATAACAATGAAAAACCCTGTAGGGCCAACCTTAATGCTAATAGCATGGCAGAAGTAGCCTAGAGATATTTGCAGTGCACGTTTATACAAAGAATCCTTTTAGAAGATCAAACGAAGAACCTTGTGAGAAACAGATGGAGATGGTATGGGCTGTTTTGTGCTTTTGTGTGCTGCACATAGAACGCCAAGGCACATCATAGCGCACGCCATCTGCTCAACCCTTTCAATCGGCGCTGCCAATTTTCAAGCTAATGAGGTCAGATTTGGTAAAATCTTCAGGGCCATGTCAGAGAAACTGCATGCATCAAGAGGCAAACCACAGCCTTCCGAACCACAGATTTTGGTTTTGTTTACATCACCACTCAATATGGCCAACGGTACACATGAGCCGTTTCTCAATTCTAAGAACGCAAAGAACGGACTTGCATTCTTGTGAAGACCGGCCTTGCCAGGTTACCTCAAAAGAACAAACTTGGAAGGACAGGAGGACGTAGAATGCATCTTTGCAAGAATTGAGATGTGCCGTCAGCTTCCTGCTGTGCAATGCACCGTCCCAGCTCATTTCTAGTACTGGAACAGGACCATCATCTCTTCAGTGCTCCCAAGTAATATGTTTTAGCGGGTTAATAGATTTACTGTTGACTGGCTTATGAACCAAAGGTTAATTAAGCATGTTTTAATGCAGCAAGCTCACGGTTTGCAACTGTGACCTCACGCTAAATAAAAGCCAAGCTAACAAGGTTACCGTTACCTCAGGATGGAAGCTAGCATAGTTTGATTAAAATACTTGAGGGATAAAAATCAACCTTTTCAACAACCTCATATCAAAATCATTCTTTTTAGACGCATTTTGCAATTTATTTTCGATGGTCATTAAAAAGATGTTAAAAACTACAGGTACAGGTCAGGCTTCCGTCATTTGCGATCATGCTATTGTTTTGCCACAATGCCTTCTGGGACTTCAAGAGGGTTCTGTGCACTCAGGTCTGCAGCTGATGCATCCTCGATATCGAGAACACATCCAGGTAATTTCAGGAGTCTCCGGGTTCCTGCGTTCTTGAGTACTGGAATTGAACTTCGGCAGCGGTTGATAACATAGATGGAGTACACAAGATCGCATAAGAACACAATGTGAAACATTCATGATGCTTATACTTGAAAGTCACCAAGTCTTAATGCGGCATCACTGTTGATGATCAATCTGTCTAACTTTGATAGATTCTAAGCAAAACTAGGGAACGCATTATTCCAACAAATCAAATCTGTAAGCAACAAAACAACTCTGGCATGATTCAATACAAACATACAGGAAAATAGTTAAGGGTTAAGAGTTTTGCTCAAGGTGGATCTACAGTGGGTGAACGGCAATCCTAGCGTTTTAAACTCACAACCCTGCGATCTTAATCTAAAAACCTTGGCTGCAAACTACCACTGTTCCAAACAAAACTCTACTAGGACATTCTTGGATGCGTCAACAGAATAATCAAACATAATGGCCAAGATTCAAATTTGAACACCTTTAAGGGCTGAAATCTCTGAATTAAATCAATGCTCCAGATCTCAAAGTAAGGATGAGAGGGCTGGGATAGGTCAATGATTGCGAAGGAGTTTGTTACAAGGGTGAAAAGAACAAAATGGTAAGCATATCCCACACACCCCACATTCACATTAAAGATAGATGGGAACAAGTCCTGGCACATTCCTCCATGAAGTTTCTCCACCCCCCAAACACACTCCCTGTCTTCACCAAGGCACAGCACGGCCAAAATTCTATCAGGATCCCCACTGAGAATTAAACAAAGAATGGCCCCTCTTGTTGAGAAGCAGCTATCCATGACCTTTTGGGCATTCCCCATTCACAGGGGTCATCTTTGAGCTACTCTTAAGTTCCCACCTCTTATCCCATCCACACCTCCATTAGAGAAGCACTCATTAATCTACTCGCCACTCTAATGTGCTAATAGTCCACTGTACCTCTGCCAGGTCATCATACATAATCGCTTGCCGCATCTGCCAAGTTTGGATCCACAGCAATGTGTTACACTTAACATATTAAAAGCTTGTCTGCTGCCAAAACCATTCGCAAGTGGTGTACAGCAGACTACACTTTCCTGGGCCATCTTACTGCAGTGGGTCCAGTAGGCCACCATGACCGAGAGAATTGATTTTTGCTCGTAAATCCGAGCTGAGCACCCGAGAGAGCTATCTGGAAGCCTGATGATGAGGTCAGTCCAATCAATGTGAAGAACCTTAATAAGAAACCCTGCCCCTGAAATCCCAGCAGGCACGGGAGAGCAGAGCTCCTGGGTGGATATAATTAGTGCGCTGGGAAACTCCAGCAGATACACAACACAATCATAGCCATCCCACTGTGGCCGAGCCGATAAGTTACTGGGTCGGAATAAAATAGTGCTTTTTGTTTTTGCCTGACTATCCTGCACTAGTACGCAGGATACACTGCAAGCTACAATGCAACGTACAATTGAGGGTTAACAGCTTTGTGTAAAGACCCAACATTAGTAGCTTTGTGCTTCTGCAATTCAAACTCTCAACAGCTAGGCCAAAACCTTAACTACCACTGCCCCTCAGCTGCTACTATTCTGATTAGGAAGTAATGCTAATCAACATGGAGGAATTGAACCAATTAATAACTTGCCAGCTTTTCTTGGTCACAGGAGATGGCTCATTTCTGGTATTGGAAGGTCTACATTTCTGGTGGTTTTGATGTGTGGTCTACATTTTTAAATAAAAAAAATAAAAAACATTTTGCAGCCAAATCAAGTTTGACCAAGACACGATTAGTCCAATGCCAATTTGAAGTCAGGTCAGACTTACTGTGACTCAGTAACGGACTTCAAATTTCTAAATGGTGCTGAAGGTTTAGTGGTTAAATGCTATACCATTCTCAAAGCACGGGTTCTCAAACTTTCTGTAGCCTGGGGCACCTTGAACTGTAATAAATCCCATGGATTCCAATGCTTATTTCATGGACGATAAAATGTGTGCAATCATAATTTGTGTATGTATTAGAGCCACAGAGCTATTCCTGGAATTTCAACAGACATTAGGCCATTAATTATAGTCTTATTAATTTTTGAGCTATTGAGGTTTGGATTAAACCCATTTGATACAAGGGACCAGATAAATAGACTAGTAACCAACTACTTATTTATATATTTTTTAAACATAACTTGCTAATGCGGTCTTATGATTTCCACCATTGTAACTAAATTAAAAATCATGGACCTACTGTCTATGCTTCATGGATCTCACTTTGCGAACCATTGCTCTAGAGTCATGTGTTGACCAAAAACTTTAGATCACCCTTCAGCCAACACCAACAATCCACCCAAATATAGCCAGTCCAGTTCGTTTCCCTGTTGCTCCATTCCACCACCAAATCTTTTACAGACAGAGAAAATGAATAATGAAATGTATCTGTATTCTAAAGAACTAGCTGCGCTGAGCTGATATGCACGTCTCGCAGGACAGGAGTTACAAAATACTTGGATGAGTAACAAAATGCCAGTGAGGAAACCTGCTCCAATTCTGTCCCCATAGAACACATGAATGGCTGGAAGCTTTCTGAATCCCTGCTGCGTCCTCTCAACCTCATGCACATCCCTTAAAAGCACACTCTGTCCTGCCGCTGGATCGCCTCCAAACAGATCAAAGGGTGTCTGCCAATACAAAATAGAGGATGATCCCTAAGGGCCAAATTTCATTCAGCCTTTCCAATATTGGCAGATGAACACCAAATTATTAGGAGACAAAACACTCGCACACAAGCTTCTCAAACCTTTTTTCACACTTTGCAGGCAGTCAGACACAACTCAGAGCCAAGTATACGGTTCTACAGTGTCCAGATACATCACATGGCAAAACTACAGAGTGGGTTAAATCATGTGTACAAGGGGCTACAACAGGAAGCCTTTGGGACACTCGAACGGCCTCAACAGCCACGTGATCTTTCTTCATGACCACACACATCACTTATTCTTATAGGTTTTGGTTCCATTTGATAAAACATTATCAACAGGGTAATTTATTAATTAGGTGACAACATGGCATGTGGAATAGCATTCGAATACAAATTTAAAACTGCCACTTTCAAAATATATTTCTTAATATTATACATAAGAATCTTCTGTGTTATACATTACATGACATATTATATGATATTATACATTCTATTATATACACTTGCCAGCAGCCATGGACTAGGATTAGCATAGATAACAATGTTATCCTTGCTGGTCAAACCTGTTCGGTAAACCAGTTTGTCTGGTTGAGGTCAACATTCAAATGAAGGCTGTTGCCCTGAATCTAGGAAAGAAATGTAGATTTTGTAATTAGGATGGCAAAGCATGTCTAAGTCACTGTCTATATTATGTAAAGTGTGTCAAAATGTTATGACATGCTTCCTCACATTAGCTGTAATGGTAGTTGATATACTCTGCATATCATTTCTGTGCAACACCGAACTTCAGACCTGACACTTTGTCACATGCCCTTCATGTTAATCAGTCCCTCCAGGATTTTGCGAACACAGACATTAATGTGAAATCAAGGAAGCACTGCAATATCTGGAGGAGCTTACAATTGGTTTAAAACGAATGCATATTTTCAGGTTTTGGGTCAAGATGCATCATGTGACTTCATTAAAACACATTCAGCCAAAGCACTCTGTGATTCATATGTGTTGCATAAGAGTACAACTAAAAAGGTCTCATTTACCAACAATCACGGCAAAACAATTCCGCCCAAAGTATACTGTGATCAAAGTAGGCGATGCGACATAATGACAAGATCACGATATTTCAAGACATTTCTACAACACAATGTGCATTTCCTAACAACATGCCAGCTAAACAGCGATGCATTTAAAAATACACCTTTGAAAATTTATTCGACTGTACTTTTAATGTCTACAAAGCAAATTAGCATAATCCATTAAAATAATTAAGACTTTTACAATTACAAAAAAAACTAATTATATTTTATATTATATATATATACATACAAATAAATATATAAATAAATAAATAAATAAATAAAAATCTAAACAGTAGAAAACCATTTCAAATTGTCTGTTACAAAAATACTTACCATTCTAAAATATCATGATAGTTTTCTAAGATTTCATGGGTATTATGACAATCACAGAATCAATATTATAGCATGACCCCACACAGCCCCAACATTGACTTGTAAATATTCCAACAGACTTCTAAATAAATACTTCAACTTAAAAACGTCTTACACGCATCACCACAGCAAACGCATCATAGTTTCATGTCCATGATTGAACATTTATTCAGCAGGGTGAAGATGCCGATATTTTACAGTCAATTACCATCCCTACACTACGCATGTGACCAGATACCACAGAGTTAATGATCATCCACACCACGCAAGAAAATCCTGCGGCTTCAATATAATGCACTCTTTCATGCAGAATAAACTGAAAGGCATAACAGAGCACAGTTGATTTCCCTATTGTTAATTTAAAACAAATAAATGAATAAATAAAATTGCCCCCCCCCCCAGCTGTAAGTAAGCTCTTACCTGATGTGTCCCACAAACTCAATTCCACACGCTGATCTTCAAGCTCCAGGCATGCTGTGTAGTTCTCAAACACAGTGGGCACATACGTCTGTGGACACACGTGACAGAACACAGCCCTGTATTAACACCAATACCAACACAGCAACCTGATCATATTGAGTAGGAATAGAAACTAGACATCATATCATGCATAATCATTTTCATAATACTGTCAACGCACTGTATTATTAGATATATTATGCAAAAGGTATGACAAGAAAAGCTTCCTGCTGAGGGATCTCAACACATGCATGTGCATATGTGCATGTGCAATATCTCTCCTACTACTACTACTACTACTACTACTACTACTACTACTACTACTACAGGAGCAAAAATAAGTACACCCTTCCCATTTTTGATGGTCTTGGGGGATTTAAAATATTTTGCACACTAATTCTTAATCAGATATTAATCAGTCTGTGCGTCACAACTCAAAGAGTGCTCATAACAGGTGTAGGGCATGTTTAAATGAATGCATTCATTTCTTTAAAGATACACAAAAAAAAGAAGAAAAAAAAGACTAACCTCTGGATAGCAGTCCTTTGCCAGGACCTGCAGCATAGCTGTTTTCCCGCATTGCACGTCACCAACCAGAACCAGCTTACATCTAATCACCAGAGGCTGTGCGTTTCTCCTCTCCTTCATTCTTACTGTTTATGTAAAAGTTGCTAAACAAAAAGAAAGCAGCAAGAGCGCAGATGCCTGCAAAGAGACTCGGATCCAAACAGCCCAAGCGCGCGCGTCTGACCTGCTCCACAGTTTGATGCGACTGATTAGAGTGACTGCGGAGTTTTTATATGTAGCCCCGACAGCCAATGAGCATGCGGCATTGGCCTCGACAGCCAATGGGATTGCTCCATTGTCTGCTCGAGCGTCTCGCCTTTGCTCCACTGCCCCAAAATCTGTGGCGACGTCCAAAATTGCATAGCGTGCTAAATAGGGTGCTGAAACGATTAAAACATGATCAAATATCAACACAAATTTTAATCTTAGAGACTACTTATTATCTTTCCCGACTGTTACAGTTATAATATATATAGTTATATGCAATACTTTGGCATATAGTAAGGTGGTACACCCCCCCCCCCCCTAAAATTATTTGCACCCTTCATGATTTATTTATTCATTTATTTTTTTTGCTGGGTGAAAAAAGCCAATAGAAAACCCTCACAGGATTTGTAATGGTTTTAATGGTTAAAATTGAAATGTTATTGGTCTTAATGGAAACTGTAATGGTCCCTGTGGGTCTCTACTGGTAATTTGCTGCCTTCTAATGTGGCATGTTAAGTCTGGTGTATATCATTAAGGACCAATAATGGTATTGTTTTTAATGGTTAGCTGGTGGTTTGTACTGGTATTTGTAGAGGAAACCATTAGAATGCCTGTGATGGTTTCTACTGGGGGGTTTTCAGCAAGGAGAGTTGAATGTTTTGGTTCAAAAACAAAGTTTTTATAGGTAGGGAACATTTTCTACACTACATTGGCTTGAAAATTATAATTATTACACCCCTGAAATGAACACATACGTAACTCCACACAGACAGTAACACAAGCTCAGTATAGAAGAACATTAAGCTTGTGTTTCTTTTACAAGTTCTGTTTTTATTTGGAAGTATGTCTGGTCATCATCTTGTTGAAAGTGCTACCTTTGGCCACATCTATACCCTCTGGCACAGGCGGATTTTGGGCTGAAATATACTTGTACTTAGCAGAATTCATGATGCCATCTTTCTTCACAAGAGCTCCTAAATCCCCAGCTACAAAACAGGCCCACTGCAAAGCATCAGTGATCCACCACCATATTTTACAGGAGCTTTTTCCTTGTACGCAGTCCCTTTTTTGTCAACAAACATGCTGATGTGAAGTTTTTTGGTCTCTAACCACAACACATAATTCCAAATGTAGTTCTAATAATGCTCGGTGAAGTTGAGACATAGCATTGTATGAGATACTCTCAGGAAAGGCTCCTTCCTAGCAGTGTGTAATAACAGCTTGTTATTAAACTAGCATTTAACAGTTGAGTTTGAAACCTGACAATAAACTAAAACCGTGCAGTTTAACTCTAAAACTGCTTTACCTCTGACCTCATTGTGGGGGTCAGTGTGATCATGGGTCCATTTCCTGGCAAATTTCCAACCCTTTCAGACATTTCAAGGTTTTCATTATGAATAATGGTTAATTTTGTTTAATAATGAGTATTTGTCACCACTCATGATTTGTGCAGCTGTTTCTATTGTGTTGTTTCTATTGTGCTTTGGTATTTCCCATGGTTTCCCATGGTTTTTCTCAGATATTTACCCAAGAAAAATAGGACATGGCAACTGCAGAGTTCTTGCGGACTGAGAACTAATGAAAAATAACGAACGGATAATGTTTTTCAGAAATGACAATTTGTTTGCATTTGATTCAAATATTCCTTAGGTCTGTCAATAATTCTGGCCCAAATTTTTGAGAGAAAATATTATTATTTAAGCAAGTGGCATTAAACTATTCGAGAAAACATTAAATAGTTATTGCTTGAGTGGAAATTTTCATTGTAGTGTGTAATTTATTTTTAATATTATGCAATCATTTTTGCTCATTATGTGAATAATTCTGGAATGTACCATGTATTTAATGACACAAACAGTTCCAATCTAATGACAAAAAGCTGCCAGAACTATTTCCTTTTCACATATTCGGTAACCACGGTGTTTATCAATTAAGCTATAAGCTAAAAAAATGCAAAATATAGATATAGGAAACACAATAGTTAATAATAAAACTGGTAATATGTTGGCAGGTTTACATACATATAGCATATTAAATAATTAATTTTAGGGTTGTATGCATGGATAGACTCTTCTTCAGATTGTTAGGTTGTATGAGATGTTTCAGTTCCTGCCCTCCAAGCTGGACTTGTTTATTTGTTCATATCTCAATATGAAGTCACTGGACAGTAATGTGTGCTCAAAATGATCTTAAAAAAGTATATAAGTATAAGACAGTTTTAATTCTCAAGTAATATACTGTCTCAAGCACTATGATATTGTCTGCATTTGTCACTTAAATGTCTGCAGCTGGCTTGTATTTAATAGACTTACCTAAACTGGAGAGGTACAGAAAAAAGGTGCCTTCAAGGTTTCTGCTTGAACCCCTTAGGGAAACACTCTGTTGTAGGGGTACATAGAACCTTTGTGCTCCTACAGAGGGCCAGCCAAAAACCCTTAAGGGTTTTTATTATTTTTCTAAGAATTTACTTGTCTGCATCCTGAAAAATTCAGCAGAAAAAAACAAGCCTCTAATAAAAAACTAAAATTTGAAAGCCGCATGAGAGCCACTTGTTATAATCACTGTATATCATGCCATTATCAAATCTGTGGAGGATTTTTCAAATTTATTTATTTATTTATATTTCCTGGGACATAATACTCATCCTTTTCAAGGGGTTATGTAACTTTTGATATTCTGAACTGTGTATTAGCCTGTATACTACAGCAAATAACTGACTAACTGACTGACTGAGCAAACAAACAAACAAACAAACAAACAAACAAACATCCTGGAATCTCACCTCATACTCATGTGAATTTTGTGAAGTTTTGTAGTTTAATAAATACCACCACAGCTACATTCTTTATTACTGTAAATTCTCTTTATGGTGGTGTAGTGACAGTGAACCTTGCAATTGTCGTAGTCACATGATTCACTACATTACGAAATATTGGTTTTAATCTGCTTTACTGAATGGAATATTTGACAAATTGCAAATCGCATCTTGCATGTCTTTGCCTAACTTTACACATTACACTACAGTCTTGTGACATGTGTGAGGTGATTAGTGCAGGGAGACCCCATGGTGCTGTCTAGACTAAAATGCCTGTAGAATTCCCCACCTTCTCTCAAGGTAATTTCATTTTTATCAGGACTATTTGAATCAAACTAAATTAAATTAGTTAAAGCTAGTGTTTATTAGAGCCCAGGCAACCAGGGTTTGCAAAATTTGCCTTGTTAATATGAAGGACCTCCTACAGTGCTTATCTGCTCAGTTAGGTTACTGTGTAGTCTACTTCAAGTGTTTAGGTAGAAAAAGTGGCCCTTTAGATCAGGAAGACGTGCTCTCTGACACTTTCAAGGTTATCTTTGTATGTTAAACACCCCTGAGAGACTCAGTGGTGAATTAAAGAGCTCCCTCCAGAGCCATTCACTTATTCAATTACTCTCTTAACTGCCATTAGTAGGCCATGTCTGCAAACATTAAAAGGTATAGAAGTCTATACCCTGCTGTGTTCATGACAAAAGACAATGCAGAGGTTGTTGATGAGCCACACAGTTGGAAACAGAAACAAAATCCTTTATTGCTACACTCAAAGCACTGAATACACAACATTCCCATCCTGCTCTTGGAGTGCACATTTTAGTTTTTCCCTTCTCTAGCACAGTTCCATTTTAATCTCCTGAAAGGTGTGTTAATTAACTGAGCCGAGTGTGTTAGACCATGAGCATTAAAATTAGGCAGTAGTGAGGAAATGAATGGCTAACCCAAACATATCTACAGGCTGGTCCATAAGTATTTGGACAGTGACACAGCTCTGATGGATATACAGTGCCCTCCACTAATATTGGCACCCTTGGTAAATATGAGCAAAGAAGGCTGTAAAAAGTTGTCTTTATTGTTTAACCTTTTGATCATTTGTTTTAAAAAAAAATTCACAAAAATACTCTGCTCTCAATAATATTTGATTAAAAACATTGCCCCAAAAAACACTGGTTTATCCAAAAAATTCTTTGTTAAATATAGGTGTGTGACAATTATTCGCACCCCTAGGAATATGATAAAAATATATCTGAAGTATATTCCCATAGTTTCATTTTTTTTTAAATACACCTGGGTGACACGGAACAGGAAATTGTTTAACCATGATTTCCTGTTTCACAGGGGTATAACTATGAGGTAACACATAGGCCAAATTCCCTTAGTTATTCATAACAATGGGTAAGACCAAGGAAAAATGTGTGGCCAAAGGTTGTTGAGCTTCACAAAATAGGAAGTGGCTACAATAAAATAGCACAAGCATTGAAAATGCACATTTCCACCATCAGGGCAATAATTAAGAAGTTCCAGTCAATTGGAAGTGTTATGAATCAACCTGGAATTGGACATGTGTCTATATTGTCTATATAATCTCCAAGGATCACAACTGGAGAATAGCTGAAGTTGCATCATGGGATCAGAAAGTCTCGAAAACTACAATCCGAAATCACCTACCTCACCACAAGTTGTTTGGAAGGGATTCAAGAAAAAAGCCTCTACTCTCATCCAAAAATAAAGTCAACTGTCTTCAGTTTGCCAGACATGACTGGAACCTCAAATGGGATTGGGTTCTATGGTCAGGTGAAACCAAAATAGAGTTTTTTGGCAAACACCAGAGGTGGTTTTGGTGCACACAGAGAGGTAGCCATATGGAAAAGTACCTCAGGCCCATGGTTAAATATTGTAACGGGTACAGTTTTAACTGTAGCCGGAATTGTAGCAGGTTTAGGTTTAACTGCAGCTGGAATTGTAGCAGGTACAGGTTTAACTGCAGCCGGAATTGTAGCGGGTACAGGTTTAACTGCAGCCAGAATTGCAGCAGGTACAGGTTTAACTGCAGCCGGAATTGTCGCTCCTGGCGGGACTTGAAGTGTGTGATAAACCTATAACACAATCGAGACACTGCTGTTAGAGCCTTTATCAGAACATGAATGTTAGAGACTTTATGCCTAATTTAGTTTACTTTGAGCCTGCCAGTCCCAATAAAGGAGGTGTGGTCGTTTTTCTATTGAACAATGCTGAATCACACTACATCACACTGCTGGTTGTTAAAACAGCACTATATTATTATTATTATTATTATTATTATTAACATTTTAATGAGAGTTAAAATGGTATTAAGTTAAATACAATTAAAATTGTATCCTGTATTAAGATGTGCGATGTATGAGCAAATTATAACCTCATGTTAACAGAAATGCCCTCAAATGACCAAACCAAACCTCTGCATAAAGCATATCATGATTTCAACAACCATTAAATAGGTTTAGATATACACATATCAAAAACAAATTCAAAAACAACGTAATGAGGTGTGTTCATTGTCGTGATTTCCACATGACTTACAATTTGTGGTCACTAAACAGCATGCCATTCAGCCTCTTGATAGCAGCCTTGGTAGAATGTGTACTCTCAAGTACGCAGTAAACACCTACACTTCAGTATTCTGTACACTTGAACTTAATATTTTACTAATGAATCTCAAAACCAAAATAATGAAGTACACTTGCTGGTTATATATCAGTTATCATTTTGTATTATTGTTCTTTATTCACTTTAAACATCATCAGTTTTTATAAGACTGCACATGCTGTGAATTTTTTTCTTTTTACTAAGTAGCAGCTCAGTTTCACTTCTCTTATCATTTCAGTTGTGTGTAAACTATAAAGGGACCACTTTTTAACTGGTGGAAACCACATAGTATTATATTAGATATGGTAAATGTAAATGTAGATATCAAGGAAACCTTGAAATCGACTTAATTGCAAATTAATTTCACTTAACACTGTCCCAGTTTTGAAAAGAAATGTAGAAATTGTGAATTCAGGTACATAGGGACAGTTCAGAAAAATGACATATGCTTCAGCTATTTTTAGCTTTGAAAATTCCCATGACTAATATATTCCACATATTTATGATGTATATAAAAATGAGCTATGCTTTTACTTAAAATCTGGTACATATATATTTATATTCAAATGTTTTTTAGGATATTGAAAATACTGAATATTTTCTAAACCATGTTATTGCTGGTATAGCTGTAAGAAGTGACAGAATGTTACTAGGCCAACATTTTTACATGTAGTGTAAATGTATTTTTACTTAGTGTCAGGTGGTCAGACAACAAAACAATATATGAAGTAGTGTAGGGAATACTGTTAAGGTGTGTTAGAGATGTTCGTGTTGGCCCGATGCTGAAAGTTGATAAAAGTGTATTCTAGTGATGTGCCGGTCCTCTTGTTCCTGCAGAGGTGGAGAAAGTGAACTCGCCCGACAGAGTTGAATTTCTCCAGGAGCATGGACTCGGTCACATAAGGGTGAAGATCGCCAACAAAGTGTAACGCCATTTGGAATCTAGCACTGTTCATTTCACGTAGAAACTAAAACAAAATTCCACTATTAGTGACAGACAAAAGCTATGAACCCCACTGAATTGCAGGCTGAATATTTCGTCCAACACGAGTAGCCTATTTTCTTTCCAAAAGAGTTGATCAAGGTTTCTTCAGATGGTTAATGTTTCTGGTATTAAGCCATGCTCATGTTATAAAAAGCTACTGAAACCTTCTATTTTAACCTGACAAATTTAAGTAGAGTCTGAACTAACAATCACTTTCACTGTAAGTCTGGAAAGTAAGAAAAGTATAGACCTATAGCACTTAAGCCTAGCAGTATGATAATAAACTAATGGTTTAACAACTAGAAGTCTCATTATTAGTTTGTGTAGTAGGCTAGCAGTTTGTTTAAAAATGAAATCATTCAATTAGAAATCAATAAGCTATTGTAACGATACCTACCACTGAACTGCAGAAATACTGATCGTGGAGCAAACAACAACAACAACAACAACAACAACAACAACAACAACAACAACAACCCTTCACACTCAAGGTTTAATGGCATTCAAAAGAATAGAATTCCACATACTTAAAATTTACTTGATTAATATCTTTTTAATGAAGTATAAACAAAAAAAAACATTTTCAGTCCACTAGACCCTTGTTGCAAAATCACACAGAGCCTAATCTTCAACAACAACAACAATGACAATAATACTACTACTACTACTACTAATAATAATAATAATAATAATAATGCAATGAAGAGCTCATGCAAAATGAAGTGTATGTATCATCTGAGGCTTACTGCTAAGTGATAACCTCTTTGGATTTACCCCGAGAACTATGTGTTTCCCTATTTGGCCCCCTAGAGTCAGTGGACATTGGTTCTCTCTTACAAAGCATCACAAGATGAACTTGTACCAGAATGATGGGAAGAGAAGAATATGGAGGAGGAAAGGAAGGGCTCATGTTCCAAAGCATAATACATCATGTGTCAAACATGTGAAAGCTGTGTTTTGGCATGGGCATATATGGCTGCAATGGAACCAGGTCACTGGTGTTTATTGATGATGTGACTGCTGATAGAAATAACAGGAAGAACTCTAAAGCATATAGAGCTATACTTTCTGTTCAGACTCAGTCAAAATCTGCAAAACTTCTAGGATGGTGCTTCATAGTGCAGATGGATATTGAAACAAAACATACAGTGAAAGCAACCCAAGGGCTTCTTAACGCAAAGGAATTAAATTAAATGTTCTTAAATGTCAGATGACCTCAACCCAGTTGAGCATGCTTTCATTTACGGAAGACAAAACTGAGGGCAGAAAGACCCACAAACAAGCAGCAACTGAACACAGCTGCAGTAAAAGCCTGGCAAAGCATCTCAAGGGAGGACACTTAGGGTCCATGGGTTTTAAATCTGAGGCAGTCATTGACTGCAAAGGATTTGCGTCCAAGTATTAAAAATAATCTTAATATTTAGAATTTTGTTAGTTTGTCCAATTACTTTTGAGCCCATGAAAATGAAGGGGTTACGTAAAAATTTCTGTAATTCCTAAAAGGTTGATGAAATATTTTATTTTCACTTAATTGTTAAACCGCTTGAATTAAAGCTGATAGTCTACACTTCTCTTCATCTTGATTGCATCATTTCAAAATGACAAAAATTGCACAACTGTCCAAATACTTATGGACCAATGGATAAATCTGATGTGTGTACTGCTTGCCTTTTGTAAAGAGCTCATAAAAGGACACTGCGAGGTGAGAATTCCCCTCTCGCCACCACCGGAGCATCACACACAGGCCAGGTGGAGCTGAATAATCAACAACTTCAAGTGTCACATGCAATCTGGCACAACAAAGGGCGAGGGGGAGCATGGGACCTCCGGGTGTGGTTTCCACGCAACATTCAAAAACAAAAACAGTGGACGATCATATTGACGACTGTAAAAGCAACTATTTTATTACAATTTGGTGTGAATACACCATCAAGTCTAACAGAGAAGAAGTGCTTGGATTAACTTTGCTTCTTTGTCTGATTGGCAGTTTGGTTGTATTTGGCTGAGAAGGGCTCAATGCCTCATTGCTCAATGCTTCTATTTTGAAACAAGAAAAATTCATCAGGGGTTTTAAGTGTTCTTTTAAAAAATGGCGGCTCTGTCTGGCAGTACTGGTTGCACTGTCCCTTGTGTAGCTTCGAAATTCATTGGTTTGGTACTGGAATGGTGGCAGATAAAAAAAAAAAAAAGTATATCCTTGCCAAATGTTTAGGTACTCAAACGTTTAGGCAGTGAAAGCCTAAACCATGTAACCAATGAAATAAGTAGAAGATATTAAAAAGACAAACAACTAAATTAATATTTTATGCTTAGAGCTAACCATGAACTAATTTGATCTAATTTGATTTTATGTTAAACAAATCTCTCTAAGACAAATAAATGTAGGTAAATTGATGCCTATGCATGAGTGCAGTAAATCTATTAATATATGTGCAATAAACTAAAACATGCTAACGTGTATGCTAACATGCTAAACATGCTAAGCCCAGTAGAAAATCATAGTATGGTTTTATTAAGTAGAAGCTACTAAAAGTTTGAGATGGATTGCTCTACACATGTTGAACACGGCAGGCTTTCTAACCTGTAGACAATCTCCGAGTTCTCATGGAAAAACATAAACCCATTAAAATAAGCCCAGGTTTAGTAAACCCAAGCTGTGACACACATGTATCATTTTGTGAATTGAACATTTTAATAAAATCCACCTGGACAGTAAGGCAACCATGTTAAGCTGTGAGGGAAAGTGTGCAAGGATTAGCATAAAAGTCCACAGCATCATTGTATCTCCCCTCTCTCTCCTTTTTCCTTCTCTCCAGGAGATGAATCTTACTATTAAGTTCTGCTCTCTGCCTGGCTCAGTAGCTAGTGATAGTGAGGAGTGCCAGTGCGGCATAAGAAATTTGATTCTGCTATACTGCATCAACTGGGGAAAGAAACATACTAGTGAGAGAGAGAGAGAGAGAGAGAGAGAGAGAGAGAGAGAGAGAGATCCCAACAGTACCCCCTGACCTGGCTTCAACCTCTCACTTGCTCCAGCAGAGTCGCAGTAGGGAGTTAATTAGCATTTGCTAATGAGATACTGTGCCAGGGTGACACACTCCGCACTGTGCAGTAAAAAATTGTAGCTACGATCCCCCTGCTTCACTCGTGTCAACAGCACAATAAATAAGGTGAACACAAGCTTGATAGGAAAAGTGCAAAGTGAGCACACACATACACACGACACATAACCCGAACAGATATGTGAGTGTTAGATGTAATGCTTAAAGGAAAAGTCCACAATGAAACACAGTATATGTTTTTTTATTTAAATATTTGTGATGTGTTTAGTGATTCTAATGATAATGAGACTTTATTGATCACATACAGCACAGTGAAATTTTTTTTCGCACACCCCAGCATGTCTGGAAGCTGGGGTCAGAGCGCTGGGTTGAGTTCCTTGCTCAAGGGTCCAACAGTGGTAGCTTGGCAGTGCTGGAGCTTGAACCCTTGACCTTCTGATCAGCAACCCAGAGCTTTAACCACCAAGCCACCACTGCCCCCCTTGTGCTATTTATTAATGTTTATTAATTGGTTCTGTATTTTCAATCGTCCTGTGGTTGTGTGCTGTGCTGATGTCACAGAGGGGACATTGTTGGTGCAGTTATAATGACGTTTAACAGGATAAAAAAATATCTCAACAATCTCAAACATAAGGGATGATGAAAAGGTTTTGCTGTTAGCTTTCAAAAACTAAAGAGCAAGAGCTTCTTTTCTCATTCACCATTTTCCATCATCACTGAATGTAATAATAGAGCTTGGACTTGTTTGCACAACACCCATACCATCTTACATTCCTGTTAATAAACCCATATTACCCCGTTGGTATCCCACAAGTCTTTCACTTATTTCTAGGACTAGGATTTACTCCTATGCTTTGGATCATTGTCTTGCTGCATAATCCAGTTGCGCTTGAGTTCCAACTTACAGATTGAAGACCAGATATTCTCGTTTAGGATTTTCTGGTAGAGAGCAGAATTAATCCATCCATCCATATTCAACCGCTTATTCCTTCTTCAGGGTTGTGGGGAACCTGGAGCCTATCCCAGGAAGCATCGGGCACAAGGCAGGGTACACCCTGGACAGGGTGCCAGTCCATCGCAGGGCACAATCACATACACACTCACACACCCATTCATACACTACGGACAATTTACCAACCTACCAATCAACCTACCATGTATGTCTTTGGACTGGGGGAGGAAACCGGAGTACCCGGAGGAAACACCCGCAGCACGGGGAGAACATGCAAACTCCGCACACACATGGCCCCGGCGGGAATCGAATGTCAGACCCTGGAGGTGTGAGGTGAACGTGCTAACCACTAAGCCACCGTGCGCAGCAGAATTAATGTTTCCCTCAATTATTGAAAGTTGCCCAGGTCCTGAAACAGAAAAACATCCCCACACCATCACACTTCCACCACCATGCTTGACCACACATATGAGGTTCTTTTTGTGGAATTCTGTGTTTTGTTTATGGCAGATGTAACAGGACCCCTGTCTTCCAAACAGTTCTACTCTTGACACAACATTCCCCCAAAATTTGAGGATCATCAAAGTGTGTTTTGGCAGAATTCAGATGAGCCTTAATGTTCTTCTGGGTTAGCGGTGGTGTTGTCTTACAGCAAACACTCGACTCATTAGCGTTCTATGAGATAATAAGCTCAGTGGCATTGATAGTGGTATTAGCAGGAATGTTGAAGCTTTGGAACATCATCTGTTTGAGCAGAGTGTACAGATGAGGAGGTGAGAGAGCTGGACAGAATAAAAGACTAAAACGCTGATGTGTTGCTCTCTTCAGGTAGAGATGAAGCGAGAGATAAATCCCACTGGTGCCAACTGAAAAAGTTACTACATAGTACTAAATAAATGTTGGATGTCACTGCTGATCGCATGCTAATTTTAAAAATTGTGAAGAAAGCTCAGGGAGGAGTTTTCCTTTAATCCCCAGTAGACACTATAAACTCGTTTACAAACGTGCAGCACTAAACTGTGCAAACACTTCCCCCTAGTGGATGGGTGGAGAATGGAAAGTCATTTATTTCTCAGCAACTCCTTATAATAAAAAAGTAAATAAATAAATATATAAATAAATATATAAATAAATATATAAATAAATAAACAAACGATGATGATGATAATAATAATAATAATAATAATAAAAAATCAAAAGCAGGAGACAAAAACACCAGACAAACGAAAACTATTATATTGTATTTCATGTTTATTTTATTTTTTAACTTTCAGAGCAGAGAATCAATACAGTGCAGGGTCTAGGGTAATAGCTTTTTATCTGAATTTGTGTTCAAGTGGTTATATTAGTGGATGCCTTTTCTGTCATACACTGTATAAACTATCAGAAGAGGATATACACACAGATATACAAAGTGCATTTCTTGCATTGTAAAGCAGACTCTTAAAAAAGAAAACAGTGCAATTGTATAGATTTCCATCTTGTTACTATATAGTCTAAGTATTCCTCTATCTCTGCTTGTCTTTGTATTGCATACAGAAGTTATCTGTGTGTAAAAACATAGATAACCCAAACAAAAACCTAGAATTTCAAATGCATTTTGTGTCGCAAAAGACATCACTTTGTGGTATTTAGTAGACGCCATCGAATAGGAAGAACAGATTTTGCTGTGCTTCAAGAGTCACTTGCATTCTTGCATTTTTTGCTTTTCAAACCACAAACATCATTTCATAAGAAGAACTAGCAGTAGATTTGCATGGTCCCAAACAACTTTAGTGCTAGAGATAAATAATGATATAGTACATGTGCAGGAAGAAGTTTAGAATTGTTTGCATTTTTTTTTTTTGGATGTGCGTATATGCATAATTACATGTGCTAAAAGATATCAAAGGAATATTTTTATTCATGAATGCTAAAAAGAATAGCTTAACATGATAACAATTTTAAAGCTAATGGCGGATGCTTAGCTAAAGAGTGAAATTTTGAATCATTTTATGCAATACAGCATTTCTGGGTGCAATATTCCTTTAACGGTAACATTTTAACGTATATACACGAGCAGTTTGTACTGAGCCATCTTTGATGATCCTGGCAGGCTTGTTCTATACATGTGGGACATGAAGCAAACTTGAAAAAGCCCCTGGAGAAGGTGAAGTATGAATGCATGCTCTTAATGAACTATACTATACAGTATGATCAGATCTACATGTATACAGTGGGTTACATTAGTGTTAGATAAGCTGAAAGATTGTCTTGCAAGTTGTAACATATTTATCCAGTGAATTTTAAGATACATTCCCTTCCGAGGTGTAGTTTATTTGTGCGGAAAAACAGCAGGCAAGATCGAATGAACAGAATGAAGCAGGCAAGAATGAATGAACAACAGCATCAGATTTGTGAATAAAATTATCTCCATATGTTTTTCTTTAGTAAATGAAATACTAAAGATCAGCAAATGGAGGTATGAACGGACAATCTGGGCATTTAAAATCTCTATGTTTAAACAAAGAAATATACACTGCCAGTCATAAGTTTTTGTACCCTGTATATATTTTATCATGAAAACACTAAAATCTGAAAATCAAACCAAGGAGTAGCTTTAAGAACTTAAATGCTAAGGGAATTGAGATTGTTGCTTTTTTTAATGGGTATTTCTATTCACACAATAGAGAGCTGATCAAATCAGAAAAGTCCAAAATCTTTATCATTCATAGTACAGCACATGTGTATATTTTACAGTTAATACTAGCACTGTCTGTAAGGTTTTCTATAGATTTATCAGATTTACCCTCCAAGAATGCCAGCTTTTAAAAACAAAAACAAAAACAAAAACCACTAATTAAGTCCCATTAGGATTTGAGCAAACAGTTAATAATAAGTTTTATTTATTTATATTTGAGAATATGAATTTTGGGACAGGCTCAGCCTCCACCGCAACCTTAACCAGGATAAAGTGCTTACTGAAGATGAGTGATTATGATATGTATAAGCACTGGAATTAAAATTATTCAGTTAAAAATAAAAAAACCTCTAATTTACAGAATTCATCAACTAAGATATGTTTGAGGTCCGACATTGGAGCTATGAGGCAAATGTTGATTGAGGCAAGTAAGCCTCATCCAAAATCTTTTCCAAGGCGTACTCTAATCTAGAAAGATAAACAACAGGAATACATTTTTACCTTAATGCAGTTTGGCATCATTTTTTCACCTTCAGTCTAGCAAATTTTGAAGGCCAGAGTTGTACCAGTTAAACTGGAAGTTGTGTTGATGCTAAGTAAGGAAGAACACACTTTGTTATGCATGCTGTTTTAGGAAAATAATCCACAATGCGGTGGTGTGATACTGTTACCAAGTGGATTGTTATCCTGTAACAGCAGAGCCTCTAATACCTCTTATAAGTGTATTATTCCTCTTATACCACAGCACATCACGCTTTTGAACAATTTATAGTTATAGTTTATATTTAATGTTATGGAACATCCATGAGACAAATAAGTTCTTGTTATCACTTATTTTATAGCAGCTATGAACAGGTGTTTCCCCACCAGCTTCTTCCTTTTCTCTCTCTTGAAGTTAAATAAAAATTTTTTTTTTTAAACAAGCAAAAAAATAAATAAATAATGCAGCTTGATATGTTAACAATAAACCGGAAAGCATAAATTCCTCTATCCTGAAGACTCTCCTGTGAACTATGTAACTGACGATTATAAGCACTGATACTGAAGACTCCTTCCTTAAAAGGGTACATAACAGGAAACTTAATCAGATCCAAAACTATACATTTTTCTTTTTAAAATAGCGACACAGTTTTTATTATAGCAAAAAATCGTTTTATTATTAGCCTTAAATTATGCAAAGCCAAGTCCCTGTGTGTGAGCTTTTACTAAAGGAAGAATAACACATTAGAAAGAGCGCATTAATATAAATTTTTCACTTATGATACAGCAGGAAATACTGTCAAAGCTGAGGTTATATCAAATAAATTAACACTTGCCTGATTCAAGAATTCAGCCATGCTGTGGTAAAAAGTAGCTTAATTCAGCTCAATGATGTCATCTGAAGCATGTATATGAAGGATTAGGCATGTATTTATGGAAAAGATTTAGTTTGAGATAGACTTCTCTTACTTGTTAGCTTCCTGTAGAACCAGAGGAAAATTATAGAAGCAGATGAAGTACTGGCTAATATATGGCATATGAGGCTTGGGGGAATTGTGTATATTGTATAAATCTTTGCTAAACTATTTTGGTAACTATGGAGGAACAGTATGGAGTATTTGCACATTGGCCTACAAATGAGACTCTAGATGAAGCTCTGGTGTCCACTAGAATGGATTTCGTACCTCCCATCATTCTTTTCTGCAAAAGTGTGTCATTGTTCCTTCTGAATAATCACCACTCACAATCACAAAAACATGCATACTGTAAAGTGATAACTTTACAATAAGTTCTCCAGATGAAATATAATACTCGGTAATTATTACTTGGCAGACAGTTGACTACCACACCATTCCATTATTATTACGTACTAAGTAATTAACCAGTGATTGCTAATAGTTAATAATAGTGACAAGGGTGTTAACATAGTACTACTCATTCATTTCTGCGTAGAGTAACTGAACAGTGTTGTAATGTGTTGCCACTATTCCTTTAAATGGGTCTCCTATTGCCTCATTCTTACTAGAAATCCACAGTGACCAATAAATGGGTCACTGTGTATAATAATGCCACATTAGCAGTATAAAGTTGTACTATATTTCGCCTTTATTACTCATTGAGCAATAAAGGTTACATTTACTGTTCTGAATAATCAATGAAAACCAGAAAGTCCAGAGAGGCCATGCATTATTATATAGATTTTTTTTCTCTATAGATCCCATTATTTCAATTTCACAATTTAGTTGTCTTGTCACACGACACAGTTGTGTAGCTGTAGGAAGACTTTCTGCCTTTGGACGTTTGCTTAAACCTGCACACAGGTTTGTGAAAATATTTGTGTTCTCTTCTTTGATGCCTGTTTTGTCCTTTGGGAAGTGGATAGTGTTTATGACAACGAAGTCCATGAGAGATTTTGTGTCACGTGAAAGTTGTTTTGGTACATGAAGCCATGTTAAGCTTTTTTCACATTAAGCATATTAGAACGTCCCAGTGGAAAGGCAGTATATTTTGGAAAACGCTTTAACGTTTAACAATGACAGATAGCTAAATAATACTTTTTAAAAGGTTAGATTGGTGCAAGGGTTCCCAAAATGGGATCTCTTTAACTGTAAAATAAATTTCAGTGACCTTCACTGATCATAATCCAATTATTCGAATGCTAGGCTCATTATATAAATGTGTACAATAATGTTTTGGCTATTTATTATGTACTAGGCTGTCTGTTTTTTGTTTTTTTTTTCTTCCCTAATGGTCTACAAAATTGCCTGGGATATCAGCGTAATAATCACTGCAGTTGTTGTCTCATCTAACAAGCACTCTTATAGCCAAAATAATGTTTCTTGTTGGAGAGCCAATATGAGCGGCATCTCATATTGGAGATTTAGTTTTTTATAAAGCACCACAGGTTTTCAATAACATGTCCGTTGTTATCTGATTGCACCATTCAGATCCCTGATTTCTGGCTTGGCTGCGGAATTTGATTGAACATGGGTGGAAGAGACGCTCCATAAACCCATCCATGGAGGTTTATGAACAATTATTTATGCAGTTATTTATTATGCCACTTATGTAGTTTTATAAGTGGAGTATGAGAATTATTGACATGGCATGCCGAATTACTAGTGGCATATTTTAAATAGTTTAAAAGCCTATAACATAAAACTGGCCTGTATGTCTTCTACTGAGACAGCTGAGATTGCTGAGGCCTAGAAGAATTGTTTTGAGGAGGAGCTCATCTGCTCCATATATCTGGATATGTTCGTGGACCTCATGCAGCTACGAAGTCTGAGCCAAAGGTGTCCAGAGTATTCTCAGGCCTACAAACAGGCTCAGTCTTTAGAAGAACGTCAAACTAAAACCACCCAAACAAGATATTAGAGAAGTTCAATGCCATGAAGACCAAAAAAAAAAAAAAAAGAACCAGCCATCATTTGTAGATGAGGACAAAACACCCTGTTGCCCATCACACATTACAAAAGCACCTTCAGCCAACAAATTCAAGGCATCTGCAGATAGATGTTGAGGACATGCATGCATCACTGTGAGACTGAGCAGGTGGCCATGTGCCAGTACTGCTGCTTATCCAGTTGTGCAGTCAGCCAGGGCTTTGGTGTCTGTGACACAGAATTGCATCAGAATGACATAAGGCACATGCTGATGAAGTATCATTGATTAAGTGCAAGACATCAAAGAGCTGTTGTACAAGCTGGGATCAGACAAATGACAGGTGGAGGATAAGGTGGATCAGCTGAAAGTGGAGGTGTGTCAGCAATATCAGAAATTGCAACAGCTCCTGGAGAAGTACCTTGGAAGACTCTAAAAGTGCTGAACAAGACACAAGTTCTGCTGAATAACTTGAGACAGGTCCATCAGCTCAACAAGTGACACCAGGAGCCCAAGAAGATTCTCAGTTCCATCCACTCAATGTCAACTTTTTGAAGAACACAAAAACCTATAGATGGTGTGCTACCTCCTTACAATGCAGGCCAACAGAACTAAAATATTTCTTGCTGAGATTTCGAAAATGGAGAAGAACCTACGCAATGTGCCAGCAGAGCACTTCGCCAGTCCTGCACACTTCTTCCAGAGTGTTTTATTAGACCAGTGCAGAGTGAATAGCTCAGGATCAGAAACAATGAAATGAAAGCATTCGACTGGATTTCCACAGAGTAGCCCAAACTTCTTGTAGTTCTCATCAAATCCCAAGAGCAAGCAGGAATTCCTGGCTCAGAGTACCAGCTGACTTGAAGGGTCATCTGTAGCCTCCTGCATCTCTGCACTTCAGGATGTGAGCCTCAGCAGCAGCAGTGCCAAAGTGAGAGATGCTCAACATGTCCATCATTCCAGCTCAGTCTAGTTACACCCAATACCACTTTCAATGGTCTTAATATCCTCATACTGTATGCACAGTGGACAACAACACCTTGGCCACCCATCCTCACGTTCTTTCCCCTTCACACAAGAGTTTTTGCACTCAGCACCCTCAGCTCTGTCCATGTCCCAGCTGAATTTATAGAGCCACAGGCACCCTGAACTCCACAGTCAGTGGTGAACCTTTTACTATTAACTGGCCTGTCAGTTAACCATCCACTGGTATCGCTAATGGGTTTGCTCTTTCTTTCACGTTTTCTCTCTTTTTTATCAGCAATTAAACATCTGTTGCAATTCAATTGGCACCTTTTATACTAGACGAGGTAGGCTGTGTGACCCTCCCAACCACATATCAACCTGCTCAAGGCTCTAAAACCCCCTGCCTGCCACTTCAAAAAGTCTTTCTAAAGAACTGATCTTACTATGCTTTTCAAATTAAAACAGATCTGGGATCATTTCAGATGCTGGTCATCCAGAGCATATTATTTTACTGGCTTTTAATAGAGCCAGTTTGGAGTCTTTACTCCGCCTCACCTTCTATCCTTTAGGGTGTCTGGGTAGCAGAAGGCCCATTTATGTCATACATTTGGTTTGTTATTCACTGGGGGAAACAACTAATTACCAAATTTACCAATACATGGATCCTTTGCTTGGACAGTAAAGGGTTGCTGGTTATTAAAACATTAGTGAAATATTTGAAAGTAAAAAGATTTGGAATGCAGTTGGTCTCATTACTCACTACAGCCTTGTAGGGCTCCTTGCCCTAGAGCCAAATCATGAGTAATGTCTAACTCCATATAAGGAAGACCAAAGCTGGAATCGTGTACTTAAATGTCTACAAGGAGAAGAATTTCATATTAATATATTTAAAAACTCTAAAGTACAGATACTCGCGTAGACACACACTAAGCTTATTACTTAGATATATAGCAACACTTGCACTGCCGCTATATAACTAATGATCGTGTGTATATAATGCTTTTTTCCTGTTCTTAATGGTGTTTATATCTATTTTAATCTTTGAATGTGCTAGTGTGTTAACACATCTAGCCAAAAATCTATACTGTAAACTGAGCATACGTATGACAGAGAAGTTGACTTGAATTGAATTAGATTGGATTTTAATGCCAAAGAAGTAGTTCCCATTAGCTGGCAAGCATAAGTTCAGGGTGGTTCATTCAACAACCAGGTGATTGCTGAGACAATTCTTTCTCCTTGCTGCATTATTATTTAAAAGTTGTCACATCTTTAGATGTTTTCATTTGACCAATTTGCATATATAAATTTTTAAAAAATTCAAACATTTTTTAAACTATAGTGCTTCACATACTTAGGTTAAGACGATGTAAAATAGCAAAATAACTAATAATGGATGGCCTCTTTGCATGGAAGAGAGAGAAAAAGGAATGGACTTTTCTTGCTTAAATGGGTCTTTCTAGCTCCTTCTCAGATTCAGATATTGTATGTATTTATGTGTATATAATTATATCATATATTGGAGAATTGGAGACTTCTGCTAACATAAATTCTTTCATAAATGATTTTGGGACAAAGACAATGACTGATTGAGTTCTTATCACTGCTGTATCCTCTCTGTGGATGTGCTGAATAAATACAGGTTTATGCATTATTATTGACGAGCCAGTTGTTTTGGGAAATTTCAGTACATACATAAATTATAGTGAGCAGGAAGATGGCCTGGGCGAGCAGCAGGGCAGTAGCTGGGCAGGAGGTGATGTGTGTGTGTGTGTGTGTGTGTGTGTGTGTGTGTGTGTGTGTGTGTGTGTGTGTGTGTGTTTGACCAGATCGGCAGTGCAGTAAGAGGATGTGATAGGCGCTCCTCTCTGTGGGAAAATGTGGTGACCCTCTGATGCCAGTGCCAACTTCACCACAGAGAGCAGTGGCAGGTTGCCAGAGATCAGATGACAGAAGGTTTCACCCAGGAGCTGGGAAAAGCCCTGTGGCTCTCAATCCAGCGCTCAGTGTGACCATTCAGACTAGGAGTGTATGTGTATGTGTGTGTGTGTGTGTTTTGGCTGTTGTATGTATGCAAATGTGTGCTCACCGGTACTGGGATGAAAATGTGTGTATTTGTCTATATGTGGTTATGTGTGTGGTTGTTTGTATGTGAATGTGTGCTGTTTGAATAGCCCTATTCGGATTGCATGGGTTTCTCAGGTTAATGTCAGTAGTCAAATATTTGTATGCCTCCTTCTTGAAAACATTTGCATCTGGATGACTGTGAATTTATGTTGGAAGCACATTTTGTTTCCCATGGATACATGGTAATATGATCACATTATTGGATTATGAATAATAATAATAATAATAATAAGAAGAAGAAGAAGCAGAAGAAGGAGAATAAAGCTTTCCATTTCATATAGCATCTTTCTAACACTCAAGGTACACACATCTATGTATTAAACCATCAAAAAAAGAGAAAGAAAATCCTATTGGGGAAGGGAAAATGTTGTAGAAGAAAGAAATGATTTAAGCAAACATTTAAAATGAGAGGTCTTGGGCACTACTAGCAAACTAGTATTGGTGGCAGGGATTTAGGAGCTGTAGAGCTGTAGCAGCTCAGTTGAGGCAGGGCGCGGCCATTTAGTGCTTTGTAAGTGAGAAATAGGACTTTTGTGAGTGACCTAATGAAGTTCAAAGTGTGTTGTCAAATATTGTTCGAGATTTGTCAAATGAAAATTGAGTAGTTTTAGAGACGAGTTTTAGGAGCAATGAGATTTCAGTCTTGCCAGGGTTTAATTTAAGGAAGATGGTGTCCGTTTATGATTTTATATATCATGTAATGATGAATACATTCAGTTAAAGAGGTGGGAGGAAGAGCTGAGGTGGACCTTGTACTGAGATAAATCTCTGTCTGTGTAACTATGAAAGCTAAGACCATGTCTGCAGATGATCTGGTTAAGTAGAGGAAAATACTGTATATGGTGAAAAGAAGGGGACCAAGGACTGACCCTTGAGGGATGCCATATATGACAGTGGCAGTAGAGGATTTTTACCAATATTTATAAAGTTGAGTTATTAATATAAATTGCAATCATGACATACTGGCATGAAAATGAAGTATTACGATATGCAATTGAATCAGTCTGTGTCATCATACTTCTAATGGGCTACCAGCGAAGGTTGAAATATTTTTGGGGTAATCCTGTCCAATGAGCTCCATTAATTGGGACTGCTAGAGGTAGGTCTGCGCATATAAGACTAACCACATGCAGGAGTGTGTACAAGTGGTTTAGTAGTTAGCACGTTCGGCTCACAACGGCCTGTGTGTGCAGAGTTGGCATGTTCTCTCCATGTTGTGGAGGTTTACTCTGAGTACTCCTGTTTCCTCCTCCAGTCATGCAAAGACAGGCATGGTAGGCTGATTGGCATGTCCAAAGTGTCTGTAGTATATGACTGTGTGTGTATGTGTATGTGAGTGTGCCCTGCGATAGATTGTCACCCTGTCCAGGGTGTACCCTGCCTTGTGCCCGATGCTCCCTGCGATAGGCTCCAGGTTCCCCGCGACCTAGTAGGATAAGCAGTATAGAAAATGGATGGATGGAAGATCAAATTGCAGAAATGTCTATTTGTGCAGCACTAAAATAATCAGACCAGTAGGTATTTTTGGCTGGGATTTTCTCAGGGGAGGATTGAGAAACTCACTAACACTGCCGATCTGGAAAAAAAACCAATATCATTGAGTAGCACCTGCAAAGAATCAACGGCCCATGTAGAATTAATCCTATCCGAATAGGGCTCTCAAGTGTGTGCTGCCAGGTATTGTGTTGCGAATGTGTGTGTAAGTTGTGCTGCAGTGGAGCGGTCCTGAGACGTGGAGACGGGGCACGCAGGGCTGTGTAGTTGCGGATCGAAGTGGTGCCTCCTGTGTGCCCGGTATGGTGGAGTTCACCCTCTTCCTCATTTCTCCATCCTCCTCCCCCTCAGGGGGCAGCTGCTCCACTCAGGGGCCGAGAGAGGCTGACCTCTGAGAGACAGACTGAGGGAGGCTCTGGAACTTTCCACCACTTGTACTGTAAGCTGAGGATAGACTGCGTTCAGTACATGAGCACAGCACGGCCTGATGATGCTGCAGTGGCTTTACTGAATACTCTATCGTTAACCAGGGAAGCCACAGAAACATAAAGCATTATTGAAACTGAAGAACTGAAATGAAATCAGGTACCTACCCAGAGCTTTGACAGCACTCATTCAATCAACTCCTGTGTCTCAGAGAACTGAGAAAGAAAGTGTGAGATACAAAAACCATCATCCAAAACTAATACAAAATCTAAATTTACTCACATGCTTATTATTCAAGAATGCATTGTTTAAAACATTGGAAATGATGTTCCAAATCTCTTGCATCATTTTTTAAAACTGCTGTTACAGCATATTATGTGTTATACTGTATGTTTCTAATGTCTAAAATCTTAAATGATGTAATCCCTTAAAGGTAGAGTTGTGCGTAGGACTGTTTCTTTAAACCTGTGCCTACCTGCCTCCACAGATATAGGGCTGAGAGGAATGCCACTATCTGTATCTCTATCTGTTTAGTGCTTCAAATATTCCTATCAGTATTCAGATTTAATCCCAACAGTAGGAATGGCCTAAAAGGGAAGATGTAGAAATGCAGATGTAGAAATTCCAGTAGTGTGATCACGGTCTGTGAATTCTGGCTCTGGCAGTTCCTCAACCTCAGCTACATCACTCAAGTTCATTATTGATCTCATCCTGCTCGCACAGAGATATTTTCTATTGGGTTTAGTCTATTTCCCAAACTAGCAGCCTAATTCATTTTGTACTGCCCGTTCCCACACATGGGAGAGTAAAAATTTTCCATGCCCAAACCTAAATGGTTGGATCTTATTGTTCTAACAGTAAACAAATGCTATCATTTTGATGAAGTTGCATTTTTTACATAGTATTTTGGATCCTACTTTATATGTATTACTGACAAAATCAATGGTAATGAGCAATATTCTTTTTGAACACACTCACCTGTTGGCTGGAGTTGCCTGAGGGTGGGGTTACCACCTTTTGCTCCAATAGGGGGTTTGCAGGGGCGGAGCCTGGCAGGTGAGTTGCACGCCAGTAGATGTCCAGGTACTCGGCCAAGTGTTCACACGCATCCTCCAGCTGATTCTCATCCAGAATGACATCAAACATTTCCTGAAGGAGAACAAAACAACGGCAAAAATATGAACAGGAAAAAAAAAAGTGTATATGCAGAGTACTGATGTAACAGGACTCACTGGTGGACACTGGGCGAGTTTATCTCCTGCCATCATCTGTACATTTAGGTGCTTGCTTTGAGACTTTCCCCTGGATTTGATGAGTCTTTGGAGAACCTATGAATGAACATGTTGAGTAACTGAAAAGAAGTGAGTGAGCCTGTCATATGAGAGGACAGAGTGCTGCATGAATGACAACTATATACATTAAGGTGTCCTTCACTGGCCTTAACTGCGATATTGATTGATCTGTCTTTTACCTTTGGCGACGACACTTTGACATACACGATGATGGGAGCGAGGGACGTCTTTGTCAGTTGTGCTGGGTGGTTAATGGTGTCTGCGTCTAATACCACCAACTGCAAGGACTTTGCCAGCTCAAATATCCTCTCTATTTCACTCTGGACCTCAGCTACAAAAAAAAGCCAAGTCAAAAGTTTAATCACACAAAAAACATAACTCAGTGAGAACATATAAGAAAAGCCTTTTAATGCAATCATTTACTCTGCATCATTTCCCCTTGGGGATCAATAAAGTACTCTCTCTATCTTTAGATCCCATTTAGTGCCCATATTCCTCCAATGTTCCATACCTAAACTGGAGCGTGTGTTGGATCTCTCCACAAGGGCTTTCTTATTGAGCACAGACCTTTTGGCCAGAGACAGATCCGCAGTCACTCGTGTGATAGAGATTCTGCCAAGAAAATGCAGAACAAGAGTTGTTCTATTGGCCAACAGTCCAGTATCAAAGGGTCCAGATGTGTGATTGTTAAAACCTGCTCAAGACCGAAACCAAGAGGTTCTGTGGAGTGGATCTAGCAACACTCCCCAAAAAAAAAAAAAAAAAAGAAAAAAAAACTCACCTTCCATCAAACCTGTGCTTTAGGAAGTCAAACAGTGCTTTCTGCATCATATCTGTCACCTATACAGGAGAAGAAAAAACAGAAAACAGTTTTTGACATGTTACACCGTTAATGCTCACCTAAAAATTTTGTATATTATATATCACTTCTTCATTGCCTTTAAACAGAGAATTGGCCTAACCTATGTAATCAACAATCTAAGTTGAATGGTGGATTGTCAGTGGTTGCAAAATGCATGAATGAGTCATGATATATACACTCACCGCCCACTTTATGAGGAACACCTGTACAACTGCACATTCATGCAGTTATATAATCAGCCAATCATGTGGATTGTCCCAGTTTTTTATTGTGTAAACAATAGAGACTGTAGTGTGTGAAATTCCCAGGAGATACTCAAACTGAAATACTCAAACTGAAATACTGAAATACTCAAACCAGCCCTTCTGGTATCAACATCCATGCCATGACCAGAGTCACAGAAATCACAGTTTTTCCCCCATTCTGATGTTTGATCTGAACATTAACTGAAACTTTTTTTTCATTGTTCTGCTGCCACATGAATGTGCAGTTGAATAGGTGTTCCTAATAAAGTGGACGGCGAGTGTACTTTACTAATTCTTCTGCTCTGTGAAACTATAGTCTACTACGTTGAGAGGACAGTGAAAGGATCACAGTAAACAATTAGGGCGCTCAAGTCCCTACGGTCAACTTAAACAGTTAACTTCAGCTCGAAGCTGTGATTTAAATTTTGGCCATTAACATATCTACGAATCGTGCCTAGTGAGACTAATATTCCAAAACATGCCATCTACAGCCATGAAAATAGAAATAGACCTCTAAATTTGTAACATGGTACAATATTTAAATAATGCAAAAAACGACATCCTTATTGTTCATACAATATAAGCTACTAAGTGCCTCGCAAGTGACTTTTTCAGATAAACCAGGTGGATGAAAATTTTTTACTCCTCATATGAGGCAGTTGCATTTCCTGTACCTCATAGCCTTTCAGTGAGGGTCCAACCAGCACAACCGGCCTCATGGAGGGTACGACATCATATGGTGGAACATGCTCTGTCTGAAACAGTCAAGCACACACACACACACACAGTCTGTTTGATGCCTGATAGAGTAGTGGTGTGGACTGGCTGTGTTCCAGTACCCTTGCTGACTTCCACTTGTTATTAAAGCCCCGGGGAATCTAAATCCATGACTGTTTTCTAATTAGGTAAATGTTGTGGGCACTCGATACGCTTGTACAAAGTAGGAATAGTTGGCGACTTTCCACCATCTGCTTGTACTTTGCCAAAATTCCTATTTTTTTCCCCCCACATAAACTGGGTGGCCCTAATCCTTGGTAAAGCTTGCATTAGATTACCGGAGCGTTACTTAAGAAATTACGCGGTACTGCTTGAATGGTTTCTTTGAGTCTGACCAAACTAGTGATAGTGAAACGTAACATAGTTACATTCCATTGGATTTGTTGCACAATGTATAAAATGGTTTTTCAGCACTTTATCAATAGTACAACATGCAAAAGATTCGGTACACCAACGTCCAAAACTTGAAAGTCTTTATTTATACAAGCTAACACTTTGTTGACATTAAATTGTATCTATACACAAGAAATACACGAGTTAAACTGCATGACCAATGCTAAGTTGATTTAGATGGACGGCGACATCAAATACCAAGGGTCAAACAAGATTAAAATAAGAATACAACACGGTATATCCATTTTTAAACTTCAGAGATTAAAGCGTTTTATTTAATAAAACTATATTACTATAATAAAGTATAATACTATAACTGTAATACTATAATACTATAACTATAATATTGTTTTGCAATAATTCTTATGTTAAGTATAGACGCCTGCGTTACTGTTTGGCTCTTCCTTTTGTTTCTGCTAAATTTCTGTTGCACTCTGATCACAGTGTACACCCTCTTAAACCACTGTAGCATAAGATCATACCTAATCGTTTGTTTTTTCTCTCTGTCAGGCTGCTACTGCTGCTCCTCTGACCGTCTGAACCTGCCTGATTCTACTTCATCAGCTTGAAGCTTTCTGCACTCGTGACTCGCCTTCTGCTGTGGATGCTCTCACAAGAATTTAGGGACCGTGTTTGACAGTGATCTCAGTTTTAAAAGACATATTAGTGACGTTTGTAAAACAGCATATTATCATCTTCGTAACATCTCTAAAAGTGCATGATATTCTCTCCCTCACAGATAGTGAGAAACTCAAACATGCGTTTGTTACATCTAGACTCGACTACTGCAACAGTCAGTACGTTTACATGGACAACAATAATCCAATATTAACCTGATAAAGACAATTCTCTGATTAAGAAACTAGCATGTAAACAGCAATTTTTTATTACCTTAATCCGGCTAAAGTCATACTCGAAGTATGTGTTTCATTATCGACGTGTATTATAGACATGTACACACCTTAATCACACTATTAACGCCGTGTGAGAGTTTTCACAAGTATTTTGCGACAGGACACGATCACACACGGCAGTGCTCAACCATTTTACAAGAGACCACGGCTGCATCCCAAACCGCGTACTTACCTACTATATAGTAGGTAAGTACGCGGTTTGGGACGCTGCCCACGGCTTCAAGCAGTCGTTTATTAGCACGTACAGCACGACAAATAATTAACTGCACTTGAAGCTTTCGTAAAAATGGAAAATATAAACACCCAAAACTGTATACTGTATGTCAACGGTATGCCATACTTTTGTAATATGAACAGTAAATATACTCCTGCTAGATGTGTCATCCAACTGCAACCTGCTGGTTGTACCCAAAACGCGTCTGAAAAGCGGTGAGTCTGCGTTTAGTCACCCTGGGCCTAAACTATGGAAGCCTATCACTGACAACCCACCTACAGTTGATTCAATTAGCACTTTTTGAAGGTATCTCAAAGAGCATTTGTTCGCCGGGACCTTTCCTCAAACCATTTAATTTTGGCATATTTTATTTAACCATTCCTTTTTGTATTCTTTTATATATTCTAATTTATTTGCTTAGCATTAGCATGTATTTCTTTTATTGTATTTTTATTTCAGCTTCTCCCTCAAACAGTTTGTCTCACCCCTGCTTCACTGGGTTATCTCACCTAGATAGTCTAGAATTGTACCTATAAACTGCTGCTGTAATCATAAAGATTCATCCCGGGTTCATCCCAGGGTGCTTATTAACAATATACTGTACTTACATTGAACATCCTTTCAATACATTTAGTACTATTTGACTTTACTGTTCTACACTTGTAGACTGTAATGGTTTATAACTGGTATCACCCAGAAGAGGATGGGTTTCCTTTTGAGTCTCTCAAAGTTCTCTTAATGTCCTCTCAGGAAGTTTTCCTTGCCACCTCTGACTTGATCATTATGGATCTAAATGTCCAGTTTTGAAAAGTCTGAAAACTGCTATTGTTATAATAAAAAATAAAAAAGCTATGCAAATAAAATGGGATTGAATTGTCAAAAGGAAAACATGAAAACCTTCCGTTTGTTTGTCAACTGTGTTGAACAATTATGATTTCACTGTTGGCCCTATTCTATTTAGTTCTGCTTGAGCGGCCTAACAAGGAGTCTCTGACAAAGATGTGAATTAAGTGGGCTTAGTACTCATCCAACTAATTAGCTAATTAATAGACTGTTCCTAAGATGACGATGTGAGTGTGTGTGTGTGTGTGTGAGAGAGTGTGTGTTAGAGTAGGGGAAACACTACTATGTGCATTACAGGAGTAGAATAAACCCACAGTTTGGGAACTACTGGCAGAATTGATACACAAAAAGAGAAGTCAACAGTCCCAATTTGATGAATGTACTGTAGAGGAAGGAAATGCAAGAGTGCAATATTAATAGTGCAGCATGAGCAACTTACCTGCTTTTGCTTCTGTTTGGCTTTTGGAAAGCAAGAAAAGAACATTTAAGAACGCACAAGGTCAAAGTTAAGCTGTTCCCCCATTAGAAAGCTGATATGAATCAAGGCACCACCAAAATGTGATTATGAGACAGATAACAGAGAGTAAATTATACATTCCTACCAGATGAAGGAGGAGTTGACCTCCAGCCTCCTGACTGTGCATTCCCTCCTGCTTTCCTACAGAGAGTATAAGAACAAGGATACAAAACACCAACATAGTTAGATTGTTATATTTAAAAGCAGCTGTTTTAAAATTATCTTTTTTTTTTTTTAATTTCCCTAATACATCCAAAGCAAAGCTATGTTGTGCTACTCTCTGTAGAGGACTGCTAGCTGCTTTTGGGGTGCTGATGTGTAAAAAACGTTCATCCAGACCTCTGTGCAGCTTTCAGCTCTTGTTTGACACGCATGGCCTCCAGTTTGGCTGGACTCGGGATGAAGCTGATGTCAGCCCCCTCCTTTACTAGCCGTCCGACCCACCAGTCATTGTTGTACTTCTGCATGGAGTGAAAACACTGCAGTCAAACACCGTTAGATCAACCCAAAGGTGCAAAAACTTATGATAAGGTGTTAGTTTGCATCCGAAAAGAAATCAGGAAGGAATTTTACAGCAACTAAAACAATCAGGTGAAAGAAAAGTCAATGAAACAGTGTATGTACAGTATGTGTACCTAGAAAAGGTTCATTTAAAAAGGATAACATTATTTAATTAATTTTAATACAACAGTGTTAAAACAATGATTTATAATACAGCATTATGGCTATAACCTATGGATATAATAATTTGAATGCATAGTTTACATTTAGAAACCATACTCTACGCAACTGTTTAAAGAAAAGCTGTTTATTTGTTATTGTTTTTTATTGTATTTATTTATACAGTATGGTTAATATTATTACTTTATTAATATTATCCATTCATATAGTTTCTACACAGGGTCGAGGGGAGCCTGGGCGGGGTGCCAACCCTTCCGGCAATATTCGGTACTCTACGGATAATTTGGAAAAGCCAAAACAGCCTACAACGCATGTCTTTGGACTGGGGGAGGAAACCGGAGTACCCGGAGGAAACCCCCGAAGCACGTGGAGAACTCCACGTATGCAGGGCAGAGGCGGGTATCAAACCCTCAACCCTGGAAGCATATGGTAAAAGTGCTAACTAATTATGATACCCCTCATTATTATTATTATTATTATTATTATTATTATTATTATTATTATTATTATTATTATTATTATTATTATTATTATTATGCATTGCATCATCTATTCTTTTGCTGGTTAAAAAAACCCTCACATACACACCTCTTTGATGTGGAGAAAGTCTTTGGCTTCAAAGTTGATGGCAGTGCCCTGCACAGGACAGTCCTCATCGAGAGCCCCACAGTAGCTCACGTTAGTTTTCACTGCAAAAGCCACAGGTTTGGACTGTAAAGAAGAGGAGAACAAGCTCCCTGAGTCAGGGGTAACTAACAGACAGCGTATGAAAGAAGAAGAGAGGACAAGGAGAGGATGAAGAGATGATGATGAGAGAACGAGAGTTCACCTTGGCTCTCTCGAGCTGCAGCACGGCCTGGCGCTCGGCTTCCCGCCGAGACGCCTCCTTATCCTCCTCCAGGGACAGGTCGGAGTCCGAGGGTCTACTCGTGTAGGAATCAGCCGAACCCTGCGAGAGAGAGAGAGAGAGAGAGAGAGAAATGCAGAGGGTTGGCATAATGAAAGAAAGGGAAAGAGAAAGAGAGAGTAAAGTTGAGAGACTCCGAGATAGAGGAGAAGAGGCAAGAGATGAGAGACAGGAAGCCAGAGACAACGTATCCATCTGCATCCTACAGGATAACAATCCACGCCACATACAAGGTACGCCCACTATTACAAGTTATGTCCACAGCAAATAAAGTGAGGGTTAGTGAAATTGGAAATTAATGGGCATTCCTTGTAGTAGGTGTGATTTGTAGTCTTGCAGGATGTAGACAGAGCCTTCTCAAGACAGAAGGTTGGACGATGAAATGTTTTTAATTGTTTAAAAAAATCATTTTTTATATTCCATGTTTGCAGTTAAACAAATTGGAGAATTTCTAGCAAAAAAGAGACATTAATCACTTGTATTGATCCTAAATTCTGATATACTGTTCCAGAGAATGCTAGGAATGCTCAGTATACATCCACACTAAAAACACTATGTGGACTACTCTCTTAGATTTTGTGTCTTTTATCTTCTTTTATAGGATAATATATAAGAGTCAACAACAGAGCTACTACATAGGAGTTGATTATTTTCCAATGACATCACGTCCCGTCATGTTTTATTTCTCTTATACCACAGAAATTTGACATGGCTAACAAAACATTTTTTTTAAAGAATAAAATATCCATCCAGCCATCCATTTCCCATGCAGCTTATATTATACAGGGAGGAGCCTGGATCCAGGAAACTTTGGGCACAAGGTGGGGGACACCCTAGACGGAGTGCCAACCCATTGCAGGGCACAATCGAACACACATTCACACACTTTGGACAATTTAGAAACACAAATCCGCCTCCAACACATGTCTTTGCACTGGGAGAGGAACACTGGAGTACCCAAAGGAAACCCCTGAGGAAGCACAGGGAGAACATGCAAACTCCACGCACACATGGCAGAGGCGGGATTCAAACCCCCAACCCCGGAGGACTGAGGCAACAGTGATAACTACTAAAACTGAGTGAACTCTGTGAAACAAGTTAGTACCTATCACTTCCACTACAGCAGCTGTGAACAGACGTTTCCCTCACAAGCCTCTCTGTTTTTTCTCTAGACAAAAAAAATTAAGCTTAAAGCCCTCTGTCTTGAAGATCTCTCATGTCAGAAGAATGAAAGGAACAGCTTTATGCCTGAATTGCTAAAAATGCATCCTGACAAAAATCTTCTCCATACAAACTTTTCAAATTTAAAAATCTGTTAAAAAGTTGCTTATATACAAATGATAACATACTGTATAAGAAACAATCTAATATTGCTTGCAGTCAGAACTATGAACAGAGCAGCTGTTATAGAAAACACCTTTTGACCAATCAGAATCATGAATTTAACAGTGACGTGGAGTAAATCATATTAATCCACCAGAAACGCACTTTCTGAAATAGCACCTGGCTGATGTGATAAAATTTTAGTAAACAAGTTTAGTCTTTATTACAAATACAGAGTACACATATAAACACAGAATTAAAAGAAGAAAAAAAAATGTCCCCTACTAGACAGCATATTTTTCCCAACTTTCCCAATACCCATCTTAGATTTGACTCTGACTTAATATTAAAATCCTTTTATCCTTTGACGCCCTGAAAACGACGGTTCCACTTTAGAGTTTGAGGCTCTTCTGAATATTTCTTCCTAACATCATGTAAAGAGAGCTTTTTCTTACCACTGTCGCTTTTAGCTCAGGGATTAATCGTCTAAGCCTCCGTTTCTGTAAAGCTGCTTTGTGACAAAGTCTAAAAGCGCTATACTAATGAAATTGTACTGAGCAGGGAAACAGGGTTTCTCTACCTTCATAGAGGTAGCGCTCGGAGCGTAGACATGACCAACTTAACTGATTTATACAACTGGAAGAATAGCATCGCTAATCAGACAGGGAAAGGAAGCACTCTAAAGTAATGTATTATTGATGACGTGTCAGTGAGGATGACAAACTGGCTGGTTGAGCACATTCTGTATCTCTCTCTTCTTAAACTGCAGTGACTTAGCATATTGTTCTGCTTTCAGCTTATATCTTGTAGATGTGGACTCTTAGTAGAGGTTTCTACTATGATTTTCCACATGGTACCAAAAGACACCTTGGTGATGAAATAATATAAAAGAGATTTTTGGGGTTAAATGTGCAAATTTTCAAGACCTATAATAAAAAATAAATAAATAAATAAAACAATAATAACAATAATAATAATAATAATAATAATAATAATAATAATAATAATAATAATAATAATAATAATAATAATAATAATAATATAATAATAATCCATCCATCCATACCGCTTAGACGAACATGCTAACCACTAAGCCACTGTTCGCAATAATAATAATAATAATAATAATAGTAATAATAATAATAGTAATAATAATTTTAAAGTTAGCAGGCAGGGCGGGGTACACCCTGGACAGGGTGCCAGTCCTTCGCAGGGCACACTCACATACACACTCGCACACACATTCAAACACTACGGACACTTTAGACATGCCAATCAGCCTGCCATGCATGTCTTTGGAGTGGGGGAGGAAACACACAGGGCCATGGTGGGACTTGAACCCCCAACCCTGGAGGTGTGGGCGAACATGCTAACCACTAAGCCACCATAATAATAATAATAATAATAATAATAATAATAATAATAATAATAATAATAATAATAATTTGAAAGTTAGCATGAAGCACAATATTAATTTATTAATATAAATTTTTCTTTTATACCTATGAGTGTTTTCCAGTGCATTTACTGTTCTACTTAATAGCTACTGCACATATCTACTTCCCATTAATTTATTTACGGCAAATTAACAAATTGCAGGCTGAATATGTAAAACAAAATCTATCTATCTATCTATCCATCCATCCATCCATCCATCCATCCATCCATCCCATCCATTATCCATCCAATCAAGCATGGCTCATGGAGGTATGGTGGGTTTTGGTTGGCACATTAGCCTGACATCTCCAGGGTTGGTGGTTTGATTCGTGCCGCTCACCTGAGTGTGCGGAGCTTGCATGTTCGTTTGAAGCGAATTTAAAATCACTCATTTAAAGAAACACGAAAATACTAAACACAATAATGGCCAAATGTGTCTTTTGCGAAACAGAACTGCAATCTTCAATAATATAAAAAGTTCCCCACATACTAGCCCACACTCTATATCATTTGGGCTATACCGTGATTTGTGGTGCCATGTGTGTCCCACTGACATTACATTTACAAATAGGTATGTAAAAGTAAAATGTTACATGGTGAGCATGGGTTAAAGTCCCCATATAATCAAAATGGAAGTTTTGTGGATTTTAGTATGAATATGTTCCCCTTAATGTTATCTATAAACTAGTGTGCTCCAAAACAATGACAAAATTTGCATTTAGAAGATATATGCATTCAAAATTTAAAGCCTCAGTCTACCAATACGGATCAACAATTTTGATGACATCATTCTGCACTTCAGCTTCTCATCAGATTTTCTGTCCAATCAAATGCTTTCTTGAATCTGATGTGTCCCGCCCCCAACATTATAAAAATCCATGGTACTAACTGTCAAGTATGGCTTAGCCTTACTTAGCGAGGTATGCTAAACGCTATTGCATATTTAAAAATGGGGGAGGAGCCACTCGATGTGTCCTGCCTTGACTTTCTGTTTCAGTGGAAATTATGTCAACATGTCAGTGGGCCTTAAGTGTCCAGGGACCTTAAGTGTCCTTCACAACAACCTATTGCATGTTTCAAATAAATAACTTAAAACATGAATCAAATCTATTTAGAGCACTTAAAAAACAGCATTTTATCTGCTCCAACCCACTACAACCACATTTTACACTGTAATAAAATCCTTACAATTAAATAAATAATAAAATATTTTTTGTATTATATCCATTTAACAACTTGAAACTTTCTTGTCCTTGAGTCCATCCATTTTAGGTTTTCATTTTCTTTTTCACTTATCGCTGTCACCTGAACTCACTCACATGCTCAACAGGAAGTTGCACCATCCCAGCTTTCTGAAGATCAGGAGAAGAAATTGTAATTCGCCCATTCTTTTTTCTTTGTTATATTATAGAATGAAAATAAATTCTGAATTGAATAAATACATTTGTAAGTAAATCATTAGAATGTCATTAACCACCACGTTAACCACTTTTTTGTATTAGCTAATTAGTTTTTTTTATTCTATTAAAACAATTTCAATTTTGTTAATTTCAACACTGTTTCTTATTTAAAAGCAAAAAGCAACCTTATAAAACAATATTGTCGTCTGAGATGTGTTAACTTGTTCATTCTGTATGGTTAAATTTTCATAGATTCAGTGATTGAAAAACACTGAACACTAGTTTTATTTTATGAGTTAAGGTTAGAACGCATTCCTAGCTGCATAGACCTCTGAAAGAATGTTTGTAATAAGAAGGCATGAGATAGTCGGTGTGTCTCATGGGTCTGGATAAATCACTTTTCATTAAGCACACATTGCAGAGATACACATGAGCATCCTGTCAAACCTTCGCTACACTGCATCCTGGTTCACTTGTGTACAGTCAGCAGAGTTACTGTGCCTTGCAGGCATTCCCAAAAGACCCGCAGTCTCATAAGAGCACAAAGGTGTACGACTCCTTACAAAGCAAGCAGCAGCACCCACATATCATTCCTAAATATAGTGGCCCAACAGCTGCAGCTATTTTTCCTGAACTTCTTCCATTTCTCTCTTCCCCCTACTGTTTTACTCTCCTCTTCCTCTTCTGTTAACTTCCAAAAAATCCCTTTGCCACTCCATGCAGGCCATGGATATCGTTAAAATATTAAAGACAGCTCAGGCGCCTGAGACAAAGCATAATTAACTAGACACAACAAACAAGATTCTTATGTGGGATTAAATATACAGTACATACAGTCTTGTGAAAAAATAAGTACATCCCATGGAGATTGTTGGCTTTTTAAAAAATATCTGGTAAGCAAACGTTTGATCATTGTTGAAACAGTGCCTATTAACAAAACCACAAGGAAAATTAGCTTTTTCAATCATTTATTAAGCATAAATATCAATAGATTTGATGTTCTTCTGCAGGAAAATTAAGTACGCCCTTGGCCTCAGAAGCTAGTATTGCCCCCTTTAGGATGACTTACTTCGTGTAGACGTTTTGCATAATTGTCCACTTGTCTCTGACATCGGCTTGCTGGAATTTATGATCGCTCTTCCATACAATATTCTTTCAGTTGCAAGATCTTTGAGGGTTTTCTTGCATGTACTTCCTGTTTTAAATCCCCCCACAACATTTCAGTGGGATGCAAATCTGGGCTTTGACTAGGCCATTCCATAATCCTTCAGTTCTTCTTTTTGAGCCATTCCTGTTGAAAGGTCCACTTTCGGTTCAACTTCAACTTTTGGACAGATGGCCTCACATTATCTTCAAGCACTCTTTGATATGATGCAGAATTCATAATTGAATCAATTAATGCAAGTTGTCCAGTCCCTGAGGCACCGAAGCAACCCCAAACCATAACATTTTCACCACCGTGCTTCACAGTTGGTATGAGGTGCTTCTCCTGAAAAGCTGTCTTTGGTCTGTGCCAGACATGTCTGCTGTTACTGTTGCAAGACATATTAGCAGATACTGTGATGAAATTTTGGGGTTTTTGGTTTTGCATCAGATGGTCTGCTCTTAGGCTGACTTTGCTGGGACATTTGAAATCTGCACCATTTGTTGGTTTTTGATTGATCTGTACAGTGGAACGATGTATATCAAATCATTTGGAGATATTTTTAAATCCCTTGCCAGACTCATATGTATGCACAACCATTTTTCTGAAGGCCTTACAGAACTCTTTAGATCTTGGCATGATGACATCACACACCTCAACAACAAAGGGAACACCAGATATGAGAGAAGTATAAATAAGACCGGTTCCACCTGCACTCCCTAAGCAGGTTCTAATCACTGGCACCCGATCTTGAACACCTGATTCTAATTTTATGGATTTTAAGGTGTGATAAATGTAGGGGTGTACTTACTTCCATTACGTTTCATGTGACTGCTTTTTGTTAATTTAAATTGTGAAAATTACTACAAAATGTCAATTTTATTTCATTTGATAGAGTGTATCAACTTTATTAATAACAACAATTTCCATGGGGTGTAATCCTTTTTTTTTTTTTTACATGACTGTATATTCCCTTCCAAAAGTAAATTTAACAAGAAGTTGCATCATACAAATCTCCTGAAGATCATGAGAAGAAATAATTTTTTTCTTTCCATGTTGACTGATGAGGTCACTTTGAAAGAACAATGATGTTACTCACAGTATAGTTTGAAAGGAAATTATTAATATAATAAATCTAATAAATCATTAGAATTTCATTAATGTTTATAATGAAATCACAATTTGTACTGGAGGAGTAAGGCCTATTACACTGCCCTTTTACGTATATATCCATCCATCCATGTATCCATCTTCAACTGCTTACTCCTTCTTCAGGGTTATGGGGGAACCTGGAGCCTATCCCAGGGAGCATGGGGCACAAGGCGGGGTACACCCTGGACAGGGTGCCAATCAGAATAATAGTTAATTTCTTAAATGTATTTGTTCTTTATGTTTACTACTGTTAGTTACTGCAGGAAAAAAGTAGAACCTTGTTTGTCTAATTTCTGTCACTTACATACTGTATATATAAAGATAAAGTAATAGTAAAATAAAATCTGTGACATATGACCCATTCAAAAAGAAATTAAATAAACCCATTATCTGTGCCATAACAACGATCGTTCGTGCCATTAAGGTTTTGCAGATATTATAGTTTATCCCACAGACAATGTTGATTTCTCCATTCTGATAGGTCAGAAAGTGTTGATTCATTTTCTACAACAGCACGGCTCAGATGCAAGATTGATATAATTTCTATAATAGAAACTTGAGCAAGGTCTTGTATGGTTTATTCTCAACATAAACGGGTTGAAAAATGTGTTACGATTTCCGTAAGTTTAGCATTTTTAGCATTTAAAGTTAGCATTTTCAAACTGTAAGTTTCTGTTAGTTTAGCATTTTTTTCACTGAAGGAGTCTCCAGTGTCAGGGCTTTGTAACTGCAACTTTAAGTTTCCTAAAACAGTAGCATTCAGGATGGAGTGCTTTGTGGTTTCTCAGTAACATGACAAGCTCATTATCCTCAAGAGAAAGCACGAAAAAGGAACTGGTGACTGAACAACTGTTTACAGCTCCTATAGCGTACATGATAATAGGAACTAACTTCCACAACATTAATTGTAACTACAGATACAAATATGACGTGGTTGGCATTTACAAAATGTTGTGGGAGAAGAAGAACAAAACACTTTGGGTGTGCCGTTATAGGAAAATAATACATTTTTGGGGGGTGGTAAAGTACTACATACCACATCACCCACCCTGCCGGTGATTATTTTAATATAAGCGAATAATCATAGTTATATCGTCCCCTGCCATGTGCCCTGAGTCCCCTGGGATATGCTCCAGGCTCCCCCGTGACCCTGTGTAGGATAAGCGGTACAGAAAATGGATATATTATAATAATAATTACCCGAGTGCATAAAACACGTGAAATAAAAATAGATTTAAAAAAGACAGAAAGGGACAGAAAAAAATGAATGGGTTAACTATTCACACGGTTAATCATGTCAACTGTGTGTCGTCACACCCCCTTGTGCTCCATACGCTTCTACACTGTAGCATAGTGAGCCTTCGTGATCAGGTTTGCAGTGTTTTAGAGGAAACAATAACACAGAATCAGACACAAGAATAAACTAAAGTACAACCATGAAAATACTAATAAAAAGCAGAGTAAAACCAAAAAACAATCATATTCAGCTGAGTAAGATGCTCTAATAAAAGTAAACTGAATCTAATTTAATGCAGTAATGAGTGTCTCCAGTTTCTTTTTAGTCGCTTTTAAGAGTGCCAGAATTCCAGAACCTGAATACACTAAACTAAAAATACACGTCCAGTAGTGTCTGGAAATGTTCATGTGTTACAGATGTCTAAGCACTAAACAGGGCTTCCCACAGAGTTTCCCAAAATTCACTGCAGCACAAAGATCATCTCTGAGTGTTATAGTGAGCATCACATCTCTCTCTCTCTCTCTCTCTCTCTCTCTCTCTACTAAATAATCTGATCTTAACCATACGGTGCTTTTTTGGAAACTGGGCCACTAATATTGTTAATGTATCTAATTACATTTGTCCTAAAACTATTTATGAAAAGGTGCTGTGATTTCAATATGGCTGTTCATCATGATGCAGTACTGCAGTACAATGGCCTGCAATACGAACATTCTAGATCAGTAAAATGCTATTTTTGTCCATATCATGCAGACCTACATTTGATCTATTCATACCTTAACCTCCATTGTGCTCAAGTACAGAGCCAGAGAAACACCAAATTGTACACAAAATGATCCTGCAAAGATCCTATAAGTATATCACATCAGTTTTTCATAATTAAATCCAAATGTAATCTTAATCCGTGTTTGAAAAAAAATTGTGTTTTAAAGCAAGACAGTACAAATGGTCATTTTGGTCATGTCAGTCATTTTGCCAATATATATTATGTTTTCTCTTAAACTGTGGTGAAAAAATGATCAATGTTCCACAGAAAGAAAAAAAAGGTTTGTTTCATTATTTTTGTCCAGTCACCAAGCAGCCAATATTATCTGAAACTAAACGCCTTTAAAGAAGGCTTTAAGCTCCACCCACTTCACAATCACTTCATGCCACGTATGCTTGAAAATCTTATTTCCTGATATATACATTATATGGTCAAATGTTTATGGACACTTGATGCCATAAGTGGTTCTTCCTGAAGCTGATGCCTCAAAGTTGGAAGCATACAATTGTATAAGCTGTCTTTGTATGCTGCAGCATTACAATTTCCCTTCACTGGACCTAAGAGGCCCAAACCTGTTCCAGCATGACAATGCCTCTGTGTGACAAAGCGAGCTCCATGAAGAGGTCCTCAACCACCATCACTGTGTAGCATCCACCTGGATGATGGGACGGCAGCCATAGAACACCCACCACACACCAGCTATTAGTGGAGAGGAGAGTGATGTAGCCAATTCAGAGATGGAGATTATTAGGGGGCCATGATAGAGAAGGGAATTTCCCCAGGACCCCAGGGTTATACCCCTACTCTTTACGAGAAGTATCCTGAGATTTTTCACAACCACAGAGAGTCAGGACCTCATCTGAAAGATGGTGCTGTTTTTACAGTATACTATACGTCACTATAATGGGGCATTAGGACCCGCACAGCCCACAGGGTTAGCACCCGCTACTGGTCTCACTACTACCACTTCTAGCAGCAACCTTAGTTTTCCCCAGGAGGTCTACCATCCAGGTACTAGCCAGGTTTAACCCTGCTTAACTTCAGTGGCAAATGAGGCAAGAACTGCAGGGAGATATGGCTCTGACATATGACATACGTCAATTTATTTTATCGATTTTTATAAAACACACTTGCAACCCTGTACACAATTTCTACACTCTATATCCAAATATCTCAGTTTCCAGATGATCAGCGTTCAAAACTTTTAGAGATTTATTTCTAAAATGTTGATTATTGCTGGATTGCTTTTAGACAAAGACATAAAATACTTTTCATAACAGTACAATTGTATTTTCTTAATAAAACAATACACAAGTGTTCTGTAGAAGTCTTTTGTTTGAGCATGAATTCACAATGAAATATATATTGTGTATATATAAGTTCTACCAACATCAAAAAAATAGATTTTTTTGTTTTTATCATGAATGCAAATCCATTTTAAATTAGCCTCTGTTGCTTAAAACAATTACATAAAAAAAAAATCCCAATTCAAACAAACAGTTATATCAGCAACTTAAAGTAATTTCAGCAATTTAAAAAAAACAAAACACAATTCACCTGTAGTGTCTTGCTTCCAGTTAAACTCCATTAGCATCACTAGTGCAAGCCAGTGGAAAGAGATTAGTCATATTACCAAAACCCTGATCAGAGCAGAAAGGGGTATTAGTGTATAACCTCATAATAGAAGAGCGCAATCCTGCTAAGCGGAAAGCATACGGTGTCCAAACAAGCACTTTAAAATGAAGCAGTGTCTGAGACCACACACACCTACACACACAAACACAAGCCCACTGTATTCCATACACATATACTGTGCATTAATGGCCAACCTTTTTTCAGATGACACGCCATACTCAGCATTCAGCCGCACAAGAGCGTGATCGATACCGTAATGCAATCCCTTAAAAGACACAGAGCACAGCACAGCAACTTCATCCGCTGAAAGTGCTTCCATAACTGCTGTATTTCACCCATTATAGAACATCTGCACGTATGTACACTGTGTGCAGGCTTTCGATGCAGCACAAGCACTGAACAACTGAAGCATTTGAAGCATTCTTGACCATTTGTGCTCTGCCTCAGGTGGTGTGATGGAAGCAAGTTTTTCATAAATGTCATGGAAAATGTTTTGAACTTTCCAGCAGAGTCGAACAGACCTCACACTGCGACACACAATCAACCCAGGAAGCTTTTTCAGATTTTACATCCAGCAATTCAGCCAGTTTTTCATTCAGAAGCTGCTTCTGGTGGTGGTGATGGATATTCTGACGTTTTTAATGTGAAGACATGGAAATGAGAATTATCCCATTTACGCACATATTATGTCCATTTAATCAGACTGGGTGGGTGGGGGGGGGGGGTGGTCAGACATCAGATAACCAAGCAGATTGGTAAACCATAATTCAGTACAACACTCAGTGCTTTATACGACCCCGAAATTTTGCTAAACTGCCGTGCACTGAAGCTACTGCCTTTCCACGTTAAAAAAAACCAATCACGAGCGTCTTAGAGAAAGGATGTGCAGCAAAAAGGAAAACTATCAAAAAAGTGTAACATCTACTGATAATGAAGTCTGAGTTTTATCAAAGATCCTTCTTCAGATTAAAACATCTTCACCATAAAGCAAAAATATTCGGGCTTAAATTAGTGTGCATACGTATTTAAATTTTTCTCTTTTCCTGATATCTTGTTTCGGCACCTGATTGATTGCACATGCACAGAAATATCTTTTTAATGTCTACTCTCGGCCATGAATTATAATAGACTAATATAATATATAGAATTAGAATAGAATAGAATTATACTTGTAATAGATCAGCTGTTATGCTTAAACATCATCTTGTATTATTCATAATGCACTTACAAAAACAAGATTTAAAAAAGCTATTATAAGACTACATCCTAGAGTGACTGCATGCAAAATTTCATGTGCAGAGAGAGAGAGAGAGAGAGAGAGAGAGAGAGAGAGAGAGAATGAGAGTAACAAGAGACAGAGAGAAAAAAAGAAAGGGATTGTGAGAAAGAGAGAGGCCCATACCTTGGCACTGAGAAGCGCTGCACTAGAATCAGATGCCGACATGCCTCTACACACAGCCTCTGCCTCGCCTCCATGGCTCAGAGGCAGACAGAGCTGCAGGTTGGGAGCTGTTCTCCATGACCAGCAGCAGGAGATAGGAGGAGACGATACGAGAAGAAACGATAGGAGAGGAGAGCAGGGCTGAGGGTCTGATGCTAGCGAGAACTATCTGTACAGTGCCTATATGAAATTGATGCCCGACTGCAGCAGTGGAGCTGAGCCGAGCGAGCACGCACACACATACACCCTCCCACTGCTGCTGCTTTCAGCCGCCTCTGCTCTGTGTCTCCTCACACAAGCACACAGGCTCTGCCTGGTCCTGCTCCTCAAACTGGCACTGAAGCTACTTGAGATGGAGGAAGAAGACTTGGAGATTGGATTCTAACAGCAAAAGATCGTTGAGTGCATGAGATGTCAGAGAGATTTTCTTGACTTTACCCAGGTTTAAAAAAGCTTTCATACTTGACTAAACATACCAAAAAGTGTAAAAACTACTTAATTTTGTCATAACATCATGGTAAATGCTCTGCACTTTTTATCTAAAGCGCTTTACACTGTGTCTCATTCACACAATCACACACGCACCAACAGAAGCAGAGCTGCCATGCAAGGCGCTAACTTGCCATCAGGAACAACTTGGGGTTCAGTGTCTTGCCCACAGACCCTTCGTTATGTGGAGTCACGTGGGCCGGGAATCGAACCGCCAACCCTACGATTAGTGGACATCCCGCTCTACCACCTGAGCCACAGCCACCAACTAGGAATCTACAAACCTTTTTTTTGAAAAAGGTAAATCAAAGAGTTGATCTGTTACTGTTGTTGAGCACAAATTCACTGCTTTTATCATTTTTTGTCATAATGAAATTCAATTGATTTCAGTTGCTCATTTAGAAAACCTTCTTTGCTCCATATATTTGCATTCTCAATGCGTATACATAGCATGCATTGTTTCTTCTGTGCCACAGAGAAACTTGAAACAGGAAGTGAAAAAACACATTGAACCATCATTTTATTCAAGGACAGGCCTTGGTACTGGATCACTTTCACACATGGGTATGAATCAAGCTCCCGAACTAGAACTCTAGACCACAACTGGATTAAAAAACAACTTTCTCACTCAATCACTCAAAGTATTTGTGCAAGCATTCCCTGGTCCAGAAAAAAAAGTGTAAATATGGCATCTCAGCCACATGTATCAGATACACCTGATCTTACTAATTTCTCAGTTACGCTGTTTTGAGTAGATCGCAAAAGACACAGAATTATTCTGACATCATGTTGCACCACAAACTCAAGGAAAGTTCAATGATGCATCAATGGTACACCAATTCAAATGGAAGGGGAAAGACGCCCATAAAATACACTACAGCAGTCAAATCAGTGTAAACATAATGCGCATGTAGACTATAAGCCAAAGAACGTAATTTATGAGCGGTTTCTAACCTATCCTAAGCATTCTGAGAAAAATCTTTTAAGAACGAATTGCTTATTAGGATATATGGATCTTAGGACTGGTAAAATAGCTTAATTGAGATTAATAACATCATCGTTTCCACTGTCTTGACCTTCAGAATTCAGAAAGAGTCAACAGCATGTGGCTTTTAGCACATATAGCTGCTTTCACACTTCAGGGAGCTCTCTTCCTAATCTGTGACATATGGTTACTCTGACATTATCTCCACTGGTAAGCAGATAGGCTCAACACTACAGGTGATGGCCACGCTACAGGTTTCTATTTGAATGCTTCACAACATGAAGCTATTTTTTTTGCATTTCATTCTAATAGGACCACAGCATCTGCTATAGCCTGAGGCCCGATCCTACGGAGAACCGACTAGTCAGCCGAGATGTTCTGAGGACAGAGCAGATACCTGTTGGGACGAGAGCCTTCACAGCAAAATTACTCCAACAACGGGGTGATGCATGATGCCCCACAAACTGTCAATCAGCAGCCAGGAATCTACGCAAAGTCTCAGTGGGACTGCGTTAAATCCAACAGCGCCACATTACTGTCCTTGCCTTCTCTTGCCTCTGCCCAATCTGTGTAGCCTGTGTGGCTATGCAGTCATGCTAGCTGGCCCCTGGCAGCATGAGCCCTACTTTGGAGTCCATTATCCTGGCAGCATGTGTTCCTGCTTATTAAGTTTGTGCTGCTTGAAATCTAAGTGCCCTCTTCCACAGATTTTGGCCCAGAATGACTTGAGGTTATCTGCCTTTTATGTTTTCCTTTCGCATTTAACATAACATAACATTCAGCATGTCAAACCTGCCAAAGAGCTCCATTGAGAGTAGAGTGACTGCATACTTCATTTATAAAGTTATGCATTTACCTTATATAAGAGCTATTATATATAGGCATGCATTAAGTCACTGAATTCACTCAAAGGCAATAAGAGAGAGAAAGTGGAAAAGCATGAGGGAGGAAGAAAGAGGCTTGAGTGAAGACCGAATGAACAAACAAAAAAGACAATGCACTCTCCCCCCCCCCTCTCTCTCTCTCCGTCTGTTTTTTTTTTAATCTCAGATACAGATGATTTGATTTGTAGTAATTCATAATGCATCCCAATGCAAAATGGAATTCATGTTTCTGCAAAGATATTCAGGAGATTCTTCACAGCATCATAAACTGGTTTCTATCATGCTAACATACCTATTTTTAGTGCAAAAATCTAAAGAGCTTAAAAGGGATAGGCCATACTCGTTGCTACATAATAATATTTATAACTGCAATGGCCGTCTTCAGGATTGTCTGCAAGTCCTGAAGTCTTGACCAAGTCTTGCAACTTCATCACATCTCCAGTCAAGCTCCTATCCCTTTTTAGTCGCCTGGTTACTAATGGACCTCACCTGTTTGCAATCACACCACTCCCTCTAAATCACCCGGGTTCGAATTCATTCTCTGTGAAGTGTTACGTCAGCATTGTGCCTGTCAGTCAAATTCCAAGCTTTTGTTATCTAACCTGCTTCATATATATAGTTTATGCCTGTTTGCCCAATGCCTTATCATTTGCCTGCTTCACATTGCCTAGTCCTCTGCTTTGTCTCTTACATGTGTGCTATACAGCTGGAAAGCAGGTAGTAAATACACACCAGTGCTATCCCCATGAAGAGAATATCTGTTCTAGTCACAGAATCCCCTAATAACCACATGAAATCTGTCTGTATCATCCCACATTTCTCCAGAACTGTGGAGAGCTGAGAAACCACCACATGGTATTATGCTCCCTAAATGATGTGCTGTGTTCAAGGAGGGGTTTAGTAAATCCATGTCCCCTACCTCCACACAGACCCTATGACTGTGCCATCAACCTGCTAACAGTCACCATACCACCCTGGTCATGAATCTACCTGCTGTAAGAAATTAGGATAATTAGATTATTAATCCCCAGATGGAGAAATTAGGGATTACAGACTGCTTCTAAGTAGATTCCACTCCATGGTAGATGTTAGAACAAAAGGCTTAATTATCATAGAATCAATTCATCTCAGTCTCAGCAATATGTGGATAATACCAACTGAAGTGACATTCAATCAGTCATAGCATGGGAGCGGCAGTGGGACACCAAGAACCATGCCTGAACAAAGGGGTATGTTACTGTACTTATTCAGAAAGGCATCTCTCTAGGAAATCATATCATCCCAGCATCTGGGTGGTCCCACCTGTAACAACATCAATAATGTTAGAGCAGAAAGTGATCAATGCAATCGTTATCCTTAATGTCCATTTAGATTTACATTACGGTCTTGAAAAACTGTTTTGAAAAACCGTATAAAATGTCTGAGCTGATATTTTTCGAGGTTCATTTAGACTCAGGTGAAACCAAAGTGTTTATTTTATTATTTTTCATTAAAATCTTTGACGTTGATCATTTTTTTCTTACACCACTAACTGCTGTAGATGCGAGTCCAGGAAAGAACTTCACTTACCTGAAATCTAGCGGGACTAGATTTACATTACGGTCTTGAAAAACTGTTTTGAAAAACCGTATAAAATGTCTGAGCTGATATTTTTCGAGGTTCATTTAGACTCAGGTGAAACCAAAGTGTTTATTTTATTATTTTTCATTGAGATCTTTGACGTTTATCGTTTTTTTCTTACACCACTAACTGCTGTAGATGCGAGTCCAGGAAAGAACTTCACTTCACTTCACTCTGTACATCTGCCCATTCAGAGCAATCTAATGACTCAATGAAGTAATCTGCAACATACAATTGCCACATCATTAGCGCAGATCCCCAGGCTTCCATGTTTCCTTACCATTCCTGGTCTATTTGATGCTATCCCCAAATTAACTGACACGGAAGAATGGCTCCTATCCCCATTCAGTCACCTGAATTACTAATGAAACTCACCAGTGTGCAGTCTCACTCCTCCCTTTAAATAACTCTCATTGCTACTTGGTCTTGCTTCAGCAACCTTGTCCACATTTGGAATACAGTGACAGCAGTTCTGTCCACCATGTTTTCCAAACATCAATGACTTCATAGAAACAGTCTTCTTCAGAGAACTACAGATTTTATGCTTTATTCAAAATAGTCCACTTAGCCTTCAAACAGCTGCATAAAAATGGTTTCTTAATGGCTCTTTTTATAGTTAAGCGTTCTTAGATACATAATAGGGTTCTGCTCTACTGCTGTAGAGTCCTACATACTGTAGAACCTTTAAGGGATTCACTCAAGACCAACGGAAGAAGCCTTTACAGATATAACCCGTTACCAAAATATACTTCCTACCTCAGCATCCTCCTAATAAATAAAATGGAGCGCTTGTGATGATATTTCACCAATATTGCATGAGTTAATTATTGCTGTATATTGAATAACTGATTAACGGCCTGGAGACATTTTTCTGAGGTGCTGAAAGTCAATCCAGCAGAACATTGTGAACTTTAACAACCTTCCATCTCAATTGCAAAGAGGGTTCAGTTAGATCACAGATCCTTTGGTAGAACAAAAAGAGCGGATCAGAGTCAATCAATAGCAACAATATGGAGACTGATAGCTCATCCTATCCTGGCGGGGCACTTCCTCTACTTTCCTCTAAAGTTGCCTCATGGCTTGTCTTCCATATGCAGCTACAGTTACGTTTTCATTCTAAAATAAGCTATTTGTGTTACTTCAAATAGTTTTGTCATTGTACCACAGAGATTAAGTTCCACCAAGGGCTCTTCACCAGTAAATGTATACATCATGATATAAATAGAAGGACCATTGCATATTAAAATGAGACATTACATTACAAGCAAATTATTTGAATTATCCAAATTAAAACTAGACTCTTTCTACATTATATATATATATATATATATATATATATATATATATATATATATATATATATATATATATATATATATATATATATATATATATATGACATGTCTAGCATTGTTACAGTCCAGATCAGTGCACATTTTGAAAGCTATAGAAATTATATCCATCTATAATTAGACATAATATAATAGACCCGTTGCCCTGCGATGGACTGGCACCCTGCCCCGCCTTGTGCCCGATGTTCCCTGTCATAGGCTCCAGGTTCCCCCGCGACCCTGAAGAAGGTGTATGCGGTAGAAGATGGATTAATGGATGGATAATAGACCCATACGTTATAGTTGTGATGTCACATCAAAGTCAATTATGTTCCTATAACAGCATGATCCTAAAGTGTTCTATTCCTCTTACACCACAACAAATGTTTCATCTATTAATAAACAACACAGTGCATTTTAACCGTTTATAGTTTAAGTTAAAGTTGTTGATGATTTCCCAGACAAGTTAGGCCCTGTTATCCCTTGCGTTAATTATAGCAGCTATAAACATTTCTTCCATGAGCCTCTTTTTTCGCTCTCTTGAAGTGAATAAGAAAGTGTGTGTGTGTGTGTGTGTGTGTGTGTTAGTTCTTACTATAGAAACAATAATGTATGTTTTAATATATAATCAAGAATTGTGCTATGATGTAAATATGTATACATATTTAACATAAACACATACATACTAGTATAAGTTTGTGTATGTATATATATATAATATAGCAATTCACTCGATGACTTGACTAAGAAGCGGGTCTAAAAGAGTATAGGCTGATAATTATATAAATAAATAAAGAAGGAAATATATATATATATATATATATATATATATATACACAAAAATCAGGAAGTGCAATAAATCATTACTGTGCTCCTTATATTATCGCAAGGAAAAATACTCGTAAAATCACGATTTAGCCCCTAGCACATAGTCCTACACTTGTCTTCCAATATACTGTCATTATTTCTTGTGCTGAAGTGTAATGTCAGCAAATACCAAGTCGCATTCTTCTTAAGGCTGTCTCACCGGTCCCATAAAACTGACTCTGATTCTGAGAAAGGAAAACTCAAGTTTCCCCCCTTCAGAACTCTGGTGGTTCATCAAATTTAATCAAAGCACTCTGCCCTGATCCTCCAATACACACACACACACACACACACACACACTTGCAGAAAGCACTCCACTGAGGCTTTTAGTGCTGTCTCATGCAGTATTTAATTGATCCCATGCCGGAAGTCCGGCTCTTCTAAATGCACTCGGCACACGAGACGAGAGAAGCCGTGAGAGCCAGAGAGAGATCTTGCAGCTGCCTTAAACATGCTGATCTCCATGAACACACACTGCTCACTGAAACAAACACATACTGATCTCCACAGAATCCAGCTTCGAGATGTTTCATATGACTGGATTATCACTTCACTTCAACCTAGGTTCAGATTACCAAAAAAACAAAAACATATAAACCAAACATACACTGAGAACAATCAAATAAATATACTGTCCTTGAAACATGATAATCCTTTACCCACACTTACGTATGAAATTCTTTTTCATTCTGAAAGTGAGCGCATTATTGTCCACCAGCTCTCGCTGATAATCACTTTGCTTTTCTTTGCTAGAGTCCATTCAATATGGATCACCATGAATATTTTATCAACTGAAATTGTCAAAAATGTAACAGCTGTAAAGTGACAACGCAATGCATTAAACTCGGCTCTGTTGAGATAAAAGAGTGGAAAGTCACACTTGCATACTCACTCAGTTGGAGGTAAAGAGAGTGTTCTCTCTCTCTCTCTGTGTGTTCGTCAGCTAGTCAGTCATGGCGTGCTCCCTCGCTCTCCCGGGTAGAAGTGAAGTGCACTGTAGCATGCATGCAGGATAAACCCTACCACTCCTACCGCCCTCTCTCTCTCTCTCTCTCTACCAACTTACTCTTCCCCCATTAGCCACTTCTATCTATACTTGCTCTCACACACACTTTTCCCTCTCTCTATCTCACTCTCATGCACACACACTCTCTCTTTTCCATTGCTCTGCCCCATAAAATGAAACAGCAATATGGTAATTGCTTTATTAACCTTCTGAAATAATGAGTAAAGCATAGCATTATTATTATTTGTATTATTTTTTTTAAACCTTCAACTCAGGGTAATATGGAAATTTTCTGTGTCAGACCCAAATCATCTCATAATAACAAAACTAACCCAGATAAGTTAGAATAGTAATACGTTATTGGTTATTGCCGTTGTTGCTGCACATTTAGAACTCAGAAACACTTTCTGAACAGCACTGAGGAGCCAAACAGGAGTTTGACACTTTCAAGTGTCAATCATGTGAGTTGTATTGGCAGCGGTGTGGTTTGGGAGGAGCTGTCGGGTTGCCAGGTGTCTTGTTTTGTTGTGTTCATGTCAGATAGGTGAAGGACTCCCCTGTGCAGGCGTCAGTGCTGTGAGGCTCAGAGCTGGATACAGAAACTGTCTGAACAGTCCGTCACACACCAAACCCATAACTGTGCCCTCAGACACACCAATACACCAACAGCATACTTGGGATTCAAAGTCAGACCTGCTGACTGTTTTAGACAGACAGACAGACAGGCAAATAGATAGATAGATAGATAGATAGATAGATAGATAGATAGATAGATAGATAGATAGATAGATAGATAGATAGATAGATAGATAGATAGATAGATAGATAGATAGACAGACAGACACAGACTGACAGATAGTCAGACAGACAGAAGAATAGGTAGATAGACAAACAGACGGACAGACAGACAGTCAGACACACAGATAGACAGATAGATAAGCACAAGGACAGACAGATAGCCAGACAGACAGAAGGATAGGTAGATAGACAGACAGACATACAGAAAGACAGACAACTAGATAGATAGATAGATAGATAGATAGATAGATAGATAGATAGATAGATAGATAGATAGATAGATAGATAGATAGATAGATAGATAGATAGATAGATATAGATAATATAGAAACTCCACAATAACACAGTAATAATAGATAACAGGGGTAAAATGTAATGTGATGCCAACATAGTCCACTTTGATATCTACAGGATTTAAGTTCTATAATCAATCAGAATCTGGGTATGGAAGAATAGAACATTCAGGCAAAGAGAGAAGAGAAGCTGAGGATCATTTCAGATTCTATATGTGCATAGTACATGTGAATAAAACATGAACAGAGCAGTTTGAAAGCCAGAAATTCACAATGTTATCATAGCATAGAACGAGGAAGAAGGTCGGAGGGAAGACATGCTTCTCTCGAGCTCTCAGTACCAATCTCTACCAGCATATAACCCCAATGTTTGTTCACCGGGCTAAACGCTCTCCTATACATCATAGTTTTAAGGCCATCTGCAGTTCAAGAGAGAGATAACACGGTTAATTCCAATGTACTTTAAAGAATCACAGGTTCAGAGCTGGAATGAAATGGGACCTTTATCACATTTTAGGAAGTTATTTGTAGCCTTAAATAGTGCTGAGGATGTAATTAAAGAGTAGATAAGAAAATGTCAGATGTTTCAGCCTACTCTGCATCAGACTGGCCTATTGATATATACGCCAGTCAGTATACGGACCTAATTCATTTATAAAACTTAAATGTTCGCCTCAGTGCTGCAGCAGGGATCATCGCCGCCTCACAGCTCCAGGGTCCCCTGAGAGGCCCACATACAGCTTTAAATGTTCTCTCTTTGCCTGCATAGGTTTCTTCCCACTCCTTTCTCCCACCATAAACATTCCAGTAGGTGAACTGGTGACTCTAAATAGTGAATTGTGTAAAAGTAAAAGTGAATGTGTGTGCATGGTACCCTGCAATAGACCCTTCCAGGGTATATTCTCATGTCAAGTTTGACAAATTTTACAATAAGATATTCCTACAAATTCATGAAATAATTTGCCTATACAGTTAGGCCCAAAAGTTTGCATACCCCTTGCAGTATCTGCTAAATCTTAATACTATTAACAAAATAAGAGGGATTATAAAAATGACATGTTGTTTTTTATTTAGTACTGTCCTGAATACACTATTTCACATAACAGATGTTTACATATAGTCCACAAGACAAGATAATAGCTTAATGAAATAATAATGAAATAATTCGTCTACACAGTTAGGCCCAAAAGTTTACATACCCTTGATTCTTAATACTGTGTGTCGTTCCGTGTGGATGATGCACGACTGTCAGAAAACACAAAAACAGTAGTGGATCATCCAGGTAATGACACACAGTATTGAGAATCAAGAGTATGTAAACTTTTGAATGGGGTATTTTTTTAATAAATTCAGCTATTATCTTGTCTTGTGGACTATATGTAAACATCTGTTATGTGAAACAGCGTATTCAGGACAGTACTAAATAAAAAAACAACATGGGATTTTTATCCATCCAACCATCCATCCATCTTCTACCGCTTACTCCTTTTCAGGGTCACGGGGAACCTATCCCAGGGAGCATTGGGAACAAGGCGGGGTACACCCTGTACAGGGTGGGATTTATATGATCCCTCTTATTTTGTTAACAGTATAATTAGCAGATCTGGTATAATGCAGAGAAATAGCTACCAGCGCATTTTTTTTCACCTTGTAAGGTAAATTAATTTTTTTTTAATCTTCCTTATTTAAAATGGTTAAATTATAAACTGGTGTTCCATATAAACAAATCTAATTATTACAGTGTATTATGATTACAGGATTATAGTGTAATCTTGTTACAAATCTTGTCGCTGTGTATGTAGAACTAAAGAGCTTACATAACCCCTGAAATTCCCCGAACCTGCCAGCATGTCCATTCTCATTCCTCACTCTTGTAATTACATGCCTTTCCTATTAGCTTCACAGTAGTTAATGAATAATTAATAGTAGAATAATATCCTTTATACCACAGCGCTGTTGAATTCTCCATTCTGATTGGTCAGAAGCTATAGCAGCAGCTCTGACAGCTACAAGGCAAATCACAGGTTTATATTAACGTGCTCATTTTAATACAGTATGTTGACGTTTCCATAGTAACAACTAACACAGAACTGTATAGTAGATGCTCCACATAAACAAATGTGTAATAAACAAATGTGTAATCGATATAGCGTCGCTTTCTGTGAGGAGAAGTTTCATTGGTATTTTCGGAAGGAGTCTCCAGTGTCAGTCAGGCTTTGTGCTTTGTGATTTTTTGGTAACATGACAAGATGCATTCTTAAGTTCAAAAGAGAAAAAAAAAAACAGATGTTCCACGACATAAAATGCAACTAGAAACGGATTTGAAAAATGTTACGTTCTTTAATAAATAAAATTAATTCCATGGCATACGTAGAACAGAACACTTCAGCACATGCTGTTAGAGGAAAATAATCATCACACCACTATGTTATGGATTATTTTTCTATAACAGTACACCTTGTGTTTTATTCCTTAATGAAGGTGAATAACTAAATGATAATTAGCTAGAACTAATGTTTCCTTGATTGATAGATTTCTAAGCAAGTTGTGCCCATGTACTGTCTATAATCTGCTGTCTGGTAGGAAAGTGTGGTCAGGTGCAGTGTAAAGTGTGTTTCTTTTTGCTTTCCAATCTCCCAGGGGCACAAACACTGGGGAGAGAAGAGGAAAGCACACAGTACACATGAAACAGCTGACTCCACACAGATGTCAAGCAGGCAGAAACACCTGTAGGCTTACTAATTGTGTTGAGGGCACAGATGGGTTTGCCTGGAAAGTATGACGCTGGACGCTTAGAGCAAAATACAATGTTCGGGTCTGATGAAGGAGCATCATTAAAAAGTAATGGTGAAGGCTGGTCTCTTTTTCAGCAGATATACAACAGTAACATGCTGCGTAATAAATCAGCAGTTTTCAGCTCTGCTGAACAGTTGCCCCTTTTAGCACTTCTGCTGAGCTCAATGCTTTAATGAACCGGATTGCAGTGTGATGGAAACTCAAGCATTACTGCAGCAGGTTAGATAGATAGACAGATAGAATTGGCACGTAAATATCTTGTATCTATACACATCTAACAGCTAGGTAGTTTTTAGGTCTACAATTACTGCCTCTACCCTAAGCATCAATGAAAAGGGACCTGCATAGTACAACCACAGACACCTTTCGTGGGAAACCTGGAGCCTATCCCAGGGAGCATGGGGCACAAGGTGGGGTACACACTGAATGAGGTGCCAATCCATCGCAGGGCACAATCACACACACATGCATACACTACAGACACTTTGCCAATCAGCCTGCAATGCATGTCTTTGGGGAAGGAAACCGGAGTACCCGCAAACTCCACACACGCAGGGACGCGGCGGGAATCAAACCCCCAACTATGCAGTTGTGAGGAGAATGTGCTTACCACTAAGCCACTAAGTCTATAGCTCATTTATTCCATGTACCATTTCTCTTAATCATCCTCTACCCTTCATCAGAGTCTGGCTACAGAGCCAATGCTGGCTCAATATTTGTGGTTTGTGGACTGTTCTCAACTCAGCAGTGATATTTGTCCTGTCATGAACAGTCCACTTGAAGCCTTGCAGTCCAGGTAGAGCTGTGCATGTATGGTTAATCCCACTCCTGCCCACTCCCAAAAAAAATCTGACTCGTGACCTCACATCTACACCCTTGACTAATCCTACTCCTGTAAAGTTTGACCAATCCTGTCCGATCCTGCAGTTTTTTTTTCTGTTGGTTTCTGGCCATTATTCTTTTCTAACAGTTCTATTTCCAGAAAAGATTTTCTTGAATAAAAATTATTCTTGAGCAGGAGCAGAAGAAGGAAATGGTGTTTTCTTCTGCCAAGTGTAATATAATGTTGCATGATACAATTTCAAATTTAGAAAAAAATACAAAAAGCCCAATATGATTATATATGATTGAGAAGATGTCAAGCATTGAAACAAACATCTAATAGGAGTGTAGTGTATTGCTAATACATTGTCGAATGAATAGTCCTTGTAGTAATTATCACATTAATCACTGCCAGTTTAATTTAACTTACCAATACAGCTTCCACCTTCATGAATCAGAAGCTTATAAAATAGCACTTGATCCAGAACATTATGTAAGTTATTTTTTATTGGGTGCCAACAGTTAATTGTGCACACAACTTAACAAGATATAGTAAATCACGGTGTGTGGAATGTAGGCCATTTATTGGCTCTAAATTTGATCCTTCGTTCATTTTGTTTTGGCTAATTCAATGTGCTCTCTATAAAGAAACCTTGCCCAGGATTTTAAGGCTCAGCTGACTGACGCAGTTATGGCAGGGACTCATCTAGGCCAGTTAGAGATCTACGAAATGCGTATAGTCTATGAGAAGCTTATTGCAGCATTGGCATGAAAGTATGAAGTATGATACTTTGTAGACTGTTTCAACAGAGTGCACAGGTGAGGAGGTGAGAGATCTGGACCGACTTAAGGACTAAAGCACTGCTGCATCGTTCACTCTAAGTTGAGATGAAGCAAGGGCTATATCCCAATTGCTCCACTATCATCAGGTAGTCAAATGGCATTGTGGGTAATATAGAAAATAGGTAACCAAAATAAAGTTTTAAGAGAGAAAAAACAAGAACAAAAGTAAACCCAGAATTTCACTACAAAATACATCTCGGACATCACGGAACATCAAATGTTAATTGTAAAGATTAATATGTCACACTGACCTTTTATTTATTTTGCTGCAGATATATTCTCTTTACCTCGTTTTTTATTAAATAAACCCAATTTATACTCTTTTACTGACCGGTCTCTCAACAAATTAACCATTCCACATCTGCACTCTCAGAAATAAAGATGCTAAAGTGTAATTTCGGGGGGCACGTTGGTTTAATGGTTAGCACGTTTGCCTTGCATCTCCGGGGTTGGGTGCTCGAATCCCACCTCTGTCCTGTGTGCACTGAGTTTGCATGTTTTCCACGTGCTTTGGAGGTTTCCTCTAGGTACTCCGGTTTCCTCTGCCAGTCCAAAGGCATGTCCGTAGTGCGTGGATGTGTGTACACTTGTACCCTGCGATGGGTGGGTTGGCACCTTGTCAAGGGTGTCCCTCGCTGTATCCCTGGGATAGGCTCCAGGCTCCCTGCAACCCGGTGTAGGATAAACGCTAGGGAAAATGAATGGATGGATGGATGAACTGTACTTTCCCTTGTGGTACTACCTTTGTACCTTTAGTATGTTTCTCCTATCTGAAAATGTGAATATAGTGCACTAGTTAAAAAGTACTCTTTACATCCTTTTACCTGAAGGACCACTGTTGTACCTTCAACAAACACCACATGCACAAAAAACTTATGTAAACGATGAACAATATAGTTACAAACCCTGTTTGATGATGGAAAAGTGCAATTTGATACATTTGTTTCTGAGAGGAATATCAAAGTGACCACATCATGAATGCACACGAAGATTAAAGACCATTTCCATCCTGCTGGTAGAGAAATGCCATGCTCATCCACTATACACCTCTCTCTCTCTCTCTCTCTCTCTCTCTCTCTCTCCATGTTATTCCTTACATCATCAAACACAGTGAAAATCCGAACTAACCTCTTTTAGCAAAAGGACGTTAGAATTGGAAAGGGACATCCGCTTAAGTCCTCAGCTAAAGCAGACTTTCCTCTTCTAAAAGGGTCAGATGCAGCTCCTGAACCTGCCCTAACCCACACAATCCCAGTCTACTTTAACACACCGCTTCTCCTGCTTCATTCACAGCCTGTGGGGCTTTTCACCTCATCCCCAATAGCTACATCCTTAAACACTAGCATTTATATCCCGTTAATACAAATAAAAAGAGACAACATGTGGGATGTATAATGAGTATTTGTGTGCTAGTGTGTTTGTGACTCCATGCAGGTTGTTTTGTTGTTGTTTTTAACCTCCATTGTGACTTATTTCAGTTACAGTTAACCACTGACTCGCTCATTTGAGTGATTCCCGAGTGTGTCGGTTCTTTTAACCGACTCTTTTCGGTGAAATTTGGACATAATAATAATAATAATAATAATAATAATAATAATAATAATAATAATAATAATAATAATAATAATAATAATAATACATTTTATTTTTTTAAAAGCGACTTTCACGACACCCAATGCCACTTCACAAATACACTTCAAAAATACAATTACATATATTCAGTTATAAGGATATAAAAGGTAAGCCGTGAATCCTAACTCTCTGAATTGTTTTGTACAGCAAAATTGCTGCTCGGTATAATGATGTATGTCTTGTAGTGTATTGGAGATGAGTAACCCAGCATTAATGGACAGAAATCTTCCAATTCTCCTTGAATAAAAATGAAACGTATAATTTTAGAGTGCAAATATGTCGAATACTGCGAGTTTTACATTTGTCTAAACATAGGAATCAAGTATAATGTTAAGAAGAAGCGATACGTAGGCAAACAACAAAAACCTCAACTGATGTCGAGGCAAATAATAATAATAATAATAATAATAATAATAATAATAATAATAATAATAATAATAATAATAATAACCGCAAGTGAGCCGTTTAGAAGTCGACCGAATCGGCTCCTTTGGGTGAGCTGAACCGGTTGATCTGACTCGTTCAAAAGAACTGGAATTTCCCATAACTATCTCCATGTTTGGCTTGTGTGTGCGTGTACATTCTGGGTAGGGGTGGCGAACCATCTCTCAAAAAGCACCAACGGCTCAAACAACATCTCGCTAACAAAACATGGTTACTTGTGCATACAGTCTACTTAAAAAAACGTTGTTCACTTAATCAGTATTAATATTAAAGTCTCCATCAATGAGGAAAATGGATCAAATATTTCCCCGCACCCCCACCACTGTTCTCTCTTAGACTTGTCCTGGGGTTCATTCGAACTAAAGCTTGTCATTAATATTAATGGACGTTAGAGGCGCGAGGAGGACGTGTTGTCCACTAACCCCGAATCAGTTTGTTCCCTGGTGCAGAAACAATGGCCACATAAAGACACATGATAATTCACGGTCAGAATTAGAGTGGTATTTCAAGTGGCTTTAGAGTCATTTCAACCATATACAGCTGTCCACGTTACACAGTGAAACAAAACAACGTTCCTCCAGCACCATGCGGCCCCATAAAACCACACAGAACTAAATATGACCTACACAGGACTACATGAAGTGCATGTGTGCAAACGCCACAAGACAATACAATCATTCCTAAAACAGCCCCAAAGGCACAGTAAGAGACAGTGCAGCATTGAACTGTACACACTTCTGGTGTGGATAAATGTCAGCTGTAACAGGTAGTGCAATAAAATATATAACAACAACAACAACAACAACAACAACAACAATAATAATAATAATAATAATAATAATAATAATAATAATAATAATAATAATAATGCTGTGAATGTAAACATACTATAACGTACTTTGACATAGTATTCATCAGATAAACTTATACCGTATATGGACATAGCAGTTATTGGGGTAGAAGCCAGATAGACAGTATAGTAGTGACAAAAAAGAAAAAGTAATCTATCTATCTATCTATCTATCTATCTATCTATCTATCTATCTATCTATCTATCTATCTATCTATCTATCTATCTATATTTATTTATTTATTTTAAATATAGTAGCAATTTAAGAACAAGGGAGTGGAATGGCAGGGCTGAGTAGCAGTGTGTGTGTGTGTGTGTGTGTGTGTGTGTGTGTGTGTGTGTGTGTGTGTGTGTGTGTGTGTTGGAGGAGGGTGTGTCAGTCCAGTTTGGGTTTTGAGGAGTCTATTGGCTTGGTTGAAGAAACTGTCACAGTCTGGTTGTGATGGCCCGAATGCTTTTGCCAGACAGCAGGAGGGTGAAGAGTTTGTGTGAGGGGTGCATGGGGTCATGCACAATGCTGGTGGCACTGTTGTGGCAAGGCTAATTTCAAATCACAGAACTGCCAGAGAGCCACTGTTGGGCACTTGAGAAAAGACCCGTAACCTTATTGGCAAGCCTTGAGAAAATGCCTTTAACCTTACTGGCAGCCTGGGTGAGAAAAGGCTCTTTTAATGGCAATCCTTGAGAAAAGGCACTTAACTTTACTGGCACCCTGGGTGGAATACTGACTGTGCTGTCATTCCACTTTACCGCGATATCTCAGCTGTGTACTGTTCTATTAATGCCACTAGATGGCAGAAATAGCCTAAACTTCCAGCAACTGTAATCATGACATACACATACAGTTACCTAATGGCAGTTTTACAGTATAAATGTGTAACTGTATAGGTTATAGTGTAGTTATGTATGTAGATATGATATGTGAGGAAGAATCTAGGCAATAACTTCAGTCTATTTCAGAAGTAATAGTTAATATGGTCAAAACGAAGCTTTATACACGTTTCCAGAGAAACGATACGTATCTGACAAAAGTCCATCATCAACTGGGAAAGCAAAGCTTTTCTGTTTGAGAATGTTAAGGAATCGGGTTGCTTTCTTGTGCCTCTAACAGAGTACTAACTTGGTTCTCTGTGATTTTTCGCAGCGCATTATGTAGTTTTGAGGTGACTCATCACTGCAGGCTTAACTGAAGCATTGATGCATTGAATGTACATTACCGGTCAAACGTTTGGAGACACTTGACTGAAATGTTTCTCATGATCTTAAAAACCTTTTGTGATCTGTAGGTGTGTGGTTGATTAACTGTTTGAAATCTGTGTTTTTTAATATAATTGTGTCAATATTTTCATTTCTTTCATTAGCATAGGTGGGAACTACTTCAATATTTTAATCCAGGGGGTGGGGGTGCTAAACCTTTTTCACATGACCAGAAAAATAAATACAAACTTCTTTTAGGAACTCCAAACTGTGTTCAGAGGTCACACTTGGTAAGCAAAGCAAACAGAGCCATATTTGCATGGTGAGGCCTGCAGCCATACAAACACATCGTTTACATCAGTGCAAATCAGCAGAATCCTCAAAACAGGCCTCGAAACACAAAACAGACTGAAGTTCCACAAGGTTTGGAGGAAGTATTCCACCGAGGATGCTTTTACACAATTTCACAGATTTACATTTCTTATTAATTTCCTATTAAGGTTCGTGTAAATGAAGTTCAGAATATTTACTAGTTGTTCGCATTTACTTGGAACCCTTTCTGGTTCTACATATAACCTGAAGAGTTTCCTACTAGGGTCAAGTTGACGGGTTTTAGGTTTAACCTTTTGTTCCTTAAGTGTAGTTACAGGATAATGAATCATTGTTACTGAATAATGTGCTGCAAGCTAAATTACTGGATAATAAACATGAATGAGAATATCCATTTAACTTTATATATACATTTTTCCTTTTCTTTATAATCTCCTCTTGGGTTCATCACGAAGTTCGGGCCGTAAAACTGAGAGAAGGTTCTGTGTTAGATGGTGCTGAAAAATACTTGTTTTGACTGCCGGTAGTTTCCAATGAAAAATCCTACAGATTTGCTCTGATTTGCATCCACACCCATGCTGTCTAGACTAGCAGTGCGGTTGTCATGTGTTATGTACAAACCTATATGAAACAGCAGTAACTAAGTTATAACCTACAACAAAGAATACATTTTTTCCCCGCACTTTTCCTTGACGGGTTTCATCATTAATGAAAGTGGCTTCTTTAAGGAGTTGCTAAAACAAAAGCAGGTGTAGATAAAACAAAGAGGTATACTAAACATTAAAATTCAAATAAATAAAATTTAAATCAAATATCATAATAAATGTCTTGGGATGGCACGGTGGTGCTGCAGGTAGCGTTGCTACCTCAGAGCTCCAGTGTGGAGTTCACATGCTCTCCCATGTCTGTGTGGGTTTCCGCTGGGTTCTCTGGTTTCCTGCTTCCGCTGAAAAAAATGCCGTTGGGTGCATTGGTTATGAAACGTTGCTAAATGTGTGTGCCTGCTGCCCTGCATTGGACTGCTGTCCGATCAAGGTTATACTCCATCCTTTGCACCCAGTGTTCCCAGGATAGACTCCGGATCCACTGTGATGCCGACCAGGATGAAGTGACTCCCTATCGAGACGTCCCACCAAGGCTTTCTGTGCAAGCGCACTTCATTTTTGCATGCTTGTAAAATTAAACTTAAAATATGTGAATGCTGGAGGCATTTTCTGATGTCACAATAATAATGCCACAAATACTTCTGTGTTTATTTATTTATTTATTTATTTATTTATTTATTACAAACACATAAAAACACATTCTATGGAAGGACAGTTTGACAATTTATGGAAGGCCATTTCAGGTGAAACCACACTTTCTCATACATTCATATTTGTGCATATTGAATGCGTGGATGAATTTGTGTGTGTGCGCGTGCATGTGTGAGGGCACAAGAATTTTCAGTGCTCCCGGAAGTCATTTCATTGTACAGTACCAAGAACGCCCATTTAACTGGCCTATTAATAGTTCATAATTTTTCCCCCTTGAATTGCTCATTGTGTGTTACTGGTGACAGTGATGATATGTTTACACTACTATGGTGTTTTTACATCCTACACTGCACTAAATGCATGCATTCTGGCAAACTTTTCAGGTAATGACAAGAATGTGTTGAACATAATAAAATGCACGAATTTTGGCCCTTCCCTACCTGTGTGAATGTATGAGAAATGATCTGCAAGTGTTTTATATATATATATATATATATATATATATATATATATATATATATATATATATATATATATATATATATATATATATATATATATATATACGAGAAGCATGTGTATGCATGTGCAAGTAGCATGTGTATGTAAGTAGTGTTTCACACACACATGCACACATGCATGCGCACATTTGATTTATATACATATGCGTGTAAGTAGTTTCATATATACAGTGTGTGTGTGTGTGTGTGTGTGTGTGTGAGCAATCTTTCATATATATGCTCAAATATTGCGCTTGTAGTTATGTAGTAGGTGTGTGCAATTGCTGTGTAGCATATATATGTATGCAAGTAGTGTGTGTGTGTGTGTGTGTGTGCGCGCGCACATTTGATTTAAATACATATGCGTGTAAGTAGTTTCATATATACAGTCTGTGCGTGTACGCGCGTGTGTCTGTGCAAGCAATCTTTCATATATATGCTCAAATATCGTGTGTGTGCTAAGTCTAGTTCACACTACGAGTTCACTCGATTTGCAAGTCGCTTTGATCGCTGACAAAAACTCCTTTGATCGGAGAAATCGGTCGCTCCAGTCGGCAGTGGATCGTTGTGTGTGAACTACACAACGACGCATCGCCGAGCCTCGAAGTATTTCATATACATATATGCATTTGTAAGAAACATGTATGTAAGTAGTGTTTCATATATAAACAGTATGTGCGTGTTGAAGCGGTGTTCTATATACATGCTCAAGTACCGCGCTTGTGTGTGCGCGCACGCACGCGCTCGCACGCGCTCGCGCACATGTTTCACAGTGTTTCGCCCTAAACGGCCTCCCATAAAGAACGAACGAACGAAAGAAAGAAAAAAGTCGCCAGCACGTCGTCCCTGTAGTCGCTCCCGCGCGTGCTCGCCGCCAGGTGGCGCGCGGGGATCTGTGCCCAACTGCGCGAGCGCAGAGCTGACAGGACTTGCGCGGTGTACGACAGAGCGCGAGCGCCAGTGGCACACACTGTAACCGTAGGAGAAGAGCGTACACGGGGCGCGCGAGTCGGACCGTGACCGGGTTATGGCATGAATCTAAGACGTGAAACGTGGTGAGCTGCTGAACCCATGCACATCTTGGTGAGTGACAGCGTGTGTGTGTGTGTGTTTATAGCTTACATTAACAGTGTACATGTAGTGTGTGCGTGCGTGCTTGTTTTGCGGTGCGGCGTTTCAGTGAGCAGCTACAGCAGCATTATCAGGGACAGCACAGGCTGTTTCCTATTGCATTAACTGAATATTCACACACACACACACACACACACACACACACACACACACACACACACACACACACACACACACACACACACACACACACACAGAGTCAAGCACAGAAAACACGATGGCGCTTTAGTGTCACTCCGCTCCACATCTCGCGTCAGCAGCGCGCGCGCGATGGTTTTGTGAGCTGGAATCTGAACCAGCGCCATGAATTTTCCCTTTAAACGTGTCCTGTAGGCACAGATCTAGTCTGCAAGGGTATTGTTTCTACACGACGACATCAAACAATGTCGGTTTTTAGTCTACATTGTGTCGAATTTGAATAATAATAATAATTTATATATATATATATATTTTTAATCTAAAAGACCCCACGAGCCGAAGTCTGCGCCTCCGTCCTCCACCGCATACTAGTGTACTAAACAGTACGTGAAGATAGTGTACATAGCACCGAACACGAACCTCCCTCCTACTGGTTAATAATGTAGTGTGCATTTTAACATGTACTCTAGGATTTCAATCTAGGCAGCTCAAAATATTACCCAAACACCGTTAATTATTTTATTTTTTGGTGCTGTTGTTGTTGTTTTTTTTAAACATCATAAATAATTGCAAAATCCATGTACATGCACAGACACACAACATGTATTCAGATATTCCCAGGTGTCATGTTAAAAGTGATGACTTCAACAACAGGGATGTCATGTCAGATCAGTGTTGCTTGGTGTTAATTAGGACAAACAGTACTTTCTGAAAGTGGACCATGATGTCATTTATCCTCATGATCATAGTCAGATTGTCCATATTTTACACCGAGTAGAGCGTTCCCTTGGTTCTATTTCCACTATCCAGTGTAGTTCGGGGTAGTTCTCAAACTTTCTCCAGGGATCCCTTTATCTGGTTTCTGGAATGTCTAGAGCTTCTTAATTTTTTTGTCTTAAAAAAAATAAAATAAATAAATATATATATATATATATATATATATATATATATATATATATATATATATATATATATATATATATATATATATATATATATATATATATATATATATATATATATATTTTAATGTAAGCACTAAACTCTACTGTCCTTGTCGCTGGGATGGTGCCTTCAAGGATACACATTTTGTACACATGTAGTATACCTTTAAAGATTTACTCTAAAACTTTAATCTTTTGACATAACACAATATAGACAGCTGCTTGATTATACTTCTGGTTCTCTCTCGCTAGTCGTAGAAATGAACACAAATTGTTCTCTGAAATACTTTTGTTAGGGTGACCATATGTCCTCTTTTTCGGACCTCAAAAAGCGTCAAAGCTTCATTATGATGTACTTATGGTTTTATAATGCACCATGTGTGCACATGTTTGCATTGCTTTAACCCCTCTGTGTAATTTCCACCTTCTCACACAAATAATTGGTCGATTATAAAAGGCATGCAGCAACTATTGGCCAAATCCCTGCTTCTCAACCATTAGCTTACTTTCAGCGAACGCGTGAAGACGAAGCGCTGTTGTATACGACATGAAACAGTTGCTTGACAATAGCAGCAAATGTCAGAGTCGAAACAATGCCTATGGCCATATAAGGTCATTTTTAATTTCATGTTATCACATTGCTTCATATTACCTGGCCATTCAAATGTGTAAATGATGGTAGAAGGTACACTCGTGGCATCTGATATTTTATTTTATTCCATCTACACTCCAAAGAATGTAGGGAAAAAATGTAAAACATGGGCAGAGTGAAACCAATTTCATTTATATATATTCATGTGATGCTAATAGTGTGACTTTTTCAGTGTATTAAAGCCTGCATTCATAGTAACATTGTTTTGAACGCTATTAAGACTCCCTACCAACAACAAACAACAACAACAACAACAACAACAACAACACCAACAAAAATAGCCGGTGTCCTCTTTTTGGAAAACCAGAATATGGTCACTGTAGCTTTTGTGAAGTAATGTTACCCGCATCAGGGACGGTGATCTTTTATTTATTCATTTATTTATTTTATTAAAACAAATCCATACACTGAACATGTTTTAAGCTTAAAATAAACTCTAAATAAAAGTATTTTAGATCATATTGCTTTTGTCTTGACTTTATTTACATACAGTGGCAAGAAAAAGTATGTGAACCTTTTGGAATTTCATGGTTTTCTGAATAAATTTGTCGTAAAATGTGATCTGATCTTCATCGAAGTCAAGGGTATTGACAAATATAATGTGTCTAAGATAATAGCACAAAAAAAATCTGATCTTTCATGTCTTTATTGAGAACAACCAAAAAAAACCTCATAGTGCTTGTGGAAAAAGTTTGTGAACCCTTGAGTTAATGATTTCAAAAAATCTTTTTTTTTGGCACACCTGGTTAAGAAAATGGGTTTGGAGGTGTGGACTACAGCTACTTTGACTGATTAAAAACCCCTCAAACTTTTTGAGTTTGCTCTGCACATGAAGCACATGCTTATGTGAGCCATGCCTCATCAATAAGAGCTTTCAGACGATCTACGATCAAGAATAGTTGATTTACATAAAGCTGGCAAGGGTTACAAAGTGATTTCAAAGACTTTAGAAATTCACCAGTCTACAGTTAGGCAAACATTCTACAAATGGAGACACTTTGGGACTGTTGCTACTCTACCAAGAATTGGGCGCCCAGTCAAAATGACACCAAGAGCACACTCAAGACTCATCAATGAGGTAAAGAAACAACACCGAATGACAGCCAAAGATTTGAAGGCATCACTGGAACTGGCTAACATCTCTGTTCATGAGTCTACAATACGTAAAACATTGAACAAGCACGGTATCTACGGCAGGACAGAAGGAAGCCACTGCTTACTAAAAAGAACATTGCTGCACGCCTGAAGTTTGCAAAAGAGCACATTGACACTCCACAGCGGTATGGGCAAAATGTTTTGTGGACTGATGAAACTGAGATTGAACTATTTGGAAAACCACACAGCACTACATCTGGCGTAGAAAGGGCACGGCATATCATCATGAAAACATCATCCCAACCGTAAAGTATGGTGGAGGAAACATGATTTGGGCCTGCTTTGCTGCATCAGGGCCTGGCCAGCTTGCAGTCATTGAGGGGAAGATGAATTCCCAAGTATATCAGACAATTCTTCAGGATGTGAGAATGTCTGTACGTCTGCTGAAACTGTGTAGAAGTTGGGTGATGCAACAGGACATCGACCCAAACACCAGAGCAAGTCCACAACAGAATGGCTTCAGAAAAACAAAATCCGCCTTTTGGAGTGGCCGAGTCAGAGACCAGACCTCAACCCAATAGAGATGCTATGGAATGACTTGAAGAAAGCCATACACATGAGACGTCCAAACAATATGACCGAGTTAAAGCAGTTCTGCCAGGAAGAATGGGCTAAAATTCATCCTGAACCATGTGCAGGTCTGATCCACAGCTACAGGAAGCGCCTGGTTGAGGTTTTTGCTGCCAAGGGGGGTCAACCAGTTATTAATTCTAAGGGTTCACTTACTTTTTCCACTACCATTTTGAATGTTGAATGAGTGTGTTCAATAAAGACATGAAAGATCAGAATTTTTTTTGTGTCATTTTTTTAGGCACATTATATTCGTCAATACCCCTGATAACTTAGATGAAGATCAGATCAAATTTTATGACAAATTTATTCAGAAAACCATGAAATTCACATATGGGTTCACATACTTTTTCTTGCCACTGTATGTGACCTTGAAGTCATCCAAAAATACGTTTTAAATTACATTACTTTCATATAGTGATACTTGGATTATGTTACTGTCGACCTTTTTTTTTGTTTATGAAGTAATTTGTAACTGTAAGGGAATACATTTTTAAAGAAACCCTCCCAACCCTGGATAAGGGTACCACTTCAATGACAAAGAAAGGTTCAGTTTAGTACTGCAGGGTGTCCCAAACGTGTGTGTGTATGTTTTATATTTATATATATATACATATATATATATATATATATATATATATATATATATATATATATATATATATATATATATACACACATACACATTATAGCAGTATATACCTGACCTATATTTTGACTAATCTTTTCTTTAATGTTTACAAAGACAAAGAATAAAAAATAAAAATCCATCAAATCAATAACATAAAATCAGTACCATTGAATTTGTAATTATTAAAAACGTAAAAAAAAAAATACATCATCATATCAACGATTTCTCAGAAAATTGTATCACGTAATCATTTATCACGATATAGATATTATATGATATATCGCCCAACCCTAGTCTATGTCTACGCTGTACACGAACTTGTCTAGCTACGAACGTCATGTGAGTTTGACAAACATCGTGAAGCTAACCTGTTTTACGTCATGTCTTCACAGCGTTGTAGGAATGTTATTTTTGCAACATTACATCCAGACCTTTTTAGAACATAACAAATCCATTACAAAATGTTCTGATGACATTCTCTGTTAGCTGAGATATCTCCAACAAACAAACATTTACTGTTCTTGTACGTGATATTTGATATTCTGGACGTTTTAGGGAAAATCTCTAAAAGACAAAACAGCTGAGAGTGATCTGTGGTGTTTTGCTGATAGTGTAATTTGTTGGTGGGAATGGGAACTCCATGAGAACGTCCCCCCCATCACCCCCCCAGCCTTGTATTTGACAGCGACTCGCCATGTTTACTCATAACACATATCTTGTAAAGCACTCTTTGCTCGGATCTAATATTATACTCTGTCCTGTCTCTGTTATCTTTCTATCAAACAAACAGACTCGGGCAGCTCAGAGATGCGGAGCCATCGGTGTTCGGCTCACTTGTGTTATTTGCGTTATTTGACTGTTTGCTTAACTGGGTGTCCTGGATCTCTCAGTCACACCCTGTGTGTGTTCAGACCAAGCTGCTACCATCAGCTCTGTACACAGGGTTAAATGCTGGACCTGGCTGAGGAAAGCAGCACTGCAAAACCACCGGGAAGCCAAGCAGGTAATGTGACCTCTTTAATCTTTAAAAGTTTAGTTTCCTGGTTTGTTTGACATGCGTGAGAAACTGTCTGTGAACCGCCTGGGTCTTTCTCTTAGAAAGCAACATTTCATTGTCACACTTCTGAGCCAGTTGAATTCAATGTAATTCATTATAGAGAATTACAGATCCAAGGGCACTGCAGTGTTTTGACACATGCTCATTACCTTTCACCCTCTGTTTCATTTCATTCAGGATGTCTTGGGTCAGTGGCTTTTTAGTCACCCGTGCAGATGAGCACAAGACGGCGTGGGGCGAGCGGAATGGCCGTAAGCGGTGGCGTAAGAGGGACTGGCGCCGGCGCTACATGAGCTGCCTGGCTGACCCTGAAGCCGCCGAAGCGCCGCCCCACGCAGGAGCCAGTGCCGGTGCGAGCACCTTCAGCACACGCTGCGTCTGGCAAGAGGACCACTACGGGAAGAAAGGAGATCTAGCCATTGAGGATGGTGAATCCAAGAGGATGAAGGAGGACGAGGAGGAGGAGAAGGAAGAGGACAGGGAAGTGGGAACGGCCGTTTTAGGGTGCCTGTGGCAGCTTGCGAACGTTTTCCAGTCCAAGCAGTTCGAGTCAGCCAAGCTGGAGCGCCTCTACCAGCGCTATTTCTTCCGGTTGAACCAGAGCTCTCTGACCATGCTCATGGGTGTGCTCGTGCTTGTGTGTGGCCTCATGCTGACTTTTCACTGTGTGCTCAGGACTCAGGACGTAAATGTCGCCTATGTGTCAGTACTTTCTGTAGCGATGGCACTCTTCCTGGCCATGATGGTGGTGTGTAACCGCACCGGCTTCCACCAGGACTGCATGTGGATAGTGAGCTACCTAGTGGTGGTTGTCCTGGTCGTCGTTCAGTCATTCGGCGTCTTCATGGTGGAACCACGCAGTGCCTCCGAGGGCGTCTGGAGTTCCGTGTTCTTCGCCTATATCACCTACACGCTACTGCCCGTGCGCATGACAGCGGCGGTGCTGTGTGGAGTGGCGCTCTCCTCCATCCATCTGATCACGGCCTGGCAAATGAACCAGGAGGACAACTTCCTCTGGAAACAGGTAAGTGCTAATGATCTTCATGCATTTTTGTTATGCAAGCATAACATATGGCATTACAGCAGCATATTGCTAATTGGGGTGGGCGAGAAGCAGTTTTTTTCCCGCCCTCGCTCACTATTTTTCCTAGAAATAGCGGTGTAGGTGGAGAGAAGCAACAGTTTTTGTGACATTGAAAATACACCAGCTTTTCAGCCAAGGTCTCTTTTTTTTTTTTTTTTTTTTACATCCTGGCTTTGTGAATGTACACTGATTACTATACAACAGTTCAGTATAAACAGGCCGCTACACCCAAGTACTGACTGACTAAATTATTTTACTTATAAACAAATAAAAGGCCATTAAGTCGACAATGATATACTGTTTAGATAATTGTACTATAATAACAGAAGCATCATTGGACTGTCTAACAAAAGTAGCTAATACAAAGGAAATACCATATCCACCAAATTTATTGCCATTATACACACTGGGAATTAGCCAATATAAACAGATGCTCACATTTGTGTGAACATAAAAAGACACAAAACACATTCGTAGGTTCCGTCAGCCAGATGGTTCTTTTTACTACTAAATATAGGAAACGTGAACTCTATGTGAAGTCTAATTGTAGACGGTGGAGTCTCAGCCTCAGTGATTTCACAGTGAGTTTATGCTCTGCTACGACAAAGCGCGACTCCGTTTCTGCTAGTAAGAAGAATCATAAACTGAATCGTCACACAACTATATTTCACATCTAAACCATCAAACGCCTTCATCCTTTTATTTCTCAAACACAAAGTTAAAGTAATATCCAGTCAGTTATATCCATGGTTGCAAAAAAAGCAAAAAGTGAAAGGACAGTCCAGGTGAAAAAACTTGATTTCATGCCCAGCTAGCTTCCAGCTTCCCAGTTCTCCACCTTAACATTTCAATATTTACAAATCGAAATTGACACTTTGTAGTTTTGCATCACTGAACGAGAGTTTTGTTATTTGTTGTTCCGTTGCACTTCTGTTTTCATTTTATTTGTTCGCTATTCGACATTCCAGGTGGAAGTCAGCAGTACAGACCAAATGCTCTCAAGCATTTTTACATGTCATACGTTTCATGGGTCAATTCCGACACCAATCAGAATCCTGTTCCTCCAGCATAACTTTGTGTACAGTGGTGTACAAAAAGCATGGGTCAGATTTCAAGAAGATTCATGAGATCTGGCCTCGTCGGATTCGTAATGTTTATTGTGCTCTTTCAAGGAATCATCAAGAAAATGTATAAGCTTGTTATTTTTATCTTATATATACTGTATATACGCTACTCTTGACTAGCTTACCAAAATAAAAAAAGACTATGAAGAAGTTTTATCTTATCGTCTTTTCATATTTAAGTTTCTAACATATCGATCTAACAAAAAAGCAATCTCTATGCAGGCCATACAGGATTTCGCCGAGATTTTTTTGTCATTGTTGCTGCCAGACATACTTGGTTTTGCTGCGGCTTTTAAAAAATAATAAAAAATTTTTTTTTTGCGAAATCGAATTGGCGAAATCGCAGTTGCAGGAAATTGTTTAGCCCGGTCTTTCACAGCGATGTTCGTTGGTAAATGAGACCCTTTAGCTGTACTCATCTTTGACGCACTTGAAACGAGGATGGCTTTGGCTGAATGCGCATCGTGATGACGTCACATGACGTCTGCAGAAAATCGGTGATTTTGAAATATCACAAGCCCCGCTGAATATTGTGGTTTAATTGAGTTTGCGGAGTTTTGTTGTAATTGCAAAATTGCTAGATTCTGGAGGGACTGTATAATGGTAGGCTGGTTAACTAGGCGCCTATTGCTACTGATACGACACAAAATTTTGCAGAACACATTACCAGCCCACATATTTGCATAATATTACTCTATATGACAATTAAATTGTAGTTTAACTAAGAAATATGACATATATATATAAATATATATGTGTGTATATATTTATATATATATATATATATATATATATATATATATATATATATATATATATATATATATATATATATATATATGCGGTGGTTTGGAAAAACCCTTCAGATTTTGCTGTGGTTGAATTCTGGCAGCCACAGACAGATACAGAAGGAAAACCAGGTTTTGGATAAAATAGCGTTTTTCTGTTCATATGTCACCAAAACAATATAGGAATGTTTTTATTTCCACTTTAAAAAAGTATTAATATTTTGGCTGTGTGCATGGTTTTCTCAGAGAACCATACAAATATTACAAACCATGCATCCTCTTCTGTTTACAGAAAAGATCTGACTATAATGGCAAATCCTGCTTGTAATGTCAGGCATGTAAGTTAGCGATGGTAGTGAAAGTGATGTACGCTATGAGGAAAGGAGACAAGCTGATTGGTCAGTCCCTCCAGGATTTTGCGAATTCTGCGATCGCAGAAATGAACAGAAAATTCCACAATCTTCAGACACGCGTGCGCTTTTTTAAAAAAGTACCGCAGATTTTCCGCAAATTTGGGCCAAGACGTGTCATGTGACGTCATCACATCACGACACGCATTCGATAAACAATAAACCAAACCCTGATTGATATTTCCCCAGAACTTTGTTTTGTTTGTATAAGTATGTTCTCTAACAACCTCTGGGGTCTTCCAGGAAGAAGAACTATATTGATTTTTCCTCTGACCTCAACATTATGGGCGATTTAGTGTAGATTTATGACATTTAATCCCAATTAATCCCACGTCAAGTTCAGATTGTAACAGAACTGAAATGTGGAAAAGTTCCTGGTGGGGTGAATACTTGTGCTGTGTGTACACACAGTGCATGTACTGACATTATACAGTATGTTGTCTTTTCCTTTAGTCTGTTAGTCAGTCCTTCCAGGATTTCAGGATCGCAGGAATTAACGCAAAATCAAGCAAACTCCGCAGTATCGAAACAGCACCTAAACACACCTCTTGATAAAGTATTCATTCATTTGAACTGCACTTGAATCCCTCTTTACTCTTTTAATATATCTACCACACACACACACACACACACACACACACACACACTTACCCTAATGCCACATTATGCAATATTTTTGTATCTGTATTAAATTACAGTATTAGTAATAGGGTGGATATTGTTATTTTGTTTTATATTGTCTAGGTCATTTTTTTTTAAAATCCCGGTCACACAATGCTGCAAGTTAAGTTAGTATAAGATGTATTTATGGGATTAGAGGCCAATTTTCACTTAAATACTTATAGTAAGTAGTTTAGTAATGATTATGCTGCAGGAATGCCAATTTGATATTTTGTCAGTGTGTGCAAATCAGATGAAACACTTCACATGTGTTAGATTTTTAAGGGCTAAAATTAGTTGGGAATAGTCTGACAGCATGTTGACCAGATGGACATTGTCACTGTGTCACTGCGACTTTAAACAAAGCGTCTTCGCAAAACTGCTGGTGAAAAAACAAAACAGTGCATATTTTACATGGCTTAAATAATCAGAGTTATGATCGTGTTTTCTCATAGCTTGACATATCAATACAAAACTTTGTGCTAAATCATCCGTATGGTGGCTTGGGCCATGTAATACATACACACACACACACACACACACGCACACACACACACACACACACACACACACACAGGTAAGTGATAGACTCCAGAAATCCTGAATAGGTGTTTTTTTTTTCCTTTTTCAAAGTCCCATAAGGGCCAATTAACTCAGAGGTCTCGCATGCACATCAAAAAATGAGAACAGCCCACTTTGATCTTATTCTCTTTTCATTTTTTAAATTATTATTTTTTTTTGTTCTCCATCTAGCAGACTGAGTACCGCGAGCGCTGGGGCTGCTGATTTATTAATCATGAATTTACCAAGCTTGTGCTGCTGCGAGTGTTTTTTTCCCTCTGGAAAGCTGAGCTGTGAGCTCTCTGCTTATTACCCAGCGTGATAGAAATGGATCAGGGGATTGGCTGCTGATCGACTGTCCCTGTGTCCCACAGCATGTCCTGCCACAGTTTCAGCATAGACATTTGGGATCAAGTTCCAACCCTCAATTCGATCAATGCAGGGAGTGAAGTCCACTTGTCAGGGCGATATTGTGCTCATGGTGGTGTTTGGGTTGGGGAAGGGGGGCCTCGATACGATACAGGATCTGTGACACACAATGCAGGAAGCAATGTAGATCAGCAGGAAGTCTGAGAGGACTGATTGGACGAGCATGTGCTGTACTGTATCATTTAATAATAATAATAATAACAACAACAACAACAATACTACTACTACTACTACTAATAATAATAATTATTATTATTTTGTGCCTTTTTTACTATTTTAAAATTTTTTTTAAATTTTTATTCTTTTTTATTATTTTGTGCCTTTTTTACTACTAATAATAATTATTATTTTGTGTCTTGCACCTCCAGGGTTGCGGGTTCGATTGTGCCCTGCGACCCTGTATAAGATAAGCAGTACAGAAAATGGATGGATGAATTATAGAAAGAAAAAAATAATAAAATAAAAACAAAACAAAGCAAAAAAAAAACCAAACAGAGTGGAATGCAATTTTGGATACACGCATTTCCACAACATTTTTGAAACTGCTATCTTTGTCAATAGCTTTCGAGGTAGAGAATTCCAAACCTTTTCCAGTACTCTTTTCTGCTGCATTCAGCTAAAGCTTGTAACGTAGAATTTCCTAACTCCACCTAGGAAAACCAAAAGAAAACACACCCTCGATTTCTTACTTGGAAATTCGCAAAGTTGTCCTCAACCCCCGAGGTCAGCACATGGCTTCATATCAACATGGCTGCTTACACTGTCAACAAAGTACCACTCCTCGACTTTTAATGAGAGTGTAGTAGTATTTGCTTTAATCAGCATACAGACACACAAGTTCTATAAATCTATAACATTGATTCTACAGATTTTCGAGAAGGTGACCACTCTGGTTAGATTTATGAGCATTTGGTACTCAGACAGAGCAAAGCTTTAATCGTGCTGAAAACGTGTTTTTCTTATTTCCTCGCTCAAATGTGCAGAGGTTAAAAAATGACGGAGCTCGGAGTTAAGTAGAACGCAGTAATAAGAACTAAAAGCTGACTCTGACCCCTTTAGCTAAATAACCCGAGTGTCAAAAAATGTCACCTAGCATGTCTGAAATGAGAGGCATTTGTGAGGCACAAAGGGGCAAGGCCATGCAAACATTTAAAAAGTAGTAAATACATTTTTACGATCAATTCTCGAAGACAGAGAGCCAGTGAAAGGATTTAAACATGTGTATGATGTGATTCTGTATCCCGATTCTGACAGCAGCATTCGGAATCCATTATTGATTTCATTGTTTGGAAATTAATTATTAACATACATTTTAATATGTCAGGAGTTTCTTTTTTTTTTTTATCGTATCTTCAGTACGTGCTCAAACTATGGCACATATCATACATTTAATGCTAGTTACATTTGTAACAGAGGTCCAGTGAACTGCAGATAATCCGCTTTCAACTACGTGCGCGTGCACATGTTATTAAGGCTCAGCGATGAATTGATTTTCAATCGAAATCGCAGTTTCTAAAAGTGCGGTTCATACAGGAAACCGCATTCGGTGCGATTCACCCAATAAATGTGCAACCCCTTAAATATCAAAACATGAAAGTAGACTGCCAACGTAAAGTCTAGCTTCACCTCACAAACGTGATACGTAGCCTATCCGACCTACGAGAGGACGAGTTGCTGCCATCATTTGAAGGAAGCGAGCGGTAAAGACGGCAGCAAAGACGGCGGAGGCTCGCGGTACGACAAGCGAATTCGAATCTGACGGAACAAGTAAAGCCGACCTTACAGTCAAACGAAATTGCACATGGAAATACTTGAGCCTCAGGAAGACAGAAGGCCTTCAACAGCAGGCGATTTGCAAAATGTATCGAAAAACAGTGCAAACCTCTCGGAGTAACACCACAAACTTATACCAGCGTCTCAGACGGTACCACACGTCGCAGCATGATGACTGTTTAGCTATTTATTTTGAAGTGCAATCAGTTAAAAAAAAAAAAGCAAAAATAGAAGATAAAAACCATCGATGGTTAAATGGAGATTGCAGTGCTGGCAAAAATAAATAAAATCGCATTTAGGTATCAATCGGCTATCAACAAAGCCACTTAGTGATGTACGATGCAGTATTTGCAATAAATACCACGGCCATACAGCAATCATTTCCGAGAACCTTCTCATCCAATGAGTGCCTGATACAAATATTAACACTTGAACTTTTCCACATTTTGTAGTGTCACAACCTGGAAGTGCAATAGAATTAATTGGGATTGTATATCCTGACTCTAAACAAAATAGCCCATAATTATATTTCTCCCTGACTAATCGGCTCTTCACTGACATTACTGGAGTCGTGGGTTCAGCCATGTTCTTTCCGTTTTTAATGATGCTTTGTTTTCAAATTATGTTTAAAAAAAACAAAACAACAACCAACCAAACCCTGACGTCCTCTAACAACCTCTGGGGTCTTATAGGAAGAGGAACTATACTGATTTTTCCTCTGACCTCGACATTATGGGCATTTTTGTGTAGATTTGAGGATGAGGGTGTAACACTATGAAAATGTGGGAAAGTTCCGGGGGTGAACACTTATGCTGTATATACAGACAGTGCATGTCCTGACACTAAAGGAAAAGACAACATAGTGTATAGTGTGTTAGTGATGTGGCATGCTACCGTAAGCCACCAGAGCAGCTTTAATATGTCTTGGTATAGATTCTACAGGATGATCATCATTCTTCGAACAAAACCTCTCTCCTGGCGCTCACAGTTAACCTTCAACTTTTGTCAGGTCACATCAATTAATGTTAATGGCAGTGACAGGAAAAAATGATCAGACACGTTGTTCAGCATTCAGGGGGAACGATGGCTTAGTGATATGTGTGTAGGCCTCACACCTTCGAGCCCCAAAGTTTACATGTTCTCCCCCTGCTTCGGGGGTACCCAGTTTTCCTCCCCAGTCCGAAGACATGCATTGTAGGCGGATTTTCCACATTGTCTGTAGTGTGGGAGTGTGTGTGCGATTGTACGATTCTACCCCGGGTTGTGACCTCGTCCATGGTGTCCCCTGCCTTGTTCCCTGAGTTCCCAGGGATAGACTCCAAGCGGTACGGAAAATTACTGGACGGATGGATGTTCAGCATTACATGTGTGCGCCATCTCGAGATGATAAATAAACGTATGCGAAAATGGCGGCGAACACTGGGGGAATATTTAGCAGGGCCCATCCCTGCTTTGAAACGTTCCCCCGAGATCTAAAGCGATAAACATTTTAACGAATTGTCGAAGAGAGTAGGAAGCTTGGCCGAGGCGTTTAATCTCTGTCCATTTTTACGTGCTGTCTACACTATCAACTGTAACCTCGCTCATACATATCACTATGGGAAAGGATTTGCCGTCTTAATCTTTTGTCATCTGCACATCTGTGCTCAACTATTTATCCTCTCACACACATACACACAAGCATATATCATCACTGCTGCCTCAGGAGATGGTCCGGTCTAATCAGTTCAGTGTGACGCCGCTCTCGCCTCCATGAAAAATGCAGGCAGCATTTGAACCATTTTCACGCGTCTGTGTCTCAGTTCAGCGTGATCTTTGCACGTTAGCACGGCATCACGCTGTAATCGGATTGGTGTCACGAAAAATGAAAGCACTGTGTTAGCTAAAGAAAAGCCATTCAAGGCTTCGGTTCTTTCGCTGTGAATATGAGGCCTGTTCACTCAGTGTGGGATGATGTGTGTGTGTGTGTGTGTGCACGTCTGCGTGCACGGGGGACATGCGTCTCCCAGGCGTCACGCAGCGACACAGGCTAAGCCGAGGAAGTGCGCTTATCTGCTGAGAGCACATCAAGAGCATCTGTCTCTTTGTCTTGCACTGGAGGGTACAAGCAGTTCAGCGGCGACGTCCACAGAGACAATAGCAGCCTTTGTGAGGACATGCCGGGGTGAATGTGATGGAATGTGTTGCGGCGACCCTGTGAAACAGTGCTGGAATGAAAAAATGGGGACAGTGCATCTGACTTGCATGCCTGGAAGAAAAAAATAGAGCCTCTATTACTGGCCCGAATTCTCCCACTGCATTTTTCTCTTCCGCTTTGCTCTCCGTAACGAGTCTGTTGTACACTACACAGCAAGCGAGGTGGTGCCGAGTTTAATTTTACTGACAGGTGGGCTTCGTGGCCATATGCGGATTTTATTTCGATTCCTCTTGAACAGTACCTTGTATGGACTAAAAGTGCACGGATGGCCTCTTTCTGTGTGTGTGTGTGTGTGTGTGTGTGTAGTCAGAGACAAATGAAAATTTTCCCATATAGACCTCCTCTTGAAGTGACACGTGGATGTTTATTGTTTTAATCTCTCCAACCTTTACTTAATATAAAGCATACATTTTTTTTTCTGTATGTGCTGTGTATAATTTGGTAACTAGAATGAAAACCAGTAGAGACTGTTTGCAGTTATGAGAGTGAAAATGACAGGGTCGGGAAGATAAATGGGTCATTGGTGTAAATTATGCTAACTTAAGAACATTTTATGTAAAGCACTCAATATCAGTTGCCCTTGGCGACCAGGCAATTGGAAACCACTAATGTATGCTCTGGTTGAACCATTCACCCCCCCACACCTTTAAAAAAAAAAGTATTATTAAAACGGTAAAAATAATGAACTGGATCCTGGTTGGTACTATGGAATAGCAGGTAGTGTTGATGCTTCACAGCTCCAGCATCCAGGATTCAATCCTGAGCACCAATTACTGTCTGTTCTGAGTTTCACTGAATGCTCTTCTTAAATCTATGAGGGTTTCATCATGGTACTCTAGTTTCCTCCAGCTCTCAAAAACATGCTGATTGACTGACTGGCTGCTCTAAATTCCCCATAGATGTGACAGAGCATGTGAGTATAAGTGTGCGTGTGCGTGTGCTTCCTTGTGATAGACTGGCGTCCTATCTCGGATATATTCCTGTCTTGCACCCAGTGTTCCTGGGCTGGGCTCCAGATAAACTACAAACCCTGACCAGGATAACGTGTTTACTGAAGATAAATAATTTCATTGCAAAACATTTTGACGTTTACGGCATTCGGCCGACGCCGTTATCCAGAGCAACTTACATTTCTCTCATTTATACAGCTGCGCGGTTGAGAGTTAAGGGCCTTGCTCAGGGGCCCAGCGGTTAAAACGAAAAGAAAAAGGAAGATTGTTTAAGCAGTGTTTTAAACATCGTGACCTCGTATGTGCGGTCTAATATTCCGTTCCAGATGTGGTTGCAAATGCTGCCAACTTTGAGAAATTAGCATCAAGCTCTGTGCTCTAACGCAATCTCATGCACAGTCAGTTTCTGCAGCTTTTCACCGTTAAGCCGTCTAATTTATTGTGACGGCTTGTAGTCACGTGTAGTTAATGTGTACTGTAAAGCAAACCTGCACCACCATTTTGCGTGTATATGGTGTTGTTCTGCATTTTTTTTTCTATACCTGTAGGGGGGTGTTCTTTCACAGTGATCTGATTAAACACGGCTGTTGAATACTCGAATCTGATTGGTCTGAAGATGTTGATTCATTTCTATGACAGCAGCTCTGACAGTAATACCGGCTGTAATTCAAATCACAGTTTATATTAGTGTGCTCATTCGAATACGCTATTGTTTCCATAGTAACAGCGGGGAGCACGGTGGCTTAGTGGTTAGCACGTTTGCGTCGTATCTCCGGAGTCGCGGGTTTGAAGCCCGCCTCCGCCCTCTGTCCTGCGTGTCATGTCCGTGCTTCAGGGGATTCTTCAGGGTAATCCGGGTTCCTCCCTCAGTTCAAAGACATGTGTTTACATGTGTTGTAGGCTGATTTCGCGTCTCTAAAATGTCCATAGTGTGTGCGATTGTGCCCTGCGATGGGTTGGATCCGTGCCCAGGGTGTGCCCCGAGTTCCCGAGGATAGGCTCCAGGCTCCCCCATGAGCCTGTGTAGCATAAGTGGTATGGATGGATGTTATTTAACAAAACAAAATGTCTAACGGTGAGCTTTCTGTAAGGAGACATGCATTATGTAATATTTATGGAAGGAGAACGTTCTTAGCTGCTATAATGTGAGTAATAACAGGTACTAACTTGTTTCAACAATTTAATGTAACTGTAAATAGATTAATAAGCTGTCATTCTTTGATAAATAAATAAATATATTAGTGTTGGCAAATTGCTGGGGTATAAATTTCCCAATAAAACAGGTGTCTTGGCAGCACAATGTTTTGTTGAACTCTATACCTGTGTATTATGACAGTATTTGGATTTGGGGGAAAAAAAAAACAGCAGTAAAATAATACCACATGGTAGCCACTGAGAACAAGGTTTTATGACGTGTCGTGATTCGAAGTGCTGATTTCTTTCCTCTTTTTTTGCGTTTTGGTCCGATGCCACTAAATATCACGTTGATGACTACACCAAACGTAACTGGATATGTGTTTCCTTGTTCTTGCAGTAAATTTAGCCAACATTGTTCTGGAATTCTACAGGCTCTACAATATTTAACAGATGTGATGCCAGAGTTTGCCGCGTGAAACAATACTTTTTTATATTAAAATAAAAAAAAAAAAATACAAAAAAAATTTAAAAAAAAAAAAAATAATTTTTTTTTTTAAATTTTTTTTTTTTTTTTTTGTGCTAACCTGATACAGGGAATGTGCTTTTGTTGTATCACCGAATTCATTATTTTTGCCCCCTCTCCTTGGCAAGCTGCATCTCTGTTTTACGACGGCGAGCTGATTGGTTGTTGACAGCGCTGGTTTGGAAAATCCATTGCAATTTGTAGCGAAACAAACAATGTCAGATACATTTTAGAGTTCTATCTAGGTGTGTAGTGATTGTGGCTGTCGGTGGGACTGAAATGGAGAAGCAGACGTTATCGCTGTCCGTTTGTCTGCCCTGCCATAAACCATCTCATGGGAAAATAAAAGGTCAAGATTCGATTCGGAGATTCTGAGATATACCAAATGCAGTGTTTGTGAAGCGCATATTGTACCCAGCATTTGTAGAAACAAATGTTTGGCCTCGAGCCTGCTATAAAATTCGAAATGTGCCTTGATGATGAAAGCTGGACGTTGCCTTGCAGCCTGAAATGGTTTCAGCTTCAACTCCGGGCCAGATTGTGTCTTCACTGTTGTGCAGGATAAAAGTTTCCTCAAGTTGTTGGAAAAACGAACACATCATGACTCCAAAGCATACCAAAAGACATATTCCATCCTCCGTCATACGTGACATGGCATTTGTTCCATCTGGGTTTTTCCAAACCTGAGCTAAGCATTCATGTTCTTCTCAGTCAGGGGTGCTGTGCTGCTGTCGTGATGCCAGTTTTGCTCATTATCTTATTGTTGATGGAGGTTTGGGCTGAGAACACAGGGACCTGTACTGCCCTACAGGGTGGCATCAGAGCTTTTGTTTCATTACAGTTGAGAGATTTTGCCCAGACACCACCTTTTTGGAACACTGTTGTCTCAAACTGCCTCCATCTGGACAACAGGGCTTTAATTGTGGTTTGGTGAAACTCCAGACTATGGAAATGTCATGTTAGTCATTTCCAGGATGAGGGATTCACCGACTTACAAAAAAGTCTTTGAATGCGAACAATCATGTTTTGTACCTCTGAAAATTGGACCACTGATTTCATCCTGTTGCAAAAGGCCAAAATTAGTCGAAATCGTACCGTCCAATTGAGGCCTGACTGTATATATATGTATATTAACGTCCAGTAAACATTTAGATTTATTCAATTACCAGATGTTTTAGAATAAAGGGATTTGCTGAAGGGGCCAGGTTTGAATCTCTGGAAGCCCTGGGATTTGAACTCACAAACTTCTGATTTCTAACTTAGAACCAGGACACAATATTAATACAGAATTCATTATTATTAATTATAGATAGATTTAATTTTGTGGAACATCTGAGACACAAGTTAGTTCCTGTTCTCACCTACATTATAGCTGAAATAAACTGTCATTTCCTCACCAGCCTTTCTCTCTCCCCTCTCTCTCTCTCTCCCTTTCCCTCCCCTTCCCTCCCTTCCCCTCTCTCCCCCTCCCTCTCTCTCTCTCTCTCTCTCTCTCTCTCCCTCCCTCTCTATTTTCTCTCTCTCTCTCCCTCCCTCTCTCCCCCCCTCACTTCCCCTCTCTCCCTCCCTCCCCTCCCTCTCTCTCTCTCTCTCTCTCTCTCTCTCTATCTCCCTCCCTCTCTCTCTCCCTACCTCCCCCCTCACCCCCCCAAAAAAATCTCAACAATAGAAAATAGCAAAAAATAATCAACTGGGGTGTGTGTGTGTGTGTGTGTGTTTGGGGGGGGGGGTTCGTTGATGCGCTCCGATAGAATTACTTAAATGTCCTGGAGTGTTTTGTTCCTCCACAGCAAATTCGCCAACAGATTTTAAGCAAATTTACTGATGTCTAACAAATTACCTACATTTGCTTAGCTCACCTACCTTGCAGTCGATTAGGTTTATTTGTACCACAGAGCTGTATTAGCTGATAGATTTGTTGTTGTTTTATTATATAACAACATAGCTCAGGCAGATTTATATTAAAGTGTTTGTTCCTATGCGTTATTGTTTCTATAGTAACCACTCAGTCACAGGGGCTTGTATGGAGGACCCTTCGCATAATCTAAGGCTGCTTGATTACCAGAGTCATATCACCCTGCAGCTCTCGCCTGCTTTCCCACTGAGCCTGGTTAGTACCTGGATGGGAGACCTCCTGGGGAAAGGTTGCTGCTGAAAGTGCCAGCAGGTGGTCCTCACCATGTGGACTGTGTGGTCCAAAATATGCTTCACTTTTTACGCGTATGCTAGGAACGCCGCCCGACTTTTATAACCACACGTACGACTATGTGCATACGGTATTGTACGCGTAAAAAGACAGTATACCAGATGCTTAATGCCCCAGTATAGTGACAGGGACACTATACTGTACAAACAGCACCGTCTTTTGGGTGAGACGTTAAACCAAGATCCTGACTTTCTGTGCCATTAACAATCCCAAGACTACTCATAAAGAGTAGGGGTCCTGGCGAAGTCCCCCCATTGGATTGGCCCCCTTTAATAATCCCTGAATTGGCTACATCACTCTACATCCTGGTGGATGCTACACACTGGGGTGGTTTTACCTCTAAACCCTATATTCACCTCCACACCATCTATGTTCGAAATATGTTGATCATAATATATACTGTGCATCCAGAAAATATTCACAGCGCTTCACTTTTCCCGCTTTTTGTTATGTTACAGCCTTATTCCAAAATGGATTCAATTCATTATTTTCCTCAAAATTTTACAAACAATACCCCATAATGACAACATGAAAGAAGTTTGTTTGAAATCTTTGCAAATTAAAAAAAAAAAAGCGCACATGTACATAAGTATTCACAGCCTTTGCTCAATACTTTGTTGAAGCACCTTTGGCACCAATTGCAGCCTCAAGTCCTCTCAAGTTCTATCAGGTTGGATAGGGAGCGTCAGTGCACAGCTCAGATCTCTCCAGAGATGTTCAAGTCAGGGCCACTCAAGGACATTCACAGAGTTGTCCTGTAGCTACTCCTTTGTTATCTTGGCTGTGTGCTTAGGGTTGTTTTCCTGTTGGAAAATGAACCTTCGCCCCAGTCTGAGGTCCAGAGCGCTCTAGAGCAGGTTTTCATAAGGATGTCTCTGTACATTACTGGATTCATCTTTTCCTCGATCCTGACTAGTCTCCCAGTTCCTGCCTCTGAAAAACATACCCACAACATGATGCTGCCACCACCATGCTTCACATTCAAGCCAAAGAGTTCAATCATTGTTCAATCTTTGGTCTGAGAGTCCTTCAGGTTCCTTTTGGCAAACTCCAGGCGGGCGGTCATGTGCCTTTTACTGAGGAGTGGCTTCCAACTGCCACTCTACCATTCAGGACTGATTGGTGGAATGCTGCAAAGATGGTTGATCTTCTGGAAGGTTCTCCTCTCTCCACAGAGACACGCTGGAGCTCTGTCAGTGTGACCATCTGGTTTTTGGTCACCTCCCCAACTAAGGCCCTTCTCCCCCCGATCGCTCGGTTTGACTCTTCAGCTCTAGGAAGAGTCCTGCTGGTTCCAGACTTCTTCCATTTACGGATGATGAAGGCCACTGTGCTCATTGGGACCTTCAATGCTGCATAAATGTTTCTTGTACCCTTCCCCCGATCTGTGCCTCGATACAATCCTGTCTCAGAGGTCTACAGACAATTCCTTGGACTTCATGGCTTGGTTTGTGCTCTGACATGCATTGTTAACTGTGGGACCTTATATACACAGGTGTGTGCCTTTCCAAATCATGTCCAATCAACTGAATTTACCACAGGTGAACTCCAATCAAGTTGTAGAAACATCTCAAGGATGATCAGTGGAAACAGGATGCACCTGAGCTCAATTTTGAGTGTCACGGTAAAGGCTGTGAATACTTATGTACATGATCTCTTTTTGTTTTTTATTTGTAATAAATTTGCAAAGATTTCAAACAAACTTCTTTCATGTTGTCATTATGGGGTATTGTTTGTAGAATTTTGAGCAAAGTAATGAATTTAATCCATTTTGGAATAAGGCTGTAACATAACAAAATGTGGAAAAAGTGAAGCGCTCTGAATACTTTCCGGATGCACTGTACGCTCGGCTGTTAATCATAGTGGAAGAGCCCGTTCCTGTCACCGTAAGATTGCTATGAAGTCTGTCTGGGGGAGATGCACTGAGATAATCTCATACCACCAGTGATAGCAAGAAAGATAAGTGGACGGTATTGTCTTAGTCATGGGTTTCATGCACGCGGTGTAATGAGCACATAGTCATTCCTCACGTGATGCGTGCATGGTTGTCAAACGCAGTTGAAATGTCAGGTGTCTTTAGAGCGGGTGAGCCTCGATTCCAGCTGTCACGAGTTCTGCAGTAACGTATGGATCTGTTGCCTGCAATCGAGTGCCTGATCAGTTACATTCCTCAAGTGCGAAATGAGCCCGGAAAGAGGCGTTTAAAAGAATTTGTTCATTTTTAGGATGTCGAAAGAAATGTATGTAAGTGGCGCAAAAAGAATGTTCGGCACTCGTGGTCGAGAGTTTGTCGGTGAAAAAAAGACACTCAGATGCCAGATGGAGGTAATTTTGTAGATCTGAGAGTCACATGTTTAGTTTTAGATGCATCGAATAGGTAAGAAATATTAAAGTATCAAGACCTGCATCTTTAACATAACAAACTGTAGTGGGTTGTTTATGAAAGTGGTTTGAGGATATTGAGGCATAAATATGCAAATAACACGTGATTTAGAACAAGTCAGATTAGGTCATTTATGCAGTACATATAAGATCTCGAAATGATAGTCAAGTTAGTCATTTTCGGAACATGTTTCTATTTATTGTCAGAAAAACAGGCCCAATTCAGATTATTAAAGCCACCTGTGTGTAGTTCATGCCTTGAAGGTTGCCAGATTTTGTTCCAAGGCTGGATTTTTCAATGGATAGAAATCCAGTAGAAAACACGGACTAAAAAAAAAAAACAGACTGTAGTTTTAAAAAAATTTAATTTGCTGTCAAATCTAATAGGATGTAGCCTATAAAAATGAGACATGAAAAATTAAGTACATATAATATGATGAATTATTTTTGAATTAGAAGATGGCAAGCATTGAAATAAACATCTCACAGGAGACTAGTATATTGCCAAAATATTTCTGCATGAGTAGACCTAGTACTGATCATATTGATCTCTTTGCGTGATGAAGGCATAATTTGGTGTGTTGTGAAAATTGTTCTCAGATTTTTTTTTTAAACAATATGACTTTCATCCTCAGCGTTCGTCAGCTTATAAAATAGCACTTGATCCAGCACATCCTATTATTGCACTGACCATTAATCCTCATTTCTATCGCTCACCGCGCTAACCAGAGGGTACCAGAGGGAGGCAAGAGACTGCACCAGGCCGTCCAAAGACACGGCCTATGAGTCATTTAAAACGGCTTTGTTCTGAGTGAACTGATTCAATTTTGGAATTGATCCAAACAGGGTCACAGCAAGGTCACACGTCTGAATTTTGACATCTTCAGACAATTTACGTCCTCAATGGCTTTGTTCCCATTTGTCATTTAGAGATGTTAATGACGCTTTCATGTTCAGGATCTCAAGACCTAAAATTCTAAAATTCTGGCCTTCAGTCCGACCAGTGGGTTTGTCAGATTGTCGGTATGAAATTTCTGTTAGTGCGATTTGTTAATAAGTAGCACTCGACACATTAGTCGGCATAAAAAGTAGTAACAAGAAGGACTAAACTTGTTGCTGGTGGAGGCATCACTGTTGATTTTTTAATAACAGTATGAATTGTATTGTTGTAACCTCAATGTTTATTCCTGAGGAACCAGTACTCTATGAGACTGATGACAGAAGTGTCGTTTTTCTCCTGAAAATCAAATGACGCCACTTCAGAATCTGATTCACTGGGTTTCATACAACATTGTGGCATACTGAAGAACGCGAACAAAGCCCCTTTAAATGACTCATAGGCCGAGTCTTTGTACGGCCTGGTGCAGCCTCTCGCCTCCTTCTGATAAAGTTAGCACGGTGAGCGATAGAAATGAGGATTAATGATCAGTGCAATACTGCACTTGAAATAACTGTGGTGATAAGAGTAATAAGTACATTCAATAAGGATTGTACCAGACTGCAATTTACTCTAATTTACACCATTTTTTTATATATATATAACCAGCAGATGAACTGATTCAGTTTTGGAATCGATCCAAATGGGGTCACAGCAAGGTCACAGGTCTGAATAGTTTTTCGTTTGTTTGCTTGTTTTTTCAATAGCTTTGTTCACATTGGTCTTTGAGAGATGTTAATTACACTTTCATGTTCAGGAACTCAAGACTCAATTCTAAAAATTTGGCCATCAGTCCGACCAGTTGGTTTGTCAGTCTGTCGTTAGGACGTTTCTGTAAGTGCGATTTGTTAATAAGTAGCACTGGACACATTAGTCGGCATAAAAAGTAGTAACAAGAAGGACTAAACTTGGCGTCACTGTTGACGCCATTGGCACCAAGATGTACTTGTTAGTAAAAGTAATATTTCGAAAAAGTCATGCATTTTATATTTAAAAAAAAACAAACCCTAAAGACATGTGTTTAAATAAGATGTGCATGAAAGGGTTAATATGTATATTTCACCTTGAAATGTGGATATACTGTACATTTACAGGGTTTCCACAGGTCTTTAAAAAGTCTTGAAAAGTCTGAAATCCAATAATCCGAATTTCAGGCCTTAAAATATCTTAAATACGATTTTGTCTTAAAAATCGTTTGGATTATTAAGTTAACTTTACTTTTATAAAGTTCTAATCTTCAGTCTGGCTTTTAAATATGTTTTTGGGAAAAATTTGTATCGATCACGCTGTTAAAAAAACGGAATCTCTAACCACTCATGCAAACTGTGCAGCCTGGTCAGAATTTAGTGGAACACGCCCAATGTGTCGTGATGTGGTGTGTGGGCTAACATGGGCGTGAAATAGGTCTTAAAATTGCATTCATTATGGTCTTAAAAAGGTAAAAAAAAAAAAAACAAACAAAAAAAAAAGTCTTAAATTTAACTTGTTGAAACCTGCAGGAGCTGATTAAAAAAAAAAAAAAAAGACACTGCCAGTAATTGTAAAAACTTTAATAAACATTGACTGGAGTGAAGAGTCCCATGACTCTCAAGAAGGGTTGAAATAATACACTTAATTTCCAAGTTTGTTTGAGGCCTAATGATCCACTTTCTGCTAAACCAGATGTGCAGTACAAGTCCGTAGCACAGGCAGAATAATGAGTATTGAGTTTTTCCAGGCGTGCTGTTTGTGATTATGGAGAGACCTAAAATGGCTGAGGAATCTTTGAGAGCTGCAGCTAAATAAAAAGGGTGTAATTAAAATATGAAAAATATAGATGAAGGTCCAAATGTATCTGAGGGAAAACCCACAATTTAGTAACATACAGAGAAACCCCCCAACACCCCTCCCCCACTCCCCCCCATCATGGTATGATGCCATAGGCTTTGTTTATTATTATTTTTGGGTTATCTGTCATGTCATGTATTGTGTCATGTTTTTTAATGAAGGGAGGAGGTCATATTTACATTGGCTACATTCTGAGTTATACAGTTCAATTGAATTATAGATTATGAGCCGTTCTGTGACCTTTGTCTACTCAGTGATTTTTGGATATGATTTAGGACATTAGAACATTGTGTTAAAAAAAAAAATTTTTAAAAAAAACCAAATCTCTTTTTTTTTTTTTTATTGAAAAGATAAATCTTTTTTGTTTTTTGTTAAATGCATTTCGCTTTAGTCACCACGCCAAATCTTGCGCCAGTAGAGAGGCAGATTTTCATTCTGATGCCGAAAACGGAGAGAATGATGCCAAAGCCACCGAGATTGAGATGACATCACCGCAGTGAGCAATTTTGAAGATTAGTTGTGCTTTTCTTTGGTCAAAGAAGACAGTGTTGCTTATTCAAGCTGACGCTGTTTGTGTTGGTAACCCGACTGATTCCAGCTCGAGTCTAGAGGCGGTTTACGTCTTTCAGTTCGTTAGGGTGAAATCAAGTGAAGTACATTTTGACTGTTATCCCATTCTTACTCACATTGTGCCTTTTTATCATATTTTATCATACACTGTACTATTTCATATTTTATGTACTGAGATTCGAAATAACTGTTGTTGATTTTCCATTTTTAGGCCAAATGTGACCCAAATAACAATCTACCATCTGCCTTTTACTTCCTGTTCACTATTTATGTTCACCACATGGAGTATGATATAATGGTGTTATAGAGGAGTGAACTGTATGTTACAAATGTATACAAAATGTTTTTTGAGACGTAACCACAGATTTCATTTTTAGGTTTCATTCTTTTCTTTATTTATTAAATCCTTTTTTTTGCATTTAAATCCATTTTATATCATAAACATTTATTTACTGATGTTGAGCTTGATTTTTAATTTTAGGCAAACTGTGATCGATACAGCCATCAGTCATCATTTATATGAGGTTTGACCACAGAAAAATTCCACCTGTTGGAAAAAGTACCTGTTAATCACATATAATACATGCTTTGAATTTTTTTTTCTGTTTCTTTGCTTTTTATATTTCGTTAAAAAGTAATTAAAATAAATTATATATATATATATATATATATATATATATATATATATATATATATATATATATATATATATATACTGATTAGAAAATGGAACTAGTATTCAGACAGTCACATTTAATCTGACAGTCCGACTCTAGACACATACTACTTAACGTGCAAAATTGTGACAAGATCAGTGCTTACTCTACTATCGGCACGGGCAGCACAATACTATAATATAGAGACATAATGGCTAACTACATTGGATCAGTGACTGTGCACAAGCCACGTGATTGTAAACCATGTCGAGTATGACATGTCATGTCGGATCTACCGCCAGTTTACTCTGCAGCTTGGGTCAGGAACGTGGCCATGCTCAAACTGTACAATCCTCTACATCTAGTGTCCCTTTAGCCAGATTATGTGGCTGTTAATGTAAACAATACGTCATGTTCAGACCAGAGCCACGTGCCTGATCACATGGGTTTTTGACCTTGTGCTTGTTACAGCGTCTGAGCAGTCCTTCTCAGTCCCACTGCTCTGAATACAAATGAGGGGAAGCAGTGGATGGAAAGTGGATTATGGAACTGATGTTACTGCATTGATTGAGCCATTAAATACCATTAGCTCAATATTTCCTGTATCATTAGTAATTATCTTAACAGGTAAGGTAAAATGCATCTGCATGTTCCTTTGCTTGTTCTGTTTCCTTTTTGTTTATGATTAAATTTTCTATTTCTTCTTCTACCTTTAACGTTTTACTTTGATTTCGTTTCCCTTTTCTGATTTGTTTCCTTTCCTTTAATTTTTATGTTTCCTTTTCTTTCCTTTAATTTTTCTGCTTCCTCCCCTAGGTTTTTTCTCTTTCCTTTTCTTTCCTTATTTGTTTAATTTTCTTTCATGTTTCTTTCATGTTTCCTTTCCCCTGATCTCCTTGTTTCCCTTTTCTGCTTCCTTTTCGTTCATTTCCTTTTTTGTGTCATTTCCTTTTTGTTTCGTTTCCTTTTCCTTTTTCATTTCCTCTTTCTATTTAATTCCTTTTCCTTTTCTGATTTCTCCCCTATCCTATCCTATCCCGTCCCGTCCTGTCCTGTCCTGTCCTGTCCAGAAAATGCCTTTGATTCTTATCAGGTTTTCATCTGTAGTAATGTGACTGATTTAGTTTGCCTGAGTAAAAAAAAACCCCACAAAAAACCCCACCATGATGCTTTAAAGAGAAGAGAACGGTGCAATAGCAATAATGATAATTATATACGAAGACCGCCATCTTCATTGTTCTGCTCTGATTATTGATGAGAAACAATGAACAATGATAACACAGTGGTGGAGAATTCTTCACTCTGCACACACAGCTGAAGAGCACTTCTCAGGCCCATTGCTCTGAATACGAATGAGGGGAAGCAGTGGATGGAGAGTGGCTTATGGAACTCATGTAACTGCATTGATTGAGTCATTAAATGCCATTAGCTCAATAACTTCTGTATTAGGTATTATCTTAACAGGTAAGATAAATATATCTGCACAGTTAGTCTTTCAAAGTGCCCATGAGAAATTCCATTGTAATCCCAGTCTCAGTTTCCTACACACAATATCTTTCCTCCATTCACCACCCATGCTAATTTGTTGATGTCCTCATGTGGCTTTTCCAAAAGCTGTGCCAAAACAGCATTCTTTTCTCAGCAGTTTGTTTTGGTATTCCCAAGGGTAGGCTAATTATAGTGCTATAAAAAGGAAATGCACCTCTTGCGAGACTCTTAAAGACTTAAATTTTATAGTACGGAATTGCATGACTGACTCCATGGTCTATTTGTATACATGCTTTTTTCCTTCTAGACGACATGGTAATCTATCAGCAGCCTTGAGCTTCATAGCATTATGAATGATGAAAAAATAAGCCTTTCTAGAGTGGGGAGCATGGAGCGAGAGAGATATGTAGAGATGAATGAAGAGAAACCTAATACTAAATGACTTGGCAAAGTAAGTTTCTGTCGGTGCACGAGATTTCTCCAGACGGAGTGCAGCTTTTCTCCTTAGCACTCGACATTTTTTATCTCTCTACTGAATACTTTAGGTTGTTCGGACAGAACAGCAAGCCGCTTTACATTCCACTTGGGTCAAAAACAGCATTACGACTTGCCCTAAGCTCTTGAATTGTGTGAACATTCTGCGGCTTGCATGTGTGGAAGAGGAAATAAATATAATAGATCTGTTTAATGTCAGTATGTCACATACTAAGGTCTTCCCTCGTGCACTCTACAGAGGGGGAATATTTTTAAACACAGTAGGATTCCTCGCTCATTGCACAGAAAGCCATTTTTCTTCAGGCTCCCACTGTTTCAGTTCATGTCACTATTACTATGACATTATTACTTGTACACTTATCTCGGCTTATTAGCGTGTTGTTGTGTGTATGTTCACCTATAGAACCTGATCCTCTCTGGGTTGATTACTACTTTAGCGGGTAGAGTGCTCCCTATCTTATGTAACACACCTCTGAAACCAGAGATCTCCCGCAAGCAAGACTTCCCAGAACCTGACTCTGTGGTCTGCTTATCTCTCTTCTAGTTCATTCTCTCCTCACGTTATTTTTCCCCAACATCATTGTTTTCCTTTCCCTTCCTTTCCTTTCCCTTCCTTTCCTTTCCCTTCCTTTCCTTTCCTTCCTTTCCTTTCCCTTTCCTTTCCTTTCCTTTCCTTTCCTTTTCTTTCCCTTCCCTATCTTTCCTTTTCATTCCTTTCTCTTCCTTTTCTTTCCTTCCGCTTCCTTTCCTTTCCCTTCCTTTTCTTTCCTTTCTCTTCCTTTTCTTTCCCTTCCCTATCTTTCCTTTTCATTCCTTTCCCTTCCTTTTCTTACCTTTCCCTTCCCTTTCTTTCCCTTCCTTTCCTTTCCATTCCATTCCTTTTCTTACCTTTCCCTTCCTTTTATTTCCCTTCCTTTTCTTTCCTTTCCCTTCTCTTCCTTTTCTTTCCCTTCTTTTTCTTTCCTTTCCATTCATTTTATTTCCCTTCCTTTCCTTTTCATTCCTTTCCCTTCCTTTTCGTTCCCTTGCTTTCCTTTCCTTTCCTTTCCTTTCCTTTCCTTTCCTTTCCTTTCCTTTCCTTTTCCTTCCTTTTCTTTCCTTTGCTTTCCTTTTCATTCCTTTCCCTTCCTTTTCTTTCCCTTCCTTTTCTTTCCTTTCCCTTCTCTTCCTTTTCTTTCCCTTCTTTTTCTTTCCTTTCCCTTCATTTTATTTCCCTTCCTTTCCTTTTCATTCCTTTCCCTTTCCTTTTCTTTCCCTTCCTTTCCTTTTATTTCCTTTCATTTCCTTTCCTTTCCTTTTTCTTTCCCCTCCTTTCCTTCCCATTCCCTTTTCCCTTCCTTTCCTTTTCTTTCCTTTGCCTTCCATTTTCTTTCATTTCTCTTCCTTTTCTTTCCATTCCTTTTCTTTCCTCTCCCTTCCTTTCCTTTTCTTTCCTTTCCTTTCCCTTCCTTTTCTTTCCCTTACTTTCCTGTTTTCTATTTACCTTGCTTCCATTTCCCTTTTCTTTTTTCCTTCCATTCTTTCATTTCCTTTCCTTTCCTCTCCTTGCCCCTTCATTTTCTCCTTTCCTTTCCTTGTTTCCCTTTCCTTCATTTCCCATTTCTGCTTCCTTTCCTTTCCTTTCTTTTTCTTTCCATATTTCCTTTCCTTTCCTTTTATTCCCTCTGCCTTCATTTCCCTTTCTGCTTCCTTTCCCTTAACTTCCTTTTCTCCTTTCCTTTCCTTGCCTCTCCTTCCCCCTTCCCTTTTTCCTCTTTTCCTTTCCTTTCCTTTCCTTTCCTTTTATTTCCATGTTTTATTTTCCTATCCTTTTATTCCCATTCCCTTCATGCCCCTTGTCTGCTTCCTTTCCTTCCATGTTTTCTGTTTTCCTTTGCTTTTCCTCCCCTTTCCTTTCCTTCCTGTTTGTAATTACAATTTACTGTATCCCTTTTGTATGTAAAAAAAAAAAAAAAAGCCATACTCATATAAAAACAAGAATAATGATGCAGTACTGATCATTTAACTGAATATGTCTAGCTGTTTTCATTGTTCTGCTCTGGTTATCGATCACAGTGCCAGAGAAACTCTCCACTATGTGAAAGTACAACATGCAGTCAGTTGACCAGACGGAGTACAACAGCACGAGCCCTCGGGTGCGGATGCACATTCGGCATAGTAAAACTCGTCTAGGTGTGAAATTTGAGCTGAGTTTCTGTTTGCTCCCGTGTTAACGATACAAACGGAGCACAAATACCGCTGTGGTTAGTTACCGAGCATGTGCGAGGTAGAGCTGCACGAGGTATCGAATGCTCGGCAGCGTTTCAATACTTCAGCGTGGTACAGTTCTGTAATGATCGATACTTTCAATGCTGCATTTAAACAGGCTGTGACTAAGCTCGCATGTGCTAATGTGACTCGAAAGGGTGAGACGTGCACAGAGGCTCCTGGCTCTGGAAAAAGAAAACAAGTTTCACACCCTCAGCCTGTGGAAAAGACGTGCTCAAAGAGTCAGATTCTTACCTTCATGACTCGATTCAGCAGGCTAGACGGCTAAAGTGTTTGTTGAGAGTTTTCCTGTCACGTATAGTGACTCATGAAACTTGTGACACTGAATTTGCTACTTTAGGATTCCCTTCAATTTTGAAGGAGAGTGTTTAAGCATTTGTTGCTCAAAACAGACAGACATAGGGGTTAAACATGCAAAACAAAAAGTGGAATCATGTGAATTGATGTTGTTTAGCTCTACATGTGCACTGAACACTGCGTGATTCTCTCTCTCCACTTTGACTTACCACTTGATTTGCTCTATTTTAGCTGAATAACGGTGGAGTTTGAGGTACAGTGTAACCATAACTGCTGTAACTGAAACTAACATTTTTTGTGCAGGTTTTTGGGGCGAACTTAGACACTGACTCACTTGCTTCTTGAGATCCGATTAGTCAACTAGCATGTGATTTCAGCACATATCAGTGTTACTGATTGGTTTTATATCAGAGGGCATGATCCACATCCAGGGTGGCCCCCACTTTGTGCCCCAGGCTCCCTGCAACCCTGTGTAGGATAAGTGGGTATGGAAAAAGTATGGATGGACGGTAGCTTTGTATTAGTAAAACAGCGTTCATTTCCAAATAGGTGCATGATTGTTATAAGACAGAACCCAGCTTACAGTTTAACGGCACCATGCATAGACTCCGACTCCGACAGGACTTTATGGGTTTGTTATGGAGGTTTTTTTTTTTATATATATATATAACCTTGTAGCATTAAATTAAAGAAAAATTCATATAATTTATTGGTACAAAACATGTTGGCTAATGAATGAATAAATACAAATACTGATACATGGGATTTGATATTTGGTGTTTAGTATTAAGTTGTCTAAGATTTGGCTTTAGCCTCAGCCGTGAAATTCTCTCAAATTTAAAGTGAGCTCCTGTGTAGTCTGGAATATTTCCTCAATTGTTTAGAACAGAGAAAGAGAGACAGAGAGACACAGAGAGAGATGTTACAGTGAAGAGCAGGATCCCTGCTCCCAAGACAGTTGACATAAAGCAGGCACAATCTTAGCACTCAGTACCGTCCAAACAGGGTAGAGGTTTTAATCAGCCACAAAGTGGAATAAACCAAATGAAGGGAGGAGAAAAGGGGAGGAGAATCACTGCAAGTTTCAAGCAAAACATCAGCTTTTGACCCCTGCCAGAAAACTCAGCTGGGGCTATTTCAGTTCATGTCCATTTTAGATATCCATGCCATGTGTTGACTTTTCATAGAATTCATAGAAAACAGATTGAGTGTTTCTGAGAATCTTCAAGAGAGTTGGTCTGTGTGTCCAGAGGCCTTGTTAGGGGCTGCGTTGGGAGTTCTCAGCCTACTTTCGCTTGGACCAGAAAAGACAAAAGCCATGTTCCTCCCTGATGGATCTTCAAAGTTCCTCTCGCAGGAATTGTGGCTTGTTTGGGAGGGGTTATTGTGTTGAATACAGCATAATTGTCTCATTACTGCTTCCTTGAATATATTAATGACAGAAGGATTATAAGAATTTCCAGCCACTTGCTTTGAAAACAAGTATCAATATGTAACATATTCATTATGTGTTCTTTTGACATGTAATGCATTGTTTGTAGTCCAAATGTGCTGAGCCTAGAATTAAGTAAAGTTGTACACTTCTCCCCAAAGACCACTCTTGCCTCATTGCTCGGCTGAGACTAATTTTGGTTTGGGCCAAACCATGACTTAAACCTGGCTTCTTTTGCACATGGCAGATTTCCAGATTGGACACTCTGGCCCCTCTCCCCCTCGCTCTTAAACACTCACATATGCATTCTAGCATCAGACTTATACAGTACAGTCGTATTTGTGTGGCTTAAAATGCAACATTATGAGAATTGTTTAATAATTACGCATCATGTCCTTTCTGTAGGATTCTTTATATATCATTGTAGGCCTACAGTAAGTACAAAGTTCTATCTATATGGATAAATATTTACTTTTCATTCTGAGCCATTATTTGACCCTCCTTTTTTTCTCTAAAATATCTCTTTCTTTTTTTGGGCTCTATTGTTTTTAACTGATAGTAGTTCAAGGTTAGGCCTGACACCTTATAAGTCGATGTTTCGGTTCCCTGTATAGTCCTGTCATTAATGTTCTGGTAAAAGTAAATACTGATCCAACATCAGAGAGAAAGGCAAGAAAGTCTGGCCTAGACACAGTATAAACAAAGCTTTAGACCATTATCCTCTCCTATCCAGACTAATGCATTAAGCACACACTACGTCCACTTCTTTGCAGTATGGGCTTGGTTGCACCTGGTATTGAACTGTATGTTTTTGCATATACACTATACACTGTAGCATTAACGAAGTAGCCTCTATATATGACTCACTGGAAGTTTTTTTTTAATGGTAATGAACAATGGGGCATTAAAACCCAAAGTAAAAACAAATCTAGCACATAACAGAGCATTATTGTGTGTTATAACACACCACTATTGAATTCTCAAATCTAGTTGGTCAGAAGGTTTTGACTAATTTTGAGTAATTAATCACAAGTTTAAGTTAATGTTCTCATTCAAATATTGCTATAACATAAAGAGACTTAATAATACAAGTGGAATCGTTGATGATTTGCAAAATGCTGTGGTATAAGAGGAATTAAAACACTTCTGAATGTACCTCAATTGGAAAATGATCAACATTGGTGGTAACAATAATTCTGCTTTACAGTGGGCCACATCACACCAAGACCTTAATGATTAATTTCCTGTAGCAGCATGTCTCATGGTGTTTTATTTCCTACTTATGAGAGCGGCTTCCAATACCTGCCACTTCCCATCATGGTTCGTAGATGTGTTCCAAGACAATACAGTATGTATTTTTGTTACGACACACAGTGTCTCACTTGCTTTTAACCAAAGTTGAGACCTTAGAATGATAAGATTTTGTCTGACAGTTCTGTGATTTTAAGATATTCAGTTATATTCAGGTTCGGGTAAAAGCAAATACAACTTTTCAACTTTGTATTTCTATGCAATATTCTCTTCTCAAATACTGTACATCAGTCAGAACATTAAAACCACTGGCAGGTGAAGGGAATAACATTGATTATCTCGTTAGATTGGCACATGTCAAGAGGTGGGAGATATTAGGCAGAAACAGTCAGTTCTCAAAGTTGATGTGTTGGAAGCAGGAAGAATGGGCAAGTGTAAGGATCTGACCAAGATTTGACATGTTGTGATGTCTAGATGACTGGGTCAGAGCAGCTCTAAAACAGCAGGTCTTGTGGGGTGTTCCCAGTACGCAGTGGTTAAATACCTACCAAAAGTCGTCCAAGGAAGGACAACTGGTGAACGAATGCCCAAGGCTCACTGATGCGCATGAGGAGTGACGGCTAAACCGTATGGTTCGATCCCACAGAAGAGCTACTGTATGCACGAATTGCTGAAAATGTTCATGCTGGCTATGATAGAAAGGTGTCAGAACACACAGTGCGTCAAGTATCAGAACTGGACATGTGAGCATCAGAACTGGACCATGGAGCAATGGCAGACGGATATGTGGACGGCCGGGTGCGTGTGCATCGCTTAGCTAGGTAGAGATGGCACCAGGACGAATTGTGGGAAGAAGACAAGCCGGCGGAGGCAGTGTGATGTCCTGGGCAATGTTCTGCTGTGAAACCTTGGATCCTGGCATTCATGTGGATGTTTCTTGGACACGTACCACCTACCTAAACATTGTTGCAGACCAAGTACACAAAGTACTGTTTTGGATTTTAGTATTAGGTTTTAATGTTAGAGAGAGAGAGAGAGAGAGAGAGAGAGAGAGAGAGTCATGTAAATAACCTATTTATAACTTTTACTCATTTTGTGATAGAACCTTATAATTCCCAGGTTATGAAGTGTTGCTGAATCCAGACCAAGCATTCAAAATATAAATGGAGCTAAAAATAGAATAGAGTGAAATCCTTAATCCTTTTGAAAGGATTAAGTGAACGGATTAAGGCAATCCTTTAGAAAAACTATGAAATAGAAAAACAATGTATATGTTTTGAATCCAGACACACACTGAGCATGATTGTATACATTTAACTGCATTTACATCACAGCGTACGTTGGAAGTTTAACTCTTGTGTTTTTACAGATTTGACAGGCTTTAAAAATAATCACGAGGTTGATTTAAGCTGGGATGATTATCCAGCTAACTCATTTCCTATTTTGGGTCCTTTAAAAAAAACCCAAAAAACATTTGGAGTATGCTTTTATGGTGTTTATGAGATTGACTTAATTTAACACTCACGCTCTTGTCATGGTAACGACCCCAAATTTCGCTTCTGCTATAATTTGGTTTGCATTAAATGTAACATGTGTGCCATTTTCGAGTGCTACAGGACTGTTTTGAAATCGACTTACATTAAAACACAGACGTTATAATGTCTCAAAAAACCAGACCCGTTTTTATTGCAACGAGTCACGCAAACGTTTTCAGTGTGATTTTATGTGAGATGCCAATGGCATTTGTTACTTTTTTATTATTCATGTATAATCAAGAAGTAATTAAGAATCAGTGATATACAGTTGCTTTTGTTGGTTCTTAATACATATATCTGACTGTTATCTCTTAAAAACGTCTTCCCAACAAAGTTAACGCTACTGCCAAATATTTGGCCTGTAGTTTAGGTGCATGCCATCGATCGCTTAAAAAAAAGTAACATGATCAAAACAGAACACACCTACAGTATATACTATATAGTTTCACATTGCATTTACTATGTAGTATAGCCATAGAATCTAAATATGGTGTATCGGAGAAATACATTGGATTCATTATGTTTTACTCACCCAAGCTGCCACGAATTCTTTCAGCATGTCAACCTTCCAGGAAAATCTAGGAAGTGCTGCTTCCACAGTCAAAGCTCTAGAAATGGTCTGTGATCCAGGTCTTATCAACATGAAACAGGAGTCTTATTATATTCTGATGAATATGACCTGAAACACACAGGGAAAAAAAAAACTATTTTACTGTTTTTCTCAGACATATATGACATTCCTCGTGACCTAGAATACAAGCGGCGCTTAAGAATACCGCGTTAATCAAAGCGCATTCGGATCGCTCGATGGCAAATATTTGGGTCCTTCGAGTATCTCGCAATGCTTGAAGAGGACAAATCAGTCTCTTTCATTCGCTCTGATTAGCCAGAATCAGCTTTAGGAAAGATCACCTAATTCAGCTGTTCACTGTATCTCATCTCATCCGCATACTGTGAAGCGTGAATGCTGTGTTATCATATTTGAATGTTTGATCTTCCCAAGTACTCTGTATTTTCGCTGTATTGCTTCGCTCCCCCCCCCAATTCGATGTGTTTACTTCAATGAAGGCCCATTGACTGAGAAGGGTTTTTTTTTTAGTTTTTCCCCAAACTCCAAATAAGACGACCCACAGTCTTGATGGCATTATGCAAGCCAAATGCGTCATCTCAGCTAAATGGAGGCCTGATGAGCTTTGCTCTTCTGCCTGCCTGGACTCTTAACTCGAAGAATGTTTGGGCACCCTCTTTTTTTTTTTTTTCCAAAGCAAGCCTTTTTTCCAAAGCAATGCTGTGTCATTAGTTGTCAAGGGGATAAATTGAGGCTGTACTTTCCCTTGCTGTGTAAGTGGTGGTTCTTTGCTGAGCTCTCACTCATAGCCTCGCTGTTTTCTTCCCCTATTATAGTGTATCTGCTGGTACCGAGCATTGTGACTCATATTTAAAATTTATAACAGATCCTATCTGTAAAACATGGAGAATAGTGTTTTATACAGTATGAGCACAGTTATCCTGATTAATCCAGAATCAGATGTGGTTTAATAAAGATATTTATTTTTTTAAGATTTATTAAGTAAGTGTATTACATTGGAAAAAGACATATGGTGTTAAAGGTAAGGAATAAAACACTTAACCCTTTACTGCATGGTGTTGTCAATTATTTACAATTAATTTCCAATTTTTTGATTGCAAAACTTGTTCAAGTTAACATTTATTTGTTGTCATTTAAACAACTTTATATATTTAGAGTATTCTGATCAATGGTAAAATGTCATTGTTGCCATACAGCAACAACATGCAGTAATAGAACTGTGATATGTTCATTCATGAATTGATAGACAGTAGGCTTCTCTAATAGTATGTTTAAAAAAAAATTCCCATTCAAAGTAAGAAATACTTCAGACATTTTGCAGTTGCACCTTATGTTCATTTTCTGTTTCAAGGAAACAATATATAGAATTCAAGAGAAAGAATTAAAAAGATACTTCACCCAAAACATGTTTGGATAAAATTTTTGTATGACATTTGAGTGCGTAAATCCATCCTCACACTTTTTTACAACTGTAATTCATTTGTAGAAGATATAGAACGTTTACTTGCTTACCAGGTGGCGAAAAACTCTGCAACTTTAATAGTCTGTTAAATGAAGTAATTGGAATTTAATCTCGTACATTTTGTGTTATTTCAGACTATATGATACTTTCCACCATGGCACATTGCTGCCGTACTATACAATTACCAATTACAATTATACAAATTACCAATAAAATGTTATTTTTTCCACATTTAAAAAAAATATATTTTATTAATTCAACTAAATCAAGTAATTTTTTAAAATGTAAATGTTATCATTCATGCCGTAGAGGGTTAAGGGGGTGCTTTTATAGAAAAATAATCAACAACAGAGTGGTGTGATGTGACGTTAAACGAAGTCACTCTTATTACCCAGAAGTACTACAGCAATTTGCACAATACTATATATTGTATGTTCTTACATACACTCAGACATTTATATGAATAATTACAAGTTTTAATTTATTAACAAATGGAATTAGGACATACAAGTCAGTTCCTGTTATCGCAACTATAAACATTTGTTTATATCACAAACTCCCCTGTCCTGAATTCATTCCCATGGTGGAAAATTACTGAGCGCTACAAATTGCTGACACTGGAAATGTCCACAAATGTTATATAGACATCTGCTTACCTAAAGCGTCAAAATATCTTCTATTAGAGATTTCTTTGTTAAATAACATGTTTTTAAGCCATTAGTTGTAGATCATATGAATTATAGCCGGGACTCCTCTCAGAGCTGGTCTTATAGAAAATGCATCAATCCCTTCTGACCAATCAAAATTGAGAACATTTGAAACAATGGTGTGGTTTAAAAATAAACATACATTAGATGACAAACTGAAATGCGTCCAGAATTTTATTCAGCGTAATAATCTTGTCAATAATGAACTGAAACCCCAATCAGAACAAACAGTTGATTTAAAATGGAGTACAACAGCTGGCCAATCAGAATGAAGTGTAATATTTTACTGAACACGGGGGATAGTAATCCATTTAGTAATCAGTTAAGAAGAAGAGTCATTTCCATGTAACCCTTTGATTAGAATCCTTGTCTAGATCTGTGGATTGCATCTGTATTCTGATGCTTGCTGTCAAACATGGCTGGTTTCTTATCTGGCTCTGCAAGGAAGCAAATTCCACATCACATCATGTTGTTGTTTTTTTTAAACATGGAAGGTTATGGGCAATTAAATATTATTTTGAAGCAAATGTATGTGAAACACCTCACATTCTGTTTAATGAGGACATTTGAAGTGCATTGTTTCCCAGAGTCTGACCTAATTTAAGACTTTTCATAAACATAAAAAGTATTGGGTGAAAATTGGAGTAACGCTGAGCTAATGTTAGCAACTTGCTTCACTCTGAAAGGACTCACAAGAATCTTGATGTTATGCTAATGTCAACACCAAATGTTGCTCCTGGGATATGTATAAATTTGGTTTGGGTTGAATGTAATGAGGATCAGGCCAGTAGCCAGGAGCAAAGTTTTCATGAGGTCCACATTGCAGAACTATGATTCACTTTATGTTTAATATAAGCCCAAAGCTGAATGTGTACTACACCAACTGCTCATTTCTAATCTCTCTTATGTTATAATTTCATTCTTCCATAAACTGCTCTGACTCGAGTTAGACTGTTTATTTAGTTCAATATTATGTTCTTTCTTTCTTTCTTTCTTTCTTTCTTTCTTTCTTTCTTTCTTTCTTTCTTTCTTTCTGTGTGAGTTTGTGTGTGCGCTCATCCTCGATTCTCTCTTGATTTTGCTTACGGATTACTAAAAAAGTTTACATTAAAATGTATGAAGATTACTGCGATTCGCTAATGGTACTGCAACTAGCAAGCTGATTTGGCTAGCAATGCTATGAGTAATTTGCATTTTACAACACCAATTTCCTTCCTTAACACTCACGTACAATACTGTGCAAAAGTCTCAGGCACATGCAAAGAAATGCTGTAGAGCAAAGATTCCTTCAACAATTATGAAACGAAATGTTTATACATGAAAATAAAGATACTATAAAGAGCAGTAAACAATAATAAATGAAACTTTTTCAAAAAGTCTATATTTATTAAAAAAAAGTGTAGTCTCAGGTAGTATTTGTGCAGTTTTATAAGGACATTAGCTGTAAGTTTTATTGAGCATCTTGCAAAACCAGCCACGGTTCTTCTGAAGACTTTGACTGTCGTAATTTTGCAGCAAAACCCAACAGCCTTCATTCTATCTTTGTCTGAAAAGTGGTCTCTTACACAGAATGCTACTTTCTTTACTGACATACAAATATTTTTATGTAAACATTGAATTTTCTTCTGGAAAAGTAATGTTTGGAAATCTAGCATGTTTTTTGTACTGACTCAATAATGTCGTAAGTTGTAAAATAAAGATCTTTAACAAAGTTTGTACTAAAAAAAAATAGGTTGCCTAAGACTTTTGCACAGTACTGTATATCATATATCCTCACATACACTCAGACATTTATATAATAACTGTGTCAGATACAGTGGCGGCTCATCTATCAAACAAAAAATTTTATTTCATAAAGTCCTCATTCACAACTTATTTTAAATTTCATGGAAATACTAATTACTTTTTTTTTAGCATCCAATGATCTTGCTATTTGAAAGATGTTAGCCATTGATTTCCATCGATTTGCTTACCTTACTTAGTGTTGCACAATTTTGAGGGAGTGTGCTCACTGCCCCATTTAGCTCCGTAAAGGTATTATTGCACCTACTGGTCAAAAATGGGAACTACAAGAAGTGCTACTAGAGGTCCAGTGGGGCAGGAATCATGCTTCCCCAGTGCTTGCTCTCTATGAACATTTAATAAAAGGGCTGCCAGGGTGCCATTTTTATGACAAATTGAGCTAGTGGGTTAAGGGTCTGGGTTACTGATCAGAAGGTCAGGGATTCAAGCCCCAGCACCACCAAGCTGCCATTGTTAACCCTCTCTGCTTCAGGGATGCCATATCATGGCTGACCCTGTGCTCTGACCCCAACTTCCTAACAAGCTGGGATATTCGAAGAAACTAATTTCACTGTGCTGAAATGTTTGTGACAAATAAAGGCTGCTTCTAAATAGAGCGATAGATACAACTTTATTGTGTGTGTACAGGAACTCAGCCGTGAAATACAGTTTATCATCTGCCAAAAGTGCAACTAGTAGCATTGTTCAAAGTTAAGAAAGATTAACATTAGAATTGGAATTCAATCTAATACATTTCTGCAAAACAGAAGCAAAGTGCAAGTGCAGAAAGTGTGTAGAGGGCCATTTCTACTGTAAGATATACTGCAAAGTTTGGGAGAGGGAAAGTGGGATTATTACGTGGGATTTCTATTATCAGAAACGCGTGTACACCACAGCAACCTCGTTCCCCACGTAACTCCTACCAAAATTTATGGTCATGGGCTGCTTCTGGTTAGATATGTGTCACATCTCTTTCAATAAAAGTATATAAATTCTGACAAATTAGCATCCCATGAGAGCTAAACATAATGGGCGATTAAGTTTATTGGCAAACCTGAAGTGTTTCGGCTTTAGGCTGAGATCTGTTGAAAACCAGTCGTCACTGCTGATTGGGTCTTGGAATGCAGGTTTTTCCACATAGTAGGCCACATTCTCCCACCACATTTATCAGGACATCTGTTTCCATATTGAATTTGACAACTAGGGACGCCACATAATTAGAGACGTAAAATAAACCAACAACAAAAAAAACCTTTTAGAAACCTTGGGGTCCTCATACAGCCATGTTCAGCATCCGTGAAGGCTAAAACGAAATCTGCATTCGGACTGGTGGAAATGTATGACTTTATTGGTTTTTAAACTAAACGTGTTTAGTGGTTTTTCTCCACTCTATCCTATAGACACAGTGACCTCATCCTGCTGCTATGCTTTTTTTGGTGTGTGTGTGTGTGTGTGTGGGCATGTGTTTATGCTTTGGTGGGTACCAAATGTCCCCACAAGGATAGGGATGTCTGACAGGTTTGACCTTGTGGGGACATTTGCCTAGACCCCTATGAGACAATATGCTTTAAAAAAAACTACAGAAGCTAAAAGGTTTTATTTTGGTTACAGAGGTTAACGTTAGGTGTAGGTGTATTCAGTGGAAGGTGCTCACAAGGTTAGTAAGACAAAAATGTGTGCGTGTGTGTGTGTGTGTGTGTGTGTGTGTGTGTGTGTGTGTGTGTGTGTGTGTGTGTGTGAAGCTGAATCCATGGTTTTCTGCCAGGGTCTCAGCGGGTGTGTTGTGCTGGGTTTGAAGTTTGTATGAAGTGCTAATTCCAGCGGCTTGGACACTGACATGCTGAATAATGAATGGCACTGCAGAGGAAATGGAAATAAGGCAGAGGCTCAGAGTACGCTACACTTGTTATGTTATATATATATGTGTGTGTGTGTATTTTAAAAACTTGTTTTTTTTTTTTTAGAAAAGCCCAGTTATAGGAGAAAAGCAAAGAAATAAGCACAAATGTCAACTGCCTTGTTAGAATGTGTGTGTTTATTTATGCTCCATCATGATATATTGGATGTTGGACTCTGAACCAAAGTCAGAATGTAAAGTCGTCGTATGATGTTGAATTTCGGTTACACCACAGATACTAATAGTCCCCGTGAATTCAAATTGAAAGTATTGTGACTTTTAGTATGAATACGTTCACCTTAAGGTTATCTATAAGTTAGTGTGCTCGAAAACAGTGAGAAAATTCGCATTTAGAAGATATATGCATTCAAAATGTACAGTCTCTCTCTACCACCAATACAGATCAACAATTTTGCTGACATCATTCTGACAATAATAACGTTATGCCTTTGAAAGCACTTCTCAGGGACTTTAAGCTAGCTAGTAGTACGTTATGTGATCGTACATCAAAACTTTGTCTCACAGAGAGACATGTTCGTCTTCACCAGCCAATCAGAAACATGATCTGACTTAACAGGATATATTACATCCACAATCGAGATGAGTCAAGATATATTTCATCTGTAGACAAATGAGCGAAATACAATAAGTAATGATGATTTACAGTAAAGTGGTGACTCAGTTTACTTATCTGTTGTTTACACTATTGTTCACTGGTTCTGTTCTATAGCTAGATAGCAAATTTAACAATATTTTCTTATTTAACCGCTTACGAACCATTTGAATATGTTGAATGGCAGTATAATATTACACTAATAGCTAAACTTGTAACATATTTTGGTGTCTGGGCTACCACCTTGCTAATATCTCAATTTCTTTTTACTACCGTTTATTTGTAGTTTTTTAATCCCCCTGTTTACAGTTGAGGTCACAAGTTTACACATGCTTTGCAGAATCTGCAAAATCTTTCTTTTTAAAAAAAATGAGGATAATAGAAATTGTATTTTGTTTTTTATTTGTACATGAATTTACACCAATTATCCTGTCCAAAAGTCACAAACCCAACCCCCCCTTCCCCCCGCCGCCTCTTCGTGTATCGTGTTGCCTTGTTTGCACATTTCGTAATAGTCATGTACGAGTCCCTCAGTTGTCCTCAGTGTAAAAAGATGTATCTCAGCATCGTATAGCCGCTGTTAGAAAGGGCTCAAATATGCAGAAGATGCTGGCAAACCAAAGAATGTGCAGGACCTGGAGGAGTTTAACGGCTCAGGACAAAAGAAGGGACTCATGAACAACTATCGCAAAACATACAAACAGTCTGTGATCATCCAGGTAACAACACACAGTATTAAGAATCAAGGGTATCTCAAATTTTGAACTGGTTCCTTTGTGTAAATTCAGTTATTATTGCGTCTTGTGGCCATCTAAAGTAAAATAAAAAAAATGCAATTGTTATGCTCACTCATTTTTAGATTCTGCAAGGCGTGTGTAAACTTATGACCTCAACCGTAGTTATGTTTAAGGATATGTTGAAACTTTGTCATTTAATTTTTCCACAGTTTGTAAATCTGAAAATAATAACTGTTTACGTTCAAACCATGCTATGCTAGAACTTAACATCCTGCTGGTGTAACTAGCAACACACTGAAGGTTTTTCAGTTCTCCGGTACATTTCCAGCACCTTGTAATAATGAATCGAGGCACTAACTCAACGTGTTTTGTTATCTTAGAAAATGCAGACTGCAAAAACGTACAGTTATAGGACACCAGAGCATTTGCTTGACTCGATACTACGAGACACTCCACAAGTGGTTAATATGGTGCGTGACTGATGACGGACAGATGTGGTATGAGGGAGGCCCTCTTTGGTGGTGCTGGACAGTTAATCTTGTGAATGCTTTTGCTCCTCACTCTCACTGCTCTTAAATTATATTGACAATGCAATCTTCACAGGAAATGGTTTGTTCTGCAGTCGGAGGAAATATTTTGTTCCCACACTGCAGGGTCAGAGAGAGAACACAGGCCACAGAATAGATTGCATTAATGCAGGCTGCCATTGTCCGTTCTTCACGAGTTACAACAAATCCAACAAAGGCGAGCTTTTCAGTCTCTACATGTGCATGCATTAATTATACAAGCAGTAATGTAGGGCTGGACAAGGACAAATAGAGGACAAATAATAAATACATTAACTATTCCAGCAGACATGTGTGTTTTGGTTGGCCAGAAACCTGACTGATTAGGCCATATTGTAATAAAGCACAGCAAGCTAATTAGACAGTAAATGCATTAATACAGATTAAGGGAAACAAACGAGTATATGATCATGTAACAAATTGTGTTTGTGCCCTCGACAAAACTGTAAGCGAGTTGTTGGCTGAGATGTTTAGCTGTATTAGATTAGATGTACTGTACTTTTCTCTCTTCACATCACATGTAAATGATATTAATCGTGTCTGGCTAGCATCTTTATATTCTCTCTGTGTATTTAACGACAAAGTGGCTGTGCGTTATAACCAGGAGCGTTATATGGGCTTTATTCTGCCCCACACTGTTTCATCATTGTTTCTACATACTTGTATGTTCATGATCCTGAAATCATCTGCCATCAAAGGAAGCTAATTAATCCAGCTGGTAAAAATACTTCTAAGGTTAAGCCCTGGCCGACATGTGTAGTGCGACAGGCGGTAGGTAGGGTAGGTAGGTCTTGGAAGTATGTGTTAGATTTTAATCGTCGCTACATGCGAAAGCCAGTACGTGCTTTTCTTTATGTAGTTGTTAAGCCGGACATGAAACCCACTTGAAATAAAAAAGCATATACTTCTTATGTTTAAGAACAATTGCTCTATAAACATTTTAAATTACACAGCTTTTCTCTTTCCCAAATTTTCATTAGTGTTAGGCTTAGTGTTTAGAATGTTTGCCTCACATCTCCAGGGTTGGGAGTCAGGTTTCCTGTGGGTACTCCCTCAGTCCAAAATCATGTACTGTAGGCTGATTGGCATTTCCAAAATGTCCATAGTGTGCTTTGAAATGGACTGGCACACCATCCAGGGTGTCCCCTGCCTTGTTCCCAGAGTTCCCTGGGATAGGGTCCAGGCTCCCTCGCGACCCTGTATAGGCTAAGAGGTATGGAAAATGGATGGATGCAGATGTCTCAGTGATTAAGGCTGTAGTCTACTGATGAGAAGCTGAATTCAAATTCACCACTAAACTGCCATGGTTGTTTCCTTTAGCAAGTTAAATGTGTAAATGGAATGGAAAATCTTTTCTCAAACCACATGCTCTTTCAACAGCAATGTCAACTAGACTTGCTGATATACAGTAGTTTACAGCGCGATCTATAAACACAAACAAGACACCACTTCACTGTAGAAAATAATTCAATGTTCGCCGTTTTGGACAACCTAAATGCATGTCTAAATGCACTTTGGCGTCATTTCACACAAGCTGACAGGTCTGGTGGCTGCAGTGACATTTTACAATACACCCCTAGGCATTGCATTACAAAATTAGAAAGCTGATTGGTGACAGAAAGTTAGAAGTGAGGTGAATCAATCAATCAACATTTACTTCTAAAGCACATTTAAAAACAACACAAGTGGACCAAAGTGCTTTACACTCCTAAAGTGACAAAACACCAATACACACATACATTACAACACACAAAACTCATCACCATACAGGTAAGGACAATTACACGCAACAGAGTAGAGATGCGTCTTCAACATAGATTTAAACGAGTCACAGGACCTAATATGTAGGGGGAGGCTATTCCAGAGGCGTGGCGCTGACACCAAGAAGGCACATTTTGGAACATTTAAAGGAACCTCTGAGACGAACTTAGAGGTCTAGCAGCCCGATGATGCCGTAACAGGCTGGATATATATTCTGGAGCAAGTCCGTGTAAACGTTTAATAACCATTAGCAAGACCTTGTATTGCACTCTAAAATCAACAGGAAGCCAGTGTAGAGAAGCCAGCACTGGAGAGATACTGGAGCATGTCCTCGTCTGGAGCCAGTCATCAGTCTCGCCGCTGCATTTTGCACCAACTGCATCCATGACAGCATATACTTAGACAACCCCAGATATAAAGAATTCTATTATATTGCATTGTTGTTGTGAGTGGGCAACAAATCTATCTTGCATAATATATCATTGACTATAATTGGAGTGTTTGGAAAATGTGTTTGTTTCATTTTGAACTGAACTCGTCCTTTAAGGCCGTGGTTATCACAAGAGTGAATAGAGTGAAGCATAGCAAGTCAGCAGTATTCAAAATATATTATTCATCCAAACAGCTTGTCGCTGATTTTTTTTTGGGGTGGGGGTGTTCGTGATTGTTGTTTACAAAATGCTAGATTTGGTGCAGCTTTTTTTCCCCAAACGTGCTGTGCAATTTGCTGAGGTGTTTTTTTTTGTGCTTTTCTATTTTCATCAAAATTGCAATGGCACAAAGTCTTTTGCAGTGATGTTTGTTGGTAAACGAGACCTTTTAGCTGTACTCTTGTTCGACGCACGTGAATCGAAGAGGGTTTTGACTGAAAGCGTGTCGTGATCATGTCACGACGCATCTTGGCCCAACGCTGTGGAAAATCTGCTTTCATTTTGCAAAATTGCAAGCTCCTCTGAGTTTTAAGGAACCGATTATTGGCTTCTTACAGTATAGTTATTTGACCGGTCACTTGAATTTAACTGGCTACATCCTTAATAAAAATGGCTCATCTACTGCTCCAGTAAAAAGACGTATTATTGTACACATTTAACATTTAAATAGTGTGACTAATATTTAAATAATTGGATTATAAGCATAAAATAAATCTGTACTAAAGGATGTTTAGTGGATTTATTCATTTTCTGACACTTAAAGGAGACGGCCCTTTTTACAAAATGTCTCAGGTGTCCCCAGAATGTGTCTGTGACGTTTCCGCTCAAAATAATTTGTTATACCATGCTGTAAATGGAAGCAAAAACACGCTGTTTTTGTATGTGTGTCTTTAAATGCAAATGAGTTCCCCGCCCCTTTCCAGAAGAGTGCTGTGACTTTACAGCTCGTGCTTCGGATACTACGGCAACAACAAATCAGGAGAACCGATATGACTGACAACGTAAATACCGGTGTTCAGCCTTATATGTATGAATTATACGTACAGTAAGTGTTTTCGGGTTAAAAATAAAAATAACGACATAACTCTGTTCTCCGTGAATACAATCAGAGAAAGTGGTAACTTTAACCACATTAGCCGTAGATATTGCTAACAAACAATCATTCACAAAATATAAAGTGCGATACTTACGTCTTCTGGATATGAAGCCGGATCACAGTCCGATGTAAAAAGCAGTCCGATGTAAAACGATTCGAACAAACATACACGAATTTAGCAATTTTTGGGGGCACATTTCCTTCAACAATAAAACTTCTCCACTGCGTCTTCAGTGGCTCTGATGCCGGGAGGACGTGAAGACTCTTATGTTTAGTCTTACAGCCAACAACAGAACACTTACAACGCTTATGACGCTGAGACATTCTTCTTATCACTGTAGCTGCTCCAGCGTGGAGAACATGGCAGACTGTGTGCACCTTACCCAGGGTCCGTCACCAGTCGTGGGCGGGGCCTGTTCAAACGTGACGTCACAATGGATAGAAAACGCGAACGACTCATTTTAAGACACTTATATAAAATAATAAAGGAGTGGGTGGATTTTCACCATTATAGGGTAGTTGTGTACACACTTCCGACACTCATTCATTTTCCAACACCATGTAAAAGTGAATTTTGCATAATAGGTCCCCTTTAAAGAAGTCCCTGGCTGCAAGAAGTTAGAGAATCCCTGCATGGTCTCATAGCTTTAGCATTCTTCCATACTCAGGTGCTGTAGTACTGGTCTAGTGGCGGTCTTTATGAGCAGATTGACCTTGCTGACCTTGTGTAGAACAAGATTCCACAACTCACGAGGACTGTTCTCCTCCTTCAGCACCTAATTGAAAACACAATGTCCTTCTTAACCCTTTTACCCTTTTTTTCCTCCTCCTAAAAAAATCCCCCTCGGAAAATAAATAAAACGTTGTTCATATTCAGTGTAAATGTGTGTGACGGGTGTTTACCCATGCTTCATGTAGCCTCGTGCATTTCAAAGCGAATTCTCAGCTGGGTGACCTGAAGGCAAATCCGCCTCTGGGTTATTGTGCAGTAGCAGTCTTTTCTAGCGAGCATGAGGGACTGAGCTTGTTCCTTGCATTAGTCAGCAATCACAGATCATCTAGTAGCACTCACGTTCCTTACACTCTCTGCCTTCGCCTGTTTACAGAGACTCCTGTTGCTGATAAGTATCAGAAGATGTTGATCCGGGTCACGGAACCAGTGTAACAAGTTTTGTTGTTTTTTTGTCTGTTTGACTGGCTTTGTCGATTCACTCCTCTCAGTTCTGGAGACTCAGTGTGTTGTGCAATAGCTTTTTACTTTATAACCAAACAGTATAGGAGTGTCCACTCACGATTTTTAAAAATCTCAGAAGTAGGCCGGTCATGAATATGAAATTTTCGATGTCTTTTCTGTTGACATTATGTCGCTTTTGTAATATAAATGTGGACATAAGAGTGGTGTAATGATGCGTTCCCACACAATCAGCTGTAAGTACGTTTACATACAGTATACGTTTGCATTTTAGACGTAATAAAATGCAAAAAGAAGACATGGCAAACAACTTACAAAACCTAACATTAAAATGCTGTGAAACAAGTACATTACTAGGCAATAAACAATATACTAAAGCAAAAGCTATGCATCTGTATACTGTAGGACTTTACCTGTACTACTTGGAGTTTGCAAACAAAATTTCACTGCACTTGTCGATTGAGAATAAGTCTATTCCTTTTTATTCTGTGTAAATAATTTATTTACTGTTAGTACTAATGGATTGAACCTAATGGATTGAACCTGCAAAATTGTTTTAGTCAGTTACAAGTTATTAAAGTTGTATTAACAAAACATGGTTAGAGTGAGAGTAACTGAGAATAATTCACATACGCAGCGATTTAAATATATAACTGGTGTGACACAGTAATGCAGGAGGTAGCGTTCCTCACGGCTCAAACATTCCTGGTTTGATCCTGACCTCAGTTACTGTCTGCGCACACAAACACACACACACACATTAGATATATATATACAGTTGCAATCAAAATGATTCAACCGTCATTGCAAATCAGGTTTATTGTCAAAATTGACAGAATATCAGCTGTTTGCAATGAACAAATCAAAGAAAAGCAATTGAAATACTTCAGCACAAGGAATGCTTCAAGTGGTTTCCTCAAATTCAACTGAAAACTTATAATGACTTCTCCAGTTTCAAAATTATTCAACCCATTCATCTCAATTGTCTTCAGTACTTAGTAGAGCACGCTTTTACTCTTATGACCTCCTGTAACGAGATGCATAGCCAGACACCAGCTTGTGACAGCGTTCCTGAGGAATCTTAGCCCATTCCTCATAAGCAACGGCCTCCAGTTCAGTAATATTCTTTAATATTCATAACAGGTGTTGTCTCAAGCACACCTAATGCAACTAATCAAGGGCTTGGTCGGTTGCACCAGGTGTGCTTGAGTTCGAACACATGAAATACCTGAATTGGCTAGGGTCAGAAAATGAGTGAAGTACCTGGACGGGGCAGAAAAAACAGGCCATCAACGGCTGCAACCAGATTTCTGAGAAGGCAGGTTGAGAAAAACCCTCGAGTGACCTGCAGCAAGACTTGGTGGCAACAGGCACTGAGGGTTCAATGAGCACAGTAAGGAACGTACTAAACGCAGAAGGTTTCAATGACAGAACTCCAAGACACTCACCACTACTGACCCAAAAGCACAAGACTTGTGTTGTGTAATTGTTCACTGTACTCACTCTCTCTCTCTCTCTCTCTCTCTCTCTCTCTCTCAGTTATGTGCAAATGGACTGATTTTCCTTTGCACCAACATCATTGGGATCTGCACACACTACCCAGCTGAGGTGTCCCAGAGACAAGCCTTTAAAGAGACCAGAGGCTACATCCAGGCCCGAATCCACCTGCAGAGAGAGAACCAGCAGCAGGTACACACACACACACACACACACACACATACACACGAGTTTCCACAATGTACACTTTGTGAAAGTCTGCGATAAGCCAACGGCATAAAAGTTGGGAATGTGTTTGTTTGTGTTTCCCGTATTGATAATGTTGAGATACAGTGTATAATGCATATAATGTATGTACTGTATGCATATGTATTAACGGGTGACAAATTGAAAGAAGAAACAACGTATGGTATATAAATAAATGACATTAAGGGTTAAACCAACACCTAAAACTGTAGATTTTGCTTTCGAAGAACTATGGTAGGGTTGGAAAAAACAAGAAAACATGTCTGAATGAATGAGTCAATTTAACACATGATGAGTTGGAAGCATGCTTATTGTGCATGCAATGTGGTTTTTCCACATTTGTTTCATAATGTGTCATTTTTCCCCCCCAAAATGGTTTCCCTGTGTTCCCACGAAGGCATTCTACCGAAAGGCTAATTGGTAATTTCAGTAATCAGTGTCTCCTGCGGTGGCGGCGCCAGGAATATTTTATAGAAGGTGCTTTTGGATAGTAGGTGCAAATACACAGCCCACCTTCATGAGAACCACATTGAGAATAAAAAATACTCAAAGCTCCCTACTGTGCAGATAAACTATTAGAGTATAAACTAGCAATTTTCAAGAAAAAAACCCCCAAACAATTCAAAATAGTGATTTGCGCTAATGTATTTATTTACTTTTTTAAATGCAAGAGACCATATTAAGGTAACAGAAGCTATTAATTCAATAAAGCCAGTAGTCGTATCTTGTGCACATTTAACTGTTGGTAAATATATATATATATATATATATACACACACACATTCATATACATATATATATATACACATATATACACACGCATATATATATATATATACACACACACACACACACACACACACACACACACACACACACACACATATATATATATATATATAGAGTGTGTGTATATATGTGTGTGTGTATATGAGAGTGTGTGTGTGTGTGTGTGTGTGTGTTATAATATATATATGTGATGTGCTGGATCAAGTGTTATTTGATTTGCTGTGATTAATGTGACAGCTATTAGACCTGTCCAAACAGCAATATGTTAGTTATATTAGGCGTTTTCAGACCTGTAGAACTTTCAGTCTTTGTTCTGAAATGGGGACTTAGTTTCTCCTTGACTCGGTTCACGATCACATTTGTAAGCGTACCAAAATGTGTTTATGCAAGTCACATGTAAGTGAACTGTCCTCTCATTGGCCAGTGCACATCTGTTTATGTTCTGGGGTTCCACCCATAGTGGTCATCCAACCAGTGGATAGACAGCAGCTCCGTGAGCTTAGTGTGGCTTTCTTTTTAGCTGTAGTTATTAGAGTGTATCCAATGTTCCACAGAGTGATTAAAGCCCATCTCCTTGAGAAGCTCGCTAAACACCTTGTAAACCTCAGTGATTTTATGCGTTTTTGAAACTTGTTCAGAAATATGTTCGTCAATCCAAATTTCAGTGAGGCATTTCACCGTGTCTTTTCTCTAGGTTAAACGTAACGCGGTTCCCATCATGCCTTGCTACACAGGTTGCTTCGTTGATCCATTGGGTCGGATTGCTTTCTCACCACAAGCGAACCACTCCAGAGTGCGTCCTCAATCAGGTTGTTTTGCAGCGGATCTGAGCGGGAATGCCATGTTCATATATGGCTAAACCAGCGGTTCTTAACATTTTCCCGAGCACGACCCACTGTTTAGAATGTCATTGAACGAGAGTTTTTTTCTATGCCATGTCACTCGGTTCTCGGTATTCGGTGTGCGCAGATATCCAAAAATCCGACAGTCTACAATCGTTGAAAATAAAACTTTTCCTGTGACCCCCTGCCAACGCCTTGCGACCCCCCGGTATAAACGAACGAACCAAGGGAGGAACGCACCAGGTTCCGAAACAAACGCTCCATACGAGGTGTGAAAACGCCATTAGACTTCTAATAGGTTTATTTGAATGCTTGCCATTTCTCTTATCATATTACTCTATTTTTATTCGTTTCGTTTTTAATAGTCTTACTTTTATGGTATTACCGTATCGTATTATATTTGACAGTAAGAAAAGTGTGTGTAGACTTTTGACCTTTGAAAAACCTTGATTGTTCTGAAGCTTTATTACATTATCTGAGTATCTTAATAAGTTCCATGACACTATTTCCAAAAAAAGTGCACCGTTTTCAACATAGTTACAGAGAATAGCGAGACGGTGATTACACTATTAACAACATAGAATTTTAAATATATTAAATGAAATATTTTATCGATGTGTTTTAGTTGGTTTTGTCTCATTTTTGACCGAAATTTATGGTGTTTTTCTGCGTAGAAAAAAGCCTAAAGCTGATGTTACATGCAGTGCCCTCTAGCGCTTTTTCGGCACTGACACCGTCCTCCAGATGTCATCACTTTTCTTTTGTCACAGATAAACGAAATCCTTAGAACGAGCTTACAGCCTATCAAAACAATTACCACTCACCCAAATGGTCCCATATGCACAAACTCACTGTGGTTCCCTCTCACACACATTCCCAGGAGCGCCTTCTGCTTTCGGTGCTGCCCCGACATGTTGCCATGGAGATGAAGGAAAATATAAATGCTAAGAAGGAAGATATGATGTTCCACAAGATCTACATCCAGAAACATGACAACGTCAGGTAAAAATGTTTAACATTCGTCACGCATTCTCTTGTGTTGTTGTTTTTTTTAATTGCTATTGACAAGTTCATTTGACAAGGTCAAATATAAAGAACATACTGTTTAGCTCTGATTAGCTCTGCTACAGCTAACAGGAAAATAGGTGATGGAGACGGCTGTGGCTAATCACATTCTGCTTTCTAGTGTAATATTGTGAGAGTAGATTCTGGAGTAAGGTGTTTTTTTTTTTGTCTTTCTTAAATCATTAGACTACATTATGGTTATGGGAATGTTGGAGTTTTGCCAGTTGAGGAGTCAAAACATCGATGTCTGATTGCTTAGAATAGCTCTTCCCTCAGATAAAGCTTCAAAATAGCAAGAGTTAACATGTACTCCTAGCAAATCTCTAATGAAAATGGGATCCTGAGAACCAGAAGGCAAATTCTTTTTCAAGTTTGACACTAGCATGGAATTTTATTTTATTTTCGCTGTGGCCAAGATTGCATTCCTGTGCACTGAGACTGATGTTGTCATTCCTGAACTCTGTTGGAGCTACTAACCTTAAAGGGGGGGGGTCACAGTTCAAAGTTCTCCTATCTCCAATGGGACCTTGATTTAACCCGAAATAATATTAGCCGACGGAATGCTAATACGACAGCGAACCAGCGAGAGGCTACATAAAACCTGAGGCATTTATGGATAAGGAAAACACATTCTTTCGCCTATCACAGAGAGAGAACAAGTCATGCGAGTGCTTGAACATTATCAAAAGAACACAACAGCACAGCTGATATAGAACCTGATCCCCTTCATTACTAAACGCAGCCAAGAGCTGCCACCTTTGAAAGGAGAAGGCCCTTTGATTGACAGCGCAGATGACCAGTCGGAGACATTTCCCAGAATATGACCTTTACTCGCCACTTTTTCGAACAAAACAAAAGTTCACTTATGCGCGAGTATGCAGATAGTCATTCAGAATGCAGCCGTTGTGATTCTGAAGCTCGTGGCTAAAAAAGTGTACAAAAAATAGCACTAGCTCTGCGGGTTGGAGGCGGGGCTCCTGAGGCTGAGACGGGAATGCAACGTAACTGAATCGGCCGTACAGCCTGGAATTAACAAACCGGTGTACACTTTAGCCACAGTGATGCTTGTGATAACAGGCTACAAAATCCAAGCTATAAACCACCCTCCATGCCCACCCTGGAAACTAAAGATAGTGTTAATGATAGAAGATAGTGATAACTCAGATGGAAGTCAAGAACTCCAGAAGGGTACAGGATCAAGGACAGAGCCTGGCTACTGAAGAAGTACAAGAATGTCCTTAAGTGAGACCCTGACGCTAATAGCACTGCAGAGATACATGAAAGAAGCGAAGGCCTATAGAATAAATAAGCTCCCTTGCCAGAGAAGCATCGAAACGATATTCTCATTTAACAGCGCAACAAAACATCAAAACCTCTTCTCCAGCTTCTCTTGCCATGCTGAGATCGAGCGGCACTGTAGTAAAACTGCTAATTAACTGGCGGAGTAAAGTGAGTAGAGTAAAACAAACAGCATGCCGTGAGTTTGTTGCAAACCTCAAAGCACGCACTGCTTTAAGGTCCAGCAAGAGCGATCCCACATATTGTACTTCACCCCAGCTCGAAGCATCTGTGTCACATTTGCTCAGGAAGAGTTCAATGCATGAAATTGGCCAATTTTCTTTCAAGGGTGGGGAAAAACGGCTGTGGCAAATGGTTTAAAAATGTTCCCCACGGCAGGCTTGGTGAAGTGAACAGCGCCATCTGCTGCCTCTCGGTGGCTCTTTTCATTCTGTCGCCTGTAAATGGTTGTTGATGAGCGCAATTCTCTGTGGTTATGAGCTCTTTAAGTAGGCCAGGGTGCTTCTGTTTCTCTGACTTGCCACATTGATCGTGACCCATCTTTAATGTAAGCAAAATGATGATTCTCCAACATAGTCCATCACACCATCCACCACCGTCCTGATTTTAGACCTGTGTAGACGTTGACCTCCTTTCTGTTTTTTTTTGTTGTTGTTGTTGTTTTTTTGCAGCATCCTCTTTGCAGACATCGAAGGCTTCACAAGTTTGGCGTCACAGTGCACAGCGCAGGAGCTGGTGATGACACTTAATGAACTGTTTGCTCGTTTTGACAAATTAGCCTGGGTAAGCAAACACCATCGATCCCTTATTAAAGGCTTGGCTCAACTTTTAACATTGGCCAACTTGAGGGATTACTTGATTAAATCTAGGATTATTGCACATTCCTGATTTCTCCTCAGTGCATGTTTTCCTCGGATTTGTTTTTGCTAGTTATTATAGACGCAGCAATTAAACTACGATACGGGTGTTCTGTGTTTTCAGTCGGAGACTGGATCAATAATAAAACGATTGCTTAGGAGGAATTTTATTCTTTTTTTTTTTTTCTTTTGACGGAATGAGGTCACTGTAAAATAAATATTTCACCCAAAAACAGCATTAGATATAGTGATTAGAGATTTTATCACAACAGAGAAAGTTCGTTAAAGGAAATCACCATCATCATGAAGCTCTAGTTACAGAGTCCGGTGTTGATTTAAACCGAAAGGCGATTTTAAATAAAACAAAGATTTCTCATGGAATTGTTTGTCTGGCCCAAGTTAAACTTCCTGATGCGAAAGTTGAGCTAGTTTGATCCTAGTGTATTATCCTTATCGGTGTTCATAAAGCTTTAAAACTTAAAAAAAAAAAAAAAAAGATAAACAAACAGGTTTGTGCATGTTGGACATATTTGAGAAGCAACAAAGGCTTGGCAAGCATAAATTTGTTACTGGGAGTTGGACAGTGACCCAGATTTAGTGTTTGTAACATGAATATTGCAAATAGGAATTTTATTAATTTATGGTCTTGTTTTCATGAATTGTTATGTTGATTTTGCACGAGGTGTGTGTGTGGGGTGTTGTTTATACAGTATGTCTTTGTGGGAACCAAATTTACCCTCAGGGATAGGAATATCTGACAATTTTGACCTTCGTTTTTACATTTCCATTTGGTTACTGAGGTCAAGGTTGAGGTTAGGTTTATGTGTAGGCCTAGCATTAAGTAGCTACGTTAATAAGTAGGTCAGTGGAAGGTCCTCACAAGGATAGTAATAAAATGTGTGTGTGTGTGTGTGTGTGTGTATGTTTGTTTTGGCAGGAGAACCACTGTCTAAGGATAAAGATCCTGGGCGATTGTTACTACTGTGTGTCTGGCTTGCCTGAGCCGAGAGCAGATCACGCTCACTGCTGTGTAGAGATGGGAGTGGACATGATAGAGGCCATCTCGTGAGTCTGCATGTTTCCCGAATCAGAATTGCTCTTCTTTACTGTGTGAGATCTGACTTTTAATGAACCCGACTGCTCACACTGAACACAGACACTGTAAGAATAAAAAAGAAAAAGAAAAGAAAGGACAGAAATAACAGCCCTGGTTCCTGAGGCTATGCCGAGCTCATACTGTTCATACTGTAAAAGAGCTGACTCTCAGCCCGCAAGTCCGTTTACAGGATCCAGCAGCAAAAACGCTGTTCTTCTTAAAGCAAGAAAGGTAACGTCAAGGGCTTGTCCGTGATCGGCTAAACACTCAAGATAATAAAAGCATATCTTTCCTTTTGTACGTCACTGTTTTCTGTTGTGCCTCGTCAAGATGATGAAGGTTTCGACTTTGAGCGGCAAAATGCTATTATAGGAAAATAATCGAGGTACGAGGTGTCGAGGTGATGAGAGGCAACTCTGAACTTTGATTATTATTATTATTATTATTATTATTATTATTATTATTATTATTATTATTATTATTCGATTCCTGTAGTACCACAGCAATTTCGTATGAACATTTTTCAATGATTGCAATTTTTCATTTATTAATTAACATGTTGTACTTTGTATCCCTTTATATACTCAGAAAAAAAGAAACGTCCCTTTTGTATTTTAAAGGTCATTTTGTTAAATCTTTATCAGAAAGGGTTTAAACGATGTTTTTCATGCTTGTTCAGTGAACCATAAACAATTATTGCACATGCGCCTGTGGAACAATCCTTAAGACAATAACAGTTTACAGGCGGAAGGCGATTAAGGTCACAGTTACAATAACTTCGGACACTAAACAGATCTTTCTACTGACTCTGTAAAACACCAGAAGAAAGATGTGTAGGCTTCCTGCTCACCTGCGTGAACATGCCATAGGCCTGCTGCAGGGAGGCATGAGGACTGCAGATGTGTTCAGAGTAATAAACTGCAATGTCTGTAATGTAAGACACCTAAGACAGTGCTACAGGGAGACAAGAAGGACAGCTGATCGTCCCTGCAGTGGACAATTACATGTAACCATGCGTCCCTCCAGACGTGATCGATAACTTGCAAATGCCTTTGTGGAAGAGTGGAGTAATATCTCACAGCAAGAACTGACCGATCTGGTGCAGTCCATGAGGATGAGATGCACTGTAGTACTTAAAGCAGCTGGAGGACATCAGATACTGACTGTTATTTTTAATATTAACACTCCCCTCCCTTTGTTCAGGAACTCATTATTACATTTCTGTTCCTCAAATGCCTGTGAAATTTGTTCAGTTTATGTCTCAGATGTTTTTATGTTAATACAAATATTTACGCACGTTAAGAAATTTGCTGGAACTAAAAGCAGTCGAATGTGAGACGACGTTTCTTTTGTTGCTGAGTTACATTGCTGTGAAACAAGTTCACTTTCACTTTTGTTATAGCATCTATAAATAGTCATCCCTTCACCATCCTCTTTTTTCTCCTGACGTTAATAAGACAAAAATATGCAGCTTGTTGTGTTACCTCTCTCCTGAAGACTTTGCTGTGGTGGAAAACTTAAAGGAAAAAAGCGCTGACACTGAACGTTCATAATGAACCATAATAAGTAGTACAGTAGAGCCATGGGATCTCGTGGTCAAGATTATAACTATAACTATAATTCTAACTATTAGAACCATAATTACAATTAAGAATCATAACTGACAAAACTGTGGTACATTTTTGAACGGTTCAAGGGTTCTTTTCAGTTTGGAAAGGGGTTCTACAAAGAATCCGCCCAGACTAAATTTATCTAGGTATTGATAACAGCGTTTGATAACAGTAGTTACTATAAAGTGCCGTAGTAAGACTGTTTGAGACTGACGCAAAAATTATTGCATCTTAAAATGCATGGTGGTTCTTTAAAAGGTTCTCCGTAGATACATCAGTTTCAGCACTGGTACCATGTCACGAAGATATTCACTGGTTTCTGAAGTAAAAGACAGTTTATTTAATATGTACACTCCTGGGTAAAAATTAAAAATAAATTGCCAAGTAAAATATTAAGCTTTTAGTGGTCTTAACAGCAAATCACTGGTCAGGAAATTAGCACATATTAAACAAATATATAAAGTAACTATGGGATCACGTTCCCCTTTGATTTCTTTAAATGTTTAAACCTTGTGGGTGAACTTTCGGACAGAATTTTATTGTATTTTAATTGTCTACACCAAGACGTGTTAGTTTGAATTTTACATTAAATATTTGAATCATGAGCATTATTGTTTTACCGTTGCGTACAAGAAAACTACGTAAGTTGACTTTCCCGATTTCTAGTTTTTCCCCCGCAGAGTTCAACTGCAGCAAAAGTAAACGAGCAAATGGTGGCACACGAGGTCTCAGGAGTGCATTTGTTTAATTCTTTGTTTAATTTTCTGACCAATGATTTATTGTTAAGACCATTAACAGCTTAATATTTGGGCTTTTTTGGGCTTGGCCCATTTAAAAAACAACAAAATTTTTTGGCCAAGTGTGTACAGTGTTTACATTAACGGGCGGCTGTGGCTCAGGTGGTAGAGCGGGTTGTCCACTAATCGTAGGGTTGGCAGTTTGATTCCCGGTCCACATGACTCCACATGCCAAAATGTCCTTGGGCAAGACACTGAACCCCAAGTCATTCCCGATGGCAAGTTAGCGCCTTGCATGGCAGCTCTGCTACCATTGGTGTGTGAGTGTATGGCTTAATGAGACATAGTGTAAAGCACTATATAAGTGCAGACCATTTACGTTACACTATTAGAAGAAAGGGTTCTATAGATATTTTACAATTTTGGCCTTTTGAGGGGTTTGACTTGGAACGTGCTCTGAAAGGGAGAAACAGCTGTCCTGCAGTTCTACATACCATGTTTACATATTTCCCCAAAGGGACAAACCAAAGAACACTATAGGGTGCTAGATGGAACATAATGATTGACCTTTCTTTTACTGAAAGTGTACATATTGTAACTCTATTTATGAGCCTTATCAACAATGTATGTGCATATGCACTATGTGTGAAATCTGTGTGTGTGTGTGTGTGTGTGTGTGTGTGAGCAGTTTGGTGAGAGAAATCACCGGGGTCAACGTGAACATGCGGGTGGGGATCCACAGCGGGCGCGTGCACTGCGGGGTTCTGGGACTACGCAAGTGGCAGTTTGATGTCTGGTCCAATGACGTCACACTGGCCAACCAGATGGAGGCTGGAGGCAAAGCAGGGTGAGCGTGAGCACCACCCACCCACATCACACACACGCACACCATGTGGAGCTGTGCGATGGATTTCTAACAAACCCGCAGTGTCCGAAATTTACATCCATTCTTTATGTCACGCTCAATGATATCTGTAATAAAACTTCCACAGACGTATCCACATCACTAAAGCTACACTGCAGTATTTGAATGGAGACTACGAGGTGGAGCCGGGCTTTGGCGGAGAGAGGAACGCCTACCTCAAAGACAACAATATCGAGACCTTCCTGGTACTCGGCTGCAGCCAGAAAAGGGTCAGTTGTACACAAACACAACAGATATACCTAGACAGCGGGGTCCAAAAGTCTGTGACCACATTGAAAGTTATTTGGTGTTTGTGTGTGCATCATGTAGAAAGAAGAAAAAGCTATGATGGCTAAGCTGCAGCGCGCCAGAGCCAACTCTACTGATGGGTTAATGCCCCGCTGGGTGCCTGACAGATCCTTCTCCAGGACCAAAGACTCCAAAGTTTTCAGGCAGATGGTGAGTTCTGCACAGAACACAAATCCGCACACTCAGCACGGTCCTTCTGGTTTTGGAGTAATAGAAGAACGTATAAATGCATCAGCTTTACAGCAGTTCCAGCATTCTTGTTCTGTATTTTTTTTAAGGTTTCAAACACTATTCATGTAAATATTAGTAAACATAATTTTACTTTGACATTTTGGTCATTTTAAGTTCTAAGATACAGCGGGGGAATTAAGTATTGGACGCATCAACATTTCTTTCAGTAAATATATTTCCAATGAGGCTATTCACATGAAATTTTTAAGCCACTTTATTACACAGAACTTTATTTATGGACTTTAATGTTGTGAACTCTTTAAATTTCCGGATTTCCTGAATTAACTCTGATGTCTGGCGAAAATTTCATATGAATCGCGTCTTTGGAAATATATTTACTGGAAAAAATGTTGATGCGTCCAATACTTTCCCTACGTCTTCACCCCGCCTTTACCACCTTTCTGGTTCGCGAAGGGTGGTTTCATTCATTTTAAACAAATCACATGTAAGAAAACGACTTGGGTGATGTATTTCACACACATGAAGCAATGAGCAGCAACACATGAGCTACTAAAAATGAAAAAAAAAAAATTCTGCTTTGTCCGATATATCCGCAGTCAGACCAAATTACTTTAGCAGAAAAAAGGAAGTGGTAGCTTAGCAGTTAAGATGTTGGACTTCTGATCGGAAAGTTACGAGTTCAAAGCCGAGCACTGCCAAGCTACCACTGTTGGGCCCTTGAGCGAGGCCCTTAACCCTCAACTGCTCAGTTGTATAAATGAGATAATTATAAGTCGCTCTGGATAAGGGTGTCTGTCTGATGTAATGTAATGTAAAGAAAAGCCTTTCACTAAAGGGGAAAGGACACAGGAAGTAAAGGATGTATTTGTTTTCGGTAGCGGTTGCTTTTCTTTTCACGGCGATTTTTTAAAATAAAAAATGGTGATCTGTGTCCGATGTATTTTTTTAGACATGTAACGCAGTCACGTGACCCGTTCGACTCAAAACAAGCAAGATGGTGGACGATTTGTGCTGCAGTTGTTGTGCCTGTTATCCAGATTGATAGTGTTGTTAAAGGTTAATGTCACTCTGTGCAACTTTCAGATTGCGTTTTTAAATGTTTTTACGTTTTTACGCACACGCATGTATAGGGACGTAAGCGTTTTAAGTGTAGACGGAGAGCGTTTTAAAAAGGCAAATGCAGCTTTCAGATCTATCCAGATTAATGTGGATGTGAATGAATGAATGAATGAACACTGCTTTATGTCCCGTGTGCTTGCTCAAGCCTGCGTGAAGGTAAAAAACAAAACAACAATAGTGCATGGCCTGTTTATCGATCTTGTCTTCATATGGTATTCATTTACATCCTGTATATAGAGAACTACTTTCCTATTAGATTATAATATAGAGTAAAAGTATGAAACCGTGAGCGTTAAACACTGAACCCTGCTTGGAGCTGCCGCTCTGGGAGATAAATCTAATGAATCAAAATTGGCTCGTAAATCTCATCAGTACTATCTGTGTGTTACGTAAATCTGTAGGCTGGCCAACTAGGCTGCGTGTGTTTTTGATTTTCACTTTGTTTGCACTGTAACTCTAACTAATCCCTGTTTCCTGCTCATCCCCAGGGCATTGACGAAGCCTCAAGCAAAGACAAGTGAGTACTGCTGCTTTTCTTAGTGCTCCCTGTTGCAAGCAGTGGCTTAGATTACCGTACTGTCACTGAAGCCTCAGCGCTGAGCCGGCATGATATGAACATGCCCATGAAGGCTTATTTCCAATGAAGCCTTCCTTTGTGTGTCTTATTGGAATACCAAGCTGACTGCTATAAATAGTTAAACAGCTTTAGGACAGTGATTTTAGCCACACTGTGACATTCCTGTCATGCAGAGCGGGATCATTACTCGATCCCTCCCCACTGCCGAAGCATATTTGACAGCTCGGTCTAAATGAAACGCGTGTGCTCTACTTTGTAGCCGAAGTGCTCAGGAGGCCCTGAACCCAGAGGATGAGGTAGACGAGTTTTTGGGACGTGCCATCGATGCTCGCAGCATCGATCAGCTACGCAAGGACCACGTCAAAAAGTTCCTGCTCAGGTTTCAGACACCGATTCTGGAGAAAAAGGTCCATAAGAGAAGAATCTGCATGTAATTGAGACAGAAGATTTGCGCACGAGTGAAGGCTAACATGTTACCTTTGTGTCCTTAGTACTCTAAGAAGGTGGACGATCGATTCGGGGGTTATGTGGCCTGTACGCTGGTGGTGTTTTGCTTCATCTGCTTTATTCAGATCACCATTTTTCCACAGTATGTTGTTTCAGTACTATATTAAAACATATGTTGTATATTATTAGATATTTCAGATACAGACATAAGGTACTTGATATGTAATACAGTGTCTTGCATACACATTCACCATTTACCCTCAAATAACCTTTCACGCATTTTGTAGCGTTCCAGGAACTGGTGTATTATTACTTAAGAGCACATGACAGTTTAACTGCACACAGGCAAAGTCTGTTGGACTAATTATGTCACTTCTGATGGAAACTGGTTGTGCCAGAAATACAGTAATATAAATGCTTTATAGAAATAAGGTTTGAATACTGGTTTTTGTGTGTGTGTGTGTGTGTGTGTGTGTGTGTAAATTTATTGTTATTGACTTTCCTTCTACTGCAATATGTCATATATTCATGATATGGGGTGGGGGGTGAATACTTATGCAAAGCGCAAGCTGTAAGCTTTTATTTTTTAAGCCTTGGAGTGTAACACAATGTTTATATTTTCCTCTCACTTGTCACTTTTTTGCAGCACAACACTAATGCTTGGCATCTTCATCAGTGTCTTTATAATCCTTGCCAACATCCTCTTCGTATGTGCCATCTACTCCTGTATTAAGGTCAGAACAGTCACTCATTCAGGTTATCACTGTTTGATGAGTATAAATTTATTATGAATGAATGTCCCCTTGCAAGTATTTTATTCCTGTCCGTGTTGTTTTGTTTTAGCTCTTCCCTGTGGTCTTGCAATCAGTGTCAAAGAAGATAGTCGAGTCTCGCACTAACAGCACGTTTGTAGGAATCTTCACCATCCTGCTCGTGTACCTCTCAGCGTTTGCCAACATGGTGAGCAACTTCAGTCTGAAGTGAATGAGTGAATGCTGAAAAGTCATCTGCTGTTAAAAGTCAGCTGAGGTTCTTGTGTTCTCTATATATTTTGTTCTTTTTGTATGTCACTCTCAGCAGCCACTATAATAGGAACACTTATTATCCAATCAGTAGCTTTGTAGCAGCAATGTAGTGCATAAAATCATTATCATTATAATAAATAAATAAATAAATAGTGGTTAAGGCATTGAGTTACTGATCGGAAGGTCGGAGGTTCAAGCCCCTGCACTGCCAGGCTCTGGGTTACTGATCGGAAGGTCGCACTGCCAAGCTGCCACTTGAGCAAGGCCCTTAACCCTTTCTGTTCCATGGGTGCTGTATCATGGCTGACCCTGCGCTCTGACCCCAACCTCCTGCATGCTGGGGTATGCGAAGACAATAATTTTTCACTGTGCTGTAATGTATGTGTGACCAAAAAGACTCATTAAAATCATGCAGATACTGCTTAAGAGCTTCACACCAGTGAAAAACATCTCAGTGATTTTTGACCGTGCCTCGGTTGTTGGTAAGCTGTAACCTGGGGAAGTGGTAACTCAGTGGTTAAGATGTTGGACCACTGATTGGAAGGTCATGAGTTTGTACAATGCACAGAAATGTGTGAGGGAAAGAACCTTGGCGAGATTGAGGTCAGTGCTTGTAAATTGTGGTAGTTGCTTAAAGGTGTCTTCCGAGGGCTGTTGTCCATTAGTGTAATTGGTTAAACCTTTCATGTTACTTCCTGTTGTTGAGTTACATAATAAAAATTCGGAAGATATTCGTCTATGTAAAAAAAAACAACCCAAAGCAGTGAGGATAACGGCCGCCCTGCAAATAACCCCCCACGATCGGTCCTGAATACAGAGAGCGATTCCCTGGACTGCACCCAGTTTTGAGTCCGCTTTAATGAAAAGCACCTAACTCTTTCTGTACACAGACTCCGTTACAGTTAGCATTCAAGGACTCCTTCGTTTGTGGTGCACAGAATTCTTAATCTGCTGTCCATTAGCTGCTAGCTTGCAGCTATATATATATATATATGAGATTTTGTCCGCTGTGCACATGAGGATTTACGGAAGATTAAAGTTTGTATTAAGCAGTCATTTCTCTTTTATTTTTTGACATTTCATATTCAATAGTGATATGAGTTATGTGTCACTTTCCTCTGTGGTTTCATTATCACGGTATTGCATTAAAATACATTGCTGGAAGTTTAAAGGTTAACTTTATTCTGAGAAAGGTCATTAGTTGTTTCAGAACTGCACTGGAATTTTCCAGAGTGGTGCAAAGCACCCAATCATCAGCAGGTTGTGAGTATGAATGCCTCAGCAGCTTGTTTAAAATGACGCTGTCCAGTCAGAAGTTACATTTGTATTGTACTTTTGTGTCCTAATGTCATTTGTCTTATCTTTGTTATCTGTTATTCTTGTGTGTGTGTGTGTTTTTATTTTTTATAAATAAGTACATTAATGGACGAAATGACTTCTATGACCATTTTAGAGTTAGGAGTCAAACCCAAATGAATTATCAATCATTACACAGAGATTGTGAGTTCAAATCCCGATGATGCCACAGCCATTCATGGCTGGAAGCCCAAGAGAGCACACCTGGTTGTGCTTTCAGGCAGGGAGGGTTGGCATACTCTCTCTCCCCTGTCAATCACAGCGACACTAGCCAATCATGGGTGTCTTTGAGCTCATGTATGCTGAAGTGGTTGGAAATCGCTTTCCCACGTGTGCGTTACACCGCCCCCGACATTGCATAAGCAGCAGTTCGGAAGGATGCAGTCAGCTTGCTTCACATGCCTCAGAGGAAGCACATGATAGCCTTTGCCCTCTCTGGTTGGTAGCTGTCATGCGATAGGTTACAGCTGCCTGATGGGTGTGAATTGGCCATCACTAAATTAGGGAGAAGATTTTGGAAATCATTAGACCAGAGGTATTTAAACTGTGGGGTACGGATATGGGACTTCAGGGGTGGCACAGGTGAGGGGTGAGAAAATACCCCAAAATAAATATTTAACACGAATGTATCAGACCTGCATTTTAACATAGAAGTACAAGAACAGCAAAAAATATATGCCAAAAGGACAGTCTTGTTTTTGCCCTAATAAAAACGGCAAATGAGCCCCTCCCCCAACTCACATAATAATCTCTTGTCTTTGATTTGCTTGAAAGTGGCCCTTTTGCAAATGGAGGATATTTTGAGTTAATTCATTTGAAATAAACTCTAGATTCATCTTTTTGACTTGGCTAACATTACACAAATATGTAGATAACATCAGTTAAATATATTTATTAGGGATACCACCAAATTGTTGGCTGAAAATGTTTGCTTTTTTAAATGGGAAATGGGTCTCATGGAGAAAACGTTTACTTTAGACATGCACTATATGGCCAGAAGTTGGTGGACACCTGAGTATCTCATTCCAAAACCATGGGCATTAATATTGAGTTCCCCTTTGCTGCTATAACATCATCCACTCTTCTGGGAAGTCTTTCTACTATAGGGTTTCCCCACTATGCGGTGGGGTTGAGCTACAAGAGTACACAAGATTGGGCACTGGTGCTAGATGAGGAGGCCCGTGCACAGAACACCGTTCTAATTCATCCCAAAGGTGTTCAGTGCGGTTGAGGTCAGGGCTCTGTTCAGGCCACTCGAGTTCTTTCACTCCAACCTTGGCAGACCCTGTCTTCATGGAGCTCGCTTTGTGCACAGGTGCATTGTCATGCTGGAACAGGTTTGCGCCTCTTAGATCCAGTGAAGTGAAATTGTAATGCTACCGCATACAAAGACATTCTGGACAATTGTGTGCTTCAAACCTTGTAGCAACAATTTGCTAAAGAACCACGTGTCGTTGTGTGGGTCAGGTTTCCACAAACATATGGTCATATAGTGTATTAAGTCAAAAGAACGACATAGCACTTCAACTTTGTTTTCACAACAGAATTTCAGCTAACGCATAGCCAAATCAACAGTGAAATGTAAACATCCTGCATTTACTCGTGGCTAAAATTATACGTCTAGAATATCCTAGTGTTTTTGTAGCACCAATATGACTCAGTGGCTTTATCTGTTGGCTTATTTCTTGGCAGTTTACATGTGAGAAGGAGGATCTTGTTCAGTGTGTAGCAAAGGACCAGAACATCTCTGAGATCAACGTGACACTGTGTATTCTGAACAACCTGACCCGCATGGCAGACGACACACTCACACTCTGTGCCGGCCACAAAATACCATGTCCTTTCCCTGAGGTCAGTGTGTGGAAGCGCATGACTCCAGTGTCTGTTCCAGTGTCTTGCATTCATATCCACATATCAAGTCTGTGTATGTGTGTGTGTGTGTGTGTGTCAGTGTATCTGACTTGCCTGTTGTGTGTCCTGTCCAGTATTTCACCTACAGTGTGCTGCTGACTCTGCTGGCCTGCTCTGTCTTCCTGCACATCAGCAGTATAGGCAAGCTGGCATTAATGCTGCTCATTCAGCTCAGCTTCCTGCTGTTGGTCGAGTGGCCTCTCGTGGTGCTGTTCGATAACGCCGACCTGCTGGTGTCCGCCAACGCACTGTGAGTTCAACTCATCACACAGCTCGAAGCTTTGACGAACGAAACATTCTGACTAGGGATGCATCAGTTAAAGCATTTTTATGATAACGAGAAGAAGAATATAAGCACAATATTGGACCAGCGGGGGGTACGGTGGCTTAGTGGTTAGCACGTTTGCCTCACACCTCCAGGGTTGCATATTCTCCTCGTGCTTCAGGCGTTTCCTCTGTTGTACTCCGGTTTCCTTCCCCAGTCCAGAGACATGCTTTGTAGGCTGATTGCCATTTCCAAATTGTCCAGAGAGTGTGTGTTTGTAATTGTGCCCTGCGACGGTTCGGCACCCCATCCAGGGTGTCACCTGTCTTGTGCCCCGAATCCCCTGGGATAGGCTCCAGGATCCTCGTGACCCTGTGTAGGCTAAGGTACAAAAAAAATGGATGGATGGATCAGACCGACAGCCACGATACCACCATTGGTATTGATGCATCCCTAATTCAGACATTATGATCTAATGTATAAGTAAATGTATACAATCTATAACCCTTGCTAATGATCATGATCGGAACTAATTTGTTAAACGATTAGAGAACAATCGCTTCTTTCATTGTTATGCTCATATGACGTACTTTTATTTGACCTTCTATATAATTCTAAATACTTCTACTAAACACACTAATCTTCCTGGTGTAAGACCTTCAAGTGACTTTCTGCTTTAGTTCTTGTGAGTGTGTGTGTGTGTGTGTGCGTGCGTGTGTGCGTGTGCGTGCATGTGTACTTTGTGGGTCATACAGGTCACTAATGAGAATGTTTCTATTTTTATACACAGGTCTGGTTTCAATAAAACAGAGGCTTGGTAAGTTCATAACACAGACGCTGATTTTGTGCCCTTGTGAAATCTGGTTCAAAGTCTGAGTGAGTCGTGGACTGAGACTTTAACATTACTTGAAAAAAATTAAATACGGGCTTTCAAAATACTCTCGTCAGCTTTGTCATTATCTAATCCTTTTAGGAACTTTCTAAACCAGAATCCAAACATACAAAACTAAGCCTAACTCCGGTGATTACAAAGATACTGCACTATTGTTATTGAGAGAAAAGTACATGACTAGATAAAGATTTCATCAAGAGCGGAACACGGAGTGATCTTATAGAGAGCCTGGAAAGAAAGAAAAAAACCTAATTAAAAATCTGTCTACTCTTTGCAACAAGCTTTTATCGAGTAGGTTACGCCATTTATACTGTTGCTTGATTTATTATTATTTTTTTAAATAAAAAAAACAAAGTCTGGCTTCTTAAATGGTGCAACAGAAACACGTTATTCCTGACTTCAGGAGATCGCCTCAGCCAACTATGGCCAATGCATGTCCACGAGAGCAATCATAACCAATCATGGGTGACAGTTTTCACTTTCCAGCATTAAAAAAAATAAATAAATTATTAGCTGGCTTCAAGTGTCCTGGCTGTTATAAAGGTAATTATTAGATGTTGGGCCTCATTTATCAAACTGGATATGAATGGATTTATTCATGAACCGTTCATGGGAGGGTTTACACAAGAAAGTTGGCATTCATTAAACCAAAAAAAATCCTGTAAGTTCAGAAATATGTTTGTATCCTACTCGTGCTCCTAAGCGTGAGAAGACTTTTAATGAATGTACACCGTCATTAATTGGCTTCAGATCATTTGTATGGATTACTGCACTTTTGTGTATGGATTATGATAGTTTATGCATTTCAGCTACACACAAATGAAATGCAACTTTTGTGAAAGCCAGTTGTTTCATATTAATGCCATTGACTTAAGAAATATTAAATATGGAAAAAAAAACATTAAAGAAAAATTTTGTGCCAAAATTTTTGAACGTAAATTTTAAATAAATGAACAAAAATGCACAATGAGGAAAAAAAGAGAAAAACACACAGTTTTCTAAGCTTCCTTTTCGCTAATCATGGTTTATGAATGCATAGCCAGTGAGAGTAAATCACAGTTAAGCCCCGCCCACAAGTGAGTTTTGTTCCAGAATGACAAACGGTCTGTAAACGAGAGTTTTATTGGCATAACATGTGAGTCAAAAGAGCATTCACTTCTACCTAAAGTATGTATTTTGTGCTGTGTTCTCATCATTTCAGCGCTGTGAGCTTTGCCTTTTCTAGAGTTTTGTGGGCGTTACCAAATGCAAATTGTCAATCTGGTCGAAATATTTTGTTCGAGGTGCACGGTGGCTTAGTGGTTAGCACGTTCGCCTCACACCTCCAGAGTTTCCGGGGTTCGAGTCCCGCCAGGGTCCTGTGTGTGTGGAGTTTGCATGTTCTCCCCGTGCTGCGGGGGTTTCCTCCCCCAGTCCAAAGACATGCATGGTAGGCTGATTGGCATTTCTAAAGTGTATGTAGTATATGAGTGTGTATGTGATTGTGCCCTGCGATGGACTGGCACCTTGTCCAGGGTGTACCCTGCCTTGTGCCTGATGCTCCCTGGGATAGGCTCCAGGTTCCCCTGTGACCCTGAAAAGGAGTAAACGGTAGAAGATGGATGGATAGATATTTTGTTCGACTTGGCTTATGCAAATTTACACACACCTTTATTAAAAGTTGAATTTGATAAGTGAGGCCCGTTGTTTGTGTCACATTCGCATTTTGCACTCATATTGTTTTGATCATTACATGACCATTTTTGTTGTTAATAATGAATGAAACCAACAACACAGTAAATATCATTGTCTATTACTGTACATTTGGGATCGTATCACCAACCCTATCTGCCTTTCTGTCCCTGCAGCCCTGAGACTTTGAATAAGGTGCCGCTGAAGATGATGACTCCAGTAATCCTTACCGTATTTGTGCTGGCGCTGTATCTGCACGCACAGCAGGTCGAATCCACCGCACGCCTCGACTTCCTGTGGAAACTGCAGGTGCAACTCCCTGTGCTCATGCCACTGAGAATTAGCCTTTCCTGTAAAGTATGAAATTGCCAGTTGAACAGATTACATAACAGGGTTCTGTGCCTGAGGCTTCGTTTATATTTGTGTTCGTGAGTCATTTTTGTCACCGAGCTGTAATTTGAGTATACAGAATGACTGAATGGAAAGTAAAAGATCGTTAAATTGTATAGTCACGCGAGATTAAGGTAGCGATGTAGTCACGTCTTTCAGTGAAACTGACACGTTTGTGAGCAAAGCATGCGTGAAGTCAGCCGATATAAAGTTCTAAAGGAGAACTTGCTGTATTTGGAAGGAGACATGCTAAGGGTGCTTGAATATATGGAGTGTTTATTCTGCGTGTTTACCCTCTCCGTGCGGCTTGTTTAGGCAGGTGAGAACACAGCAGTCCCACTCGGGCGTGACCGTTCCAAGAGCATCTGAGAAAGGTGTCCTTGGTGCACTTCCAAGCGAACTCTACTGAGGTTCATTTGCTTTGAACATGGGAACTGAGTGTTTAGACTGATACAGTACTACTCTTAGTCCCTGACCTAGTGAATGAGTATGAACATGTTTTTGAGACAACGAGGCACACGTATAAGTCGCTCTGGATACGGGTGTCTGCGGAATGCCATAAAAAGTTGAAGTTATAACCGAGCACAGAGTAGCAGAGTGCCCTAGTAACATTGCCTACTTATTTATTTCTTTTGTCCTCTGCCCCCAGGCTACAGAAGAGAAAGAGGAGATGGAGGAGCTGCAAGCCTATAACCGCCGTCTCCTTCATAACATCCTGCCGAAAGATGTGGCTGCCCACTTCCTGGCCCGAGAGCGCCGTAACGACGAGCTTTACTACCAGTCATGTGAGTGCGTGGCTGTGATGTTTGCCTCCATCAGTAACTTCTCCGAGTTCTACACAGAGCTCGAGGCCAATAACGAGGGCGTGGAGTGCTTGAGACTGCTCAACGAGATCATCGCCGACTTTGATGAGGTAAGAAAGCGAAAGGCGGACACCGCGGTTAGTCACAGTGATGCAAAAAAAAAAAAAAAGGCTAGGTTCGATGCCATTTTATGAGTTTCACGCGTCTGGCTTTTAATGTTCACTCTAATCCCTGTACTTAAATTATGTAATGTTCATGGTTCAATGGTCTCAATGATGATTAAGTGACCTGTAACGTCCTCAGATCATCAGTGAGGATCAGTTCAAGCAGCTAGAGAAGATCAAAACGATAGGAAGCACGTACATGGCAGCGTCGGGCCTGAACGACTCGACATTCGACAGAGAAGGCCGCTCACACATCTTGGCACTAGCTGACTACGCCATGAGGCTACGAGAGCAGATGAAGTACATCAACGAGCACTCGTTCAACAACTTCCAAATGAAGATCGGTCAGTAAATTATCATCCCGATTACAGTAACTTCTGCACATCATATTAAATCCATTTTGCTATTTTTATCATTATAACTTCCCATATACTAGGGCTTTGACTTTGACTTGCAACAGGACAAAATAACAGTGAGTATATGTGTGTGTGTGTGTGTGTGTTTTCCACAGGGCTAAACATAGGGCCTGTGGTAGCTGGAGTGATCGGAGCTAGAAAGCCGCAGTATGACATCTGGGGAAACACGGTCAACGTGGCGAGTCGCATGGACAGTACGGGAGTACCCGATCGCATCCAGGTGCCAGCTTAACAACAATAACCTGTCTGTACACACATTCATGCAATTACGCATATTTCATATTGCAACAGCACAGTGTATAAAATTATGCAGATGCAGGTCAGGCGCTTCAGTTAATGGTCACATGATCAAACATCAGAATGTCCAGATTACAGATTGTCATTTGAGGAATCTGAGGCTAAGTGCTGACATGCTCACTGAAACTGGACAGTTGAAGATTGCATATCATCCAAAAGACCATGTTTATCCAATCACTACCTGTCCAGTTTCAGTGATCATGTGCCCACTGTAGCCTCAGATTCTTGTTCTCGACTGAAATGAGTGGAACCCAGTGTGGTCTTCTGCTGTTGTAGATCATCCACCTCAAGTGGATTCGATGTGTTGTATGTTCTAAGATGCTTTTCTGCACACGATGATTGTAAGGAGTGGTTATTTGAGTTACTGTTGTGTGGGAAAATGCCAGCAGGTCAGCAGATTCTGAAATTCTCAACACTCTGAGATCACATTTTCCCCCATTCTGATGTTGGATGTGAACATAAACTAAAGCTCTTGCTCTGTATGTACATGATTTTACGCATTGTGCTGCTGCTAAGTGATTGGAAAAATCAGATAATTGCTCGAAAGAGCAGGTGTTCCTATTAAAGTGATCAGTGAGTATATATAAAATGACAGATGAGCCAGATAACAAATGATAGTGGTGCAAGTGTTTCAAACTTTCTAATATTGACTGTCCCCTTGGAAGCCCCGCCCCCCTTCCCCAATCTCACATTAGTCGTGACGTGACCAGTCAGTCCCTCTGACTGAAATTAACGCAAAATCAAGGAAACTCCACAGTATTCGCAGGAGCTTCCAATTTTTTCAAATTACCTCCGATTTTACACAGATCTGGGCCAAGACGAGTCATGTGACATGATCAGAACACACATTCAGCCAAAGACCTCTTCGATTCACGTGCGTCAAACATGAGTACAGCTAAAAGCTCTCATTTACAAAAAAAACATCACTGCGAAAGACTGTGCGAAACTATTTTGTTCAATTGCAATTTCACCGATCGAAGTAGTTTTCCTCAAAAAAAAGCACAAAATAGTCCGCGAATTGCACCGAAAAATGTAGAAAAAAGCCGCAGCAAAATCGACAATTTTTGGCCGCAACGATCACACAAAAACTCAGCGAAATCCTGTATGGACTGATCAGTGCTCTTGTCTCGACTCAGTTTTCCTTTCCAAATCCAACAATGTACTGTATGTTTAACTTACAGTGCTGTGAAAAAGTATTTGCCCCATCCTGATTGCTTCTGCTTTTGTGTATCTCATACTAAATAGCTTTAGATCTTCAAAGGAAATACAACATAAAACAAAGGCAACTTGAGTAAACACATAATACAGTTTTTATTTATTTATTCATTTATTTTCATTGAAGCAAAAAAAGTCATCCAACACCTATCACCAATGTGAAAAATTAATTGCCCCCTTACACTTTAAATCTGACTGTGCCAGCTTTAGCAGCAATAACTGCAACCACTTCTGATAACTGGAGATCAGTCTTTCACTTACTTCTTGGACTAGCATTTACTCCTATGCTTTGGATCATTGTCTTGCTGCATAATATAGTTGATGTTGAGTTTCAACTTTTGGACTGAAGACCGGACATTCTCCTTTAAGATTTTCTGGTAGAGAGCAGTTCATGTTTCCCTCAATTATTGCAAGTTGCCCAGGCCCTGAAGCAGCAAAGCATATCCACACCATCACACTTCCACCACCGTGCTTGATTTCAGGTCTGATGTTCTTTTTGTGGAATTCTGTGTTTGGTTTACACCAGATGTAACAGGATCCCTGTCTTCCAAACAGTTCCACTTTCAACTCATCAGTTCACAGAACATTCTCCCTAAAAGTTTATGGCAAAAAATGTGCGTAAAATTCAGATGAGCCTTAATGTTCTTCTGGGTTAGCAGTGGTTTTCACCTCGCCACTCTTACACGGTTGCCTTTTTCCCCCCAGTGTCTTTCTGATAGTGGAGTCATGAACAGTGACCTTTCTTGATGCGAGAGAGGCCTGTAGGTCATTTGATGTTGTTCTTGGCTCTTTTGTGACTTCCTGGATGAGTCGGTGCTGTGCTCTTGGAGGAATTTTAGAAGGTCAGTCTTTTCTGAGAAGGTTCCGTAATGTGCCGGGTTTTTTCCATTTGGAAATAACGCCTCTCGCAGTTTTTCTTTTGAGTCCCAGAGACTTCCCAGACTGATGTATTTCACCTTCTTCCTCGTCATTTCTGGAACTTTGTGATAGTGTGTTACTGGGTAAGACCTTTAACCAACTTCATGCTGTTGAAAAAGTTCTATTTAAGTGTTGATTTGATTGAACAGGGTTTGCAGTAATCAGGCCTGGTTGTGTCTAGTCCAGCTGAACCCCATTATGAATGGGGATTTGGGGAATTAGTAACTACTGGACGAATATATTTTCACACAGTATTGGATAACATTTTTTTTTTTTTTTTTGATTCAATAAATAGCATTATCATTTAAAAACTGTATTTCGTGTTTACTCAGGTTGCCTTTATTTTAATTTCTAAAACAATTTATTCTGAGAGACACAAAAACAGAAGAAATCAGGAAATACTTTTTCACAGCACTGTAGCTAACATCACACAAGTATGTAGTTAACATCAGCTAACTGTATTTATTAGGGACACAATGAAATTTCATCCACTTTCAAGTTTTGGCTGAAAACCAGATTAAACAGGCCTACAAGTGTTAAACCTAACTCTCTACGCATACTTCTAATGTTAATGATTATTAGAAAGTGATTAAAAGCAGTGTTCGCTCTCCTGCGCAGCACAGACGTGTTCAAACAACTTGAGCGCAGAAGATCAGCATTCCCTCCTCACACATCACATAAACGAAGACAAGTCCGTTATGATTAGTTTTTCATTTTTTCCCTTTTAACCCACTAACCTAACCATAGTTAACACCACTGACAGCATATTTGTGTGGTATGACCTTGAAGATCACATGTCTGCCATTGTTTCCTCAGTTGGTGGGAAATTCCCCTGCATTTGTAAGTCGGACTTGATTCACACCTGTGTTGTCATGACTGATGTTTTATACACATCATTTGAAGTTTTTCTACCACCACAATCCAGTCATTCGGCTTTATTACTAACAGGCAATTCCAAATCTGGTTAACTGACAACCTTAAATACGCAAGCCATAAAATTGATAAATGCAGCATGCACTGCCATCTGCTGTACTCCAAGTGCAATTGCAACGTGGCATCATTTCAGGAAAAACTCGGATTAAAATCCACACATGTCTAATAATCTTTTGTTCTCTCAGGTGACCACTGATCTGTACCACGTGTTAGCCAGTAAAGGCTACCAGCTGGAGTGCCGCGGCCTTGTCAAAGTCAAGGGGAAAGGGGACATGACCACTTACTTTCTCAACAGTGGCCCTTCTAGCAGTTAACACTGACCACACGCCTCCGGTTGCACTGAATTGAACAGAGATGAAACTCTGAATGGAACGTCAAGCGCACTTTTTTTTTTTTTCCAGTTTGGAGTATAACCACTGAAGGGCTCGCAGCTGAGCCACGTAACGGAGGTGTTGAATACATGCACACACTGAGAATATGTTCTCATTCTTAGCTGCTCTCACAGACTGTCTGATCGAGTGAGCTGTCTAAGAGCCGTGGCCTTAGATGGAAACCAGAAGGATTGCATTGAAATTTTTTTGTTTTTTTGGTTTTTCAAAAATCAGCCGATTTTTAAAGAAACACTTTAATGACGAAAAAAAAAAAATGCACAAATACACATATATGCAAGGATGAAGTAAGAATGCAGATGACCAAAGAACAAAAAATGTTTGATATAGGAACACTACATATGTTTCATATGTCTGAACAATTGCCAGTTGACAGATTGACTGATTTTTTTTTTTTTAATGATTGTCAACATGACCACAAATTTTGTTCTCTGATGCAATTAAGGCTCTCTCTTGCCATGTACAATGAAGGCTTCAGACACCAGAGAGGGATTTGAACTAACTTTTATTCATGGCTTATTGGTACATTTTTATAGTGTTTTTGGGGGACTCTGGGAACCATGAAGTAAAGAAACTGTATGAAGGACAAACATTGACATTGGGCATGGGAAATGTATTTTATTGTTTATGTTGTCGTAAGTTAAATGTGTGTGTGTGTATGTGTGAGATAGAGTGAGTGAGGTTGTGTGAATCCATTGTCATCTTTAAAGGGCATAACTTGTCACTGTGAGATTTATATAATCTATGTGCAATTACTTTATTGCCAAATCGACTGCTCCCAGGCATGTCTGACTTTCGTTATCGATATTTCTTTCTCTGTTCATTCCTCGTAAACGAATTCATTTCCTTAGTTTGATTCCAATCCCCTGTTAACGTCTAAAAGAAATAGCTAGCAGAGATGTTGCCACAGTGCTGTTTTTAATGCTTAATACACTCACCGTATTTTGACCCTTCTGATAAAAAATGTTTCAGTCTACACGCAGGGGTGTCAAACTCATTTTAGGTAATTACACTCAGTCCAATGTCAAGTGACCAAAAAACAAACAAACAAACAAACAACAACAACACAGTGACCAATAACACGTCAACTCCTCTGAAATGTGTTCATGTATTTAAATGTGTATTTATCTGTAAGGTACGTTCTGAACGCACGGATGGATCGAACGGACAGTCACGTATCACGTACAAAACAAATGAACACACCGCAGTTCATTACCTAGAAATATCGTACAAATTATGATTTTACCATACAGTGTGTTGCATAAGTATTCACCCGTCCCCCGTAACCCCTCCCTCCTTTCCACATTTTGTCGTATTACAGCTTGGAGCTGAAATGGACCTAATTGGAATTGTATGTCAAAATCTTTGATTACTAATGAAGAATTTTATTAGCACATTTTGTCACAGTTTATGGACCCAAGTTTTACAATTCTACAATGTGTGATAGTGTAAAACCGCCAGTGTGTAAAACAGTGTGTCTGTCAAACGTACACCGATTTACGCAGCTTTCTAAAGCTCTACAGGCTGACACGTATTGAAAGGATTATAGAACATAACATTGGAAAACACACCAGTCTGGTTATCTCTAAAAAAAAAAAAAAAAAAGTGTTGCTATCAGGACAAACTGTTCCCGCTTTGCCATTATCACCCAATAGCAATACACACAAATCTGACACTGACATCAGGTATCAGTCTGACACTGTACTCCTACTCGTAAATGTTATGTCAAACAAACCCAACACTAACTTGCCGCAACATTAAAAAAATGGTGGGGGGAAAAAAGGAAGTCCTTTGACAATTTAATGGCAACAATAAACTATCCGAACTCACTGACTGTTCCTTGTTAGTTCTATGTTGTTTAAGTATCACAGGTCATATTTTACTGAAACATACTGAAATTTTTATGTTCCGTTTGAACTCAGTGATAGTGTTGTTTGATTTTGTTAAAAAAAAAAAAAAACAATGATGAAAAAAATAAACACACTGTCTTCAGTATCAGTGATCTCTCAATTACTAGAACAGTGAGCACAATCGTGCCAGCGCGATATGCGTTTGTAATAAATAGCATTATAAATACAGGGTGTTCCAGAAGTCTCCTTACATAGGGGAAATGAACACTTTTTAGCAAAATGTTCATACTTAATTTATATTATATATATATATATATATATATATATAGTTTTTTTTTATCAGATAGCCTTTAAGAACGCCTTTGACAAAAGAAGAACGTATCAAAATGATTCTCATGGCTGGATCAGGAAGCTGTCGCAAGGTTGCGATGGATTTCAACATTAAAACTGTCAAACACGACACTGTTACCAAACTTATTAACAAATTCAAAAAGACTGGAAGTGTTGCAGTCGGCGAAGGCACAACCGTCGTGGTGTTGGCAAACATAGTCCCCTATAAATGGAGACTTTTTGGACACTCTGTAGAAAAACTATTATTAAAAAGTAGTTCATGAGGCCCATTCTTCTCCTTCTCATATTTGCATTACTATGAAAATGTAGCATCTTTTTTTTTCACCTGATCTCTTATAAAGTTAAAATATTCCAAATTAAATCCCATTGTAAAGAATTTAAGATGTTTATTTCCTAATATTTTGCACTGTTATTTTTCCCAATCATGGTTTTCTATGTATTCATTCATTCTTTTTCAGTTTTTTTATTAATGGTATTGTAAATGGTATGATTTCTATACAGACCAGACTGATCCCAGCTTCATTCATTCATTTAGTCATTAATATTCAGTAAGGGTTTATCCTGGTCAGAGTCGAGGTGTATCCAGAGCCTATCACCGGCCTATTACATTTCACACACACACTTTCACACCTAGGGGCAATTTAGTCTAGGCAATCCACCTACCAGCATGTGTTTGGGAGGTGGGAGGAACCTGGAGAACCTGGAGGAAACCTACAAGGAAACAGGGAGAACAGCCAGTAAACTGAGATCAGGATCGAGTCTGTGCTCCTGGAATGTTAAAATGACAATGCTACCCACTGCACCACCACGCCATGTGGGGTGCAATTAGTGATTGTAAGAACCTAAGATCTAATATCTATAACAGCATCTACAGTATAAAGCTGGAGGTGGAATGTCTAAAATATGGCATAGGGTTTGACTTTACATTAAAGTTCAAATGAATGCTTAGTTAACTGTTATGGTTGGTATTCACTAAAACATCCACGGTTGGATAGAATAAAAAGTATTGATAGTGGAATATTGAAAATATTAGTATTAGACAGCAGCCTAGATTTCATTTTATTTTTGCAGGATATTCTGCATAACCTGCCTCATCAGTATGCATGAAAACAGGTTTGACTTGTTTCGCAGTAGAACAACCTCCAAGAACAAACATGTTCAATATTTTGTGATACTTGATGTTCAGGAAGCAGTTTTCCTTTTACTAGTGCCTTTTACTCCATATGTACACTAATACGGTAACCATAAGTAAGCATGTAGTGATATATTTGCAATATGCTCGACTCCGATTAGTCGTTTATTTCAATGTGTGCCTTCTTCCCATTCATTATGTAGTAGGCCTTTTTATTTTTCATTTTTAAATTGCCTCTTGCTTTCATGTTACAACATATTATTAATAATGCGTTTTCTGTCCCTGATTGTTGTTGGAATAAAAGGTAAGTGATTGTGTTTAAATGCATGGGTCTTGCTGCTATTTAAATCCTCTGGCCCCTTCTATTTTGTAGTATTTCTACTACAAAAAAATCTGGCAACCTTGGAGGCATGAACTACATGCAGGTGATTTGCATAATCTGAATGGCAAGTCCAGAAAACCGACTTGCATGTGCATAACTAGATATTGACATATGAAGTACAGAAAAGGAAGTGTTCATAATACATGCTAATAATCTATTTGTATTTTGTAGTGGAAGTATGTGGTAAAGAAGGGAAGGTTGTTGAAGGAGTTGGTAATGATAGAGGAAGTAGGGATGAAATGATAGCAGGCCTAAATAGGGCCAGAGAGAGAGAGAGAAAGAGAGATCTATACTGAAATGCTAGAAGAGAGGTTGAACAAAGTTTTTAACTCAAGGATCTCTGCAGAACAATGGAAATCATAGTCAATGTGGAACATTAAAAGCATAGCCATTGTTCAGAGATCAGGAAATGCCCCCAGGGCTCTGAAAGAGTATGGAATAAAAGTATGCGTGAGGCAGACCTTCTAATTTTCTAGTATTTTAACATTTGACTGAAAACACCAACATGTACACGGTACTGATCCTATATCAGCTCAGAAATACACTATACTTTCTAACAGAAAACAGTTTCTTACTTATCTCCTCCCAGAACTCCAAACACCACCACCTTGGAATTTTGTATGCCAACAGAATTAATATAATGAATCTACAAGTAAGATGAAACATCAGTGTATTTAAGGTAAAATTGGTAACACTGTAGTTTGTCAAACTCACCCCAGACTGTGCCAGCTCTACTTCAAAACTTTCATTGGCAGGAGTCTGAACCAACTTCAGTGGGTGGTCATACACCATGGAGAGTTCAGGCAGGCTCTAAAAGAGGGAGAAGTTTTCACATCATCTGAAAGTAAAAGGTTTTAGATCACAGTGATTCTATACCTGTGTTTTGGATCATGGTTTTCTTACCTCTGCATTTAAAGCTACCAGTTGACCTAAAATCGTTCTCATAGTTACACTGGCATAATTACTGGACTGTTGATCAGTCAATGGTCTACAGAAACAGCAATCAAAGAGGTATCAGAAAATTAACCAATGGAGAGATATAACAAATTAAGACACAACATATTTGGTAACTTTCAGTGAAGGCATGAGTCAGCTGAATCACAGGAAAGTTGTCAATCCACTGTGTAAACAGTAAGTAGACTAACATTAGTCACTACCTTAATACCCATTAATCTCGCTTCCTCACTATCAATTAAGCTCACTACGTCACCATCTATTAAACTGGCTACCTCACTACCTATTAAACTTGTTACCTCACTAGGTATTAAACTCTCTATCTCACTATCAATTAAACTCACTACGTATTAAACTCAGTATCAATTAAACTTTCCACCTCACTATCAATTAAACTCGATAACTCACTATCTATTAAGCTTGCTACCTGTGATCACACTACCCATGTGATCAGATTTTCCTTATAACATGTACTGTGATATAGTCCTGTCCAATCTTTAGGAAATATTCTGAAATAAAATGTTGGCTCTTTCACTCATTCCTGAAGGAGACTAATATATTAACCAAATGGTTTTAACTGCTTAATCGAAATGAATTGTTTTAGTGCTGACTGTTTACATCCTCGATCATCTTCCTCCACTCTCGACCTGCAAACCTGTAGGCCAGGGGTTCCCAAACTTTTCCAGGGCAAGGCCCCCCAAATGGCTTAAACATATGACTGAGGCCCCCCTTTTGCAAGATGTCTTTAAAACACATTAAAAATACAGACTTTTGAATATATCCCCCCTTTTTTATTATTATTAATAGTTACATCTTATATCTTTATATTACATTAAATTAGGAATTGATTGTGTGTGTGTGTGTGTGTGTGTGTGTGTGTGTGTGTGTGTGTGTGTGTGTGTGTGTGTGTGTGTGTGTGTGTGTGTGTGTGTATGTGTGTGTGGTTGTCTAAGAGTGAGAATTGATTTTTTACACCAAATTGTTGAGGGCCCCGGGCGCCCCCTGGTGGCCCGCTACTAAATCTCAGTCCCTACAGGATTTGGGAAAAATATCTATATATATTGTAATTGTTTGAGGCCCCCCCAAAAAAGCTTAATTTCGCTGCGGCTTCTTTCAAAATTTGTGATGCAACTTGCAGAGTTTTTTTTTATACTTTTATTTCTTTCCTTCAAAAACTATTTGAATGGGCGAAACTGAAAACACAATAGTTTTGCACGGTCTTTCACAGTGATGAGACCTTTTAGCTGTTCTCATGTTGGACGCACGTGAAGCGAAGAGGGCTTTGACGGAATTGTGATGATGTCACGTGATGCGCTTTGAACATTTTTTTTAAATCGCATGCCCCTCCTAATATTGTGGAGTTTGCTTGATTTTGCGTGAATTTTTGCGATTGCAAAATCCTGGAGGGACGGATAATAAACTCCTGCAGTGGCAGTCCGTTGTCCTTCAGGGCCACCGTAATTCAGTCACATCACAGATGGGAATTTTCAGCCCAATGAGGATGGTCCTGAGCTGAATTAATTTATTGTTGTGTTTGTCTACCTCTGCTGGTCAGACTGAAAATCACCCACTAAAACGCCTATATTGGAAATCGATGCGGGCGGCTACAGCAAGCCAGTGGAGGGAGATGAAGAGGGGTGTGACATGGGTTCTCTTGGGTTGGTTGAAGACGAGGTGTGCTGCTGCATTCTGGATCAATTGAATGGGTTTGATGGAGCTGGCCGGGAGGCCCAAGAGTAGAGAGTTGCAGTAGTCCAGTTTTGAGATAACTAGAGCCTGGACTATTAGCTGTGTAGCCTGTTCGGTGAGGTAGGGTCTGATTTCCTTGATGTTGATAGGATGAACCTACAGGACCATGCAGTTGTTGAGATGTGGTCTGTAAAGGTCAAGCTCTCATCAAGAATCACCCCAAGGTTCCTGGCCATCCTGGTTGGCTTGAGCGTGGTTGAGCCGAGCTGTACAGCGAGGTTGTGGTTGATTGAGGGACAGGTTGGGATGACGAGAAGCTCAGATATTGACCGGTCGAGCCTAAGGTGGTGTTCCCTCATCCAGACCGAGATGCCCGACAGGCAAGCAGAGATACGTGCAGTGAGTGCAAATACGTGCAAACATTTATTCATTTTTTCCGAGAGGGGGCGCTAAATCCGTGGTCATGGACTTGTAAATCGTACAGAATCAAGCGTAAGTGCATGACGCATTTCTTGCATTGTTTTATGCACGTTTAATTAAAGTAAGAGAACTGAACAACTTCGCGTTATGGCTCTGAGCCGAGCGCTCCGCTATAACGGTGTTGAATGAATGAATGAATCATGAATCGGTTAAACGCACATAAGCAGATGGGCAAAATCCACAGAACTCTGTGGATGGTGACATTCGATTCAATTGCCTATGACGTCACAACTTGTAGAACTAGTACAAATAGCGCTCATGCACTTGATTCCTTGTGTGATAAAGCAGCTAATGGACCGAGATGTTCAGGATCTATAACTACATTGTTTCCTCAGCTCAGTATTAAAGGACGCTTAATTGCTACTGATCAAGGACTAAGGAAGCGCCCTGCTAAAAGTACATGGTACAAAATACAGACTGATAAGTCTGAAAGTACGGGTCAACCTCCCGTCCGCACTTCAGACAAGATATTTGAAAGAACATCCTCAGAATGTTTCCAGAAGACAGAACAAGCTGTATTGAGTGGTAATCAAGGGAGCCAGAGTGATGGGGTAGAACAGATTTCTACTTTTCCGTACAATAGGGGCAATGACCCCTGTACCATTCGCTGTCTGATCAAAACTATTTTAAATTTGGTCAACGTTACAAAAATGAACCAAACGCTGATCAGGGAAAAAACTGAGATGAGCACCAGTCACCAGAGGAGGACTGAAAAAACAGTGCTCTCCAGCTGGAGTAATGAGCAACAGGAAACGTCTGGACTGGAGTTCAATTTGAAGAAAAATACAATCAGAGGACTAAATGAGATACACCAACAGAGGGAGACTGAAAAGCTGAAGATGACCAATTTTACTCAGGGTCGACAGTCAATCAGAGGAAAATACATGATGATCTCTCGTCACCCGAAGAGGTTTGGAAAGCACGAGCTTTCCAGTTGTATTTTCAAGGAGCGCGGGGATGTAAGCTCCTCTAAGACAGTGGTTTTCAAAGTGGGGGCCGCCAGGGGGCGCCCGGGGGCCTCAACAATTTGGTGTGAAAAATGAATTCTCACTCTCAGACAACCACACACACACACACACACACACACACACACACACACACAATGAATTCCTAATGTAATGTAATGTAAAGATGTAAGATGTATTTATTTAAAAAAAAAGTGGGATATATTCAGAAGTCTGTATTTTTAATGTGTTTTAAAGACATCTTGCAAAAGGGGGCCTCAGTCATATGTTAATGCCATTTGGGGGGCCTTGCCCTGGAAAAGTTTGGGGAACCCCTGCTCTAAGACACATCTTGCACCTTTGAACTCTACTTTGATAAAAAAACAAAAAAAAAAAAAAACAACAACAACAGCGTGCCGAATGTCATTGATAGGACGAAATGAGCAATACATTGGTCTCAGTAAGAGGACTAAAATGCCACAGATCCATCCATCCATCAATCTTCTACCGCATACTCCTTCTTCAGGGTCGCGGATGCCACAGATCTCCAACTCTGATTTTAAGAAGCAGCAGGACATTAGCTCATCTGAAGCACATCTTTCACCTTTGGTTGAAGCTCCGGTCAGTCTGGTCAAAAATACATCAAATGGTCTAAAGTCGTTCAAAGGACCAACTGAGCTAAAAACTGGCCACCAGAGAACTGAAAAGAGAGGGCTCTCCAGCTGTACTTTCAAGGAGCGCTGGGACGTTCCACCTTTGATTGGAACTTCAATCAATTTGATCAAAAATACAACAGCGTGCCGAATGTCTCTAATAGAACAAAATGAGCAATACATTGGTCTCCATAACAAGAGGGGCCTCATGCTGAAAAAGACTGAGAACCACTGGACTAGGGCAATGTAAACAAAACAAATAGGTAATTAAACAAAAGTCAACTTTAAATAAAGAGTGAACTTTAAAAGAAAAGAAGCCAACTTCATGTGTTTTTTTTCATCCTATACAGCCTCTCCAACAGGGCTTTTAGACTGACAAGGGAACCAGTATGAAGATGTATGCATTGATAGATATTTCAAAGCGCTTCTGTAAGTCACTTTGTATAAAGAGTCACAATTAAAGAAAAAAAAAAGTCCAATTTAAATAAAGCAATTACAATTTAAATGTCAAGTGTCAACTTCAAATAAACAGTTAACCTTAAAAAAATGAAGTCAATGTAAAAAAAAAAGCTCAATTTAAATAGAGTTAACTTTAAGTATGAGCCAAAATGTTCCTCCCACAGCCCAAAGACATGTACCATAGACTGATTGAGAGAGAGAGAGATATATAGATATATATATATATATATATATATATATATATATATATAATTAAAGAAATAGTCTGTAGTGTGTGAATGTGTGTGTGTGTGTGTGTGTGTGTGTGTGTGTGTGTGTGTGTGTGTGATTATGCCCTGTGATGGGTTGCTACCCTATCTAGTGTCCCCCTGGCCTTATACCCTGTGTTCCCTGGGATAGGCTCCAGGTTTCCCCGTGACCCTGAAAAGGAGAAGTGGTATAGAAGATGGATGGATGGACGAGGCAGGACAGTAACACCGCGTGTTACGCGAAACTTCCGAGGCAGGACCGTAAAACCCCGTCTATACGCGCAACACCGCGGCAGGACCGTAAAACCGCGTGTATAGGTGCATTTCCGCGGCAGGACCGTAAAACCGCGTGTATACGCGCACTTCCGCGGCAGGACTGTAAAACCGCGTGTATACGCGCAATACCGCGGCAGGACTGTAAAACCGCGTGTATACGCGCAACACCGCGGCAGGACTGTAAAACCGCGTGTATACGTGCAACACCGCAGCAGGACCGTAAAACCGCGTGTATAGGTGAATTTCCGCGGCAGGACCGTAAAACCGCGTGCATACGCGCACTTCCGCGGTAGGACTGTAAAACCGCGTGTATACGCGCAACCCCGCGGCTCTGGATCGACTATCCGGCCTGCGCCAGGCTCGACTAACCGCTGCCGCATTCACTTCACCTTGTACTCTATGTAACTCTGTACAGGTTGGAGTGGAAGATGGCATCCCCGGAGCACTCAGAGCAGGTAGTTAAACCCGTGCTCTAAACTTCCAGTATGTGAGTTTATACGTTTTAATCCCAGCTCCTGGTGACACTATAGCTTTCATTCTCAGCGCACTTAATATCTGCTAGCTGTTTCTGACCGCTGCAGGCCAGACAGCGTTAGTAATAACACTAATCGAGGGAGCTGTAGCATTACATAGTACACTACAAGTGCTGAAACAATGGGGTTTCCTCATGGCGTGTGGATCAATACAGTACACTTCGTTTCTCTGCACATTTAGGGAAGCGAACCATGCGTGCATTCTCTGATAGCCTAGCCTAGCTTAGCTTAGAGTCCAAGGACCTGGCAACTAGTATGCTAATAGAGGTACACGTTTAGATTAAAATAAAAACATTGCTCTGGGGCTTTCTTGGCCTTATACGATCAAGCTTTTTTATATATATATATATTCACACGCAGCGCTGTTAAATTCTCGAGGCTGATTGGTCAGGAGGCGGCGATTCATTTCTCTAACAGTGGCTCTGAAAGTAGTTCCGGTGCAAAGGTTAATCTCAGTGCGCCGACTGTAGTACAACATGCGCGTGCAAACGTTTCCCAAGGGCCAAGATTAAAGCACATCAACACACCATAGAATCCGTCATCAAATCATTATCCATGAATCACGCAGCAATGCGTTAATTTAAGCGTTAATTTAAGAGTATTTCCAAATCCAGATCAGGAGTCACGTCACTCCACCAGAAGTGCTGGAGCTAAATAGTTCTCTGAGAAAAGAGGTACCTCGGTGATTTGTCTATAAAACAGTCGTTCCAGGGGTGTTTGTGAAATGCAAAAATCGAGGAAATGCCACACTATTCGGAGGAGCTTTCGAATTTTGCAGAAGATTTACCTAAATTTAGAATTTTACAGAAGATTTACCCAAATTTACCCAAGACGGGTAACGCGCTCGGTCGAAGCCGTCTTCGATTCACGCGTGTCGAACGTCGAGCATGAGTACAGCCTCGTTCACCGGCAAACATCACTGCGAAAGACTGTGCAAAACAATTCCGTGCAGTTTTTTTAAAAATTCGAGTCGTTTTCCGGAAATTAACCGCAAGTTACATCGCAAATGTAAAAAAAATAAATAAAAATAAATAAATTTTACTTGAAAAAAGCGAAACAAAATCGAGCGTTTTTTGGCCCCGATGATGGCAGAAAAACTTTGTGAACTCCAGACTGAGTTTACAAACATAAAGACTAGCTATGTATTTTGCTTTCAGCGCTATATGGAGCCGGGGTCGTGTTATCAAATGATAACATGGCGCAACACGCCTTTTAACGAACGTCAAGAGCGGTTTGTTTCGGCCTCGCACGTTTCGTTTAGCAGTGTACTCCTCAGGCAGCTAATAACATCAAAAAAGCGTTCACAAAGTCAGATAACACTCATTCAAATATAATCAAAGACATGTTCACACTCTGCCACAGGCTGTTTGTCACTGCAGAAAACCTCTGTTTGGTTAAACATGTTTCCTGCAAGTCTTTACTTCATTTAGGAATGTTCCTGTAATCAGTTCACAATACAGAATATGTCACTTAAAATATCAAAATGTTAGTGCTACCGGGTTAAGTGTCACTGAGCGACAAAGTGCAGTTAACTCTTTATTGCTCATAGGAGATTCCCTTTAGGAGAAATGTCCCGCCCCCCAACTGAACTGGAAGTTTTGATTGGTTTTCAGCCGAATCAGACCTGTCAGTCGTCGCCTGAAGTGCTGAGTCACCGTCCAAGTAGTTTGTAACGTGGCGGGTCAAATCCCAGCTCGGCGACCCTGCTTTGTATATGTCGCCTTCCTGTTTGAGGCACCGAAATGAATTAGACAGGCTAACACAATCATGAATAAAAGTGTCATTTTTAATATTTGGCTGCAAATTAAAAAAATTAAAGAAAATTAAAAAAAAAATTAATGACAAGTTTTCCATGCTTAGTGATTGGAAGCATGGCCACATAACATTATAACGTTATTAAAGTTAAAGGTGGACTTTGGACACAATATTACAATATCGATTCTATGTGTAATTGATGTGGTGAGGTGTTTGTTTTTTTTTGTGTGTGTGTGTGTGATAAAAAAAAAATTTTCCCTAGCCCCCCTCCCGCCTTTTTAGTACAGGCATGGGTCTTAAACAATGGACAACATGTTACTAGTGCTCGGTGTTGTTGTTGTTGTTGTTGTTGTTAATGTTTTACGTTTTGTGAGATGTCGTGGTCATTTCCAGTTTTCCATCACTGTTTGTTTGTTTGTTTTTTTTGCCAGCTTTCTCTTTATCATTTCTTACAATGCTGGGAGTCAAGTTGGAAATGTATATTCAGGATATGAGTTTCAGAGGTACTGATATTGATGTTACAGTGTAATTTACGGACAAAATGTTATTTTGAAGCAAATTTACTGGAGAGGAAAAAAAAAAGAAACCACGAGTGATTAATTATAAACCAAGTGAATTCTCACAGAACGCATTTCTGAAGTGTTTGATCTCATCTGTATTCAGCAGAATGAGTGACTCTCGTTGGAACTAGTGTTTAAATCCACAATTCTATTACCGATTGACCGATGCGTTTTATTTTTTATTGAGTCCTTATGCTTTACATTACCTGCACTATGTTTATTGTTCTAATGAACTACAGCCGCTATAGAGCCTCACACTTTATGTAATATATTTATATTAACACAGTGTCGTGGGAATGCAGTCCCCATCGAAACTATTGGAAGTGGAAGGTCAGTTCATTTGTTTTTGCTGTAGACCGAAGACATTTGGCTTTGAGATCCAAAGATGAACATGAGAAGAGAGTTTAGAATTTCAGCTTTTTGTTCCTGGTGTTTATATGTAGATGTGTTGAATGACTTTGAACTTTTTGTATCAGACCACCCCATTTGTAGGTAAGCAGAAATATTGAAACACGAGAGTGACGGGTGTTTCTTGTTACCCAGGTGTATCCTGTTACATTGATTCGTTTAAACAATAAAAAGCTCTGAGCATCTACTCTTGGTTTTAGCCTTCAGTTTCACCTGCGAAGTTGAACTGTATTTGTTGTTAAAAAGGATAAACCAGCATGAAGATCAGAGAGGTGTCTACGGGAGAAAAGCAAGCCATTTTGAAGCTGGGAAAAGAGGGAAAGGTGTGAAGCAAGCATGAAACTCGTTGTGTTCGTTCATCGCGCAAGTTTTATCATAGAGCTGAACGTTTTATTAAATGAATCAGTCTGTGAAACGAGCTGTTTAAACAGAGTTTTATGAGTGTGTTTCATTGGGAGCTGCTTTAAGGTTTTAATCATGAGCTCAGTTATAGAAGATGGAAAATTTTATTGTTTACACTTTATTTTTTAGCCTTTTGTTGTTTACATGTTATTGTTTAACTGTTTGTTGTTTACACTTCAGATGTAGCTTGCACAGTATTGCTCTGAATTAAGCAATGTTAATCTGAATTTGATGATTATTCCTGTGGAAGAAATATCACATTTCATCAAACCACTTCCACATACGCAATCAGTCACGCCTCGCTGCCACGCAATCAGCGTTCGTTCGATGCGGTGCACTACAGGTACGCACAGCACATAGTTAGCTCATGGGAGGACTGTGTGCTAGTACGCTTCTGCATGTCACATTTACCCATGATCCCCCTCTCCGCCTCGCAAAGTAAATACGTATTAACGCAGGCGTATACATCGGCATTTACAGGTGTGCTAGTTTGCTTTATAGGTGTGCTAGAAGGTTTTTCCTCTGCTTTTCCACATATGTTCTTTTAAAAGAATGCAACGTTGATGTAAACATATTGGCACCCTTTTCACTTGCCTTAACCCTGAAAATACATCATCGTCTTGAAAAGTTATGTTAATTGTTTCACCGTTGTAGACGTCTTAATCCCATAGCACAGTTAAATTCTTGATCGGTCAGAAAGTGGTGTTTAGTTACTACAACAGCAGCTCTGACAATAGTTCTGGCTGTAATTTAAATCCCAAGTTAATATTAATATGTTCTTCCTAATACGTTAGCGTTTCCATAGCAACAGCTCGTTCACAGGGACTTTGTGTGCTGGACGCTCTTCGTAATCTAAGATGTGGTGTTACACGCATAACAGCATATAACTGTTGACATGGGGAAGATTTCTATACAGATATGTTTGTTTAGCATTTTTGGAAGGAGTCTCCGGTGTCAGGAGATGAGTTTATGCTTTGCAGTAACATGATGAGCTTATCAGAAGAAGAAGAAAAAAAAGGTAGAGAGACTGGTGAGGAAAGAACGGGTAACAGCTGATGTTCTAACAGGAACTAGCTTGTCTCACAGGCATTCCACAAGATTAAATTAAAATCACACCACACCATTATCACATACCTTGTTGAAAAAGGTCCAGAAAATCTCATTCGCATTAAAAGAAAAACAAAAAGAAATGTAACCAATGTTGCAAGGCTTTGTAGGATTTGCGACATGGCTGTTTTTAATAATGTATTCTCAAAACCCTCAACGTGTTCCACATGTGGATTGAGATCTCCTGAGAAGTTTGATGAGTACTGTGTAGAGCAGGTCTGGATGTCTTGTGTGGAGAACGCCTGTAGGTGGAGCTGTAATACAAATCTGCTGTTTTCTTTGCAGAGTGGACCTCCAGGCAGAGAAGATGCTCTGCCACGGGAAGCTCTGGTAAGGCTTTTAAAAAAATATATTTTTACTCTGGATGCCAAATCCAGTCTCACTAAACCCTCCTAAAAATAAACCCACCTAAAAAAACCACAAAAAAGACTGGAGAAATGTTTCTGTTCATGTTATTGTAATTCTGAATGATGCAGATTTTACACACGTACAGCAAAACACCTCTCGTGTTCTGAATTGTTCAGTGTTTGGGCTTGGCTGCATGGTCTCAATCCATCCAGGCCACCGTGAAAACTGATACTCCTTGTGACTAAAAACAGTGTATTTATTTATATTTAAGAATCATATCCGGAACAGCCTGGGAAAAACCTTTCACGTGGTGAAACTTTTGCGAGTTTCTACTTGCATATCGTTCTGAAAACTATAAACTTTCCAGAACTGAAAGCTGTTTCTTTTCTGCATGTATCTCAACCACAAGTTCTAGCATTTTACCGTCTGGTTATCCCCAAAATTATAATCCGACACACCGCGTAATAGCAGCGTTCATTTGCATTTAATTTATGAGAATTAAAAATATTTAAGATAATCATAGTCACTGTGAAAACTGTCTCGACCTTTATACCGATCTTTATTCATATTGTACAATCTTTTTATTTGCGCTGGTGTTTAAACTGCTGGTGCAATATATTGATATAATGTCGATATCGTGATAAATGATTACACAATACATTTTTCTGAGATATCGTTGGTATGTTGATGTATTAAAAAAACCCGTTTTGTATCATTACAAATTAATGGTACTGAATGGATGCCGTTGATTTTGACGTCCTTTTTGAAAAGCGTAATCTTTGTCTTTGTTAAAGACAAAAGTAAAAGTATCGTCAAACTCAGTTTAACGTTTTTTTTTTTTTTGTTTATTTGTCTTCTGTTTTGCATCCAGTTTGTTAGCTAGCTATGTTTATTTATCTTGATGCACATTGTGTATCGTAGAAATGTCATCAAGTATCGCGATGATATTTTTGTCATATCGCCCAGCCCTAAACTGCGTCCATATCTACCCGACGTGATCTTTGCAGAAAGCTTAGGCACGCTAATGCAAGTATTTATACATAATTTTAATGAATTATATTTTTGTGTTATTAAAGTAGCGATTGTTACAAAAAGATGAAGATTTGGAGGGAAAAAGCAGGCGATGTTTTCCAGTCTGCCCTGTTTCAGTGATTTTTGTCCTCTCTGTAGCTTCAGGAATGGAACCCGGTGTGGTCTTTTGCCGTTGTACCTCATCTGCGTCAAGATTAGACGTGTTCTGAGATGCTTTTCTGCTCACCATGGTTGTAAAGAGTGGTTATTTGAGTTACATAGAGAGAGGCAGGGCCGATGTACTTTTGTAAGCCAACCCGGAAGTTAGCACCCCCCCTGGTTCCCTCGATAAAAAAAAGCCAATAGTATTTTTCCATTGGCTTTTAGATTATTGCAGAAAATAAGCTCTGACCAACAAAAGTTTATAGTTCTAACACGTTTTGTATATCAAGATAATCTTCACAAATGGACAGAACTTTTATGAAATTTGAAGCCTAAATGCAATCGGCAGAAGTATAAAGCCAGAGTTAAAGGCTATAAACGGAACTACATCATGGTCACATGACTCACATGACGTCACCACCACCTTAGTTTCCGATATTATTTATAGCACTGCAGTTGGAAAATAGTAAAAATTGCTAAATGTAACAAAAGTTGGGACGTTTGAGTCGGAATTGTTTGCAAGAGCGCAAGAGGATGTAGTAGATGAGATTTCCTGTTCTGCGTGATGACGTTTAATGTCCCTGACAACCTCTGTAGTCCTATTTAACCACTTGTTAGCAGCCGCTTTTTTCAAGACACGTATAAGCTTAACAAAATCACAAGTGGGGTATTGAGTGGGGTATTCAGTAGGGGTGGGGTATTGAGTGGGGTATTCTGATGGATTTTAAGTCATAGAATGAAAATATCTTGAACTTGTGTTAACCACAGACTTATTTCAGCCTTTTAACCAAAAGCCCATTCAAAAATCCCATTGACTTTGGGGACGATTGAACCAGAAGTGCTTAAATGTTAACTCATTTCCAGGTTTTATCATACCCCAAGAACCCCCCCAACCCCCTTTTCTGATGTTTGAAGTAAACATAAACTGAAGCTCATGACGTGTATCTGCATGATTTTATACAATGTACTGCTACATTATAATTGTACTAATGAGCAACTGTAGAGGTGTTCCTATTAAAGTGGCCAGTGAAGTGTATACAACATGCTTACGGTCTCTGAATGATTACTTTCTGAATTGTTCTCCTTTGTTTAATATGATTTCATGGCAATTTTGGAAATATGAAACCCCACTCCTCAAAATGTCGGTTAATAAGGCCGCTGGCTTTTCCCCAACTGGCCGACGAGTCTCTTTTCTTTTCTTCTCTCTTTTTGATGAGCTGCTCTTTCCCAGTTAAGTGGATTATTACAGTCCTGGATAATTCATGTCACAAGGCATTATTTGGATGAGGTGAATAATTGAAATCTGTGTCTGAAAGGATTTGATGTGGATGAGAGGAAAGGGGACTGGTGGCAGGGTTGGCGTGAGGTGGCGTGTCAGCCGGGGCATACCAGTCACGTTAAACACTTCTGACTCACCTCGCTCCATCAGGCCAGGTTTGGACCTGCGCTCTTTTCTCTGGTGTGTCACTCAACTGCAGCACCAATCACATTCGAGCCCCAGCGCTTGGCTCTGACTCAGGGAGGCCCCGCCCACTCACTGTGATTTATTTAATTCTCCATCTATTATGTCTTTTCTTTGCTTCTCACACTTGTGGGTTGACTTCAGTGTTAAATCTTTAGTTGGGCTTCACGCTGTCTTTTTGATGTGTGCACAGAAAAACATTGACGTTCTGGGGGGGAAAAAGGCAAACTATTTAAAATATTTGGTTTACTTAATAGTTAATTGGCCACTTGCACAAACTCTTCCGCATTATAAACAAAACAGCACTTTTGTCTCCGGCTCGTCCTCTGTAATGACAACGGGGCTATTTTACACCCGGTGTCTGCAGGATCTCCTAAAAATGAAACCTCAACGTTCATCATATATTAAAGAACACTTGCAAAGCTTCTTTTAGTGAGCTCAGGAAAGGTGTCAGACTGGACGCTTCATCATGTATAAACCACTATGAAGGGAAGAAAATAACTCTGAATAGAAAAAAACACCCAGGCTAAGCTTAGCCCAACACTATGACTTTATTGTAGGACTGAAAAAAGAAACTGTAGATGTGGTTGTCTCGCTGTACTGCTGAATGTAATGTTTCAAAACGGAGGTACGTCCTAGCCCCGAGTGCAAAGTAGCCCACTGACAATGTGGGGGTCAGCGCTCTAATTACAGAATCTTATTCAGAATATTTAACACAACAAAAATGATTTTAGAATTAAGGTGCTTGAAAGAATTTTCTATGTTTCAAACATCATCCTGTACATAGATCAAGAGAACACGATTAAACAAATGAGACCAAAATGTTATACGTTTTTCATTTATTTATTTAATTTCTTGATTGAGGAAAATGGTCCAGTCTTACATATCTGTAAGAGGGAAACGTATGTGAAGCTTTGCTTTCAGTATCTGGTGTGAGCTCCTTGTGCAGAAATAACTGCGACTAAACGTTTCCGGTAACTGTTGATCAGTCCTGTACATCGGCTCGGAGGGATTTTAGCCCATTCCTCAGTACTGGACAGCTTCAGCCCTGGGATGTTGGTGGGTTTCCTCACATGAACTGCTTGCTTCAGGTCCTTCCACAACATTTCTATTGGATTAAGGTCAGGACTTTGACTCGGTCATTCCAAAACATTCACTTTATTCTTCTGTAACGATTCTTTGGTAGAATGACTCGTGTGCTTAGTGTCTAATGACTCGTGTCATTGACTTGTTGCATGACCCACTTTCTCTTGAGACCGATGTCCTGACATTTTCATCAATTCTGTCAAGCCACCCAGGCTCAATCCACGATACTACCACCACCATATTTCGTAGATTGGATAAGATTCTCATGCTTTATGTTACCACTTTTGTTTGAATTTAATGTATGCGAGAATAAACTTCTTTGTATGTTCATCTTAAATAAATAACCCATGTTGTCAATTTGGTACTCAGACCAGAGAGGGTATATACTGGCTGTCTAAAAATGTCAGGAACCAATGAGAGTAAAACTACACATGCTTCACAAAAAAAAAAAAAAAGTTTATTTACTACATATGCTCTACATGTTCACCTTTATGCTCTTTTCTTGTATCACGTCTCACTGTATCACGTTAGTTTTGTGGATTTTGCTCGACATATTTGCTCAGCATATTCCCATTGGGTCGTGACTTTTCATACACCCTGTAGAATGAAAAATCTATGGACGTCTATGAAAACTGTCCACTGTCTGAGTTCTAGCCCTGTCGCTAGTCTCTAGTCTGATGAGCTGAATCCAGCTAAAGGATTAGCTACAGAAGCTAGATTGATGTTTAGAAAGCTGTAGTGGCTGAACTATGGACAGTTTTTCTGTTTCATTCATTGATCTGCTGCAGTATTATTATTATTATTATTATTATTATTATTATTTATTTTTCAAATGCCGAGTTTGGTTTGCTGGAATGCTTTGCTAAGTCTGTTTCCAGACCTCAATCCGCCTGTTGACGACCCCTGCTCCAGCGTGTGTGTTGTAGGTGATGACCACACTACACCCTATGGCCTACTGCAGACCAGCTCTGCCTGCTGGGGTCGCTCTCTGTGTCCCAAATACCACTGGCCTCCTGTTGAAAGAGGCAGGGATGCAGAAGCGAAGGGAGGAGGTAAAAAGGAGGAGAGGCGGGGGAGGTGGGGGGTGGAAAGGGGAAAGTTGTCAGAAGAACATTCCGGTCTCGCTGCGACTTCAAAAGCTCCCCTTCCCCAGGATATTAAGCGACTGTGATGAAAAATTTAGCGAGCGTTAAATAAGGCGCTTTGAAGTGATCTGTTTTGGCTCAGCAGTCTATGAATTTCCGGAGCCCCTCTGCTATCGCCACCATGTAGAGGTTTAAAAAAAAAAAAAAAAAATCACAAAGCACAGGATTTGGGCACAAATTGACAAGATGCCAACATTAACATTATAGCTGCTTTATCAGGCCTTCTCTCACTGTCTTATTCACTTTATCCCGTTTTTTCCCTTCATTTCTCCCTTTGCGCCAGCGCTTTGTCCCTCAGTGCCCTGCAAGTTACAGCTGACATCTGTTGCGTATGTGTTAGTTTTGAAAATGAACCTCGTTTAGTGAGGACTTGTGGAACACAGCAGCGTGGAGCCGGAGGTGCTGCTCAGGACAAAGACGACGGCCCTGTGTTTTCATATTGGTTATGAAAGTCCAGAGATGAGAGGAAGGTGGTGGCTGGTAATAAATCTGAACCACTAATACCTTTGGTGAAGCTTTGCAGCAATTTAGATCTCATTTTTGCCTGTTTTTCCACTTTTGATTATTGCTTTAATTGTAATCCTTTATTGGAGCGGCCTGCAGTAAAGGGAATTATGGTCGGTATGGGGGCTCGAGGCTCGGAGATAATTCAAAATTATTGAAGAAGATGGCCACTAGGAGAAGTTCATCATAGCTACTCATACTGGGCCAAGATCTGAATGGTCCTTTAGCGTTTTTCTTACTTTTTTTTCCCCCCCTGTTAAAATGACAAAGGATGGTGATTCCTTTCTATTAGGGATGCACATTTTGGCATTCGATTGTAGTTAAGTTAAAAGTAATGTAAAAATGCAGTTATGGTTTTTCTGTTGTGTAAGCGAAGCACATTTCACCGTCTTCACTGTGAAAGAATCTCTGGTTGACAATAATCAATATTAGCTGATCGTCAAGAACATAATACTGGGGTAAGCGACAGCAGCCCCCCACCAGGGGTGCCTATAGACAGCCCCCCCAGCCTAGCCAGTGTGTGCAGCTAGTAACATAGTTTTGTGTTTCCGATGTTTTATTAAGGTGGGCACGATGGCATAGTAGTTAGCATGTTTGCCTCGGATCTCCAGGGTCAGGGGTTTGATTTCCACTTCCATCCTGTGTTTGTGGAATTTGCATGTTCTCCCCATGCTTCGGGGTTTCCTCTGGGTACTCCGGTTTCCTCCGCCAGTCCAAATTGTGCGCAGTGTGTGTGCGTGAGGGTTGGCACCATGTCCTGGGTGTCTCCTGGATGGACGGATGTTTTATCACAGTTTGATTGGGCTGCCATCATTAATTGTGAAATATGTCCGGATAACTGTCATTTCTTGTCATCTGATTGTTAGCATGACATCAAATAGTATCACACGGTATCAGAACATTTTTTTACAAGTGAAAATGAGCCCCATTACCCGATACCAGTATTGGAATTGATGCATGCGCAATGATGCCATACAACGAGACCTCTCGTGAGCCTGTTTAACGTGTGTGATGATGTGGAACACGTGTGAAGACGCCAGGCCTGGGAACCGTTCCTATTTCAGACACATCAGCCCAAGTACTTGTTGACCGGACCCCGAGCCGTCGCTGTGAAGTGGGAGCTCAGTGCACTGATGTGTTTTTGCGAATGCCACTCGCACATCCCGAGCTCACCGAGTCTGTGCTTAATGACACAGGAAGGGCTTTATTGTTGCTGTGTTGCACTTTTCTCCCCTCCCTCCCCTCCCTCCCCTCCCTTCCCTCCCTCCCTCCGTTTCAGGATCCTTGGAGGACTCTGTATGAATTCTCACTGTCGTGTCCAAGGACGAGCGGCGCAGGGTCAGCTAATTGCTTTTATGATTATGATTTCACGTCAGATTTATCGTGCGTGCTCAGATCACTTCTCGAGGGCTGCAGATGCCGGCTGCAGAAAATGAGTTTACGGGTGCGAGCTTGCTCAGGCCTCTCGCTTTAACACAGGTGGCTCTTTTTGACTCATTACACATTGCGGATTAGAGGTGAATCATCATCTTTTTTCCTGTAAAAGCATCACTTTGTTGCCAAACTTTCCCCCTTCATGCGTGTGGTTCTTTTTTTTTTTTTTTTGGTAGAATCCCCTCTTGAACATCTTGTTTGTTTACTGGTAAGAGACGCTCTTGACACAATTGAGGCATGACACAAACCATAATTCTCAGTTTCCTGTTTGAACTGAGAGAAATGGCTTTTCTATGAAACCTCATGGCTTTCCTCTGACTCACTGATGCTCATCTGCATGAATTATTTGGACTCTTTTTATATTTTCCAAAATTGCATCCTGCTCTCTTTTTGATGTTAATGATTGTTTTTTTAATTTTTATTTTTTTTTGCTCTTTGAAAAGCATGGGTTGTTCGAGATGAGTGGAGACCAGATTTCATTATTCTGCGGTTTTTGCTTTTCCGTATCCCCTCTGGACCAGATCAGTGAAACCGAGTCCTCGGGGTCCAGATGCAGCAGATTTATGGCCGGACATCTCACCACATCAAAAGCCCATTTATTTTCTCATTATTATTATTATTATTATTATTATTTTTTAAATAGGCTCAGTTTTCAATTATAATTCTGTCCTCTTGGCTGAAATACCGAATGCTTTTTGACATACTTCTGATCAGGAATCAAGCTTATTTTGTAATTTGATAACGTAACGGTTTATTTCTATGCCAAAAATTTCCTTTTACTCTTCAACTTTTATCGTATGCACCAATTTCTCATACATTGATGCATGTACCATGCCAATTAAATGTTTGTATGCAATGTTAATAATTAGATGCAATCAGACAAAGGTGGGCACGCTATAAAATCATTAGCTAGCCCATTGGGCAAATGAAATCTCTGATGTGGTTGGCAGTCCCATGTTTGGGCTGCCTGGAAACCTAATTGACCTGGCTGAAAAGTGGTACCAAACATAATGTAATAAAGTCGTCGGCTAGTTAAGTTCAATAATACAGAGACGGATATTAAGACCTTGAGTATCAGCTGATTAAACTGAAGCACTTCAGTTACCTCTAACAAAGAAAATCATTTACATTGTAAACATAATATAATTAAGTATGCAGGGTTAATACAATCAAATCAACCCTAAAACAGTCAAGTCTCTTTATATCTAAACAGTTGAATTTCCAACAATAAATTTCTTTTCCATATCCAATTTTCAAACCATATTGACTATTGGATCGTCCAAGATACTCGTAAGCGCAGTACCTCAAGAACAAGTGGTTAAATATTTATTGGATATATATGGAATTATCCAGCAGATGAACTGAATTGTTAAAGTTTTTCTCCAATACAGTAGCTTCCTTCTTGTTTAAATTATATTTAAAAGCATGTTTTGGCATACATATTAGTAACAAGAAGGACTGTAGGTGGCGGAGGTATCCCCATAAACACCTTTGGTGTTGGGTTATGTGGTGTGGTGGCCTGGGAAAACCCTTCACATAATGAAACTTTGACTTTATATATAGTTCTGAAAACTACATAAATATGTTCCCTTTTTGCACATACGTACATCAGTCACAAAGTTATAACATTTAAAGAATCCATTAACAGTGGAAAAAAAAGCTGTGATTAAGGATTTCATTCCAATTCTGCATTTTATGGCTTATTATAAGCTATAATCGACTAAAGAAATTGGGGAATGAGTTGTCATCAGCATCATCCACATCAATCTCTGCCTCATCATTGGAGTTAAAAATGACTTGTGGCATTTAAACACAAGCCGCGTCGTTGTGCCTGGATCTCTGTCCATGCTAACACCAGTGCAGATACATCCACAAATTCAGCATGTTCTGTTGTGTTTAAAGGAAATAAAAAAAAACACCTGACAAAAACCCATGACATTCCCCAAAACTGCGTTGACATTTAACTGCACTAATTAACCTTGCATATAATTTGGCTTTTCCCCATATAAAGCTTGTTGGAGAGAAACTTCACCTCTGAAACAAGACTATGGCCTGCTGAACTTGAGTGATGGTGACTGGTGAAAGTTGTCTGTCGACCAAAACTTGTTGAAAGAGCTGTCCCTCTCCCCATCGCTGCCCTCGTCCATGTCCTTGCTCCGTCCTTGTTGCTGTCCCTGTAGCCATCACCGTCCTTGTCTCTGTTGCTACCTCTGTCCCCATCCCTGTCCTTGCCCCTGCCCTGTCCACATCCCTGTCTCCATCCCTGTCCTTGTCGCCATCCCCGTCCTTGTTGCTGTCCTTGTCCCCATCCCTATCCCCAGGCTTTTTCTGCTGATTTCTGGATAACTCGCACCATGTGACTCTTTAATAGAATGCTCATAGCCCTGTGGGAAAGCTTGATTAGATTTGTCAGATGAGTCAAAAGCGATCATCAGGAGACGGTCCAGGAGAATGAATCAAACACCAGTGACGCTGGCTTCTGCTTGACTCTCTGCTTACTAGTAACTCGGGGAAGAATTACTTCCAACCATCTCGCCATGAGTTATTCTCATTCAAGCAGGATGTGATTTGCTCATTGTGTTCATCTTAATCTATAGTTTTCTCTTCTGCTTAAAGAGCATATTAAGTTGTTTTTTTCCTGGCTGATGCACCATCCATTATTGCCTTGATTTTCCAACTACACTATGTATCATAGCTGTGCCTATTAATTATTAACATGATTATTAAATTATGTAGCATGTCTTTGTTGCTCAGCACTTTCCACTGTAAAACTGGTTATAACTGCTTTCATTTCGAAATAAAACATGAGGACCGGGCTGGTGCGACGCGGTCCAACATGAAGCAAACTAACAGTTACCAACCCACAGAAGTGTTGCGTTCGTCTCATCTCGCAGCATTTTACAATTTTTAATTCATCAGTAAATGACACATCATACTTTTTAACCATTTATAGTTGCATTTATTGCTGTGGAACGTCTGTGGAAAAATTCATTTACATGAACGCTTACATTTACGTTCTAGTCGCTATAAACAACATATAGCGGCTTTGCAAACATCTATATAGTTGTTTCGTCATCAGCTTCTCCTTTTTTCTCTTTCTTGAAGTTAATAAAAAAAAAATTATAATAATAAAAACATAACTTGTCATGTTACCAAAAAACCGTAAAGTTCAAAATGTCTTGAAAACTTCCGGAACTTCCTTCCTTTTTTTTTATAGCTTTTACTAGCCTCCACCATACAAGTCCCTGTGATCGCACTGTTACTATAGAAACGATATTGTATTAGAGCGTGTGCTTTAATATAAACCTGTGTTTTGCCTCGCAGCTGGAACTACTGTCAGAGCAGCTGTTACAGAAAACAAATCAACACATTCTGACCAATTAGCTTTGAGAATTCAACAGCGTCATGGTATAAGAATAATTATTAACTGATCTTTTTTGTTGTTGTTGAATTGTTAATGTCATCTGTTCGCTCTGCTTTTTTATTCTACAAGCTGTTTTGACCTTTTTTTTATGCTGTAATATTAAACCACACACTGATCGAGCCTCCTCTTACTCTGGGAACCTTCCTGGAAACCAGCTTTGCTCCCCTAGTGTCCATATTGTTCTAGCCACTTTTAAGAGCAAGCCTTTATTAGAGGTCTGGGATTGAGGAAAAATGGCATTTCTTTTGATTTCTACTTAAACTTTTAAGATCCTAGCCAAGGGATCAATCCAAACAGAACAGTTCGTACAGATCTATAATTTCCCAATTCGCCCTAGCTGTGTCATGACGCGTTTGCATGAGAGATGACAGAAATATGACACATATTCAATCGCGGCACGGCCGTGCTTTTCAAGTGCCTGGAAAGGCTTCTGTACAGCTTTCTGTAAACCCGTTGCCAACTTTGTAATTACTGCAATCTGATATTATAAGTTTCCTCCCTGCCTTATTTGTATGTTGGAGGAAGCTCTGAGAAGAGCAGACATGTCAGAGAGAAAGACAAGAGAGAAGAGAGGGGAGACTCGAAGTCTCAAGCTGCCTCTCCTGTCAGGCGCATACACACACACACACACACAAACACACGTTCCACTCAGCCTCCAATGTCACTTTCAAGGCATAATTACCCCAAGTTGTGTTGATTAGTATAAGAAGCAATTATGCCAGTTTTTCCGCCGCAAATGAGGAGACGTGATGGCCCCCTGATTGACAGGAAACATCCCTGCTTTAATAAGTAAACGACTATGGTAATGCAGGTACTGAGACCCTTTGATATGTCAGCATCTTTTTTTTCTTCTTCTTCTTCTTCTTCTTCTTCTTTCTTTCTATTCCAGGCCCTGGCCTTCTGACTTTAATGAATACGTGTGTGTGACTGAAGCCTTGTGCCGGTTTATTTATTTATTTATTTTTTACTTGTCAGTAGGGAGGCCTCGAATTAACAGAGGAAGCATCACATGCTGATTCCTGGCACATTTTTGATCAAACGACTGAGTGAGAAACGGTCTCATTGGTGCTCTGCGAAAGCCAAAATTTCCCGTCTCACTTTAAAGCAATTATTATTATTATTATTATTATTATTTCTTTTTAGAACTCTGGAAATCAGAGAAGAACGATTTGTAATTGACACATTGGGAATGTTCCTTATCGGTCTGCACAGTAAGTTATTAGCTGCTAATTCATCCACCGACTCCCCCGCAGCGTCAGTTATTTGTTTAAATGGAGGGATTCCCATGGTGCGTTTGTAACTACATTTCTAAAATAATTATTTAATGGTACACGCTGGCTTTTAGTGCTTTTCGGTTGAGCAATATTAGCACAGGAAGAGGCGAGAGTTGTTTACACGTGTATGCAACTGCTGGATTCAAGGATATTTATATATACTTTCTCCTTTCAAAGTGCCCCGAAGGCAAAAATCTGTGTTTTGTACCCGCTTCTTAGGGTTATCAGCAGCGATGCGACAGTATATCTAGCAAAACGTAGATATTCTTGTTTTAAGTTTATGGTGTGACACTTTTAAAACGATTCAAATATTTTTAATGACTCATACTTGTACGAATCTTGTGTTCGTCCAATTAAATGTATATGTTCCACCCTCATGGGTGGGTTTTGCTCTACAGTAGCAGCTCATTTACAAGCAAACATGGTTCGTCTGTGCGTTTTTTGTGGCGTTGCGTCTTCCCGAATGTTTTTTCTTCTTCCCCAAACATTGCTCGGTTGAGCAAAATACAGTTGGCGTTTATTCATTATTTTGAAGAGGGTGGAATTTGTACAAGTTGTCAGTGGGAGTGTTTTACCAATTTTGGGATGTTCAGTGCCAGAGTTTCCTGCTATCTCAGACGGTGTATGAATGTGATTCAGTCTTTACACACTGTCAGAGTTGCTCCATCAGTGAGAGTAAGTCATATTTTTTCTACCATTCAGATGCCTCATGAGATGCTTCCCAGTGACGACCCTGCTACTCTTCATTACCATCGGTGCCACTGACGGTGGACCTCAGCTCAAACGTGTACGGCATAATTACAAAACCGTCTCGTGAAACTCCATGTTTAGCTAGTTCTCTGAGCAACTGTCGAGTTTGTTTAGGTTCCGTGGTGTGTGGTATATCGTGAGCGTTAGTGGTTGTTGTGTAACAACAGCTGTCGATCTGACTTCCTGTCTCGAGCCGTTTCATGGGACTTAAAGAGTTAGTTAGTTAGTTAGTGCACACTAGGGAATGTAAGCGCCCCATAGGTAGGTGACGGTGGTATTGAATTTAATTAAACTTCTTTCTGTTATTCCCCCCCCTCCCCCCCCGGCTATATCTAGGAGTTTGGCTCCGCCGTATGTAGAAGCACTACGTGAATTAGATCATAAACAGCCTGCACTTCTGATTCTCTTGTTACACTAAGCACACCAGACCCATGCATGTGCTGCTGCATAAATATAATAGGATCATTCGCACCAGCACTCACAATCCCAGCTGTAATTTATATGGATTGAATGAGTGCTGCATTGTGGAAAAGCACGAGTGGACCAAACACTCATTTGTCACCTCTAATAAATGTTGCAATGTAAATTATGAAGTTATGCTTCAGACATAAATGCACTTTATTTCAGTCTCTTAATGCAGCGGCCCTTTGCCAGCACATTAAGAGACTGCATCTGGAAAGGGAGGAGGGGAAAACATAAAAATTCAGTCTGTTTTTATAATCAATAATAAGCACAAAAGGGCTGAGATGAGGGAACATTATAAAATATCCGAAGTCTAGTTCATAAATTATTGCTGGAAAACAGGCTTGTACACTAAAAATGTAAATACATTAATGTTGTTAATAATAAAGTGACTAATAGTTCTATCAGGACTGTAATAGCAGTTTAATGAAATATGGCAGCATGAATACATTACAGTTTCACTCCAAAACGGGAGCTCCCAGGACATTTATCAGTGCCTTTTCAAACATAATATTTTGATTTTGTTCAGCTAATTGCTTCTATTTTTTCACCCTCACCCCACAACATCTTTTGTGAAATGGAAAAAAAAACCCCCAAAAACCCCACGCATAATGGATATTAATTAATAATTGTCAGTTTTTCTTAGTTTGATGAAAAGTAATGGGAGAGAAACGCTAATAGGATCCATGTTTCTGTGCGGCACACAGAGATTACAGCTTTATCAGTCCCAGAAAAATGAGCAGCATTAGGTCAACACTGCATATAACTGTAGCCAAAAAAAAAAAACCCCAACTGATCACATCTCAGAAATATTCTGGAGGGGAAAATATTTGTTTAATTATGAAAACTATAGTAAAGTCTAAAGTCTGTAATATAAAGAAACGGTTTACACTGCTTGAAGTTTAAACTGTTTAAAGTTTGAACAACAAATTTCTCACACGTTGTCAACAGACAATGGAGATCAGCTGTATGGGGTTTTTTCTTCTTCTGTTATTTCCATTTACTAGGTCTTATGTACGATGTATGGTGTAGTCATCTGTTGCAGCCTTGTATATGAGCACTAGAGGCTGCTGGAGACTGGCATTATGCTTCTGTCCCAGGATTTAGTACAGGCACAGCCACAGAACAGCTCCGGACTATCAGTCACAGAGTTTGCCTAAAGATATTCAGCCCTATGTCCTAGCTTATTACCTCCAAACTCACAGATCCTAGCATGGCATCCTCAGACCATCAGTCCTGGCTTTATATATCTTTATCTTGGATCCTTATTATTTGTGTTCAGAACATCAATTGTGGCACAGTATCTCTAAATTGTCAAACTCCTAGACCCTCGGTCCTAACCCATGGTGCCTATACCCTCAGACCTAACTCTGTTTCTAGACCCTCATTTCAACCTCTTTTGATCTTTGCTCCCTCAGTCTCAGCCTGGTATCTCTAGACCCCCACTTCTAACCCACTATGTCCAGAGCCTCAGTCCTAGCTTACAACCTCCAGACAGTTGCTCTGTATTCCAGTTCCTAGCATTATGGCCTCAGACACCAAGTCCTAACTTTATATATTTGCGACTAAGATTCTAGTTGTATACCTTGAGACTGTCAGCTTTAGGCCATCTCCAGACTGACGTTCCTAACCCAGTATCTCTAGGTTCTAATGTTTAACTCCTAGACCCTCAGTCCTATCTGACATTGCCCATACCCTCAAACCTGGGTCTACATCTCTGTTCCCTCAGTCCTTACCCAAAGTCTTAGCTTATCTCTTCTCCTTGATCCCTAGGTTTCAGACCGTCAGTCCGAGCCTGGCATCTTTGCTTCTCCAGTCCTAGCTCAGTATCTCTAGACCCTGAGGTCTACTCCTTGTCCTACATCTCCAGACTTCACCAGTACAGACCTCTAGCCCCTCCGTTATGCTACAGTCACACCACATCTCCAAACTATCAGCTTTCCTGGCTCAGTATTTTTACATCCTCAGTCCAAGTCCGGTATCTTTAAACCTTCCTTGTTGGCCCTATATTTCTAGACCCTCACTCCCGGCCAGGTATAATCAGGTCCTCAGTCTTTGAATACTACCTAAAGAACCACAGTCCACTGCCCCCAGGTCTTCAAGTTTGGTTCTACATCTCTTGACAGCTTAATTTTGGTTCTAAATCTCCAGTCTGTCCGTCCTGGTTCTATAAATCAGGATCCTCAGTCTTTGTTTTATAACCTGGCTCTTCCATTTTAGTCCTGTGTCTCCAGACTGTCAGTCCTAGCCTGAAATCTTCAGACTCTTAGCCTTCACCTGGTATTTCCAGTCCTTCAATCCTTGTCCTGTACTTCCAGATATTCAGTCTTGATCCTGCATCTACAGACCTGTGCGTCTGCATTTTCCCATGTCACCGAAAAACACTGTTTTGTATGGTCCCTGTGAAAAAACAGTCTTTGCATGGACTTGCTTATAGAAAATGCCTATTGCCTCTGGGCTCTAGTAACGGTTATTTTTTCCCCATCATATTAACTGAGTCAACTTTGCTCTGTTTTGATGCTGTTGCTGGAAGTGTAAGGCTCTGCGGAACACACCCTGTTTCCATGTGTAGCGTGATTAGAGCAATAATAATAGGCTGCAGTTAATCCTTTCCACTTTGAGGTATGTCTGCAGACATGTCTATGGAGTATAAGGTGGCTTTCTTTCATTCCTCTTCAAGGTTGCGGTGTATCCAGAGCCTATCCCGGGAAGACTAGGAATGGACAGGGAATGCACTCTGGATGAGGTGGCAGTCCATTACAAGACCGAATGTACACACGGATAGTAACCTGTAACCTGAGATTAGGATCAACCCAAGGGCACTTGAACCGTGAGATGCTTTACCCGCTGCACCACTGTGCCACGCATGTATGAAGTATTGGGTCACTTATCAAAATAGTACCTTTGGGGAATTCTGATATTCAGGACTTTAGTGGCCATGATTTCATCTCGGTATATATCTTTAGTTCATGCCATCTTTTCCTGTCTTCATTGATCTTTATGAATTCCATTTTGTTGGGAAACAACTCTGAGCCAAATATGTTTTGCAGTGTTAAAAACAGGGCTTGGGTTAGAGCCAGCTGAGCTGTGAAGCCATTACAGAAACAGCACCTGCTGGTTGCCCACAATGCCCACTGTATGCAGCTGGCACCTCTTACACCTGCTGTACCTGAACACACACAACAGCAGGTAGCTTTAAATACCAACTTCTTAATTCACATACAGCGTCCCCGGTGTTTTCAGCTCAGTACTACACGGTGTCCCAAAAGTCTCCATATATAGTGAACTATGTTTGCCAGCACCACATCGGTTGTGCCATCATCAGTGGACGTTCACCTCTCGGCCGGTCCGCAACACTTGCAGTCTCTCTCTCTCTCTTTTTTTTTTTTTTTTTTTTTTCAACCGTGCGACAGCTTCCCGATCTTAAAGGTTATCTGAAAGCACTCTATATAATATAAAACAAAATGTAAAACATTTTGCTGAAAAGTGTTCATTTGCTCTACGCATGGAGGCTTTTGGGACACCTTGTATTTTGGACGTCTCTCCTCTAGGAAAACAAGCCATTGTGTTTTTCTCAGTCAAGGTCGGTAGAAAATGTCAGAGCAGGTGTGTGTCTGTCAGCGAGTGGCCTGCCAGTGTAGCCCCTGCACTCACACACGCCATGCTGTCACACTGGAGCAGTTCATATGCACATACGGACCGGTATTACCTCTGCTCTCCATAAAACCACTGGTCACAGGAAGTTCACTCACCTGCTGTACACAAACAATTTTGCGTGAGATGACTGCAAAGCGATGGAAGATCCGCTTTTCTTGTTTTGTTCTGTACATCAAGTGTGATTTTAGGAGTCGTTCATAAATCATTTGTTAATTTAGAAGTATATTAATGACTTAATCAATTAATGACTAATCACTTTCATTGTTTGTCACAAAATCAAGCTGTAGTGTGTATGGTCATGATGATGATTATTATTATTATTTATGTAAATTGCTTATTTTCTTTCAGAAAGTTCTATGATACTTTTATGTAATATCTGCAAAAATGTATTGCTTAGGAGTAAATGGAAATTTTTTTTACATACATTTTGTATAATGAAAACATTTTAGTGTCAAATTGTATCCAATTTCAAACTACATTCCCGAATACATTAAACCTTTTAGTTTAAAAAATAAATAAATTCAATGCAAAATCATATCCATTCAAACTACCAGTTCGAAATTGTTATGAAAAATTTTCAAATGTTATAATTGAAAGCTATTTTAAAACCCACCATATTTCAGAAATGTTTTATTTCTGTGATATTGTGTTTTTTTGTAATAAACTTGTAACATAACGTATCATGATACTGATATTCTAATGCACTACGTAGAACAATGAGTAATTTCCCATTTATAAGATTTGACTACACGTATATGAAAATAGCTAGAAATCATGAAAATATATATTATATTATATCCGAGAACTGAGAATAAATCTAACGAGTAGATTTTAGTTATGGATTTTAAAAAAATGTTTTAGAAAATCACCTAGACTTTGTTCTTTATGTTCTCTGGAATAATGGTAGTTAGGCAATGGTCTAAGATGAGTACGTATGAATACAACTGTGGTAATTGTGATCATCATTACGTATTAATTATCTATTTTCATTATGATTTCCGATCATTTGAAGAAACCGCAATTTGTTGTGAACACTTGCTCGGTTCTCAGTTTTTTTTTCATCTTTATACCACGTTTGTTACACGAAAGCTCGATTACCACGCAGTGGTCACAGTGCTAGACCGAACGCATTAGAGGTCTTTCAGGAGCGGTTAATTTGCAGAAACCAGAGCCGTGATTGTGTTTTACTTTGACTGAAATGCGTAAGCCAAACCTGCAAGAAAATTTAGGTTGAGTTTATTTTGAATGTGCAGCTTCCTCCAGTAGCTACTCATTTCTCTGAATCTGTGGGTAAACTCGGAGAATGGCAGCTCTCGGTGTGAGTCAGCAAGCGTTTTATCTCGCCAGTTATCTGTATCCCTCCTGGCTTTGGTGAAAAAGATCAGTTTTGTTTGATGCAGGTTATCTTCAGAATTTTCAGTTTGAGGAAGTCTGAACGAGGGAACGGTTTGCAGTCTGCCCTGCGTGGAGGAGCAGTATCCTGCACCGTGCACCAATCATGCGCCTCTGATTGTGGGTTGAGCATGTCTTTAAATGTGAGCTCCATTGTCCCTGCTGCTCTAATCAATCTTGACAGCTTTGACTAATGCGAAAAGCCTGGCAGGCCTGCCGGTTCATCCTGATGTCGTGCGTGTTTGCTGCAGTACCACATGAGACCAGTAGATGGTGATGGTTATCTTCTGAGGCTCAGCTTTGGGAGACACGGTCTTTCTCATTGTCTGTCTTGCACTGTCTGTAGTTCTTCCCCTGTCTTGTCTATTGCAGGCTTTATTTCCCCCTTTGCTGTTTTCCTTTGTGTTCTTTTTCACTTTTCACCCTGCAAGTCAACTTTCGCAAGCTTTCTGTTTCTTTCACTCACTTTTTATTTTGGTTGTTGTTTTGCCACATACCTTCATTCTCTCTCTCTCTGTCTGTCTTCTCTCTCTCTCTGTCTCCCTCACTCTCAACCCCCCCACCGCCCATCCCACACATACAGCAATGGGTGCCATCCACAAGAGGGTCACGGCACCAATTCCCAGCCTTTTGAAGACAGCAAAATTGTTGATCCACAACGCCTGATTAGCATCCTCCCCTATTGAATGCGGGCGGTCGGGAGATGATAATGTCAGCCGAATGTCACAATCTGTCCGCCGCCGGTGAGGTCGTCCTCGCCAAGTGTCACGTTGAGCTTACACCCAATCAATTGATCATGGGCGAGCACATTTCCCTTTAATTGTCACCGCACTGTACGTCTATTAGGCCTTTTGGTGATGGAGAAGCAGCTGTGTGTGCTCAGTTTGCTACCGGGTTTTTGTGTGCGTGTGTGGGTGCATATTTACTTATTTATTTATTAATTTTTTTTTCGTAGGCCTTAAGTACGGGTGAAAAGGAAAAGTAGCCACCGGTATCGTGCGGCGTTCTCAATCGGCAGCAAAGCTCTTCATATCCATATCCATATCGGTATTAGTGCTGTATTCATTTGGCTTCAATCAGCTAATTGGATGTGAAGGCTGGTCGTCCCTTCTGTGGAAATGAAGGGCAAGGTTCCATTGGCAGTGCAAGATTGCCTTTGTGTTTATCTGTGTGTCTCATCAACGCCGTGTTACGACGTGCCATTGTAGTATTATCTGTCATTGTTCATTTATGTTTGGCACGAGCACTTTTTTCCTCTTTACAACGGTATTTTTTTCTTTCTTTCTTTTTCAAGAAAGCAGCCCTTTTATTAACAAAGTGTCTTACAGTCTAGGAATTAGCCAGTTTGGTTTTCATTAGCGTGCAAACTCGTCTTATTTGCCAACTCTGAGAGATGTGTGGACTGTCACTGAATGTCATCATTGACTGTAAAAGGAGTTGGGGGGGTTGAGAGAAAAGCCTCAAATTACAGGAAAGCAGCACTGCATTAAAGAACAAAGGAGATCGATGGCAGTACATTAAACTTTATGCGATTGGGGGAGGAGGAGAAAAAAATATTCAACTAATTAAAATTGATTACACTTGCTTTGTAAAAGTGTTTCTGAATTAAATTATTGTATGAAAACATTTTGACCAATTGAGGAGCTGAGGAAGTATCCATTACTGGATTGCTGCTGGAGTGTTTGTGGTGAGCGGCTCTGAGTAGTTTGTTGTGTGTGTGTGTGTGTGTGTGTGTGTGTGTGTGTGTGGTGTATATATATATGTATGTATGTATGTGTGTTGTGTATATATATATATATATATATATATATATATATATATTTTATTATTTTAGTATTATAATATAGATGAAGCCCTGAGTGCCACTGTTTCACTTGTGATCACCGATCCCTCCCTCTCAGTTGCCCTGAACCTGTCCGTTCAGAGCTTTTACCTGAATGAAAAAGGTATTGGTGAAAAAATGCCCGTCCTTCCTCTCCGTGCCGAAGTGTCAGTTAGCGTGGGTGATTTGAGATTTGTGTGTCCTTTGTTTTTATAAATGTTCAGTGCATGGGTTCGAATGTGTCATCAGCCTGCCTGGCTATTTTGGTAAAGGGTGCCATTAATAGTGTAAAAAAACACCAACATGTAATAAACAGTTAGGATGAATAGCCCAGGTGTGAGATATAGAGCCGATGGAGTTTTCATTCTCTGAAAGCATCAGTGGTGGTGATTTTGGCGTTTTTGTAATTGCTCCTATAGGAAGTTCCACTGCCTCAGAAAAGCCATGTGTCTCTCTTTTCACTGACTTGCCATTAAATATTGATGTTTTCCCCCCATCAGTCCTGCAGTGAGGCACCTTTGCACTTGCCAGGCAATATGTGACCTGCAGTGCTCCCTTATTAAAACAGTCCTGAGTGACTGAGGGAGAGCCTGGATACCAGAGAGTGATTTAACAGAAGAATTAAGATGAATTCGCTGCTGATGTGCTGTAGTAAGGTAAAGGTAATAGGGGCCATATTGCACATCTGTAATAGGAAGTATTGCATTTTTGCGTGTGTGTGTGTGTGTGTGTGTGTGTGTGTTTGCAGCAGATGAGGCCTCAGATATAACTTTCTTTTTTCAACCAGATGAATAAAGAGATATTACACAGTGAAAAGTTTAGTTCTCTCTCTCTCTCTCTCTCTCTCTCTCTCTCTCTCTAGTTCTTTTTCTCGTTCTTTACATATATCTCTCTTTCTATTTAGTTTTCTCTCTCTCTCTTTCTGTATTTCTCCTTGTACTGTATTCCTCTCTCTAACTTTCTCCTTCTTTCTTTCTATCTTTATAATTAATGCTATGGGACAATCCTAAGTCTAATCTTGACTCTAAAATCAGGAGGACTGGGTACTGAGGTAGTGTAGTACACGTGTGTGTGTGTGTGTGTGTGTGTGTGTGTGTGTGTGTGTGTGTGTCACTGCAGATGAGGCCTCAGATATGACTTGTATATCTCACACATGAATCTCTCTCACACGCATACACACACGCACACATTCTTTTTTTTTTTTTTTTGTAAGGATGTTCCACTGACAAATATGAATCTATCTAGGTAATGCCATGCCTGCACCAAAATCTAACCTTAGCCTCAGGAACATTTGATCTCTTATAGTAGATGTAAAAAAAAACAACAACAAGATTTTTACAATGTAAATAACAGGTGATCGTGAGAACATTTGGTTCTTTTGGGTCCTCACCAAAGGGCTAAATACATGTTCACATACACACATGCACGTATACAGAGTTAAATTGCATAACGCACGCTTCATGTCACGTTTTGTAGCCCGTCTGTGTGCTGAGCAAACATCAATGAAGTTTTCCACTCCGCGTTCACAGACATGTTCATTCTGACCTTTAGAAGTCAGAATAGCAGAAGTTCAGAGCATTCAATAAAAAAGGGCCACCAGCGCGAATATCCACATTCTCATCTGCTGAAGCTGACAGAGCTCGATACACGTCCAGTAAAACGAAAAAAAAAAAAAAGCCCTGCAACCTACGTCATCATCAGAGCTGGAGTTTTTTTTATTTATTTATTTTTTCATGGCATACAGCGTGAATGTGACCTTCTAAACATGTAGAAGAGAGGAAAGAGGAGCGCGGCAGGCTTTGAGGTCGGCGTCAGAAGTAGCAAAATAAGGAAAACCCCAACCATACATCACGGCCATGACAAGGCAGAAGAATCGGTGAAGCTTAGTGACGTGTCAGCTGGTTTGTTAAATGACTCATGTGACGAGTCATTTCATGATGAATCTTTCGAACCGTGCTTAAAGTAGAATTTATCCCCAGCACTGTCCAATGCTGCATTCTAATTGGCCAGTTAGGGGTGTTTTGTTTTCTGTAACAGCACGGTTCGGACATTTTAATATTTTTATATTAATGCACACGTTCTAATGCATACATTTTTTTTTCTACAGTAACAACTTATTTACTTATTTAATTCAACTTAGTAACAACTTGATTTATTTGTGTTTGTGTAAAAATTTTCTGTGAGCAGATCGTTTCTTTTATTTAGCATTACTGGAAAGAGTCTCCAGCGTCAGCACTTTACAGTGTAACAGCGTAGGTTTTCTGACACGACGGAAAAATCTTAAGGGCTTTCCTTCAGTAATATGACAAGCTATGCTTTTTTGTTTGTTTGTTTGTTTTATTAACTTGAAATGAGAGAAAGAAGCAGTCTGTTGAAGGAAGGGGTTTATAGTATAGCTGCTATAATGTTTTGTGGAGGTTTTAAATCATTAAACAGTCCCTCCAGGATTTGGACTTCATTCAGGAGGAATGAACGCAAAATCACGCAAAATCTTTGGAGCTTGCAATTTGTCAACATTACTGCAGGTTTGGGCCAAGACATGTCATGTGACGATATCACAACACGTTTTCAGTCAGAACCCTCTTCGTTTCATGTGCGTCGAACTTGAGTACAGCTTAAAGGTCTCAGTTAGCAACAAACGTCACTGTGAAAGGCCCTGCTAAATTATTTAGTGCAACTGCAATTTGGCCAATTGAAGTAGTTTTCCGCAAAATAAGGGACGAAAAAAACAACTAGCAAATGGCAACTTTTGAAAAATGCTGCA